>OX596282.1:18102500-18787500 GCA_951394225.1 Harpalus rufipes | reverse complement strand
TTCAACGCCAGTGAAACGGAAGAGGATCTCTAACATGTTCCTTACAATCCTCCAATCCAAACCGTCTAGACCACAACCCAACTTCGGTACTGCTAGCTTCAAAATGTCATTCTCCAGTAGATGATCCCTCAAATCGCACAGCGAGTTCCATAGGCTTTGATACGACGGCTTCTGGTACGAGCGTGGTTTTGTAACAAAATAGTAGATGTACCGCTGATGGTCTGAATTGCTATCTCTCAGTCGTAGCGTTTTCCCAACAGATGGACGTTGGTTGGCCAGTTCTTGTAGTCGTCCATATTTCGCCTTAAAGACTGAGGCTATGCCGCGGGACATCTTTAAGTCTTCTGATACGCAGTGGCCGAGGGAATAATCTGAAGACACGGTAAACAGATCTCGATGTTCTTTTATCACGCCGTACCGCGCCTTGCGCCCAAAGGAGTAGTTCTCCATGAAATCTTCAAAAGTCGGTTCTTGAGCTATGATCCGACGAACTGCTGCTCCATTATGGTCTTCGTGGTTATCTCCAGCAAAAGGGGCTAGCCGATTAAAGTGCACCACCCTCGGCTTCCCAGTAGGTCGTTTCTTAATTCTATATACCACGTCGTTTATTCTTTTGACTACCTCATAGGGGCCCTCCCAATTCTTTTGCAGCTTTGGTGATAACCCGCGGCGCCTTTGTGGGTTGTAAAGCCACACTAAATCCCCAGGTTGATATCCAGCTTTTTCGGCTTTGATGTCATACCGGTCCTTCATTCGGTCGCTGGCAGTTTGAATGTTCGTACGGACTTGTTCATGAATGTCATCCATTCTTCTCCGTAAGCCCGTAACGTAGTCTTCTCCGGCCAGGTCTTCCCCAGGTTTGCTGCCGAACACCAAGTCGCATGGTAAACGCAACTCACGTCCGAATAAGATGTTCGCAGGAGTTTGCCCTGTTGTCTCATGCACGGATGAACGATAAGCCATCAGGAACAGATGAAGATGTCGGTCCCAGTCTCTTTGGTGGTTGGAGACTACCTTCGACAAATATCGGTTGATCGTTCTGTTCATTCGTTCAACCATGCCATCGGACTGCGGATGTAATGCAGTTGTCCTTGTTTTATTAATTCCTAATATCTTACAGATATTTTGGAAAACGGCAGACTCGAAATTTCTTCCCTGGTCGGAGTGAAGTTCACGTGGTACCCCGAATCGGCATATACATTCTTTAACTAAGGTTTCAGCGACCGTGGTGGCTTCTTGATTGGGTAATGGATAAGTTTCAACCCACTTGGTGAAGTAGTCCATCACAACCACGATATATTTATTTCCGTCGTTACTTTCTGGGAATGGTCCGGCCACATCAATCGCAATGCGCTCAAATGGACTGCCAACGTTGTATTGACGCATTGGAGCTTTTCGTCGTCTATGAGGGCCGTTACTTCCCGTGCAAACCACACATTTCTTGCACCAGTCTTTAGCATCTTCAGTGAAGTTAACCCAGTAAAACCGCTGGCGCAATCTTTCTAGGGTTTTGGTGACTCCAAAATGGCCTCCAGACCCGTCATGGATCTCTTTCAACACGTCTGGTATTCTACTCTTAGGCATGACCAACTGAGCCTTCTTCTCAGTTCCATCAGAATTCTCTACCACACGCTTCAACAGGCCATCCTCAATCACCATGGAGTCCCATTGCGCCCAGTACGCTTTTACACTCTGTGAGTGTGGTGCAACGTCTTCCCATATTGGTTTGCATTCTTCTGCTTTCCATTTTAATAAGATTTTCAAAGTCGGGTCATTTTCTTGGTCCTTGCGTAGTCCATCGGGCTGCCAACTATCATCGACTACTGTTGTCCTGGCGACGGTAAACTGTTTCTCTTCAAGTCGACTACAATGTTTGCAGTCATCTTGGTAAGGCCTTCTGGACAATGCATCGGCATTACGATGGCTGGTACCTATCCTGTGTTCGATTTTGAAATCGTATTCCTGTAGTCTTTCTATCCATCTAGCCACCTGACCTTCAGGATTCTTGAATTGTAGCAGCCATTTTAATGCAGCATGGTCAGTTCTAATCAAAAAATTTCTTCCGTACAAATATTTGTAGAAATGTTCCACGGATTTCACGACTGCCAAGAGTTCTTTTCTGGTCACACAGTAATTCCTTTCTGGTTTTGACAAGGTCTTACTAAAGTAGGCAATAACCTTCTCATGCCCATCTTGTATCTGGGAAAGAACGCCACCAATTCCGACGTTGCTGGCATCTGTCTAGAATGAATTCTCCTTTAGGTAAAGGATAACTCAAGACGGGTGCGTTTGTCAAAGCATGTTTTAGTTCTTTAAATGCAACTGTACAGTCCATTTCCCAGATAAATCTTCTTCCTTCTTCAGTAAGCCTTGTCAGTGGCTTGGCTATGTTGGCAAATCCAGGTACATATCGTCGATAATAGGTACACAAACCAAGGAAACTTCTGAGTTCGTGTTTGTCCCTAGGTGCTGGCCAGTCTCTCACAGCCTTTATCTTCTCCTGGTCAACTGCAATACCCTTACCGGAAACCACGTGTCCAAGGTAATGAACTTCTCTTTGAAACAGGTGACACTTCTTCGGGCTAAGTTTCAGGTTAGCCTTCCTCAATCTCTGGAAAACCTCTTCCAAATTCTTCATGTGGTCCTCGAATGTCTTACCTACCACAATAATATCGTCGAGGTACACTAAACAGGTTTTCCAAGATAGCCCAGCCAATACTGTTTCCATGAGTCGTTCAAACGTTGCAGGAGCATTACAGAGCCCAAACGGCATTACGGTAAATTGCCAGAGTCCTGTACCAATGGTAAAGGCTGTCTTCTCCTTGTCTTTTGGATCCAAATCCACTTGCCAGTAGCCGCTCTTTAGATCCAAAGTGGAGAACATTTTTGAGCCAGCCAAAGTGTCTAATGTGTCGTCTATTCGAGGTAGCGGGTAGCTATCCTTCTTCGCCACGTTGTTAAGTTGACGATAATCGACGCAAAATCGTGTAGAGCCATCCTTCTTCTTCACTAACACCACTGGTGAAGCCCATGGACTGCTTGAATGTTCTATCACACCTTCCATCTTCATGTCCTCGATTATTCTTTCTGCTTCCTCACGTTTCGCCAGTGGTAGTCTTCTTGCTGGTTGACGGATGGGTCTTGCGTCTCCGCTGTCTATTTTATGGTGAACTACATTAGTTCTCCCTTTGGTTTTCTCATCAAATTGGAACACATCTTTAAAATTTCCAATTAGATTCTTTGCCTTTGTTCTCTGGTCGGCGGTCAATTCTTCTAATGATGTTGTCAATTGATTGATTAACGTATCCGGAACTTTCTGAGATGTGTTCCTTTTGGCCTTTACAGTTCGGATAATCGAGGATACTGCCGAGCATTCTCCTACAATTGTTCCTCTCTTCAGAACAACAGAATAAAAATTTACGTTCATTATCCGAACTGGTATTACCTGGCTGGCTTTGACCAGTGATTTTCCGACAACAACTCCAGTGCCGGTTTTGGCATCATCATTCTTGGGCTCCAGCATAACGATACTTCCCTCACAGAAACTACCATCTAAATGTGCTTCCAGGATAGTTTCACTTCGTTCTGGGAGGGTAACGTCCTCAGCCATTAGTACGCGCACAGCTTTGTCATCTATTGGATTTAATGCGAGTTCTTCTTCATTGACCATCATCACGCCCTTCTTCAGGTCAAGTTTAAAACCATGCTTTGTCATTGCGTCCATTCCGAGTATTAATTCATCTTCAACTTCAGCTACCAGCGCACGATGTTTAAAGGAGGTGTTTCCAATAGAGATGGTGACATCTACTTCTCCTAATGCGGTAGCTTGTTCTCCCGTTGCTGTGCGTAACCGCCACTTAGTTGGTTGAAGATGCGTCTTGCCAGTTCTCCTTATGAAGTCGGGTCTAATTATAGTTTTTGTCGCACCCGTATCCAGTAGCATTTTCAGTGGCCTTCCGTTAATAGAGCCATCCACATAGATGCTATTGGCTTTGTGATGAAGAGATGCGACATAACTTGTGGGTTGTGGAGCTTCTAGATTACGGGTCGACAGTTGCCCCTTCGCATCAACCCGATTTAGTTTTCCGACTCCTTTTCTTCCTTTGTCGATTCCGTCTTCTTTTGCATTTTTCTGCAAAGTCTCTGCGGATGGCCCAGTTCACCGCAATTCCAACAGCGGAGTTTCTTTCTTCCGGTAAATACTTCACTTGCAATTCGTCGCACTGTCTCTTCTAGATCTTCAGTGTTTTCTTTTCTCTCAGCATCCATACTTCGCACACGCGATTGGTTACGTGAAGCTTGTTTGGCAGCTTCATGCTCCAATGCATATGAGAGTGCGTCAATTAAAGTTTTTGGACGGGCCAATCGCAGTGCTTGTTGAGTTTCGCTGTCTCGGACTCCGTAGATAAATGATTGAGTGGCCAGGCACTCCAAAACGCTGTCAGGAGCTGTAGGATGTGCAAGATGAACTAAACGAGCTACGTCAACTTCAAATTCTTGAAGGCTTTCTTTTGAACTCTGATACCGGTTCCTCAGTTGCGTCTGGTACACCTGCTCCAGATGCGCATTTCCATACCGCATATCCAATCGTTTGACTAGCTGGTCGTAGTCTTCTTGTTCTTCTTCTTTCAGCGTTTGCAGGATGTCGATAGCTTCTCCGCGCAGCGAGACAGTAGCCTTCTCCTCGGATGTCCAATTATTCGCTTTTGCGGCCGCTTCAAATTGTTTTAAATAATTGGGCCACGAAGACTTCCCATCAAATTCCGGTGTTTTTATGTGCATTTTTGAAGTAGTTTCAGGTTTTACTACTTTTCTTCCTTCTATTAGACTTGGCTCAGCCACACCAGAATTCGGAATTGACTACGATGTAATTTTAGTGATTTTTTCTCGTAATTCTTCTATCTTTCTGTCACACTTTTCTTCTAAATTCTTCAGGTCTTCTTCAGTTTTTCTATAATTTTCTTCTAATTTTTGTTCTAATGTTCCTGTCAATTCTTCTTTTAATGTTCTA
This sequence comes from Harpalus rufipes, assembly GCA_951394225.1. Classification (NCBI taxonomy): domain Eukaryota; kingdom Metazoa; phylum Arthropoda; class Insecta; order Coleoptera; family Carabidae; genus Harpalus; species Harpalus rufipes. Next base: position 18,782,489 of record OX596282.1, on the reverse strand, counting down.
GAATTTTCTGCCAATTCTTCTTTTAATGTTCGAGAATTTTCTTCTAATTTATTCACTAATGTTCTACAATTTTCTTCCGCCTTTCTAGAATTTTCTTCCAATTTATTTTCTAATGTTCTAGAATTTTCATCTAATTTTTCTGTCAATTCTCCTTTTAATATTCGAGAATTTTCTGCCATAAGATTTAATTCTTCTTTTAGTGTTCTAGAACTTTCCTCTGATTTTCTAGAACTTTCCTCCAACTTTTGTTCTAGTATTCTGGAATTTTGTTCTACTCGTAATTTACCAAATTCGGATAGATCAAATAAGTAATCGTCAGCATTTTCACCAGCAGCAACTAATGCTTCCCGCAGACGAGATTGTAGAACGCTTTTCAGTCCTGTCGTATCCAATTCTCGTTCTTCCAGTTCTCTCTTGAGATCACTTACTTTTAATTCACTTAATTTTATTTGTTTAGTCGCCATTTTATTTATTTTTATTTACACTTCACAGTTATTAACTACCCCACACCTGACACCAATTGTAACGTTTTTATTTATATGGGTGAAGTGTAAAACATAGACAAATATTATTAACTAAAAGAATATGTTTATTAAACGGTAAATAAATATTAGGAATATAATTAAAAGATTATAAAAGTAACTAACACTATGATTAACAAATATTAACACTAATTTAAAGACTAAGAATATTATAAGACACTTAAACACTAAGATTATTTATTTAAACAATTAACACTACTCTTTATGTCACTAATTTATGTTCACTTGTCGACTTGTTTTTATATCACCAACTATTCACAACGTTTATTTATATCAGACTTCTTTACTCGTCAGTTCTATAATACAGAATGTGTCTGCTGGCTTTGGGGACGGGTTATATACCTGGCGGCATTATTTCTAGGCTTTTCTGGAGAGCTCTAGAGGTGAACAGCGTGAACAATAGATAACCTCACCGTGACCTTATCCTAACACGTTCAAACGAGTGAGTGGCGGGCGAGACTCTGTGGCGGGTAGTAGCGCGGCGGCGGCGGTCGCGGCTGTTACGTTACAATATATATATATATATATATATATATATATATATATATATATATATATATACCGTGTATCCCAAACAAACCTTGACATAGGCCATAGGCGTTTAGCATGGGAAAACAGTTTTTTGCAAATAAAAAGTGTCCGGCAGAAAATTAAGGCATGCAATTGAACATGATAATAGTACATTACCTCCTGTACGTTATTTAATACTAACTGCATTATCAGTGCATAAATTAAAGAAAAATATAAATAACTGTCAATAAATATTTGTTTTAAAAATTTTAATTATGTAATAAAAAATATTTGCAATTATTGTCATTGTGGCTGAATGGTTAGCGTGTGTGCCGGTGGAAACGAAAGAATTTTTGCAGGTTGGAGTTCGAGTCTCCATCAAGCTAAACTTTTCATTATTTATTTTTTATTTATAAATTAATTACGAATTGTAATACATTTTTATAATATTCACTCGATCGTTTAAGAAATTCATTTTGACACGAATATTTGATATAAACAAAACAAAAAACCAAACAATGAACACATTGTTGACACGAAAAGAAAAATACTTTAAATATTTTTTTAAAGAAAAAGCTTATTTCTAAATTATTGTAATTGGAAATATAAGATAGATATTAAAATGGATAACAATATTTTATAAATAAAAATTATTGGTTTTAACAATGACAAAAATTGATTACAACAATCAAAATATGGATTTAATATTAATTCTTTCTTTTGATCTTAATAATACATGATAATAACACAATGAATATGTGTATGTTTTGTATTTTTACTGTATTTATAAAGGAAAAGTATGTGGTATAGTTTAAAATCTTGCTTTTGACGATTACTACTTCAATTGAAATTACTTTTATTTCGTGATAGAAACCTATTTGTAATTATTTAACTAATTCATCAATATTATCTCATAATATCTTTAATATAATTTGTAATTAATACATAAATAAAAAAATCTGATGTAGACACCACACGACTTCCTTGTACGATTATTAAACTATACATATTTTTTTAATAATTAAATTACAAAATATTGACAGGCTTAAGCCAAGCCCGAGAAATATTTTGATATAGAACAAAAAATAATTCATTTACTACTATCATACTTAAATTAACATTAATCTAACCCGGTTCTTTTTAAAGAGAGTTTTGATTACAACAAAGAAATATTTGATTACAACAATGAATATGACTAATTTCACAATAAAAATATAATATTTGTTATTGTACGAATCATAAAATTGCACGTATTTAACGTAATCTGGAAATTGTATAATAACCAGAAAGGGAGATGCACAACTAGATGTTATAGCAGTCCTAAATAAAAAATTTCAACTTTCTACGGCTTACCGTTTTTGAGTTATGCGAGATACGTACGTACAGACGTCACGACGAAATTAGTCAAAATGGATTCAGGGATGATCAAAATGTATATTTCCCCTGAAATCTGAAAACCGAAATTTTTCGCGATTACAATACTTCCTTTACTTACGTACAAGGAAGTAAAAATCTGATGTGGATACCACACGACTTCCTTGTACGATTATTAAACTATACATATTTTTTTAATAACTAAATTACAAATATTAATTTTAACTTCAAAACAGTAAGATATATAGCGACCATAATCTAACCCGGTTCTTTTTAAAGAGAGTTTTGATTACAACAAAAAAATATTTGATTACAACAATGACTATGACTAATTTCACAATAAAAATATAATATTTGTTATTGTACGAATCATACAATTGCACGTATTTAACGTAATTTGACATGAACATTTTATTTTTATTTTTTGTCCTAATCCATAACAAACTTAAAAAAACAAAAAATCTGATGTGGACACCACACGACTTCCTTGTACGATTATTAAACTATACATATTTTTTTAATAAATAAATTGCAAAATATTAATTTTAACTTCAAAACAGTAAGATATATAGCGACCATAATCTAACCCGGTTCTTTTTAAAGAGAGTTCTGATTACAACAAAGAAATATTTGATTACAACAATGAATATGACTAATTTCACAATAAAAATATAATATTTGTTATTGTACGAATCATAAAATTACACGTATTTAACGTAATTTGACATGAACATTTTTTTTATGTTTTTGTCCTAATCCATAGCAAGCTTTAGGTATTACAAAAACAAAAAAGTATATAATTTTTAAATTTAAATATCTCGCTTATACAAAGGGCTAATTTAATAATACTTGATGTGCTAGACGCAGAAATTAATTCTATAAAACTTTTATTTGAAGCATTTATTTCTAAAATCAAAATAAAATTATTTTATTCAAGAAAAACTGTTAACAACTTCAAGTAATGTACCACTTCCGGTTAGCCTATTTTAATCAAAATCTATTATGTTATTTCGATTGACATAAAAGTTTTGTATACCAAATTTGAAAAGTTTTGGATTATATATTAAAACAGTTTTTCATTAAAATCTATTATAGGCTTCATGTAAAGTGCCACTTCTGGAAATTATGTAATAACCAAAAAGGGAGGTGCACAACTAGATGTTATAGGAGTCCTAAATACAAAATTTCAACTTTCTACGGCTTACCGTTTTTGAGTTATGCGAGATACGTACGTACGGACGTACGTACGTACGTACAGACGTCACGACGAAATTAGTCAAAATGGATTCAGGGATGATCAAAATGGATATTTCCGCTGAAATCTGAAAACCGAAATTTTTCGCGATTACAATACTTCCGTTACTTACGTACAAGGAAGTAAAAATAATGAAAAGTTTAGTTTGATGGAGATTTGAACCTGTACCTACAATAGCTATTTGTGTATTAAGAGCGCAAAATAGGACATTGTCGATTGAGAGGTTCTCTCGAAATCGCCAATGTCCATTTGCACTCGAAACACACACAAGATTTTTTCTACAGTCGCTACCACAACAAAAAATAATAAAATGTACACTTCAATCTATTCTAAACATTTTATACTTTTATATACATATATTTGACATTAACTTGACATGTATTTGACATATGTCAAAAGTAGTGTACCCAATGACACCTAGGGGGCAATAGTTCCGTGCTGCCCACTTGATACATTGACTTGCACTTCTCGTTTACCTTATTGTTTTGTGTTTCTATCTTTATTCTTATTGGGCGGGGCAATATGGAATTATACTTATGCGGGATTTTCAGCTTTTAAATTTGTGGCAAATAGAATCAATAGGAGTACAAATGATGTCAGAAATGTTTACTTCGTTATAACTTTCTACAGAAGAATATTTTCTTAAATTATTTAGCTTTACTGCTTATTAAACAGTAAGTGGTAAGTGTTTTACGATTTTTATATAAATTTGTTGTATTTCGATTATGGTTTATGGGCCCATTCTTTGAGATATTTTATTTACTAATACCTGGCTAACAGACCATATCATGAAGCAAATTCGTTCAAATTTGTAATAGTTTTTTTTTTATTGGTAAAATAATGGATTATTTCGTTTTACATAAATTTTGTAAACAAAATCTAATTTGTTGTTCCAATAAATAGAAAAGTCTGTATTACGAAATTTTGGACTACATTTATTGTTTTTCCTCGAAAATCTGTTAAGAGTTCCAAATTAAGTACCATTTCCGGTTTCTCATATAATATAGTCCAAATCTAATATGTTGTTTTAAATTATATACGAGTTTTAAATATCAAATTTGAAAAGTTTTGGATCATATTTTAATATATTTTTTCAAGAAAATCTGTTTAGAGCTTCCAGGAAAGTATCACTTCTGATGTATCAATTTTAGAAAAAAATCTAATATGTTGTTCTCATTAATACAGAAGTCTTAAATACCAAATTTGAAAAGTTTTGATTATATCAATATATTTTTTACGAAAATCTGTTCAGAGCTTCAAGTAAAGTATCACTTCCGGTTTATCAATTTTAGCCAAAATCTAATATTGATTGTGAACTAGCACCTGTTCGTATCAGACTTTTTTTGCCAATTTGAGTTTTTAATGTCATATGATCCTATGTGTCAACTATCATAGTTTCAAAAAGACCAACATAACGAAAATACGAAATTCGTGCTTATATTTAATTATTTCAAACTATCCTGTCGGTACATATCAGTATGCATATACAACCTTTCGAGTAATCGGGCCTATTTGCCTTATTTTGCACAGACTGAAATGTTTTTGCGTATCTACTTATAGTTTTCATGATTATTGCTAATATTTTACGAATACTTGCGTTTTAAAGTAATGTTTTAATGTGTTATTACATAAAGAAGGTAAGTTTTTTTCCTATTATTAACAGTAGTTGTCCATAAATAAATATTTTAAAAAAGTATTTTGTCAGATAGGACATTTTGTTTGGTACCATTTGATGTTAATTATGAAAGTATTGTATTAAATTTTGTTTTTAGTTGATTGCGCTGATTGGATTTATATTTTTTTCTAATATTGACAATTTCACAGAATTCTGCAAATATTAGTCCCGGGAAGGAACTAGTTGATTTAGTAATGATGCTAATATCTGAGGAAAATAATGAAGTAGGTAGTGAAGCAGAATTCGGAAGAAAAGGTTGAAGCAATGAAAAAAGTTTTTTCGTTCTACTGAAAACTAGTAAAAAATGATATAAGACCAGTTGCCAGTTCGCAGTCTATATGTTATTCCCCTTGATATAAAAGTATTAAATACTAAAAATTGAAAAGTTGGATTATGTTTTAATATAGTCTATTAAAAACTGTTATGTATGGGCTTCAAGTAAAGAATCTCTTCCGGTTGTCCAATATTACCCAAAATCTAATCAAATCTTTATATGAATGCAGAAAGCTTAAATATGGAAAACACAAAGTATTGGAAGTTCGATATATGATTTTCCGTGGAAAAGAAAATCGTCACACACACACACACATGCACACATACGTACACACACACGCACGCGCGCTGACATCATTGTAAAAATTGTAAAAACGTGTTGTGGAGACCCTAATTTGTTCTTATTCACTGAAAACTCACTATCGAATTTTTGGACCGAAAACATTACCTCCTTTAATAACTATTAGAAAACATCACTAGAACGACAAAATTACCAGAAAAGTTGCCGATAAATTTAGTTACTTATTATTTTATCATATACTAATTAAATGAAATGAGATTAAAGGCCACAACCGATTTAAATGTAACTTGACTACATAGTTGTTCAGCTTTAATGTATAGGAATTACTATTAGACTGTAGCAACATCCCCGTTGATTCTTGATAATCAGATATGTTGTTGTATAACATACATAAGTTTTGTTCACAATATTTGTATTTTATATAAGCTGAATCCAAATTTGAAATATTTATTATTTTTGTGTTCATAATTTTTTTCTCGGTAAATAATGTAGAAGTTCTATGAATAAGAAAGATGCATACAGAGTGACATTTCCTCGGATAGCCTATTTCACTGTGAAATGGCTTATCGCGATAGAAATGGCTGATTACAGCCAGGGGAAGAAAGAACATATCGCCTTTAAAATTGCTCCGATTTTTTTTCAGGGAGTATAAGAAGTAGAAGACGCTCACTTTGTACTTTAAATATGTCCTATTACAAATTATTTGTCAAGAGTTTCGCACTTCTAATAAAAAGAACATGAAAAAATAGTTTTTTGAATTTTACATGAATAATATTAACAAATACTGTTGTCGAATTATGAGAGAGGTATTATATGCTACGAGTATAGCTTTTTGCAAATATATTTACTATGAAACAAGTAAAATTGTTATTGAAACAGGAAAAACTGATATTCCACGATTTACAAAGGATGAAAGTGAGCTGTAACAACAAAAGTGTATCAGTTTAGTTGTTAATGTAATTTATGTGAATACATGTCGACATAAAATATCATATATATTAATTTCAAATAACATGAGTATTAAAAACCAATTAATATATGATTTCACCCTAGGTTGCAAAATATTGTAATGTTTATTTATTTGAGTGAAGTGTAAAAATAAGAGAATTATTATTACATAAAATAAAAGTTTATTAAACGATAAATAAATTAAGAAAAACAATAAAATAACGATCTCTATGATTAAAACTAAGGTTATTATTAAGTAGTTAATTTCAGATTATTTATTTATTTAAACAATTGCCACCGAATTATTTATTTACACGATATCTATTTCACCAACTGATTATTTATTTCACTATTTCCATTTATTTCACTACGCGTTCGAATGTTAGGCTGCCGGTCGGTTTCAGACTCTACGCGATATTTGTTTCACCATTTATTTATATTTACCAGTGACGTTAGTCGCTTGTTCGCTGACTTAGTGGCATCGGCTATGCGCATATTACAATATTTTCCCTTTATTTGTTTTATTACTTTATAAGCTTTATAAATATCAAACATAAATTCATAAAACACTCATAATTTTTTAAAAATTCTCTTAACCTACATGAATTTTTAATATTAAACACATTCTGATATTTTAATATTTTACTATTTTACTATTCTCTTTCTACCAACATTTTCATGTACAGCAGCTCTGTTTTTAAATATTTAAAGAAAAAATCCAATTCCATTCCATTCCTGTTACAATGCAAGTCTAAACCAATAAGTATACGAGCCTAAACAAGAAAATAAAAACTTATCGGCAAAAAATATTTTTATTTTTCAACATAATCTCTTCGTCACTCAATAAATTTAACCAACCAGTATCCAAGTTTTTTGTCTTTCAGAAAAGTACGTTGTATCAAATTGTTCAAAATATTTCTCACTTTCAGCGATTATATCATCATTTGAACCAAATCTTTTTCCAACGTGTCAAGTCTTCAGATTGGGAAACAGGAAAAAGTTGTAGAGGGCTAAATGTGGCGAATATGGTGGATGCGGCAGCAGTTCAAAATGCATTTCACGTATTTTTGCCATTTAAACAGCCGAAATGTGAACACGCCCATCACCCTGAAGAAGAATAAGAAGAAAAAGAACCCGTTTCTTTTTTAAATAAGGTCTTTTACTTGCATCGTACAGTTTATCTAAAACAGATGTTTAGTATTCTCCTGTTATCGTTCTATTTTTTGCAGATAATCGACAAGGAGAATCCCACTGCACTCCGAAAGAACAGTGACCTTTCAGGTACCAGCCACAGTCCATTGCTACGATTGTTGTTTCATTTTGGGTATGTAAATGTGTATCCATGTTTCGGCAACCATTATTATTCGGCGCCAATAGTCTTTTGGATTATATTTCAACGTCGCCAAATTGAGTGCTGAAAGTCGTTCCCGTTCACGTTTACGGTCCTTGTCAGCAAATGCGGCACTCACCATGCACATATATTTTTTTATCCTTAATGAGGTAAATTAACCACTATAGTTTCTCATTACAATAATAAAAATTAAACATTATTTGCTAATAATAAAGTTATTTGTAATTGAATGTTTTGGAGAGTGGATACAGTGACGCTAGCGTGATCAGGGATTTACATCTACCGGTATGACGTCGTGCTCGGTACACTGTGACGTCACGATACCGCTTATTCAAAATTTTAATAAATTATTTCTCGTGAATTACAAATAATCGATTTAAAAAGATGTGCATTTTTTTGTCTAGTATCACATATGTAAAAATCTGATGTGACCAACACAGTACCTCCCGCCATTTACCTATGTATATAATTTTTATATTACTTTATAAATTTATCCATACAATATATAGAAAAAGTATTAAAGTAAACTTGTAGAAAATGAAACAATCTTTAATTTTTATAGTAAAAAATTGAGAAAAAATTACATTTAAAGGTATTTTTTGAAGAAAAACTATCTTGAGCTTTAAGTAAACTGCCATTTTCGGTTATCCGATTGCCACCAAAATCTAATCAGATATTTCCATATTAGAATAAGGTAGAAATACATGGTTTCAAAACTTTCTGAATGATAGTATTTGAGTTAGAGCGTATACACTATACAGGATCCACACATACATACATACATACATACAGAGCTGGGCAGTAATTAATTACTTTTGGTAATTAATTACTAATTAAATTACTTTCTCACAAATTGTAATTTGTAATTAATTACATTGTAAAAAAAAGTAATTGTACTCAATTACTTTTGAAAATTTGGGTTTTAAATATTAATTACTATTTTGAACCAAGAAGCAAGGGAATCCCCGGGATTCGGGCGAAGCCTAGTTTACCTGCGTTGTAGGTTACAGGTTACAAATGCAACTTGTCATGCACGTTGGGACGTACGACGTACTTTGGACTTTTACTTAAGTTATAATTTATTAATTTTTCTGAATGCTAATAGTAATAATATACTTTTCAAGGAATTTGCAATGTCTTCATATAGGGTTTCATATAAATCAATATAAAGTATTTTTAATAACAATATACACATATATAAGGGTGAGTATGGGAAGATGTTCACACTTTCAACATATTTCTTACAAGTAATCTCGATTTTTTTCATATTTTTGATATACAAAAATTTACATCGTTGAAAAGAGAAAAAATGGTGGTTTATATTTTAGTAAAATAATTAAAGGTTGCTATTTAAAAATAAAAGTTGATAGGTCGTATCTTGTAAGTGTGACTTTATAAAAAATATCTACATCTGCCATCAAATAGTATATTTTTTTAAAAATAAAACTTTTATATGAGTATTTTTTTCTATTACTTATAATTAAGAAGTGAAATGTCGAAGACGCGGGGAGGGGGCTGCGCATCTTCCCAGACTCAGCCTTTATGTAGGTAACTTGTGTTACGGACATTCCAAATCACTTTTTAACATTTGCATCCCACTATATGAAGGGTCACTTTCGTGTCTACCTGGGAGTAAGTCAGATTTCCCTACCCTAAACAGATATGCGTGCATCGACCTTCTAAAAAGGAATAATTATTCAACCTTCGAGTTGCATATAATTTCAATCCAAAAAGGTAGCTACAACCTACAACTACGTCAAAATTTTACAAAGTTGGCAATTCTTTATAAATTTGTTTTATTACTCTTATTATTTTTATTTATGTTGTATTTCATATTAAACAGTGTAGTATTATTTTTTGTTTCATTTAATGTAAGGTAAAATATTTTTTTAGTAAAGTAATTGAAAAAGTAATTAAAATGTCAATTACAATGCAAAAGTAATTGGTAATTTAATTACATTTTGGTTAAAGTAACTGTAATTGTATTCAATTACTTTTTGAAAGTAATTTGCCCAGCTCTGCATACATACACACAGGCATCATCGTGAAAATGTTAAAAATGGATTCTAGGGACCTTAAAACGTGGTCATTTACCAAAATCTCGATATGCGATTTTTAGCACGATCCATATACCTCCCTTACCAAGGGTAGCGGGAGGAAAAAATCAAAATTTTAACGGAACATTAGGTTTTTTTTGTAAGATAGATAGATATAAATAAATAAATTTACAATTGTTATACATAAATATATCTAAATCACTGATCCATTTGATATGTGTAAAGCCTCTACTATTTCCCACACTTTTATTCGACGGACATCTAACATAATATGATGAACTTTTTTTAACAATATCTGGAGTATTCATGTCTTGGGCATCCACTGCGTTCTGCATCACATACACTACTCCGGCCACGTTTAAATTGTTTAGTCCATCGTTTTATAAATGCAATCGATGGAGATTGATCCCCTATAAACAGACTCCAGCTCAGCTTTGATTTCTTAGTTTTATTTTTTTTAAATAACAACTTAATCAATGACACGAATAATTTATTCCATTTTTCCGTGTTTCAAAATGGGCTATAAATATTTCACTTTTTACTTAATAACAATAAGCGTTCTTGCAATCGGAATGATAATAAATTTTCACAGTGATATTTCCACAGATTTCGAACTTAAAAACAATGAAATTGTTTTATTAGTGCAGCCCTCTGTTTTTAGGCTCACTACTTCTTGATCCGTCCCTAATATGTACCTGTAGGTATATAATTATCATGACTTTTTTTATTTTTTCTACATATACGAAGGTGTTTACCAGACGTCACTTACCCATAACACGTTTGTCAGTATAGCGTTCACCACTAGTTTTATTTTTTTAAACAAATCGTAAACCATGTGGAAAAAGACAAAATTATCATATGGTATTTTGGTAACAATTTTACTCGAATTTCAATTTTCGTTATGAATTCTCCGCTAATCATATAAGTGCTGTTTCGATATATTTCTAGGACAGAAGCCATTTTATACAATTATATAAATGTTTTATAATTGCTCCATAAGCGCCCACCATTGATATATCGATAACTGCAACTTCGACGACATTAGGTGATGCAATAAGACTATTTATGAGCTTTGTGGAATTGAATAATAATAATAATAATATCGTAATAATAATAATAAAACACACAACTATACTAAATAATACAATTTTTCCTTATTTTCAAATCAAAAATTTGATGAATAAAAATATTCTTACGAACAATTTATTCTTCACCAAGTATGCGAGCTAACCTCTAATCGACTACTTACCATTTATCATCTCTATCATTTTTACAAGTATGAACCTATGACCTGTAGATTACGATCCTCCAGACTTGTTGCTGACTCATCTTCATGATATTTATCTCTCTCAGATTCAATCCATGTACCAAGTGTTTGCTTCTTTTTGTTTTCCTTCCTCGAATATTTCAACGACGCGGAAAATAAAAATGCTCAAATATTCACGGAGTCATTTGAATTTGAATAGAGTAAGAATTTAATTATTACGGAAGGAAAATAAACAACAATGAAAAGAATTTAAATTTAATATTAAGATGAATAATTCTTAAATTGAAAATAAATATTATCTTCTAATTTCAATATGTCAATTCTGTCAATGCAATGACCAATGTATATTTCACTCTAGATGTAGTAAATGACATTTTAAATAGTTGATTATAATAAATAGTTATTACATCTTAGGGTCCCCAAAGCCTATCATCAGGCGGCAGAATTCATTTTTCATTTAAACCAAAACTATTACGTGAAAATAAATACCTATACACTGTAAAGTTTTGGGGTAGGAACAGGCAAAACAAATCTCCAACTGTCGCTGAATCTACGAATACCTTTGTGTGAAATTGGAGTTTGTTTAAATCCAGAAGGTGATCTGTTAAACTGGGTTCAATGTGATAATACTAAACATAATATTTATTTATTCCATAGATAAATAATCATGATATTGGACAAGTCGATGAATAGAGTTGTTACAATATTATATAATATTACTTTACATATTTTGTTCATTAAGTACATTTTTAATTTTCTTTTATATAAATTATCATTTTCTATTTCTTTTAAATTACTTGCTTGCTTGCTATAAAACAACGCACCTACATAAAATTTTTTTTTATTTAATTGTTTTATGTCGAAGAAGAGTTAAATAGTTTTTATGTCGTGTATTATAACTGTGATTATCTGTATGTTTCTTGAAGGTGTAATATTTGCCAACAAATATTAAAAGATGATAAATGTAAATATTATTAAATTAAATTATTAAAAGCATTTCTACATGAGTCATACCATCGTAATCCAGCTAAATACCATATAGTATGTTTTTCTAGTTTAAAAGCTGTTGATGCAATAACAGATTAACCCCAAAAAATTATGCCATAACTCAACAATGAATAAAATTTAGCAAAGTAATAAGTTTTCGGTACAGGAAGATTAGTTATTTCAGTGAGACGTCTTATCGCATAACAGGCTGATCTGCTACAAACATAATCACCTGACATACTTTCTTCAATAACAAATCCTAGTAATTTACATTATTTTACTTGTTCTAGTGATTTCTTACCATATTTAACCAAAATGCCTTTTTGTTGGATCACATCTTTTCCAAATTTATTTACTTGAGTTTTATGACTGTTAAATATAAGTTTATTACATTTGAACCAATCATGAAAATACTGTAGGGTGGTGTTTGTTTGCTGGATTGTACTATGTAAGTGTGGGCCGGAATTAATTAAAGATAAATCATCTGCATAAGCAACAAAAGTACCATGCGGAAAAGACTGTTTAATTAATATCTTAATGTGACTAAGAAAGTAATATGGGGCCTAATATCGATCCTTGCGGTACACCCATATTGATATTAGATAAATTAGATTTTATAGCATTAGTTTAAAAAAATGCTTTCTGTTGCTTACAAATGATTCTAGCTACTGTAAATATGTACCGCGAAGACCGTATCATCCACATTTATAGAGTAATAAGTTATGATCTATACAATCAAATGCCTTAGTTAGATCTATATAAGTACCTATTATAAACTGCTGTTGGTCTATCATGGAAAATATTATCTTTGGGCAACCAGCTAATGCATGACTAATGACTCTTTTGTAATCCATGCTTCTCTTCTATTATAATTCTGTATTTTTATTTTCAATGTGTAGTAAGAGTTCTCATAGTTTGAGAAATTATTAAAGTATGTATTTATAATTAAATTATTAGCCAAAGAGCAAAAATAATTATTAAAAGTCTCAGTAATTGTATGTTCAATTGTAATAATATTATTGTCAACGTTTAGTTTGTATTCAAAAATTTTGTACTGTCGGATGTAGCAGTATTTTCTTTAATTACATGCCAGGCTGCTTTTATACTATTTTTTGAATTAGTAATCAAAGTATTATAATTATTCTTTTTCGTTCTTCTAATTAAATATCTATAAGTGCATTTAAATTCATTGTAATGCACATTGAAAATTATTCCTCTATTACGTAGAATTTTTTTTTTTTTTAATTTATTATTTTTATTATATCTTGGGACACTAGTACAATTTATTTCCGAAAAGGCATTTTATAATAATATTGAAGAATTAACATGAACTTTGTACACGTTTCATTAACATATGGAGTATTGTAAATTTTCTATACTTAAACAGTAATAAACATATTCTTTACTTATATTAGAAAATACACACATCTTATTTTTACCAATTCTTGTATTATTAGTGTAGTTTACAAATAAATGAAAAATTTGAGCAGAATGATCAGAAATACCATTGTGATCCACATGACTCCGGTAATTGTTGTGGGTGTTGGAAAAGATGTCCTTGCAGGCACGGGAGGTTGCAATTATCCTTGTTGGTGAATCTATGGTGCAATGGAAAATGAAGCTATTGAATAAATCTATAAAACTGGTACTATTATTACTGTGCACTAGTAAATCAATGTTAAAATCACCACAGACGATTATGTTTGAGTTCGTTGTAGTAAATTGTTCAAGTTTATTAAAGAAAATGTCTATGATTCCATCAGGTGATCTATACCTACATATAATAACGATATAGATTTTTTTAAATTTTAATTTAACTGTGACGAATTCAAAATTTTTATTTTTCGATTGGGTACATATGTTTATTTTAGCTATACCAAGTTCAGGTTTTGCATATATAAGCACACAATCGTTTTTAATAAAAGTTCTACTGTTAGCGACTATTAAATCTTTTTTTTTTAATTCTTACATTGTCTGTTTCACTAAAAATCGCATATCCAGATTTTATTGAATAAGCACGTTTTAAGGACCTTAAAACGTAAAAATGTGTGTGTGTGTGTGTGTGTGTGTGTGGATGTGTATGTGTGTGTATGTGTGTGTGTGTGTGTGTGTGTGTGTGGGATGTTGGAAGGACGATTACACAAAAACTATAAGACTATATTTTTTTAACTACGTATTTCCCAATCGGACATTCACGGGAAGATCTGAAAAGGTTTTGGTAACAATTAGACAACCGGAAGTAGAAGATTCTTGAAAAAAAATCTTCTAAATATTATTTTTTGAAAATTTTTCGTGGTAATATTAAAGAAAATTAAATTCTCTATCTGATACATTTAAATATTTACTTCCTTGTACGTAAGTAAAGGAAGTATTGTAATCGCGAAAAATTTCGGATTTCAGATTTCAGCGGAAATATCCATTTTGATCATCCCTGAATCCATTTTGACTAATTTCGTCGTGACGTCTGTACGTACGTACGTATCTCGCATAACTCAAAAACGGTAAGCCGTAGAAAGTTGAAATTTTGTATTTAGGACTCCTATAACATCTAGTTGTGCACCTCCCATTCGGTTATTATACAATTTCCAGAAGTGGCACTTTACATGAAGCCTATAATAGATTTTGATGAAAAACTGTTTTAAAATATAATCCAATTCAAATTTGGTATACAACACTTTTATGTCAATCGAAATAACATAATAGATTTTGGTTAAAATAGGCTAACCGGAAGTGGTGCATTACTTGAAGTTGTTAACAGTTTTTCTTGAATAAAATGATTTTATTTCGATTTTAGAAATAAATGCTTCAAATAGAAGTTTTAGAGAATTAATTTCTGCGTCTATCACATCACAGTATTATTAAATTAGCCCTTTGTATAAGCGAGATATGTAAATTTTAAAATTATATACTTTTTTGTTTTTGTAATAAAGCTTGCTATGGATTAGTACAAAAACATAAAAAAAATGTTCAAGACAAATTACGTTAAATACGTATTTATGATTCGTACAATAACAAATATTATATTTTTATTGTGAAATTAGTCATATTCATTGTTGTAATCAAATATTTCTTTGTTGTAATCAAAACTCTTTTTAAAAAGAACCGGGTTAGATTATGGTCGCTATATATCTTACTGTTTTGAAGTTAAAATTAATATTTTGTAATTTATTTATTAAAAAAATATGTATAGTTTAATAATCGTACAAGGAAGTCGTGTGGTGTCCACATCAGATTTTTTATTATATATTCTATAGATTTAGAGATAAAAGAAATATAAGATAAAAAATAATCTGTTGAATAAATTTTACAGCTGAAAGAATGCCATGGAAAATAGTTGAAAATTTAAATTGTCAAAAAGTGTCAGTGTCAGAAATCCGGAGACATTACTGAAGATTTTTTGTGGGAAGTACATACATTATATTATTTCTTATTGCATTAATAGTTTAACAATTAATAATATAGGTATATTAAACATACCCTTCATATATGCTGTTACTTCCGACAATGAATTGGAAACATCTCGAAAAATTAAAAGAGTAAGACAAAATTTGTTCATAGAATGAATTTAAATTAAAAAAATCTAAATGTATGGAATAGATATAAGTTGAATTTTTGGTGTAGAGTGTAAGTATACAAGAAATGTTAAATACATTAAGGTGCGAGCAGTCATGTGTCAGAATTATAACTAGTAATTATGTATATAGATGTCATATATCATAATTTCTCATTCTAAATTTAGTGATTTTCCAATTCCATGTGGTTTATTTTCCTCGACAAGTCAATTCCACACTCCTGGTGACAAATTAACTACGAGTACATGAATTTAGAAAATCTTGAAATTTTTAATGAAAAATTCTGACATTTATGTACATAATTACTAATTATCATTCTGAAACGGGCCTCCACATCTGCTTGTCAAGACCAACAATGTAACATGACTGTTCGCGCCCTATACTTGACCAAGAGGCGAGAGGTATTGTGTTGGCCACAACAGATTTTTTAACTAGTGTTCCGATACACAAAGAATGTCTATATTGTTTGTTAGTACGAAAACTTCCCACTTTTATTTATTTCCCCAATTTTATTACGAAGGCACTCCTCATTGTAATGCATTAACTATATTCGTATTCTTTTCATTGCTTGCACATTCTGTGTCATTCTGTGGTTGATATTGTGGCTCATAATTCGTTTTTGACAGAATTAAACTGATTAAATTTAGATACACTGGACATTTATTATCAGTTGCTGAATGGTGACTATCAAGAATCGTTTACTTAAGATTTTTCTTATTGAAGTTTACACAATTAATGCACTTCATTGTTAGTGACGTACAGTCTTTGGCCTCATGATTTTCGCACATTTCGTAGATATATTTTCTTTACATTTGTTATCTTTAGCTATATGACCGAAATCAGACCAACGGTAGCATCTAATTACTAAAAAATGATCAAAACATTTATAGCTACTCCAGTATAAATATGCAGAGTTATATTTAAGAAACTGATTTCAAATTTGTGGAAATACTTGTATTATAATGTTGGCTATTTTTATATTTTTCCTCATTATAATTTTTACTATTTTGATTTTCTCTTGAATTACATTCTTAATATCGTTTTGTTACGTAATATTATTCATAAATTTCTCATGTCATTTAATCCATTTTTATCTACTCCATATATTTTTTTTTAGGTGAATTTGGGGCCTTAGTAATCCTCATGAATTTGTATAGCACTTTATTTGTTAAATTTACATGAATGCGACGTTTCGGATACTAACTGTATCCATCATCAGACTATAAAGAATATAAAAAATATAATCACAAATCAATAGATGTTATATCGTCACTTACCAATTAAGAGATACAGGAAAACATTTTTAATACATTTGAAAATTGAACATTTGTTGTTAAAATTGAGAACTATGGATTAAATTTGCCAACATGGCCACCACATCGACAACAAAATTTGCCAACGGCTGCCCACTTCAACATCTTGACAAGCAGTGACAGAGTTTTTTACAAATAAACGAGACAAGAAATATGAACAATACCAACTGCGCTACCAACTAAAAAGATAACTATAAAAAATAACTTTATTGAAACTTAAAATTGTTTTTGAAATTATTTATGAATTTTGTGTTGTTTTTGAAATCTGTTTGATAATTTATATTGGAATTTTTATTTAAATTTATATAGAAAGTTTCTTTGAGTAATCTAGCATTATAATTATTATCTGTATCAATAATTTCGGCTTCTTTGAATTTAAATTTATGGCCTGTATTAAAAGAATGTTTAGTTAAAGCACTATGGTCAGGGTTCAACTTTTTGCAGTGGTATTCATGTTGGTTGATGCGCTTTTTTAAAGTTTGAGAAGTTTCTCCTATGTAGTACTTATTGCAAGAGCCACATTCAATCCTGTACACGACATTTTTTTGTTCCGTTTTGGGGGTAATATCCTTAATTCTAGTGAACAGTTTTTGTGTGGTTGAAATGGCTGAGTTTGAAATTTTGATATTGCTGTTGTTAAGTAATTTATGTAAGGTAAAGTTAATTTCTTTATCAAAAGGAATTTTAGCATAAACAACGTCTGTTTTATTATTATTATTATTATGAATTTCACTATTGCTGTTTTGAGATTGTAAATGTGTTAATCTGCGATTAATATGTTTGAGCAAAAACTTTTTTGGGTAACTATTTTCTGATAACATACTGAAAATGTGGTCTAAATTTTTCCTATGAAAGCATTGATTTGAAAGTAAAATAGCTCTGTCAACTAGAGCGTTGATTACACTAACTTTATATAATCGGTTGTTGTTTGAATGAAAATTAAGGTATCTGCCACTAGCCGTCGTTTTTTGGAACCAGTCCGTAATGATTTTCTTATTATATTTAATTAGTGTAACATCCAAAAAACTTATTTTGTTATTTTCCTCTAATTCTATTGTGAATTTAATTCTTGGGTGGAAATTGTTAAATGCAGTCAGAATATTCTCAATTTGTTCTGTTGGTGCAATCAACAGGCAATCATCTACGTATCGTTTGTAGTAAAGGATATTCAGTTTGTTGTCTGGAATAATATTATTTTCTAAATTTTGTAAAATCAAATCGGCCAAAGAGCTTGAAATGCTAGCACCCATCGGAGAGCCATCTATTTGTCTATATATTTTGTCATTGAAACTAAATATGGAACATTGAAAACACAATTTAATACCATTAATAAATTGTTCTAAATTTAAGTCAGTAAAATTTTCAATTTCTGGCCATCTATTTGTAATGCATTCAATAACTAACTCCTGAGGGATGCTAGGATATAAAGCTGTGACATCGAGACTAAAAATAGTGTAATTATGCGGGATGTTAATTTTGGAAATGTCATGTACAAGATCGAAAGAGCTCTTCACAATGTAAGGAGATTCTGACGTGACAGTATGTAGAATATTCTGTAAGTGTTTGGCTAATTTGTATGTCGGCGTATCAAGTGTTGAAGTGATCTGTCTCAGTGGTACGTTTGGTTTGTGTATTTTGGGGTTCATGTACATTTTACCAATTTTTGGGTTTTGGACAATTAAATCTACCTTGTTAATGTTTTTAAGATAAGTTCTACATTTGGTGTCTATTTGGTTTATAGGATTTTTGTTTAATTCAACATATGTACTGGTATCATTAAGAATTTCACTGGATTTATTAAAATATTGGACTTTATCCATGATCACGGTTTTTGAGCCCTTATCTGCTTTAGTGATGACAATATTGTTCTTATTTTGTTTCACAAAACGTTGAGTTTTTTTAATCCAATTTAATAATTCTATTTCTGCAAAGGTTAATTTTTCATTTTTCATTGAAAGAAATCTGGAGTGTAAGTATTTAGAAATTTTAGATTTTACGTTATCTTTGTCAGTATTGTTGCTTCTATCAATGGACATGGAAATATTAATATATGTTTCAAGGATTATTTGTTTGATATATTTAATATCATGACATTTGTTACTGAAATTAGGGCCTAAAGATAAAATTGTTAATATTTCTTCTTCAATATGTACATTTGTTAAGTTAACAATCCAATTTTTGTAGTGTAATTTCAAAAAGGCACAGATACTGTTCTTATATGCTTGTGATTTTAACGTATTTAATTTTTTATGTATAATTGTTTCATTACGCGATTTAATTTTATGGTAAAAAGTATTCGTGTTGTGAATAATATAGTGGTAAACCTCTATTGGTAAATTGTCCATGAACTCCAAAATATACTTAACTTTCAATTTATTAAGTGAATTAACTAATCCATGTGCATCATCAATTTCTAAGTTTAATATTTTGAAATGTAATATATCTAAACTATTATTTAATTTATTTCTATTTCTATGAAGACTGTATTGATTGACATTTTGTTTAAATTTACATGCATTTTTTATAAAATTTGGAGTTATACCTAAACGTTTACATGTATGTAAAAATTATAATCTATTTTGCGAAATTGCTAACTTTTTAATTATTTTGTTGTACCTCTTAATCGACTCGTAGACTTCCTCGCCGAAATGTCGACGGATGTGGTAGAAAAACCCATGATTGTCCATTATGTACAAATGGGTGAAATGAAGATGGGAGAAATTCGGCCGGCTCCCACGTGTTAATTATTGTTTCTTGAATGTTGAAGGATCCTAATATGGTTTCTTCAGGTGAATTTGGGGCCATAGTAATCCTCATGAATTTGTATAGCACTTTATTTGTTAAATTTACATGAATGCGACGTTTCGGATACTAACTGTATCCATCATCAGACTATAAAGAATATAAAAAATATAATGACAAATCAATAGATGTTATATCGTCACTTACCAATTAAGAGACACAGGAAAACATTTTTAATACATTTGAAAATTGAACATTTGTTGTTAAAATTGAGAACTATGGATTAAATTTGCCAACATGGCCACCACATCGACAACAAAATTTGCCAACGGCTGCCCACTTCAACATCTTGACAAGCAGTGACAGAGTTTTTTACAAATAAACGAGACAAGAAATATGAACAATACCAACTGCGCTACCAACTAAAAAGATAACTATAAAAAATAACTTTATTGAAACTTAAAATTGTTTATGAAATTATTTATGAATTTTGTGTTGTTTTTGAAATCTGTTTGATCACTTTCTATATAAATTTAAATAAAAATTCCAATATAAATTATCAAACAGATTTCAAAAACAACACAAAATTCATAAATAATTTCATAAACAATTTTAAGTTTCAATAAAGTTATTTTTTATAGTTATCTTTTTAGTTGGTAGCGCAGTTGGTATTGTTCATATTTCTTGTCTCGTTTATTTGTAAAAAACTCTGTCACTGCTTGTCAAGATGTTGAAGTGGGCAGCCGTTGGCAAATTTTGTTGTCGATGTGGTGGCCATGTTGGCAAATTTAATCCATAGTTCTCAATTTTAACAAGAAATGTTCAATTTTCAAATGTATTAAAAATGTTTTCCTGTATCTCTTAATTGGTAAGTGACGATATAACATCTATTGATTTGTCATTATATTTTTTATATTCTTTATAGTCTGATGATGGATACAGTTAGTATCCGAAACGTCGCATTCATGTAAATGTAACAAATAAAGTGCTATACAAATTCATGAGGATTACTAAGGCCCCAAATTCACCTAGAGAAACCATATTAGGATCCTTCAACATTCAAGATACTCCATATATTATTAATCTAGGCTCGTAAATATTGTAGGTGCTGGTAGCTGATTCTAAGTTATTTTTTAATTTGTGTAGGGATACATGAAATGTATAATTTATTATAATACCGCCCTGTTTTGCATTTTTAATTCTATTTATTCCCAAAGACAAGTCAATCATCTGTTTTATTTCTTCCGTGTTGTCGAATTTTGTGGAGTTTCGTTCGGTTTGATCATTAATATTTTAATCGCAGGTTTTGTCTTTATAGCAGAACTATATAATCCTTTCTTTGTTTGGATGTCAGCAGATGGTATGACAATGTTGCTATTCTATGGATTGATGCTATTTTTACTCTCGCTAAGAGAGGTATTGGATTCATGCTAAAAATCGCATATACAGATTTTAATGAATAATCACGTTTTAAGGTCCCTACAATCCGATTTTAACATTTTTACGAAGATGTCAAATGACAAATACGTCAAATATATATATATATATATATATATATATATATATATATATATATATATATATATATATTATGTGTGTGTGTAAGTATGTTTGTGGGACGTTGGAAGGACGGTTACTTAAAAAAACTATAAGACTTAATATTTATTTAACCACGTATTTCCCAATCGGACATTAATGGGAAGAGTTGAAAAGGTTTTGGTAACAATTGGACAACCTGAAGTAGCAGATTCTTGAAAAAAAATCTTCTAAATAATTTTTTTTTAAAATTTTTTTCTTGGTAATATTAAAGAAATTTTTTTAATTCTCAATATGACACATTTAATTTTTTTATTTTATCTCGTATAGGTTTGGAGATACAGTATATAATAATATACAATAATATGTTGTAATCGTGGTTGTAATAAATCACGTTGCCCAAAAAACAGTTGAGATATTTAAATGTTTGTAATTGACAGATAAATGCAGAATGTCAGTGTCAAAAATTAGTTTTTTCAGGGAGGTACGAGTACATTTTATATATATATATATATATATATATATATATATATATATATATATATATATATATATATATAATTGTTTTATTAATTAAATATGTATTTAAATTATAGGTAGGTATGTTAATATTACTTATATCCATAAGTAATGCCGCTAATACTCTCAATGAATTTGAAGAATTTTGAACATATTAGAACAGTAGGACAAAAAAGAAATACAATTTCAATTATATGTGTGTTCAAGAAATGTTAAATTCGTTACTTATAGGGCGCGAGCAGTCATGTGACTTTGATGGCCTTGGCAAGCAGATGAGGATCCGTGTCAGAATGACGGCTAGTAGTTATTTACATAGATGTCACTGTTGTCATATGTCATAAATTTTCATACAAAATTTCAAAATATTCTGATGTTTATTTGTGATCAATAGTATGGAATATACTTGTCGAGGAAAATAATCCACATGGATTTGGAAAATCATAATGTTTTGAATGAAAACTTATGATACTTGGCACCTATGTACATTATTACTAGCTGTCATTTTGACACGGGCCCCCATATCTGCTTGCCAAAGTTAACAAAATCACATAACTGCTCGCACCCTATGCAACATAAAATGAAAATGGCGAGATGTATTGTGCTGGCTACAACAGATTTTTAATATTTAATTATTGTTCTAATTCCATTATTTTAAAATTTTGTAATTCGTTTACTTTCTCCATTTCCTCAATAAGTTTTCTTAGATTATCAATTACTTACACGTTTCAAATAATTCAAACTTTTTACTTGTAAAATTGACTTACGCTCAAGGTCGGATCTTGTAGACATTCTGAACATTTTCAACTTTTTCTTCATCAATCTTCTTTTTCTCCTCAATGGTTATATCAGCACATTGTAAATTTAAATATGTTCCACATTCATTGTAACACTTGATTTTTATGTCTGATCTAGATACTTTTTTTTACAAATATTACAGATAGACGTAGTACTACTACTGCTTATAGGTGCCATTTTTACATATGTGTGTGGAAAGTGAAACATTATTATTATAGAAGTGTAGAAAATTATACGTGTGATGCTTGCTCGAAGAATATGAAATATGAATTAAAATATTTTGAAGAAGCAATTAAAATTTGGTGGAAAACATGAATAATTTAACAACTACTTTACCGAAAATTTCAAATAAAATGTCTCAATCTGTCTCGACAAAACCAGAAGTACATAATATTCCAAAAGTCACTAATAATAGTATCACACTTAAATGTGTATTGGACTGGGCATTATCACATTTTTAGGAAACTCCGGTACAAGACCCTTGCTCATTTTTGGTTCAATGTAACACTATTCTAGAAACTTGTAATTTAGAAATACATGTGGGTATCGGTAATTTGCTGGTCCATTAAGATCATCAGCCTTAAAGTGTTGGTAATCTGTTCAACCAAGCCTACGAAGTTGGAAAGATTTCAACGCAGCATTTTTAACAAGATTTAATGACACTTCACTTATAAATGAACTGAAGACAAAATTACGAACAATACCTCAGCAAGCAAGAGTTAATCAGAAACAAATTCCGCCTACAAAAATACTTTATCCCGAGGATTTATTTGATACTACGAAAGGTTTAACAATTGGGCTGATGAAACCACAACTGCAACCTTTTTTTCGTACTGCCCGTATTACAAATATAGTACAATTTGTTATCACTGCAAGACAAGTAGAAGATGATATAAAGATGATACAGGTGTCAGCCGATAAAGGTGGTAAACGCGTTATCTGTTTTGAAGGTCATTATAGAAATAACTGTCCGAAGTCCCTCTGCTTGAGGGCTTCATCGCTGGATGCCGAAACCGGTGCCTATAGGTCCATCGTTTTCCTGCCTGGAATTCATTCATTTCATCGCTGCTGGCTCCAGGGCTCAAGTCTATATAATTTTTATTTATAAAGGGCCGGGATTTTCACTTCAATTGTCCTTGAAAGTTTTAGAGTTAATTTTGTATAATTCATTTTTTCCTGTCAAATATAATCGGTTTTTTCGAAATTTTCGTTCGTCTTCAGTGTTAACAACATTAATATTTACAATTAGGTTATTGGCAAGTAGAAATGGATGAAAAATCTAAAGAACTGGTAGCTTTTAGTACATCAATGAGTTTATATCAATGTAATGTGATGCATTTTGACCAATGATTTTCCAAAGACTAATACGAAATTTTAGGTGGATTTAAAACAAATTTTACGAGCTTTACTTAGGCGATATTTTATATATAGTAAAAAATTTCAGAAATACACGATTAAGACAATATAAATGAACTTGTAATTTAAAAAATGTTCTTTTGCTAAAAAGATAAAAAGAAAAAATGTTTATTTATTTTGGTTCTCTCTTGATACACTTTCCACGTCCAAGAGTGTCATCATTTCCTTGACTTTCTTACTCCAAAGCTGTATCATCTTCCTCCTCTTTTTCTGTGGAATCAGATTTTATAGGTTTCATTAAGACATCTGTAACAGAATCTACAAGAGTAAGTTCATGATTACGATTTACATCATGGCTCGTAATCGTTCGATTTTTCCAGGCAGAAATACACGATATTCATATCGAAGACCATGATATTTTAATATTTTTTTATTTATTCCCTTTGAAAAAGATACATTTTATGCGGGCAGCGTCACAATAATAAGTATTTCAAGAATAAGATAGGTACAAATAAATATCACAATACAAAAATATTCGTATAAATTATAAAAACAGTTATCAAGAATATTTTTTTTAAGTTTTGCTTTGAATCTATTTAAAGTGTTAGAGTTCTTGGTTTCGTGTGGTAGTAGTATATTAGAAATTTTATTTCCAACACTCGGAGAGTTTTTGGCGCAGTTTAATCTATAATGATATTTACCTGGCTCCTTTTATAAGTGACCACCCAACTTTTTGTGTCCAACTCGTGCCCACCTATTAAATCAATCCTAAAGCTGGTCCTGCTCGTGGTGACCTTTACTACAAGAAAAATTTGCCTTATGTACTCGTATTTACTAGCTTCATAAATAAAAAAATCTGATGTGGCCAGCACAATACCTTCTGTCAATCCTGTGTATTATGTACAAATTCCATACATAAATTTTCTTGCAAAAGATTCTAAATTTTTGGTATTTTATTATTCCCTTTCTCGGCAACGGAATTCCATACTCCTGATAACAAACAAATCACATGAAATAAGAAAATCATGAAATTTTGAATGAAAAATTATGACACTTGTCAGTTATGGACATAATTAATTGCTGTCATTTTGATACGGGTCCCCATATCTGCTTGCCAAAGGCAGCAAAGTCATGTCACTGCACGCGCCCTATACATAATTTTTTTGCAAAAGATCCTATATTTCCAGTAAAGTTATTTCATAAACAAACTATGAAAATTGCACTTGACACTGACATCTTCTTCGTCTTTAGTTTTCCCATTCGTTAGGGGGTCGCTATTTTTTATTTTCTTCTTCCACTCATTTTTGTTTTCCGTGTCGTCCTCATTCAGTTCCTTTTCTCTCAAGTCTTCTGCAATACAGTCTTTTCATCTTATATTTGGTCTTCCTATGTTTCTTCCACCTTCTATTAATTTATTCATCTCTCCTCATGACATGTTCAAACCAGTGTAATCGTCTCTATTATATCTAAAAACTTCTAACACTAGAGTTACTTCCCTTATTTTTTCATTCAATTACTTGCTTTTTATTGATACTGATATCTGTCAATTTGAATTACCTGAATATATTAGCAGTTTCCATGGTTATGTTAGCATAGCTGGCTGAATTATGAAATTTATACGAATTTTTTATCTTTATTATTCTTTAACTCTATATCTGTTGAATATGAAATATAAAATGCAATCAAATCGTATAGAGAATAATATATTCTTTAAGTTATAATAACATTTAACTGAGTTTTTCAAGAAAAACTGTTAAAATCTTCATATGAGGGTACTTCCGGTTGACCAATTATAACCAAAATCTAAACATGTTTGCATATGGTTGTAAGGAAGAGGAATACGCAAGAATTGTAATTTTTGAAAGTCTAGTATTGGAGATATCGTTGACGAAAACGCGGTCACATACACACACACACACACGCACATACGAACACACACACACACACACACATACAGACATCATCGTAAAAATAGTAAAATCGTATTGTAAAGACCCTAAAACGTGCTTATTCAATGAAAACTCACCACCGAATTTTTTGACCAAAGACAATACCTTCCTTACCTATAGGTGACGGAAGGTAAAAACAAGGGAGAGTCAATATATTTAGATTTTTAAAGATATTTGTACATGCATCGTTATTTTTTGTTCACGTTATACATCTCAGTAATCTTTTGTGAGTTGATTAGCAGATGTTGAAACGCCCCAGAAGACGGTACCGTATCTCAACAGTGACTACTTTTGCGTTATAGAACGTAAGCAATTGATTTGAAGACAAAATATATTTCAAATGCCTAATTTGAAAGCAATTTACATTTAATTTAGTGATGACAAATTCATATTGTTGTTTCCATTTAACATTATCGTCAAAGTTAACCCCCAATACTTTGGAGGAATCTATTTGCTTTAAACTATTATTTCCAATGGTCAAGTTAATAATTACAATATTTTAGCTTAATGAAAATGAATATAGTTGGTTTTAGAGTTACTTAAATACAGCAAATTCCCATTACACGATAAATGCAATTTCCCTAAGTTTTCATTATATCTTTGTTCTAAGGATACATTATTTTTATCGGAAATTAGTAACCTTGTATCATATACATATTGCGAAACAGTAGTTTCCGTTCTGAAAATAAGATTAAGATCGTTAATTTAAATAATGAATAAAATAGGCGCCAAGAAGCTCCCCTACGGACGCACAACATTGCTGATCAGAGGAGTCGAGTGTATTTCATGATTGTAGTTATTTTTATTTTGGATGCATACATAATGCTTTCTATCCCGGAGAAAGCTTCTTATCCAGTTCATAGGCACCCCTTTTAGGCCAATGTTATTAAGTTTTGTCATAAACCTATCGTGATTATTGTAATCGTACGCTTTACTTAAATCGCAGAAGATTGCAAATCTAATTCTGAACGATCTAGGAAATTAAAAATATTTTTATACATATCATGAATTGCATGAGTTGTTGATAAATTTGTTCTAAAACCAAACTGATTGTTATGAATTATTTTATATTTATTAAGGTAATATTCTAATCGTTCTAAAAAAACAATATTCATACAATTTAGAGAATATTGAATCTATACATACTGGTCTAAAATTATTAATGTCCGCGTTGTCACCCTTTTTATGGATATGTATGATTTTGTTAGCCTTAATTGAATTAGGAAATTGACCTTTCTCTAAGGATATATTAATACAGTAAGTTAGAAGCTTTACTAATGTGCTGGCTACTCGTTCAATAAGAAAGCTGGGAATCTCATCTGGTCAAGAGGATGTTTTATTTTTTAACTTGTTAATTATTGAAAATTTATCCTCTGTGACAGGAGCAAGAAAAAAGTACTGGATTGAATTGGCATATTATCTAGATCTGGTGATGTTAGAATTTTTGATATATTTTAAATTACTGATACAGATGCGTGTCTGAAATGAATATTGAAGCGTCTGACTTTACTTTTTATCATTAACGGTATTTATAACGTTCCAAACCCTTTTAGAAATATTATCGGCATTCAAAATCTGTCTCTGGTAGTATGCTTTTTTTAACTGTCTCTGGTAGTATGCTTTTTTTAACTGTAGATATATTGTTTCCTGGCTCTCTTATAGTGCTCATTTAGTTCTGGACAAGATTTTTTTTAACTAAAAAAGAGATTTTGGAAAATGGCTAGAATATTTAATTTATTATTGACCCATTCTTTTTGTAGAGATTGTCTGCATTTTTTAAGGGAAAATAAATCTGGAAGTGATAAAGATTTTTTTTGTGAAAAGCTTCGAAAGAGATATTTGTACTTTCACACTGAAACAACAATTTTCAGTATCTAGATTATTATGAAATTTACTAATGTTAGTTTGGTCAAAAACTCCTGCAATGAACATATTTTTTTTCCGTTAATGCTACTAGTACGACATAACATAGTGTTATTTATAGGTTATAAGGACATCACACAATCTGTATCGTCTCTAATTGGGTCTACGTTGCAGTCGCCTCCAACAAAAATTTTGACACTGGTTTTATGCAAATAGTCCATGATTGTAATTAATGTATATTTATTATTATAATATAAATTAACAAATGCAAATTTCAATATATATATATATATATATATATATATATATATATATATATATATATATATATATACCGGGTGATCATTTGAAAACTTCCCACCTTGAATAACTCTTTAATTAAAAAAATTATCAAAAATCACTAAAACAGGTCAATGTTATTTTGGAGGGGGACATTTAATAACCTATTCCAATCAGTTGGGAAACTTTCACCCTCCCCTCCAGCCACCCCCACCCCAAAATTTTAAATGGCACTACCCCATGTGTGATACATCATTTTAGAGGTTGTAAAATTCTCAATATTTTAAAGCAAAGAAAATTAAAATCGGCCGAGCCGTTCATGAATTAGAGACAAAAATGTATGCCCATTTTGAGTGGTTGATCAAGCCATCTACCTACGTTTTGCTTTGAAACAAAAGAACGTGCGTCGTACAAGTTCAAAGTGTCAAGTGTTGTAGAATTCAGGAATTAAATATCGCCGCTTCAGATAACTTTAGATTACTTTGATTTGGGGTAGCGTTTGTGCCAATTGTGTCACTGAAATGACATACACTTTAGAAGAGAGAATTGAAATAATTTTCATTTATGGAGCTGAAAATCAGTGTGCTCGACGTACAGCCAACGATAAATTTAATTGTTTACGTTTGTGAGTTTTAGTTTTAAGTATTTTGTAAATTTTCCGGTTTAATACATTTTTGTCTCTAATTCATGAACGGCTCGGCCGATTTTAATTTTCTTTGCTTTAAAATATTGAGAATTTACAACCTCTAAAATGATGTATCACACATGGGGTAGTGCCATTTAAAATTTTGGGGTGGGGGTGGCTGGAGGGGAGGGTGAAAGTTTCCCAACTGATTGGAATAGGTTATTAAATGTCCCCCTCCAAAATAACATTGACCTGTTTTAGTGATTTTTGATAATTTTATTAATTAAAGAGTTATTCAAGGTGGGAAGTTTTCAAATGATCACCCGGTATATATGATAATATTCACTACATGTATTCTCTGTACTTATCTTTTCTGTTGCATATGTGGGCTCCTCAGCATGATGCAGTTTATCGTAGCATAAGGGTAATTATTTTATTGTGACTGGTAATGCTAGTTAAGCTGCTAGATAAATCCTACTCGCGTTAAATACTTGTTTACTATTCACCCACACTTCTCGACATGTCTTGTGTTATTGCGCCCACAATGCTTTTCAGGAACAACTATATGTTTTTTTGCAGAAACAACACAGAACAGTTTTACCTATCAGTCAGATAGTGTGGTAAATTTGATTTAAAAATAAATAAAATAAGTCGCGTATCTTTCCATTTAATAATAGAATAAATTTATAACAAATACAAATGTAAAAATCTGTTGTGGCCAGCACAATACCTCTCGCCACTTCCTTTTTTTTGGTTACATAAGTATAGGGCACGAACAGTCATGTTACATTGTTGGCCTTAACAAGCAGATGTGGGGGCCCATTTCAGAATGATAATTAGTAATTATGTACATAGATGTCAAATGTCAGAATTTTTCATTAAAAATTTCTAGATTTTATAAATTCACGTAGTTAATTTGTCACCAGGAGTGTGGAATTTACTTGCCGAGGAAAATAAACCACATGGAATTTGAAAATCTGACATGGGCCCCATATCTGCTTGTCAAGTCACATGACTGCTCGCGCGCTAATGTATTCAACATTTCTTGTATACCTACACTCTACACCAAAAATTCTACTTACATCTATTCCATATATTTAGATTATTTTAAATTTAAATTCATTCTATGAAGAAATTTTGTCCTACTCTTCCAATATTTCAAGATGTGTTCAATTCATTGTCGGAAGTAACAGTATTTCTGAAGGGTACTTGTAATATACCTATAATGTTAAATATTTAACTATTAATACATTAAGAAATAATAATAATACTAATAATATTTTGTCGGCTTGTCAACATTTTTGTTATAGCCCTGTTCAAATACTTTATTTAAATTATTACATTTCATTACATATTGTACATATATATTTGAAAACACTCACACACACTTTTCGAGATGATTCCAATTCATTGTTGGCATTAACAGTATTTCTGAAGGGTATGTGTAATATACCTATAATTTTAAATATTTAACTATTAATACAATAAGATATAATATAATGTATGTACTTCCCAGAAAAAGTCTTCAGTAATGTCTCCGGATTTCTGACACTGACATTTATCTGTCAGTTACAAACAATTTAAATTCTCAACTATTTTCCATGGCATTCTTTCGGCTGTAAAATTTATTACAACAGATTATTTTATATATTATATTTCTTTTATCTCGAAATCTATAGAATATATAATAAAATATTTAAATGTATCAATAGAAAGTGTTTAATTTTCTATTTACAATGTTCAGTTGGTATTTTAGATGTCCATAGTAGTTATTTAATGTGATAAAATTCGTGGGTAGCAGAATCCACTACTGTTTTCAATTCTAGGAAATTTTTATTTAATGAGTCAACTCTGTCTTTATTGGTTTTAAGGTCAATATAATGTAGGAATGTATGGGAAGCGGTTTTAATTTTGGCATGTCCTAATTTAAATGGGAGAATTCCAGGATTATTCGCTAAGTTCTGTATCTGAACTTCTTGCGTCGTTGTCAGGTAGAGAGGCAAGTCTGCAACAAGGGAGATTTTTTCAATATTTTGTTTTCTATAATTTATATATATATATATATATATATATATATATATATATATATATAATTCTCTGTCTGATTGATACATTTAAATATTTTATTATATATTCTATAGATTTCGAGATAAAAGAAATATAATATATAAAATAATCTGTTGTAATAAATTTTACAGCCGAAAGAATGCCATGGAAAATAGTTGAGAATTTAAATTGTTTGTAACTGACAGATAAATGTCAGTGTCAGAAATCCGGAGACATTACTGAAGACTTTTTCTGGGAAGTACATACATTATATTATATCTTATTGTATTAATAGTTAAATATTTAAAATTATAGGTATATTACACATACCCTTCAGAAATACTGTTAATGCCAACAATGAATTGGAATCATCTCGAAAAGTGTGTGTGAGTGTTTTCAAATATATATGTACAATATGTAATGAAATGTAATAATTTAAATAAAGTATTTGAACAGGGCTATAACAAAAATGTTGACAAGCCGACAAAATATTATTAGTATTATTATTATTTCTTAATGTATTAATAGTTAAATATTTAACATTATAGGTATATTACAAGTACCCTTCAGAAATACTGTTACTTCCGACAATGAATTGAACACATCTTGAAATATTGGAAGAGTAGGACAAAATTTCTTCATAGAATGAATTTAAATTTAAAATAATCTAAATATATGGAATAGATGTAAGTAGAATTTTTGGTGTAGAGTGTAGGTATACAAGAAATGTTGAATACATTAGCGCGCGAGCAGTCATGTGACTTGACAAGCAGATATGGGGCCCATGTCAGATTTTCAAATTCCATGTGGTTTATTTTCCTCGGCAAGTAAATTCCACACTCCTGGTGACAAATTAACTACGTGAATTTATAAAATCTAGAAATTTTTAATGAAAAATTCTGACATTTGACATCTATGTACATAATTACTAATTATCATTCTGAAATGGGCCCCCACATCTGCTTGTTAAGGCCAACAATGTAACATGACTGTTCGTGCCCTATACTTATGTAACCAAAAAAAAGGAAGTGGCGAGAGGTATTGTGCTGGCCACAACAGATTTTTACATTTGTATTTGTTATAAATTTATTCTACTATTAAATGGAAATACGCGACTTATTTTATTTATTTTTAAATCAAATTTACCACACTATCTGACTGATAGGTAAAACTGTTCTGTGTTGTTACTGCAAAAAAACATATAGTCGTTCCTGAAAAGCATTGTGGGTGCAATAACACAAGACATGTCGAGAAGTGTGGGTGAACAGTAAACAAGTATTTAACGCGAGTAGGATTTATCTAGCAGCTTAACTAGCATTACCAGTCACAATAAAATAATTACCCTTATGCTACGATAAACTGCATCATGCTGAGGAGCCCACATATGCAACAGAAAAGATAAGTACAGAGATTACATGTAGTGAATATTATCATATATATATATATATATATATATATATATATATATATATATATATATATATATATATATATATATAAATTATATGATCGGGACCGATATATAATAAAAAAAACTAATTTTTAATTTTAAGACACAGACTTTATTTAGCAGTTATTACTTTCAAGTTACACAGCAAAAAAGAATAATATTACATTGTTTTACACGTATTTATAGTGTTTTCTTATCATGAAGATTCTTGTTACAGCGTGAGAGATTCCGTTAGGGATTCATCACATATTTATTATGTCGTCATCTAATAGGGTTACATAATACCTCCCCTTCTAGATGATGGCTAAGAAATAGTGGATGGAAAAGAAATCTGATGTTCTACTTTATTAGTTGAAAGTGGTATTTGAATAGTTTTTGTTTCCTCAGATGTCTTTCCTTTACATATTTTATTCTTATATTTATTTACTAATTTATAACATACTAAAGTTAAAACAATGATAATTAGTAGTACATACAATATAGTGAAATGTGTTTCATGTTTAGTATCTAATTCTTTCAGTGGTCTTATAGTAGGAATAGCTTTTGTAAATTCTTCTATATTCTGTAAAGTATTTTTATTTGGTTTTATTTCTAACATCATTGGTTGTGAAAAATGAAGTTTTATTTCTTTGTATTCGTTTACAAAAGGTTTAAAAATATAGTCATTAATTTTACATTGACTTGTACTAGAAATCTGAAATATTCCTTGTATGCTTTTTATTTCTTTAATATTTTTGCAATCAATTTCGACATTCTGTTTATCAGGGCTAAATATAATTAATTCATTAGAATTTGGTATACGAATTATATTATTATGGGATGTTATTTGTTTAGTTTCACATTTACTATTATTGCTGTACAACAATTGGTTAGTACATTTACTTATTTCTATATTATTAGTCCTACAATAATATTGTTTATTATTAATTAAACAATCATCAACCTTAACATTATTGTCAATATACATTGTTGTCTCTTGGTCATATAAATAGTACATGTCGTTTTGTTTAAAGGGGATCATTGTCATTTGATACAAATCATAAGTCTTCTCTGACATAATAGGAATAGTTATTATGAAATATATTTTATTTTTATCATGATTACAATTGACGGTTAATAATTTTGAAATTTCAACTATATCATACATAGGTAACATTTGTTTTAAATTTTCGAAAGATATTAGACTTACATCGAAAGTGTGCAGAGAACAGAAATTTATACTTTCGTTTATTTGGGAAATGATCATTTGAATATGATTTAGCAAAGAGATTATTAGCTGTAATTTTGAATTGAGTAAAAATAGTGCATCTTTATATTCCCGTTTATTAATTTGTTCTTTTAATAGTTGAATTTGGTCAAGAAGCTTTTTTTCATTAATATTTACTTTGTTAATTTGTTCATTAAAATGTTTAGTAAAATCTTCCAAATAATGTAAATTATTTTTTATTTCTTTTTCTAAATTTTGTTCATTTCCTTTAATTTGTTCAAATAATTGTTCATAATGTTCTGCGTCATTTTGATCTAGATTTCCGGAAATAGATTTTATAACTGTACCTAATCCATTTATTAGTCCTCGTTTATTTCTTTTATGAATCTTTAATTTGTTGATTTGATTTTTTGTATTTTCATAAATCATATTCAATACATTGAATGCGTCAAGGTGTAAGTATTGCAATGGTTTAGAATTATTGTTAAAAGTGTTAATTACGTCGGTGATAGTTTGAAAATTTGAAAATAAGGGTTGTAAGTCATAATTAAAATAGGCGTAGATATCATATTCGTTAATGTGGGTTTTACCTAATTCTAGTAGTTTGTATCCGTTGTTATCAGAAATATCTTGAAGGAATTGACCGTGAGATAAGGATATTAATCTGTAACAAATTATAATTTTAATTTGTCAATTTTTACTTTTCTTTTATGAACTTTCCCTTTTACTTCAATGGTGTGGTTCTTGTCATTAAAATTATCAATTTTTACCTTTTCGAACAATGGTTTTTTAAATTTTGTTATCAGTCTAGGATTCTGTTTAAGGAAGGCTTGAGAGGCGTTTTGGAATTTTGTATGGGTTTTATTTGGTTTATAACGTTTTAATTTTTCGTTCACAATTTTATTTCGTAGTTTATCGTGTTCGTTTTGTTTATTTTTTTGAAATGTTTCTATTTGTTGTTCGTCTGTTAAGGTCATTCTCGGTCGGATGTGTGAGTAATCTCTACCGTATAGAATTTCATTCGGTGATAATTTCGTAATAGAATGTATGGTGTCGTTGTATGCTAGTATAGTTATCGTCAATATTTCATCTAAGTTTTTATTTGGATATTTTTGGAATAAAATTCGCAAATGTTCTATTAGGGTGGAGTGTAGTCTTTCTATTGCGTTTGATTTTGGATTACCAACAGATGTGATATGTAAATTTATTTGATTATTATGACAGAAAGTTTTAAACGCTAAGTTATCGAATTCTTTACCTGAGTCGCA
The DNA here is from genome assembly GCA_951394225.1 of Harpalus rufipes. NCBI lineage: Eukaryota > Metazoa > Arthropoda > Insecta > Coleoptera > Carabidae > Harpalus > Harpalus rufipes. Next base: position 18,747,429 of record OX596282.1, on the reverse strand, counting down.
AATGATTGTTTGTGGTTGTAGTCTTTCTCTAATGAAATTTGAAACTGTATTTATGATATTATTACAGGTTTTATTTTTTACAAAATATATTTGAGCATATTTTGAGAATTGGTCAAATATTGTTAAATAGTATTTTGAATCGAGAGTTAGTATATCTAAATTTATAATTTCAAAAGGTCGTTGGGGGGTTGGTGTAAGGTGATCTTCTAATTTTGGGGGTTGCCTGTCATATTTACATTTCTTACAAGTTTCGCATTTATTTATGAATGTTGTTATAGTTTCTAACATTTTTGGCCAATAATACTTTGTTTTTAATTTATTGTAAGTTTCTAATATACCACGGTGGTTTGTCTTTCCGTGATGGTAATTAAATATTGTTTCATCCTGTTCATCCTCGTTTTCTACGTCTTCAACTTGTTGATTAACTCTTATTAAATTTACTGTCCCGAATTCAAACTTAATCTGTATTATTTTGTTTAAAGTATTAGCAATTTCATCTGTGCAAATACAGTAGTATCGTATTTTAGGTACTATATAATTTTGAATAAATTCAAACAGTTGTGTTTCCTTATTTTCTGGTTTTAATGAAAGTATAATTCTTTGTTTTTTATGATTAAATAATCTTTTTATTTCTACATTGTTCTCTTTATCTTCCTGTATTATTATTTGATTGTCAGCTACATTAATTCGATTTTCTAAAAATTTTAAACCGTTTATAGGTTCTTCTGGTGAGGAATGGACAGTGTCGGTTGTTGAACTTTCTAATTCTCTCTCTATATCTTCGACATTATTTAATAAACTATCTACCGATTCGCTAGAATGATTTTTTAGAAAATTATCGATTTCTTGTGAGTTTGCGAAATTATGGGGTAATTCGTAGATATTAATTTGGATATTAGTGTCTTTGAAAATATTATTTAATAATTGAATTAATTTAGATTTTTCTAATTTGTCTAATCCACATGATAAATATGGCATGTTGATTTCAAATAAATCGTTTTTGATTAAATAATCCCTCAAGGTAATAAGACAAGATTTTAATTGTTTCAAGTTAGCGTTTTCTTTATAGGTGTATTTTGTATACAAATGTAAAATCGTTTTATTTTCAAAATTTTGAATAATCATATTTTGGTTTTTGTAGTTATTCTCACAGTACTTTTTACTATCAAATTGTTTGTCTATTTGTAAGGCTAATCCTTTACCGAAACGATTATCGTTAGAAACGCAATGACAAAATATATTTGTTTCAGTTACATCTCCGGTTACATATTTAATTTTGAAAGGTTCTCTTATTCGTGATAGATAATCAGCAATTTTGTTTGTTTTACCTGGTAAATATTCGATTTCAAAATTATATTCACTTAATTCAATTTTCCATCGCATTAGTTTTTGATTTCCATTTCTCATATTAAATAGCCAAATTAACGGTCTATGGTCTGTTCGAATGATAAATTTTCTACCGTATAAGTAGGATCTAAAGTTTTGCACTGACCAAACGATAGATTTTAACTCTTTTTCTACTGTAGAATAATTTTGTTCGTGGTTATTAAAAGTTTTTGAAGCGTATGCTAAAGGTTTTTCTACGTTATCTTGAACTTGTGAGAGTACTGAACCCATGGCGTAATTTGATGCGTCAGTTGTTAAGATAAATGGTTTAGAAAAGTCGGGGAAACTTAGTATAGGGGGGTTACTAATTAATTCTTTGGAATTTTGAAATGCTTCTTGATAGTCTTTATTAGTTATATCAATTATTTTATTTTTCTTTAGGCATTCGGAAAAGGGTTTCGTTAATTTTGAAAAGTTAGGTATAAAACGTCGGTACCATGATAACTTTCCCAAGAATGATCTGATATCTTTTTGTGTTTTCGGGATTGTAATTTTATCAATTGCTTCTATTTTTTTGAGATTAGGTTTAAGACCTTGTTCTGATATGACAAATCCTAAATATTCTATTTCTGTTTTCATGAATTCACTCTTGTCAATTTGTATTTGTAAATTTGCGTTTTTTAGTTTTTCGAGAACAAGTTTTAAGTTTTCTAAATGTTCTTCTTCTGTTTTGCTAAGAATTATGATGTCGTCCATATAAACAAGACAAATTTTGTTAATTAGATCTCCTAAAATTTCATTCATCATTCTTTGGAATGTCGCTGGTGCATTAATAAGTCCGAACGGCATTCTGATAAATTCGTAGTGACCTGATGGGGTACTAAAGGCAGTTTTTTCTATATCATCTTTTTCTACCGGAATTTGATGGAATCCTGAATGTAAATCAAGGGCAGTAAAAAATTTTGGTTTGCCAATTTTGTCTAACAGTGTATCGATATTTGGAAGGGGGTATTTATCTTCTCTAGTATTTGCGTTTAATTTTCTATAGTCTATTACAAGGCGTGTTTTTCGCTTTCCTGATGCGTCTGGCTTTTTGGGGACGATCCAAATAGGGGAATTATAAGGGCTGTTTGATTTTCTAATTACACCGGTTTTTAATAAATTTTGTACGTGGTCTTCGATGTCATTCTCAAATATCTGTGGAAGTCTATAGTTTTTCGTATATATAGGAGTATTGTCTTTAGTCAAAATTTTGTGTTTAGTGTGGGTAGTACATGATAATTTTTTTCCATCTTTTGGGAAGAGTTTAGGATATTGTTCTAGTAATTTGTTAATCTTTTGTTTTTGATTGTTGTTTAAATGTTCTGATCGAAAATTTAATTTGCAAAAATTTGATTCTGATATTGGAATAAATGGAAATTCTATATTTTTTATTTTAATTTTTTCATTAGCAAAATTTATTTCACATTTCAAGTCTTTTAATATATTTATACCAAATAATAAGTCACAATCTTTGTTAAAAGTATGAATGAAAAATTTATGAGGTTGATTAAAAATTTTTAAAGTTATAGAATTTTTGCAATGTACTTTTGAATTGGCTGTTTTAAAGGTTAAATTCTCACTTACAATTTTTGGTTTATACAATTTTGACATATTTTCGCTAATAAGATTTACATCTGATCCTGAATCTATTAGTACTTTATAATTTGATAATTTAATAATAGGGATTTTGTTTGTGACTGAAGTCATAACTATGTTTCTTGGTTTGGGGGTTCTATGGACTCTAAAAAATTATTATCGTCTGGGTGATTTTCAGAGTCTGGATTTTCGTCAAAATTTTGATGTTCTTGAAAATGTGTTTCAAAATTTTCGGGTTCATATTCGATATTTTCTTGTAGATAGTTTTGCTTTATTGTTTGTGTACTCATAGGAATTGTACTTTTTGTTATTCCAGACATAGGTTGAGGTTTATGTTGTTGTCTGGTTCTAACGGCATTATAAGCATTTTGTCTAGGGGCAAAAGGCGTATTTGGTTTATTATAATTTTGTTGAACATTTACTGGTTTTGAAGGGAATTGTTGCCCTGGGAATTTTTGTGGAGGAATATTATTGTGTAATGTTTTTTGCGGTTGTTGAGGATTATCTGATCTTAACAATGGACTTTTAAAAGTTTGAAGTGCATAATTATAATCGTTTGTTAATAAATTTTCACACATTTCTAATGTAGTGGGGTTATTAGTAATAAAAGATCCTCGAACGTGGATTGGTAATAACGTAATGAAATGTCTTACGACTAGTTCTTGTATTTCATTTATTAATATAGTTTTCTGGGCTGTATTATAATTTAATAAGTGGACTTTTGATTTATATTTTGAAAAATCATTTTTAAATTGTATTAGGGTGTCATATATTTTATTCGTACTTTTGGTACTTAAAATTTTTAATAAAATAGTTTCTTTAGTGAGTTTATCTTCGAAATTTTCAGATAAATGTTTTTTCAAATCTGTCCAGTCTTTGAAAGTGTTTTCATTAATCAGACTTACAGCTTTATCTGTTAATTTACTTAAAACTAGTGAAAAAGCGTACTTTGTTTGCAATGCATCGATAGTTGTTGATTGCAAAATTTCGTAGAACAAATCTACTTGAATTATAAAATTTGGTAATCTATTTACATCACCGTTGTATTCAGGAATGACACTGGCAAGATTTTTAATCTCTGCGTAAGTAGTCATTTTGTTTTCTGAATTGTTTGTATTATTTATATTATGGGTTTCAGAATTATTCAACCTGTTTGGTTGCAAAGTAATATTGTTTAATAAGGTGCTTAGTAATTCAAGTTCTCGATTTATATCAGATGACAGTGATTCGTTTTCTGACATGTGTTTGATAAATTAAAGAGAAACAATGAGACTTACAGACTTATTATGAGTGCCTGTATTGTTGACATCTCCTTTGTTGCGAGGGGCTGATGACGTTCAGTTGACGGATATCTCTTTCTGCGAACTGCTTGGCCTGGTGGACTCGATGGGTCGTATGAATAGACCTCTGATGCAACCACTGTTTAGGTTGATTGCTGATCTCGATGGGTCGTATGAATAGACCTCTGATGCAACCACTGTTTAGGTTGATTGTCGATTAAAGCGAAGGCTTATTGGTATAGCTTTGCTTTTACGAAGACTTCTTGCTTGTTAGGCTTCGAGTTTCTTCGCGGTATTAGTTATTTGGTTCGATCACACTAAGCAACAATTAAAATTGTTGAATAAAGCGTTGTACAGATTTACGGCGAATTTTCAAGCACACTGACTTCTTTATTTGTGATCCTACCGTGACTGCGCCAATTATATGATCGGGACCGATATATAATAAAAAAAACTAATTTTTAATTTTAAGACACAGACTTTATTTAGCAGTTATTACTTTCAAGTTACACAGCAAAAAAGAATAATATTACATTGTTTTACACGTATTTATAGTGTTTTCTTATCATGAAGATTCTTGTTACAGCGTGAGAGATTCCGTTAGGGATTCATCACATATTTATTATGTCGTCATCTAATAGGGTTACATAATATATATATATATATATATATATATATTGAAATTTGCATTTGTTAATTTATATTATAATAATAAATATACATTAATTACAATCATAGACTATTTGCATAAAACCAGTGTCAAAATTTTTGTTGGAGGCGACTGCAACGTAGACCCAATTATATATATATATATATATATATATATATATATATATATATATATATATATATATATATATATATATATATATATATATATACGGCTCTTATATATACTACCATCTTTATTTTTTACCTGTTTCATTTCATATTGTTTGGGATTTCTTAAATTTTTTAGCACTTTGTAAAATAGCTTTTGGTTTGATTTGCTGTCCTCTTCCATTTTGTTTCCGAATTCTTCCCATGCCTGCTTTTTAGCGTCCTGTATTACTCCAGAACACCAGAAATTAAATATTAAAATTTCGAAAATATCAGTATAGCCATGGAATTAAAACAAAAAGACAAACAAATGTGGGATATTTCAAGTACATCAGCCCAGCAGACCCAAAAATGGAGCAACTCCTGGGGAACCTCACCAAGGAGAAGATGTTCGATATTGCCAACTACATTAGAACCGCCACCAAAATTCGTGCATTTGCACTTAATCTAAGACTTGTGAAACGTATATTCCTGTACATGATTTTACATTCAATATTATGTACTTACAAGTTAAATTTAAACTTTTAAACATTATTAATCAAGTATTCTGTGCAATTTTACTATTCTTTTTTTAATTGCTTATGATCCACGCGTATTGTCAATTATTGCTGATAAAAATTATTTCAACATATGTATTTATACACCGGGTGACACTCGAAATCCGTTACATAGGTACTTAACATTGAAAAGTAGTTTTTCCTTGCGCGTTGCATAATCATAATTTAAAATTCTTAAGCAGAATAACAATTTAGTTTTATGCATTTCAAATACTCATTTCTCTTGACAAAAGTTACAATATTTGACAGTTAAAATATCTCACATTTGTTTGTCTTTTTGTTTTAATTCCATGGCTAGCACTATTAAACTGATATTTTCGAAATTTTAATATTTAATTTCTGGTGTTACTAAACATAAAATTTAAATTCGTGTACTGATTTATATACAGAATTTTATGTGCTACAATTTATATTTGAAGGATTATTTTCTAAAATAATTTAGAATGCAACGCGCAAGTAAAAACTGTTTTCCCATGTTAAATATAACGGATATCGAGCGCCACCCAGTATGTAATTTTATATGTGCTGGAAAAGATCAATTTATTTGACTTCAATATTATTAACAAAGTCCACTGTTAGAGAGCAAAATCTTCTCTATATATATCATGTTACAGAATATTCAAAAAAGATATTACGGATTAACGAATAACAATAAAGACTTTTCAAAACTACAAATCGCTTTCATTTAAGATGAAGGTTCATAAAATATTTTTAAAAAATGTGCAGGACCCATTGAAATCTTTACCTAAATCATTAGACATAAGTATATGTTCAATAAAGTTCGCATGAAGTAAGTCAGGATAATAGTTGAATATAAAATTAATGTTAAAAAACCTTCTTTTTGTGAATTATGTGAAAAGCCTAGGTTGATAACCTCACGTCTTTTAGTGAAGAGAAGAATAATTTAAATATGCTAAATCTTGGTGCGTTTAGAATTACATGTTAAGCTGGTTTACCAAACTTTATAATCCTACGACGTTCTTTGTCTGGAATATTAATTATAAACAAACCATCGCCATTTCTAATCTCATAATCAACAAGAATAACATATGCTTATGTTACCCTCTCTTTAAACTAACACACGACAATTTATACAGCAACAAGACAATAGACAATAAGAGAACCTGGAAGATTTCATTACACATGCACCTAAATTTGAATGAATGCAATCTTTTTTTGAATGCGCTATTCAATTGTTTGAAATTTTTAGTACAATTTTATTAACTCTTTTACTTTATATATGCATGTAAAAATATGTAGGCATAATATAACTATTATAATCTAACACTGGAATACTAGGCATAAAAGTGTACATATATAATTTTTTTTTTAATTTGGAACCTTTTCTGTAATAAAAGCTCATATAATAGACGCCAGCAGTACACAGTTTCTGCGAAATGGTTCCAACTGAGATTTCTTTACATTATTGTCCTTGCAGGATACACGGAATTTGTTCTTTTTGCCACTTAACATACCCGTAGAGTGTTCCATAAAACTTCTGCTCTTCGAATACCCAGAATAACCAAAAACTGCCTGAGGAAAACATGAATATCTGAGTTTTTAAATTCCAAATTTAAGTCTATTTGATAAGAACTACCGCGAAAAAAATTAGAAAATGGAACCGTTAACATATAAACCAAGAATTTTAGGTATTTCAAACATTGGTTTATTTATTTTCATTTCAGCTACTATATCTACAGAATTTTCATCCAAAATCAAACATTCCCGTACGAATTTAATACAGGAAATCATTCGTTCGTTCGGCAACACGTCATTTTTCTCGTCATACGGAAACGAGATATATACCAAATCGAGTTTGAAATGGAAATAAATTCTGAAAATTATCAATATATTGGAGTAATTGATGATTATTTATCTTATAAAAAAAAGTCATTTGGGAAACATAACGGTAATACATGTAATAATTATAAAAAATATCTTGATAAACAGGCACTGCACAGAATAAATAATTTTTGAAAGTCAAAAAGTCGTGTCAAAAATATATTTTCAAATTTTTAAGGTTATGTTATTTTATTTACTCAAAGTCGTTCACAAATACTCCCGAAAATATGGTCACATGACCGTACTCGAAGTAGGGGATCGACTTACCTTCTATCTTTGTCTGGAACGCACCCCAGGCAGTTTTGGTGCATAATTTAAAAGAAGAAAACGATGCATTTTCAATAACTATACCATTCTAGTGCGTTTTCGCACTAGTACGATCATGATTTTTTAAAGCAACTTTCCTTTGTAGAATTGATGGGTAAATAGATGCCTGAGAATTAAGAGATATCAGTAAATCTTATCCTATTTTTTGCAGTTTCAATATGTTTCCCAAATTATTTATAAATATTTGAAATTTCATTATTTTGCTTAAATCTGTACGACTTCAGAAAAAGACTCATAATTATTTTTCCTTTCCTCTAATATTGCATATTTTTGTTAAATTTTGACCACAGAAGTCTGAGTAATGATATTGTAATACTTTTTTTACTTAGCACTTAGCACATATTTTTACACGAGTTACTAAAAAAGTAGTGGTGCGATAACGTACCATTGGCTGAATCCAGTATCTGTGTACATCTTCGAACAATTATTTTTATGGTTACAAATAAAAACAAAATATAATTTATTTCACATTTGTGATCTGAAGTGAAGTGAGTCAGTTGTTTTACAGTAGAAGTATTAATTTTTTTTTATTTTTTTGAAATGTCGAAGTTAGAAAGAACACGTTTTCTGACAAAGGAATTATAAGCCACTCTACATGATATTGAGAAAGATTAGGTACAGAAAATTTATTGCACGCGTTATATCAGTTTTTGTATATATATATATATATATATATATATATATATATATATATATATATATTATTTTTTATAGAAAATTTAGAGATGGTGTTGTACATTCTTCCGGATGTTGATGATCTCAGTGATCAAGAAAACAGAAAAGGTTTTTTTTTTATTTTAATTTTTCTCATTCTATAAACTTTTCTCTCTGCTTAGTGGAGAAAGTTATTATGCAACGGGAACAATTAGGGAGAACAGGATAGCCCACTGTCCCTTGGAAGGAGTAAAAATAATGTCCAAGAAAGACAGAGGGTATTTGGATTATTGTTTTGATAAAAAATCTAATTCACTATGGTCAGGTTAAATGATAATTCCATTGTTACAGTAGCAAGTAACACTTTTGGTGCATATCCTTTGAATATTACTACAAAAATATAATCGTAAAGAAAGAAAAGAGGTTGTTATTACTCAACCGAAGCCAATACAACAAATTTATGGGAGGTGTTGATTTGCACGATAATGCAATATCAAATTATAAAATAAATATTTGTGGCAAAAAATGGTGGTGGCCTCTCTTCATCAACATTTTGGACAGTGTTATAGTGAATTGCTGGAAAGTGTATCGATTAGCGAATTATTCGAAAATATCTTTGTTATAATATATATAATCAAATTTTGCCGTTCACCTCATAAAATCAGAAGAACATGAAGAACGAAATATTTCAATAGGAAGACCATCGAAGCAACCAGTGACCGAAGAAGTTTGGCTAGATAATGTAGACCACATTGCACTAAATTGGAAAATAAGAATCGCAGACGGTGTAAAGTTTGTAAAAATCATACAATTTTTATGTGTATCAAATAATGCAAATTATTTGCATACCGACTGTTTGGAAAAGTTTTACAAAAAAAAAGTTAATGGTGTTGGCCAATGGTGCGTTTCCGCACCAGTCCATATTTATTTTGTATATAATAATAATAAATTGTTTTTACTAATGATGTTAAATTGATTCATTTTGAATAATAAAATATAATTTTTGAAAAAAAAATCATGTTATTTTAATACTTGGCCGGAAATGGGTTAAATGACCATCTCTAGAAATTAAATTCACCCAATTAGATGCTAGGTTGTTTTATTCACTGCAAATCCAAACTTGCTCTTAAATTTATGAGCCACATACCCAGCTATATATCGAGAGACTCTTCATTAACCTTTTCCTTGCATTTAAAATTTTGCAGCAATTGTAGCTTCAGTTTCTGGCAAATCTATTTCGGGATATTGCGGCTCGATGAAAGAATGTAGTATAGCTTCTTCTTCGGCAATTTCTGAAGCAGTTTTGATATTACAGCGGATAATCCTCGTAACATATTTTCAGTCAAAACACTTGCCAAGTCCTGTTTGCAAGATTGTAGACTAAACACATTTCACCATGTTCTTCAGGATTCGTATTTTCTGTAAAAACGAATGTGGAGTTCAGACACAATACGAACCAACTAAGACGATATTTCAGATTCTGAGAATGAGGGTGATCATTAGTGCATCACATACCCGCTATGTACGAAAAGAAAAATTAAAATATAATCCACTTTCTATTTTAAATTCAGATAGTCATACAACTCGTCCAATGACCGATTTGTTAACAATATCCCTTTTTGGAATGGAATAAGGGACTTGGGTTTTCCAGCAGTCATATTTTCAATCACTTCGGGGGCTTGATGTAGTAATTTTTTGATTTTCCAAATCTGTGCCGAAAGCATCTTTAGTGTTGTACTATTTGCTACAAATCAATCCATTTTCACCTCAATGTTCTGTCGTTTTTGCTACAGAATTTGAAAATAATTAAACCCCAGGTTTAACTTTTTGTCGCTCAGAACCGCAAACACCAAAATGAAAGCTAGTAAGTTTGTGAGCTAATGTTAGTTCCGTCGTAGATATGTCATGTAATTTTTCGAAGCGTTTTATCAATTACAGCATTTTGCACCGAAAATCCATTATCCAGTATCGGTGAATACAAACACCTTCATTGGATCACTGCTAGGGTGGGTGAGAAACAGATTTTGTCATGCCCATCATTCAACTTTGACCAAAGCCCTGTATTCACATTGTCCATATCGCTAACGACAGCAGCTACTGTAAAAATAGCCTCGTACAGTTTCGAAATTATGGAGAAGTCAATATGTCCTGAGTCATTACTAGGGTGGGTGAAAAACAGGTCTTGTCACGCCCATCATTCAACTTTGACCAAAGCCCTGAATTCCCATTGTCCATATCGCTAACGACAGCAGCTACTGTAAAACTAGCCTCGTAGAGTTTCGAAATTATGGAGAAGTTAATATGTCCTGAGTCACTACTAGGGTGGGTGAAAAACAGGTCTTGTCATGCCCATCATTCAACTTTGACCAAAGTCCTGTATTCCCATTGTCCATATCACTAACGACAGCAGCTACTGTAAAACTAGCCTCGTAGAGTTTCGAAAATATGGAGAGGTCAATATGTCCTGAGTCACAGCTTGATCAAAGTTATAATAAGACTAATATTACAAACTTTAACAGCTTATTCCTGAGGTTATTTTAAGCAAAAAATGCTATATGAACACAGGTCCTATCTCTTCTAGTTAACAAAATACAAGAGGTTAAAGTTTTATAAAAAAGCTCAAAATTTTCAATTTTTTGTAATCAAGATACTTCTGAAAAAGAAGAATTTTATTGAAAAGTCATACCTTATTTATCCTAATTAAAAATTATTATACCTTTGCTTGTGTAATAATGGATGGTTTTAGTACTGATGAATATGCAGATATAATTTTTATTTATGGATTTTGTAATGGTAATGCCAGTCATGCGTGTAGAGAATACCATGACAAATACCCACATAGACGCCAACCTTCCCATACCAAGATTGCGCGCGTATTTCAGCGACTAAGGGAAACTGGATCTACTGTTGTACGAAATGACGGTATTGGTGTTATTAATAACCATGAAGAGGATGAGAATATGGTTGATGCTATTCTTGATAATCTTTAAATCGCGTCTATCATTCCATGATTCGCCGCTGTGAAGCATGCATACGAGCTCAACGTGCTCATTTTGAGCATTTACTATAAAATATTTCTAATTTGTTGTATTATTTCATATTGTGTTTGGTACCTATTGTAAGTGTTGTTATGTTGTTCTATATTTAGAATTTGTTTATCTGTATGTTTAATTGCGTAATGTTGTGTTTTGTTGTCCTAATTATGTTCTTTTTTCCATACTTTTTTACAATACACGTTTATTTTAATAAAATAAAAATGACAAATAAAGTTTGATTTTTCTATAAAACTCTTCTTTTTCAGAAGTATCTTGATTACAAAAATTTGAAAATTTTGAGTTTTTTCATAAAACTTCAACCTCTTGTATTTTGGTAACTAGAAGAGATAGGACCTATGTTCATGTAGCATTTTTTTTTGCATAAGCTCAGGATTAAGCTGTTAAAGTTTATAACATTAGTCCTGAATCACCCTGTATAGCGGTTGCTTCCATTTAGCAATTAGACTGTGGCATAAGCGCCTGGCAGGTTTTATGTGGACCAATTTTCTGCTGGTATGTTTTGTCTGGCTATTCAGTTTAATACATATATCTCCTTAAACGACAAAATGCAAAATATCTCATCTTCTTTCAACTGAGGTGCAATATTGCCCATCAAAGTAATCACATCATTTAGAATACCAGGGTTAACTGAAAACGTCGCAGCCCATTTACGCAAAGTATAGAGTGCTGGCAAAGGGTAGTTATGCGTCCGTATATAAAGATATGCTTTAGGACTCACATATATCCTCTGGGAACGCCCTTTATTTCAGGGTGTAGAATTGTTGTCACCTGACCACGTGTAAAACTCATCCGAACATTGCCTTCATATTTTGTATCTCACTTTCACAGGTTCTCTTGTTTTCCTGCAGTGCTGTATTTTCTTCCTTCAATCTAAGTAACTTTTCTTTTAATTCCAATATTTGACTTTACCGAGGATTTTACTCTGTCCTAAAATTAATAAAAAATAATAATTATTAAACGATCGCACAGTATAACTCACGTATCTTACATATTTGGCACGTCTTGTAAATCTGATGTGTCTTTCGGTGTTTTCCCAATTGGTTCGCAGGGACCTTGCTCGTTATTTGTGTCGATAGTATTTATCATTACATTTTTTGTGATCTCAAATTTTGATGTTGATGGCTGTACTAGTAAAGTCTTTCTTTCGAGTTTTCTTCTTTTTGCCAATCGAACAGATCTTTCTACATCATTATTATTTTTCTTTTTCCAGGCAGATTTAAAGTCGGCACAGTCTCAAATTTGATATATCTGTTGTTTGTAGGCGTGTAGTTTAATAATTATTGCAGGGACGGTTCAACAAAACAATTAGCTTCAAAGTGTACAAAACAAACGCAAGGTAAAATTTCGACAATTATTACTTCATACACCAATTACTAAAAGGAATAACACTTACCATTTTTTAACTTAATTTCGCTTTCAAGATTCCTTGTCTTTTGTGAAACGGATATACATTTTTCCCGTGCCCGTGGTTTTTCTATTATAATTTCTACATATTATCTGCATAGCGAGGCAAGTTAATAACAAAATATACAGTTTTATTCGTTTTGTGTCCTCAAATTCGCTGACCTCTCACACAAAAATCGCAGGAAAACTAAGAAATGCTATCTTCGCCACGATTTACTCCTAGACTGTGATTCTGCGCGAACTCGATGCGTTTTATCCTAGACCGTAGCATACCAATATAAGTGTATCATGGTCATTATGGAAAACATTTTACAACGAATCACAAGGTTTTTTTTGTAATTCTGTTTAGTTTCAACAATTGAAGAAAAATAATGAATTATTATCATATATAGTTTAGCTATCATTTTTTTAATTACTGTAAAAAAGTGACAGGCTATCATTGAATGATTGAGGTCACTTTAAGGCATTAATGCTTGAAGGTAACAGGTGGACGCATTAGTTTGAAAAAGAATGTCATTTTGACATTCAAAATGACAAAGAAAATGTTGACATTATAGAACGGAATTACAAAAAAAAAATCACAATGGCAAAAAATGGTATTATATAGGGTACTATTTAAAAAATATAATTTTGTTCTACCGTGTAAGAACCACTGATTGAATTTTCGTTTGATATTACTGACAAATCAACCCCTTATCATTATCATTTCTTGTATATAACATTTTTTTTCTAAAATCATTAGTTCGCCACAAAATACACTGCTTTTATTTACAACTTTTATTCGACATATTTTTGTTAAAAATTAATAGGTAACTTTTGCGAAAGGAAAAACAGATTACCCATGTTAAACGCGTGTGGCCTGCTTTTTAACAGCCTGTATATTAGAAATGGGTGAATAACAAGTTTTTTTAAATACGAATATCGAACTGGATCTCGAATACTCGAAAACCTCGAATATTTTATTAAACAAATTCTAATTATAAACTATAATATTTACTTCATACCGAGCCTTCTATTTTACCAGGTGTAAACAACAAAAAAATAAACAAAAAATACATCTGCTGAACACAGCGATGACTAAACATATTGCGCAATATTCGAGGTATTTGAATTTATTTTGATATTTAATATTCGAAATCTCGTATACTGAATGTATTCGAATATTCGATGATTGGGATTCGCCTATCTCTAATGGTATACCAATTAATTTTCTGAATATTCTACCGTCTTTTCTACACATAGTTGTAGAATATTCCTTTTTCTATAAATACGAGCCGAAAGTCATAATAATTCGACCGGCATAATTTTTTACTTTAATGACATTTCATATATTACAAAAAAAAAAATGTTGTGGCCTGCACAATACCTCTCGCCACTTCCATTTTAGGTTATATAAGCACAGACCACTAACTTTAATAAGAAACGAAGGTCAATGATTTGATACTGGAAACGCTAGTACTGCCACCCATGGCCGTATGGCAAACCAAGCTAGATATACCACCAAAATTCAATTTAAATATCTCATTCTATTCATTCAGTATTGTAACGTTTTATTTATTTGTGTGAAGTGTAAAAATCAGAGAAATATTATTAATTAAAATAATACGTTTATTAAACGATAAATAATTAGGATAAATATTAAAAAGATAATAACAATAACTAACACTATGACTAAATAATTATAAACACTAATTTAAGACTACAAATATTATTAAATACTTAAACACTAAGATTATTTATTTAAACAATATTTATATCACTATATTTATTTATATCACCGCCTGTTCATTGCTCGTTGCTTTTATTTATATCAGACTATTTTCGCTGGCTTTGACGACGGGTTTATATAGCGTGATGTCCTTCTAGAACTCTCTGACACCACAATGATATTGAATACAATAGATTTAGGTCACCGGTGTAATTAACACGTCTAGCCGTATGGGTCGTTCCTCCGCCGGGGATTTCGTTATCGCTCGGGAATATTCTACCAGTAGCGGTGCTCGTATACTTTTAAGTAAGGGGCGCACGTTATAGTATTGTACTTCACTTTATATTTTACCGAGTGTTTTACTTTCACTAAATAAATTTAAAATTCAACAATTAAAATAAAGCGCTTAATTTATAATAACAAAAAAATATATTTTTATAACATATTTTATTCAAACTATAAATCGAAAATTAAACAGTATTTAACACTTTATTAATATCACATCATTTATAGTAAATATGGACAAAATTAAATTAATTAAGTACAATTATTATAAATTTTCATAAAATTAAAAAAATGTTTAAACTTATGTTATTTATCTTTAATATAACTATAGTTATATTTAGAACAAGAAGGATAATTGCAAGAATACTTCAATCGACCAGGATTAAACAAGGTAAAATAAAAATAAAATCTATAAAACTAACAATAAAAAAAAATATTTGGCTATATTCTTCAGTATTAAGGTTAAAGGGCGAGGTGTCTTCAGTAGAACACGAACAGAATTCTTAAAAGTTGAACACATTCATCAGACTTTAGTCTGGAAACTGGTAATAGCAAATATCAAAATGAACTCTAAATAACATGGTAAATACGTCCCTTAAAAATCAGTCGCAAATTTAATATTCATGTAAAAGCAAATTTGGTTAGGTTACTCTGCCTTTACCCATCTTATATACTAATCGTAGAAAACTATCTAATTACGTATACCATATACCGAGTATTGTGTCGAAGAAATGCATATTTTTCTTGTAAAACAAACAAAAATTAGGATAGGGTATTTCGATTTCTTGTGGCATCTTTGCTGACCATATGGAAAACTACAGGAATCTATCGCTGTTTCCCAATTTGAAATTTAACTTGCATCCCCCTGTACATAAGTATTGTATATAACTTTTTTTATACCTATACTCTACACCAAAAATTCTACTTATATCTATTCTGTGTATTTAGATTTTTAAATTTTAAATTCATTCTATGAAGAAGTTTTATCCTACTCTTGTAATTTTTCGAGATATTTTTCCAGTTCATTGTCGGGATTGACAGTATTTATGGTGGGTATATGTAATATACCTATAATTTTAAATATTTAACTATTAATACAATGAAAAATAATATAAGTATGTACTTCCCACAAAAAGTCTTCAGTAATGTCTCTGGATTTTTGACACTGACATTTATTTGTCAATTGCCAACATTTTAATTTTTTACTTGGTTTCCATGGCTTTATTTTGGCTGTGAGATTTATTATAACAATTATTTTATTGATTATATTTTTTTATCTCTATATCT
This sequence comes from Harpalus rufipes, assembly GCA_951394225.1. Classification (NCBI taxonomy): domain Eukaryota; kingdom Metazoa; phylum Arthropoda; class Insecta; order Coleoptera; family Carabidae; genus Harpalus; species Harpalus rufipes. The sequence goes on along the minus strand of OX596282.1, from coordinate 18,731,246 downwards.
ATAGAAGATATAATAAAATATTTAAATATATCATACAGAGAATTTCATCTTTAATGAGAGAAATGAGAAATCGTTCTTTCAACATTCACGAACATACACACACACACACACACACACACACACAGACATTATCGTAAAAATGTTAAAATCGGATTGTAGGGTCCATAAAACGTGCTTATTCACTAAAATCTGGATATGCGATTTTTAGCATGAATCCAATACGTCTTTTAGCGAGAGGTAAAAACTCAATAAATATTTTATTAATATTTAAATTACACCTTTTTTATGAGTATTTTATTCTCACAAAAATTATATTATTACCGTAATATCAGCTTAAATTAAGAACGAAAGTTTTCAAAACATTTAGGCTTTAAACTAAATGAAATTAACTTTGACACGAATCAGAAAAGTTCTGCTACTATTTTAATATTGCGTTCGTTTCCTTTATTGACTATAACGGCTTTAATTCTGTTAGGTATTATATCTATTAACTTTGCGATTCAATATTTTCCCAAACTTCTTGCAATTTTACTTTTAATTTGTTTACGGTCCGTTATGCTAATGAAATGGAGGACATCATTAGTGCACCACCTGCCTCCAACCTGTACACTAAATTAAAAACCGAATTAATTCAGCGTATTTCAGTGTCTGAAAAAAAAGGGTGCGACAGTTGTTAATGGAAGAGGAACTCGGTGATCGCACTCCATCCCAGTTTTTACGCCATATGCGATCTTTAGCTGGCTCAACACCAGTCCAGAACAACCTCCTTCGCACCTTGTGGCTCCAGCGCCTTCCACCTCACATTCAGGCCATTTTGCAAACTCAAAGTGATTTGACACTTGACAGGTTGTCAATCATTTCTGACAAGATCATGGAAGTCGAACAGTCATCCCTTCTCTTCAATCTTCTCCTGAAGTTAATGCTACGGCAGCACTATCAGGTAACATAGATATAATCAATCAACGTTTAGATGACCGTCAGCTCGTCACTATACGAACGCAGATTAAAAGTATGAAGCAACAAAGATACAGATCTCGAAGCCGAATTAATGATAATAAAACCCAACCATGTAGTTCTTCAGACAGTCCTTCAATGGACAAAATATGTTGGTACCACAACCGCTTTGGTGAAAAAGCAAAGAGTTGTATCCACCCCTGCTTTTTCAAGTCAATAAACTTACCCGGCAGCCAGTAGTGGCGGCATCTGGTTGCCCAGAATCAAGAAACCGTCTTTTTATATACGACGGTACCACCAAATTATAATTTTTAATTGACACTGGTTCAGACTTATGCTGCTTTCCTCGACATCTTGTCAAAGGCCGAAGACACCGCGTAAACTACGAATTGAAGGCCGCGAATAATTCAACAGTTCACACTTATGGCTCCTTACACCTTCGCCTAAATTTTGGCCTTCATCGCGACTTCAGTTGGACATTGGTGGTAGCTGACGTCACAGTCGCCATCATCGGTACAGATTTCTTGGCTCACTATAATCTCCTTCCTGACTGCCGCAACCAGCGCCTAATAGATGGCATGACCGGCCTCACAGTTCCTTGCCAAACAGTCTGTTCTTCTCAACCGTGTATAAAGACAATTAACAAAAACTCATTATTCCATGCTATACTGACAGAATTCCCAGAACTAATTCGACCTGCCGGGATTATTCGTGAAGTACATCATGCTACATTTCATTTTATTAAGACAACGCCAGGGCCTCCTGTCTCATGTCGCCCCCGACGACTCGCTCCAGGCTGCTTGATAATCGCCAAGGCTGAGTTTGAATCAATGCTCCGTGAAGGAATAACTCGCCGCTCAGACGGACCCTGGGCTTCTACCCTCCATATGGTTCCGAAAAAGCATGGAGATTGGCGGCCTTGTGGAGATTACCGTGCCTTGAACGCCCGAACTATCCCAGATAAGTATCCTGTTCGTCACATTCACGACTTCGCATATCGACTTCGAAGATGTACTACATTTTCTGTCATTGATTTGGTTAAAGCTTAACTCAAATTCCAGTAAACCCAGAAGACATACCCAAAACAGCTATTAAAACTTCCTTTGGACTTTTTGAATTTCCTTTTATGTCCTTCGGCCTAAGAAACGCTGGTCAAACTTTTCAACGCTTCATTGACGAGGTCGTTTCAGGTTTAGTCTTTTGTTTCCCTTGCGTCGATGTCATTTTAAAATTTTCTTCAAATGTTGACGAGCACAAGACTCATCTTCGCACTCTATTTACACGACTTAATAATTACGGAAAGTAAACTTGAACAAGAGCGTTCTAGGATCTGCCAATGTACATTTCTTGGGCTATGAAATCTCTGCTGCAGGAACTCAACCCATACCTGAACTCATCGCCGCTCTTCAGGATTTACCGCCCCCTTCATCTGCAAAAGGCCTTCGTCGATTCTTGGGTATGCTAAATTTTTACAGGCCTTTCATCCCTTCTGCGGCTCAGAATCAAGCACCGCTCAATGCCGCCCTTGCCGGAATTCGCGGAAACCAATCTATATCATGGACCCCAGACCTGGAGCAAGCTTTCACTGCTTGCAAAGAAAGCCTGTCCAAAGCTACCCTACTGAATCATCCTGAAACAAATGCACACTTAGGTCTCTTCAACGTCGCTATTGGTACAGCCCTGCAGCAGTTAACGGACAATATCTGGCATTCCTGCAACATCGTGAAAAACTTCCTCCTGTCCAACTAAATCAACTTTTCTTCATTTCGCAATTCACAACAGACATAAAACATGTCAATGGTTCAGATAACATAGTCGCAGATGCCTTTTCTCGAGTCGACGCACTCACAGATGTTTCTTCAATCAATTTTCAAGAACTTGCACGCTCCCAAAAAGATGATGTTGAACTTCGCGAATTATTGGTCAACGACTCAGCCCTTCAACTCCAGCGTGTAAGCGTGCCTGGCATTAACATAAAACTTTACTGCGACACAGCTTCAGCATCTCCTCGACCTTATGTTCCTGCACCCATGCCACGCCAAGTATTTGACAGTTTACATGGACTCAGTCATCCTGGAATCAAGGCATCGTCTCAACTTGTATCACAACGTTTCGTTTGGCCACAAGTACAGAAAGACTGTCGCACTTAAGCCCGCTCCTGTCATCACTGTCAAAAATCAAAAATCACCCGCCATGTGCATACCCCATTAGGAACCTTCATGTCTCCCTCATCTCGCTTCCAACATGTTCATTTGGATTTTGGATATTATAGGTTCTCTTCCTTTTGCTGGCCCTTACCGTTATTGTCTTACAGCCGTAGACAGATTTACAAGATGGCCAGAAGTTTGGACACTACGGACTATTGAAACGGAAGAAGTCGCCGAAGCCTTTATGAACTGCTGGATCTCTAGCTTTGGTCCCTCAGTCAAAATAACAACTCACCAAGGTCGCCAGTTAGAATCAGAATTATTTAGAGATCTTGGAATGACACTTGGCACCACCCGGTCACGAACCTGCAGCTGGCATCCTAGCTCAACTGGAATGGTAGAAAGATTCCATAGGCAATTAAAAGCAGCCCTTATGTGTCATCCTAGCATACCTTAGCCGCAAGCTTTGCCCCTCGTACTTCTCGGCATCCGAAGCGCATATAAATCAGACATGAAAGCGTCGTCTGCTGAACTGGTATACGGCGAACCCATTCGTCTACATGGTGAATTACTGGATCCTTCTGAATTTGAAAGACATTAAGACGCAACTAACTTTGTCGTGCGACTCCGCCAGCAAATATCACAACTTCGCCCAGTTCCTGCGTCTCGTCATTGCAATACTAACACCTTTGTTTTCCAAAATTTAGCATCCTGCACTCACGTCTACCTACGAGATGATTCAGTGCGAGGAGCACTGAAACCTCCATACAGTGGTCCTCATCCAGTGATTGGGCGTGATGACAAGACCTTCACAATCTACATAAATGGACGCGACGCACGAGTTAATATCGACCGAATAAAACCAGCGTATATAGAAGCAGAAAACTTCGCACTTTATCCAGCGCCAACGAAGGCACCAGATACAACCACCACTTCAGCTGAGCAGCCCTACGCAACACGATATCATCTCCTACCCTGACCACCGGTTTCCGTGGGGGGCTGATGTAGCGATCAGCAAGCCATGAAAGAAGATTATTAGAAATTTAGGTTGGTCATGAACGTTTCAGTCGTTTTAAGTATCTAGGTGTATCTATGTCTATTCATTTTTCGAGAATTTGGGATAATACAATGTGTCATCCTTTCTGTGTGAATTAATTTATTCAATTTTAAAATATTTACAAAATCAATCATATTAGTGATTGATAGTTGACGTGGTATGTGATTGGCTCTATCCACAAATACTTTGTACTGACGATCGCGGAATCGGATGTGAAATCGTAATTTTTCGTTCCAAAATGCCATTTATATGGGTATTAATTATGGATTTTCTTAATTCTTGACTATATAGTTTACCTTAAGCCATTTTAGTATAACAACTATCACTTACAAACACTGTTGATGTCAACAATGTATCTAGTGTTTTGTCAACAGTTTAATCATGCATCGCCTACTGTGTGCAAAATTTATAAGTTGCCAAACTATTCTTATTTGTATGTTATAGTAAATTTAATTTATTTCGAAACGTAATTGTATGTATGTATGTATGTATATTGTTTAAGGATTTTCAACCCTTACAGGTTATATCCCTAGGGTGGTCTCACACACAACATCTATTAATTTTTTACAATTGCCAGGAAGTTCCTTGCGTAGATGTCATGTGTGTTGCCCACCCGAGCAAGCCCTTGTTACAACCACCAGCCGGTGTTAGATAGCTTAGTTGCCAAGTTAATTGTATCCCAACTTGGAAAAGTAACGGGAGTAGATACCGATCAAGATCAGTCGAGAAAAATTCGACATGACCCGGATTCGAACCCACGACCTCTGAGACCAGAGGCTAGCACTCTACCACTGTGCTATCCCGCCGTGTTCGAAACGTAATTGTTATCGAAACTATTTTCTTTTTGTTTAATCAAAATTTTTGTAAGAATAAAATATTTATTAAGTTTTTTGTAATAAAATGAAATGGCATTAAGGTAAAATATTGTGCCGGCCGAACTAATATGATATTTGGTTTGTTGATAATAATCGATTTCTATCATTTCTGTTGTATACATTCATCTATCATCGCCCCCCTTTGTCCACTCATTACCTGGAAACAGAGCTGGGCAAAGTACCAAATAAAAATACTCGAGTAACGAGTAAAAGTATTCAATGTTCAAATGTACTTTTAAAGTAAAGTACTAGTACTGTGATCATTTTTTGGGAAAAGTACAGAGTACTTTTTAATTACTTTAAAGTACTTTGTAAAGTACTTCTATACGTAATATAAAAATTATGGTACAAATCGCTTCTAGATTGTTTTTAAGAGACAGTTATATATAAAAATATAATTGTATGGTAAAAATATGAATACTTCATATAAAATTAAATATTTTAAAATAGAATACCAATGTTTAGCTTTTTAAAAATATGTCACCACGTTCTTACTAATAAATATTTAAAGGAATATCGTTAATTTGTTTTCACTTTAAAAGACTTAATTATTTAAATGTAAAACGTATATGATCTTCTAAATATCAAGCAATAATAGAATAGCTATTTGTTTGTGCAGTAAGAAAAATACTTTTCCTATACTGCACACAAGATTTTTTCTATTTCCTATTATTATTATTATATTACTATTATCTAAGATGTATTTTTCAAATAAAAATTTTAAATTTGACATTTTTTTGTTATCTGTCTGTTTGACGTTTTGAAAAGCTTATGGAATCGTAGCTATCGTATTCATGACTAGAATACTGATAAGAAAAATAAATAAAGTAATCTTGGTTATTTATATTTCCGCACTTGTGTGGAAATTTACAACATTACTCAAATCAAACGATTATGGAAATCAAAGATATTTCCAAACGATAGTAGAAAGATATATACTTTTTTTTGCATTTGGTAATAGAATGTTTATGACGAACCTATAAAGATCTATGGAACACAGATTTGATCTTTTATGAACGATTAATTGGTATAAGACTAATCGTATTGCGTGTACGAATATACTGCAGACTGCAGCCATGCAGTTGAAAACAAACGTGCACAAGCATGTTCGTTGTTCTCGTAGACGTACAATAATACTTTAAAATATTAATTTCAAGTACTCTATACTTACGAGTATTTATATGTACTCGGAGTACATATCGTTTACTCTGAGTACTTTTTGGAGTATTGAGTACGAGTATTTATATGAAACACCGCAAATACAAGTAAAAGTAACAGATTTTAAAATGTACTCGAGTACGAGTACAGAGTACAAAACTTGGACTTTAAACAGTACTTTCGAGTAAATGTACTCGAGTACGCCCAGCTCTGCCTGGAAATATAGTTTTCTACGTAACAAAACAAAATACATACTAAAAAAATTACAATACATGCACCTGGAATACAACGGATAGTAATTTGGCAGGATACTGGATATCCGGTTTATAATCTGCGCTGATATCGGCGGCCAGATATCCGAAGATAAATATTACAATTACAAGTACGAACTTCAAGTTTTGCACTTAGTTCGTCGTTGTTTACGTTTTTCATTATAATTGTGTGATGATTCTTTTGTGTCATTTGGAGTAATGAGTAATAAATTCTTCTTGAATTTAAGACATGTGACTTTACTTCTACTTTGTTATTAAAATAAAAATATTACATATTTATATTTATACTTCCTTCATATTATTCGTTTCATACCGGTAATCACGCAAACAATTCGGTATCCGGCCATATAATAATAGATTGGCCGGATATCCGTCGAACGTCGTACATCTAATAAAAACCAAAAAGAAGCCGCGGACCCGTTTGGAAGAAGAAGCTATTTTTATGACAACACACTATTGTACAATATGCCTCAAACCGGTCTTACAAAACATAATTTATTAATTAATAGTTGTTAACCTATCATTGTTAATATAATTGCTCTGGATAAATATTCCGTTTTGAATTATATGTAGGTAGGTTCTCTAATTAGTTGGTACATCTTGTTATATAGTAGTTGTGTAACAAATGGAAGCATACAGTGCAATAAGTGCTGAGAATGTACTATATTCATTTAATAAAGAACCCTTTACAGTGCCGCATATTTCATATTTCCTTTGCATGCAATTTTGTTCCTTATTAAACAGACTATTGAAAATTTCTCGTATTTCTACGAAATTCTTAAGGGATTTTTGATTGTTTTTGCTGCGAAGATTATTGGGAAGTCGTTGACTGTACGACGAGGTCAAACCTGAGCCTTCTTGGCGGAGACCTATTAAACAATACATCGCTTTAAAGGTAACTTATGTAGTAATCTCATGGTTGAAGTTGCTGTGTTCGTTCCACGCTAGGTAAGAACTTTACTTTAATTTTTGTAATTATTTACCGTATTTGTGGCTTTTATTAGCCGTTCTCATTTTCGGCGTAGTTCATGTTGAGTACCACGCGGTTTCGACCGTAGAGTTTATTAATTCTTACCTAAATCTGGCGACACGTGTCAATTAAAAGACGGTTTTCTTGTCTCACGGACCCAGCCACGTGTTAGGTTTTTCTAAATTATGTTTTTTTGATTTAGAGTCATGAGGCAGATACAAAATTCCATTTTGATTCAAAATTCTTAAAAGTTTTTTTTTTGATATTTCAATTTTTTTTGAGGCTAATTTTTTATTTTTTACCTCTCGCTAAGAGAGGTATTGCATTCATGCTAAAAATCGCATATCCAGATTTTATTGAATAAGCACGTTTTAAGGTCCCTACAATCCGATTTTAACATTTTTACGATGATGTCTGTGTGTCTTGAAAAGAAATCTTCTAAATAATATTTTTTGAAAACTTTTCTCGGTAATATTAAAGAAAATTAAATTCTCTATCTGATACATTTAAATATTTTCTTATATATTTTATAGATTTAGAGATAAAAGAAATATAATATACAAAATAATCTGTTATAATAAATTTTACAGCCGAAAGGATGCCATGAAAAATAGTTGAAAATTTTGTTTGTAACTGACAGATAAACGTCAGTGTCAGGAATCCGGAGCCGGAGATATTACTAAAGACTTTTTCTGGGAAGTACATATATTATATTATTTCTTAATGTATTAATAGTTAAATATTTAAAATTATAGGTATATTACATATATCCTTCAAAAATACTGTCAATCCTGACAATGAATTGGAAACATTTCGAAAAATTAGAAGAGGACAAAATTTCTTCATAAAATTAATTTAAAATTAAACAATCTAAATATAAGGAATAGATACATATATGTAAGTAGAAGTTTTGGTGTAGAGTGTAGGTATACAAGAAATGTTAAATACAATAGGGTGTTTTGACAAGGATATATAGGGGCTTAAGTCAGAATGATAGCTAGTAATTATGTATATAGATGTCAAGTATCAATTTCTCATTCTAAATTTAGTGATTTTCCAATTCCATGTGGTTTATTTTCCTCGACAAGTAAATTCCATACTCCTGGTGGCAAATTAATTACGTGAATATAGAAAATCTTGGAATATTTAATGAAAAATTTTGACATTTATGTACATAATTATCATTCTAAAACGGGAACCCCACATCTGCTTGTCAAGGCCAACAATGTAACATGACTGGTCGGGCCCTATACTTATGTAACCAAAAAAGGAAGTGGCGAGAGGTATTGTGATGGCCACAACAGATTTTTACCTCTCGCTAAGAGAGGTATTGGATTCATGCTAAAAATCGCATATCCAGATTTTATTGAATAAGCACGTTTTAAGGTCCCTACAATCCGATTTTAACATTTTTACGATGATGTCTGTGTGTGTGTGTGTGTGTGTGGATGTATGTGTGTGTGTGTGTATGTATGTAGGATGTTGGAAGGACGATTACTCAAAAACTATAAGACTTTAAATTTGTTTAACTACGTATTTCCCAATCGGACATTCATGGGAAGATCTGAAAAGGTTTTGGTAACAATTGAACAACCGGAAGTAGAAGATTCTTGAAAAAAAATCTTCTAAATAATATTTTTTGAAATTTTTTCTTGATAATATTAAAGAAAAATAAATTTTCTTTCTGATACATTTAAATATTTTATAATATATTGTATAGATTTAGAGATAAAAGAAATATAATATGTAAAATAATCTGTTATAATAAATTTTACAGCCGAAAGAATGGCCATGGAAAATAGTTGAAAATTTAATTTTTTTGTAACTGACAGATAAATGTCAGTGTCAGAAATCCGAAGACATTACTGAAGAGTTTTTCTGGGAAGTACATACATTATATTATTTCTTAATGTATTAATAGAATTGGAAACATTTCTAAAAATTAGAAGAGGACAAAATTTCTTCATCAAAAATGAATTTAAAATTAAACAATCTAAATATATATGGAATAGATATATGCGTAAGTAGAATTTTTGGTGTAGAGTATACAAGAAATGTTAAATACAATAGGGAGCGAGCAGTCATATGATTTTGTTGGCCTTGACAAGCAGATATGGAGGCCCATGTCAGAATGATAGCTAGTAATTATGTATAAATTTCTCATTCTAAATTTAGTGATTTTCCAATTCCATGTGGAGCAGAATTAAATGTTAAATATCTAAGGCATACAAGTAAATTTTAAACTCCTTGTGATAAATTGACGTAAATTTAGAAAATCTTAAAAATTTTAATGAAAAATTCTAACATTTGACATCTATGTACATAATTACCAATTATCATTGTGAAACGGGCCCACACATCTGCTTGTGAAGCCCAAAAATGTAACATTACTGTTCGCGCCCTATACTTATGTAACCAAAAAAAGGAAGTGGCGAGAGGTATTGTGCTGGCCACAACAGATTTTTTTTCTCTGCTTTATTCCATGCTCAAGTCGAACCTGGATTTGTTCGGTCTCCAGTGTACCGAGTACGCCCTCAATTTTTGTAGTTCCCTGAACAAGATGTATTTCTGCTTAAAAAAATTAGTTCGAGTCGTACCTTGATTTGCCCAGTATAGGATATGCTCTCAAATTTTGCTTGTATACCACGTTATTTTTAATTCTGTTTAACTTTTGCGGGCTAAATTATTTGGGGTGGTTTTTCATATTTTTACCTTCCGTCACCTTCAGGTAAGGAAAGTATTGTCTTTGGTCAAAAAATTCAAATAAAATAAAATAAATAAATAAATAATTCATCACGGCATATTACCCATTGCTGGGTGTGCCAATCTGCTTCATGTTTTAGGGTCCCTATAATACGATTTTACCATTTTTACGGTGTGTGTGTGTGTCTGTGTGTGTGTGACAAAATCCCATAACTTCAATACCACGATTCCAAAAATTATAATTTTTTCGTGTTCCTCAAGTTTACATCCAGAAGAACAAGTGATTAGATTTTGGTTATAACTGGTAAACCGGAAGTAGCCTCGTTTGAAGATTTAACAGTTAAATTTGATTTATTGACATTTAACATTATTGTAACTTAAAGAATATATTATTCTCTATACGATTTGATTACATTTTATATTTCATATTCAATAGATATAGAGTTAAAGAATTTTAAAGAAATTAAATTTATAAATCAGCCAGCTATGCTAAACATGGAAACTACTAATATATTCATATAATTCAAATTGACAGATGTCAGTATAAATAAAAAGTAAATTAATGTGGCAGAGATGAGGATGTTGAAGTAGATGTTGGGGAAGACATGAAAAGATAGGTAAGGAAATAACTCTAGTATTACAAGTTTCTAGAAAGATACAAGCGAGATGATTACATTGGTTTGAAAATGTCATGAGGAGAAATGAAGAATATATATTGGATGAAGAATGCATAGCTTAGTAATAGAAGGTTGAAGAAACAGAGGAAGACCAAATATAAGGACTGTATTGCGAAGACTTGAGAGAAAAGGAACTGAATGGGAACGACACGTAAAACAGAAGTGAGTGGAAGAAGAAAATAAAAAATAGCGAATGGGGAAAGCTAAAGAAGAAGGAGATGTCAGTGTCAAGTGCAATTTACGTAGTTTGTTTATGAAATAATTTTACTGGAAATTTAGAATCTTTTGCAAGAAAAATTATGTATGGAATTTACACATTATACACAGGATTGACGGAAGGTATTGTGCTGGCCACAACAGATTTTTTTTGTGGATTTAACTTTAATTGGGAATTTCAATCTATATGACTTGACTAGACATTTTTGGGCTAGACAAATTTCAGCTCGGTTTTTGATTCCGCTTTCATAATCGACTTCTTAGAGTACTTATTTATTGTGCACTACATTCGACTCGACGAATTATTTGTCAGGTTATTATTCTTTACTCCTGACATATTATCTTTGTCAGCCCACTTGGCTTCTTTTTATCATGGTTATTTGCTGCGCACTTTAGATTACAGTCTAGTCAGACTCTCACTCTACGACGTCTCTATTTATTCTTCTTCTACATCTTTTTTTTTTCATACGGCTGCTCATCGTTTTTTATTATCATTTTTGTATTGCCTGTTGAAAATATTTATAATTAGTATTTTTTTTGATATTCAGGTCTGGAGCTCTCTATTAGGGACTTACAATTATTTGTGTAGTCTAAAGCCCTTCAGGCCGGATTGTATATCTCTGTAGAGATAATTTGCTGTCTAGAATTTTTTCAGGGAACATAGTAAAGGATTTATATTGTTTCTTCCGAGATTTGGACTTTTTGGGCCTATCCGAGACCTGCCGAATTGGAGCTAACTACTAACAATCTCCGAGGGAAACAATTTCTTCGTGGCTGAACACTAGCCCTCATTTTTTAGCCGCTCTGATGACTTGGTTTACAACAGAGCGCCGAAAAGGAGTGGGGCAGTTACTCTTGCCCAGCCCATCACACCGACACCCCGTATACCGTACACAGGGATACTACGTCACGATGTCCACCTCCGACTTCAGTGGCAGGTATAAGTTGCCCCTTCTTTTTTTCGACGTTGCCGACTGCCGTTAGCAGGAGCGCTGACCACAGTCCTTCCTGATCCGGGCTCCGGAGAGGCCGTGTGGTCCTCTTTTTCTTTATTACTTTGTTAAATTTTTATTAAAACTTTACTCTTTATAATTAACTTTACTCTAATCATTTTCCTTTTTATAAGGTCTGGCGCCCTCAAATTTATTTCGAGACAAGCTCGTATTATATGTTTTTCCAAATTTAGTTGAAACTTTTATTAAATTTAATTCTGTCGCGGATACCTGTATTTCGAAACAAATTTCAAAACCCTAGAACTATGGACCAAATAATCTCTCTAAAACAAATATTCGCAAACAGCTACGAGTATAACTTACATTTACACATACTATTTATCGATTTTAAACAGGCGTATGACTCCATAAAAAAGGACAAGTAATATGAAATCCTAAAAAGATTTAAAATACCTAATAAGTTAATACGTCTGATAAAGATGACCCTCACAGACACTCATTATAAAGTAACCAGGGTTGGGATAATTTCGAGTAGTTTTGAAGTGAGGCGAGGACTAAGACAAGGAGATCCGATAGCTCCTTCACTATTCAATCTAGCCCTAGAGTGGGCCATAAGACAAAGCGAAATTCACAGGTCCGAAACAATCTATCAACATAAGCACCAATGCGTATGTGGACGACACTGCGATGGTGTGCAGAAGTAAGAAGTAGCTGGAGAACGTGTTCAGAAAACTAGAAAACAAAGTAGGTGAAGTATGACTAACAATAAATGAGTTAAAAACCAAACATATGCAAATCAGAGAGGGAAATCAAGTGCAAACGCTAAGCTTTAATCCAAAATCATATAGTGGAAGACAAAATAAATTCGAAGTATTGTGGCCAGCACAATACCTTCCGTCAATCCTGTGTATAATGTATAAATTCCATACATAATTTTTCTTGCAAAAGATTCTAAATTTCCAGTAAAATTATTTCATAAAAAAACTATTCAATTTGCACTTGACACTAACATCTTCTTCTTCTTTAACTTTTCCCATTCGTTAGGGGTCGCTATTTTTGCGTGTCGTTATCATTCAGTTCCTTTTCTCTCAAGTCTTCCGCAATACAGTCCTTCCATTTTATCTTTGGTCTTCCACTGTTCCTTCAACATCCTATTACTAAACTATTCATTCTTGTACCAATATAATTCTTCATTTCTCCTCATGACATTTTCAAACCAATGTAATCATATTTCTTGTATCTTTGTAATACTAGAGTTATTTTCTTACAGTATCTTTCCTTGTTTTCCCCAACATCTACTTCAACATCCTCATCTCTGCCACATTAATTTACTTTTTATTGTTACTGACATCTGTCAATTTGAATTATATGAATATATTAATAATTTCCATGTTTAGCATAGCTGGCTGAATTATAAAATTAAATTTCTTTAAAATTCTTTAACTCTGTATCTATTGAATATGAAGTATAAAATGTAATCAAATCGTATAAAGAATAATATATTCTTTAATTTATAATAACGATAAATGTCAATAAATCAAATTTAACTGTTAAATCTTCAAATGAGGGTACTTCCGGTTCACCAATTATAACCAAAATCTAATCACTTGTTCTTCTGGATGTAAACTTGAGGAATACGAAAAAAATATAATTTTTGGAATCGTGGTATTGAAGTTATGGGATCCGGAACTTTTGTCACACACACACACACAGACACACATACATACAGACATCATCGTAAAAATCTTAAAATCGTATTATAGGGACCCTAAAACATGCTTATACACTAAAAACTCATCATTGAATTTTTTGACCAAAGACAATACCTTCCTTACCTAAAGGTGACGGAAGGTAAAAAGTGTTCAAAAGAGGAACTGGCGGTAACGAGGACGGTGCAAACCGAAAGGAAGATGGGCACATGCTGTTCAACAGGATCTAAAAAGACTTAACCTTAAAGATTGGGAACAAAAAGTGCAGGTCCGTTTACAGTGAAAAAATATTGTAAAACAAGCCTTGGTTCAACTTGGTCCGCAATGCTGAACTATTATTATTTATCATAGCATTCTGAAAGTAGCATTAATAAGAGAATTTAAAAATAATATCTTCATTTTCTGAAATCGATAAACTATTGAACAAATCACGGATGTTATGAATTATAGCAAGCCTTAGATGTCTTAAAATCCTCGCTCTACGAGCTCAGATTTCAAATCAATATTACAGCAGTTGTAATACTCATAACAAACCTAGGTATGTTCATAGCTATTACCTTATTACAAATCATAATTCATTTGGCATTTATTTATTTTACAAATGTATTTCAATATCTAAAATTGAAACATTACATAATACTTAGGTATTGAAAAATATCAATTTTTCCCATATATATTTGGTAAAAACTGTCACACTTGCAACTTCGTATGTAGACGCGAATATTACCGCAGATTATTTTTTACCACTGAGTCATGAGTTACTATAAAATTATCACCGCTATCAGCCGCGCGTTTTACCGCAAGTTACTACAAAAACAGAACAGGGAACTGAGTAGAGCAGCAAATTTCATCGCCGCAGATTGCGGTAGATGCAGGATAGCGGAATGAATAAACCTATATAAATCTAAACAAAACCGCGCTAAAATTTGTTAAATAAAACTACCTCCTACTTTCTTGACGTACCAAAATAAAATTGGCATTTAAAAAAAGCTACTTGTCTCTTTTTACCTCTCGTCACCTTTAGGTAAGGAAGATATTGTTTTTGTCGAAAAATTCAATGACTTTTTAGTGAATAAGCACGTTTTAGGATCCATATAATACGATTTTACCATTTTTATGATGATGTATGTATGTATGTATGTATGTATGTATGTATGTATGTATGTATGTATGTATGTATGTATGTATGTATGTATGTATGTATGTATGTATGTATGTATGTATGTATGTGCGTCTGTGTTTGTGTGTGTTTGTGTGTGTGTGTCTATGTGTGTGTGTGTGTCTCTGTGTGTGTGTGTGTGAGAGACGAAAGTTTCGGATCGCATAACTTCAATACTACGATTCCAAAAATTATATTTTTTTTCGTATTCTTAAATTCAGAAGAAGAGGTGATTAGATTTTGGTTATAATTGGTCAACCGGAAGTACCTTCATTTGAATATTTTAACAGTTTTTCTTGATAAAACGCAGTTAAATATTATTTATTGACATTTAACGTTATTATAACTTAATGAATATATTATTCCCTATGCGATTTGATTGCATTTTATACTTCATATTCAATAGATATAGAGTGCAGTTAATACAATATTTAACATTATTTTTTTGTTACTGCCCAAAAACCATTTCATTTTCTGTAGATTTAATAATTTTCTGATTCATGCAGACAGTTTCATCTGATTATAAAAATAAATTAATACAGTTAAGACAATAAATAACATTTTTCCTTGCAAATAACAATAAGAAAGTCACTATCATGTCTGGAGGGTAAACCTTCCACATTTAGTTTTATAATATGTAATAATTTTTTTCGTAGTAATTTTGGCTTCAACTTGTGGACCACCACAATTATCGATTCTGCTCATCAGATTTTTTTAAACCCTTCTTTATTACGTCGTATGTCATTTTCAGGGTTTTCGCACACCTATATTTGGTCTCACTACTATAGCATTGAAAATCTCTTCGATATTCTTCTAAATATGTTTTCAGTTATATATTTGAAATCAAGAGCTATTTCAATTAAAATTCGCGGTTCATTGTTCGTGAAATTACAACTTCTTTCTCGCTTTACTTCCTTTCTATTATACTCCATTTCACGTAAGAAAATAGCGTTTATTGAATAGGGATAAATTCTGCCCTTTGATTGGTCAGAATGCAAACCTAGTTCACAAAAACGAAATAAAATCTACAGAATTAAGTGCTATTTAACCAAGTTTTTAATAGAATCAGTGACATTTACGTTATGTGGTAGCTACATAACGTTTAAACAATCCATAGTAGAAAAACATTTGGAAATACACATTGAAGAATTAGCTCTACAATAGATAAAATAATGACATAATAGTGACAATTTCATTGATATTTGAGTAGCAATCGTATTTACTAGCTAAAAAATCGAATGTGGCTAGCACAATACCTCTCACCATTTAATTTTGGTCAACTTAAATAAATACCTACACTTTTAGTAATTCTGGCTTCTACATTAAGTTCTTTTGCATGATATAGTAATATAACTTCCAATTTATTATGTATTATCCGTATTTTCTTCTCCAAAATCTTACCCTAATTTTATTTTCTGATAGTGTGTCACAAGATCTGCACCTCGGGTGGCGAAAATTCCGCGCAAGGTTGGGCTTCGGACTAACAACAGTGGAGGAGGGTGTGGGTGTAAGTTTTCCTCTGGGATTAGTACCTAATAAAATCGGGAGGGCGCCAGCTGACCAATGGACGCTCAACCAGGGCTGGTCAACAAGCCTGCGGAGAGAAGGATAGAGAGGAAGGCAACAAGGCATGCGCAAAAATTTGGAAATTCGAACAAAAACCATTCAATGTAATTTGAGTTGGCACTATATTAAATAAACATTTACACAGATAAACGGCGAAACCTATAGTTTGACACAAAATAATAGTCGGATCAACCCTAAATAGTATGCACAAATTGCAGGCAAAAAATATATATAAAGATAAAGTAAAAATAAAAAAAAAAACAAGTAAAAGACGCCGCGTAGAGCACTAGCCCGCCGGCGCTAGTCGAGCGTTCAGGACGAGGCGTTAGCAAAAAGGTAAGGAACGCAAATACGAACCGCGTGAATCGTTGGTATACCAGCGCTTACGTCAGTTTTTCGACATTCTCTGTCGTAACCATGTAAAATAAGAAAAACCTGTCCTAAAGCTAAAACGGCGCACAACACGCTAAACAATGCGCAGCGCAAAATAAAAAGTACAAACATGTACAAAAAAATAAAATTAGCAGAGGTGATCAGACCTAACAAAAGTTTATGAGTATCGGCGACAAAATTACCGCATTCAAAAATAAATAAATTTTGGGACATTCAATCATATACAATAACTTAAAAGCCTAACTCAAGACAAATGGTACAAAATGCGAACAATAAAAAAGGGGAAAAAATAAGCTTACGTCCCTAACGTGAGCTCTCCTGTCCGTAATTGGATCTACAGGGTTGTAGCCGGTGGTTGCATGTAGCTAGTCCGTAAGGCGGCGAAGAAAATGGCGTCTATCGGCTGCTTATTCCCTCAGAACGCAAATTGTCGAGTTGGCGAAACCAGGATGGTTGTCTCCAAAATTTTGCCCCCAAAATTTAAATGGTTTGCTCGTCACGTCGTATGGTGTAAAACGAAAAGTTGAGAAATAGTACTTTTCTCAAAACAACCGTGCCAGTACTAATGATAGTAACAAGAATAATAGCTGGTAACATGAACCGGTACCAAAAAAAAGCAGCCTGAAAGAGGGTACTTTAGTAATGATAAAATAAATGATATGCCGCTGACCTTATGGGTCATGAAAGTTACATTTTAAATTTATATGTATAAATACAAATTCATGTTATATCTATTCAACATTATTTTCAAACAAAAGAACTAAAATATGTATACTAACATTTAAAAAAATAAAAATTGAGAACTGAAATTAATTATACCTGAGCTGGAAGCCGTCTGTTAAGTAGTTGAAAAGTAAGTCCTTTTAGATCCGAGAAAATCCTCGATAAAATTATATATCAAAATAATTTTTATGCGCCGTCAGCAGTAATCCAAATATAAATTTGATTCAAAGCTACCAACAAGCCAAAATACACTTCAACACAAAAAAATGCTCATTGCACGAGGAACTCACAGACAAGCATGTGCCGACAGAAAAAGTCTGGCGTCTGGCCAGGCAAAAATTGACGCTATCTCTGTTTTATAGTTATTAAATTGTTTATTTTACTACAGCAACATATACGAATAGTGGGAAGTAGTCATAAGGGGTAAGAAAATACAAAAGGAACGCAAAATAGTGCCAACAATATAATTAAAACGTAGCAAGTGACGTTAATTTCTTTTCACTTACAAACATATGAAAATAATTTATTACTTGGATATTTTATAAATTTGTATTTTAATATTTTCTTTTTAAAATACTACCATTATTAATTTGAAATGATGAATTTATTGACATTGGCATTTATCTGTTAGTTACATGTATTTCAGATCTGAATTGTGTAACCAAGGATATATGTTTATCAAAGCATAGACTCCGGGATTTGTAAAATAATTTATTTTATAAATTTATTCATAAAATATATAGAAAAAGTATTAATGCATATGTGTAGAAAAATTGATAATCTTTAATTTTTATTAGAACACAAATCGCGGAAAAATGAAATTTAAATGTATTTTTCGAAGAAAAACTGTTTTGAGCTTTAAGAAAAGTCGCATTTCCTGTTATCTTATTTACACCAAAATCTAATGGTTTCTTTCCATTAAATTAGAGTAGGAATACACGGTTTGAAATTTTAAGAATGATAGTATTTAAGTTAAAGCGTAAAGAGGATCCACATACACAAACGCAAACGCACACAGACGCATACACACAGACATCATCGTGAAATTATTAAAATCTGATTCTACGGACCTTAAAATGTGCTCATTTACCAAATCTCGATATGCGATTTTTAGCACGATCCCTATGCCTCCCTTTACCAAGGATAGCGGGAGGTAAAAAAAGTAAAACCTAAGTAACTTGATTTTAGGTTTACGCCATATTTTGCAAGCCAGTATACATACGTAAAACTAACCTCCAAACATGAAAATGAAACTGTACCACCACACAATTTCTAGTTCGAAAACGCTTGTTCTTATTTTAAAACTACATACAGTAACGTTTTATTTATATGGATGAAGTGTAAAAATAAAAGAAATGTTGTTAATTAAAATAATACGTTTATTAAACGATAACTAATTAGGATAAATATTAAAAAGATAATAAAGTAACTAACACTACGATTAAATAATTATAAACACTAATTTAAGACTAAGAATATTATTAAATGCTTAAAAGATTATTTATTTAACCAATATTTATATCACTATATTTATTTATATAACTACATTTATTTATGTTCACAACACAAAGACTGTTTATTTATATCACCAACTACATTGCTCGTTGCTTCTATATCACAGACTATTCATAACACGACGCTTATTTATATCAGACTATCTGCGGCCTTTCTCGACGGTACTTATATGCCCCGGCGGCTTTTGTTCGAGAAACGACTAGAACATTCGCGAGATAAAAACATCGTGCACAATAGATCACGTCACCGCAATAATTAAACAAGTCCGAACATGTCTGTTACGCGCGGAGATTCGGGCGCAACGCGGCGGCGCCGGCAATGGCGCGGCGGCGGTGAGGGCTACGGCGGCGGCCAGGGCTACGGCGCGGCGATGGCGGCGACGTTACAATACTTTATATACGTAAAGTTTAACAAAATTTCATTATGAAACACAGTCACTTTAAAGTATTCTTAAAAATAAAATTTTACTATTATTTACTTTAACGAAATAGGGAAAAACTGGCACTTAGGTATAATAATAAATAGAAAACTGTACAATGTACAAAGAGGTTGATTCAGAGACTGAAATTTTGTGAACTTTGCCAAGTGTAATTTAAATATTATTAAATATTATTAATAATAATAAATAATGTGACCTGCGCAATAATAATAAGAATTGTAACATACCTACGTAACGAATTAGTGTACCAACTTATATTTAAAGTAAAATTCAATGTAATAAATTAAAACAATAAAATTCATGATTCATTATAAAAGGAATATAATTTGAATCTTTATCTTTACGAAGTATTCTTAAAATTACCTATAGAAATTCTAAAGGACGGGATAAGTCTTGTGGGAATTTCGCAATCTTATTAATTGCTTTTCTTTTGTAAGGACCTTACCTCCACAAAAGAAATAAAGCCTTTGTAGATATAAACTCTAAACGGCTATTTATTAAACGTCTGACAACTGTATTAATTGCGATCCATGATGTTTACAAAAACTATTTTGTAATTTATCATTTCCCATAATAGTGTTTTTGCTTTATAATGAAACATATTAATCATAATTACCAAGAGACTATTGTAGTTTTTTACATGAATACAATACTATTTCAATAACAATACGGAAAGATATTTAGGCAAAAAAAACATTGTTGTTTACATACAGTTACGTTCTCTATTAGAAAATTGGCATAAACCCAACCATATTGAAAACAATAACACAGAAACAATACGAACCAAATAAAATCGTCAGTAGTTCAAATTTAGTATTTGTAAAAAGTTGATGCGAAATTACTATTTCACCAAAAGATAATAAATAGTACTGTATGCTTACAAGAATCTATTTATTTATTTACATCAAGGTTTAAGATATCAACAGTTGTCCAATTAAAGATTTTCACGAAATTATATTATAACTAGACGCAGACCGGACATCCTCCTTACGACCCCAGACAATAGACAAATAGGGTTGTATACACAAAATTGTTCATACATTACTTGTTTTGCCAGTACAAGTTCCGCCGTTGCGCCGTTCTGGCATTGTGGTATAGTATAAACGCTGATAACTTTAAGGACTGTGGAACGAGCACTACAGCAGGCATTTACCGATCAAATGCAGGTTTTAAATGCTTTAAAGAACCAAAGTTGTATTGAAAAATTTAAATTTATATATTTTCTGTAATATAACATTAAAATTACCTATGTATTGCGTAATCTAGAAAAATGTTTTAAATATAAAAGTTAAAGGGGTGAGGTGGTAACACTGATCGGTAAAATACGCACATTTGTGACAAAAATTAATATCTCATAGTTTAGCTAAAAAAAAGTGAAATAAATATCAGAATAGATAAAATATATAAATAACAAACAAAACTAAATAATAATTCATCAAAATCCCAAGAGTGTTTAGTGCTATTCAACAAAAAATAAATAATATCAGCGGTAAGTAAACTTCAAGGCCGGGCATACAGAGCTAAACCAACAGGTAAAGACACAACTTGAAACAATAAAATAAAATAATATACAGTGTTCCCAACTATATTAAAAATAAAAACAAAAAAATAAACAAACATGGCAACAATAGAACAAATATCAGCTGAAATGGCGAAACACATAACACCAGTGGGCGAAAAATATCTAGCATAGACAGCAAATTAAGTGACATGCAAAACTCTCTAAAAAGCATGCAATGTAAAATAGAATACAAGGAAGAAAAATGCAAACAACTGGAGAACATTGTAAGTGAACAAAGCTCGAAAATTGAATTATTAGAACGAAAAATTATGGAAAAAAACATACTAATATTCGGCATAAAAGAGGAAGAAAAAGAAAACCTCTTCGGAAAAATCACAAATTTGTTGCAAAACACACTACGGATACACGATATACAAGAAATAGAAATCCAAGATAGACGAAGAATAGGCAAGAACAACAAAAATAGACCAATAAAAGCAGAACTAAGCACTAAACGAAGAAAATATGAAATCTTGAAAAATTGCAAATATTTAGCAGGATCACAAATAAGAATAGAGGAAGAATTCACAAAAAAACATTCTTGAAGAACGAAAAAAACTTTAGGTGCATGTAAGCCAAGCGAAAGAAAACGGCTACAGGGTAAAACTAAATTACAACAAATTAATAGTTAATGGCGACATTTTCACTCTTCAAGAACTAGAAAACATGAAAGAGCAATGCGAAGACATAATAGACAGCAATAAAACTCAAACCAGACGAAAATCACTATCCGCCAGCAATATAGAAAACATCACTACAGACTACGAGGAAGATAATGAAGAAGACGAAGATAAAAACGAAAGCGGTACTAAACATCCAAATAAAAAATACGAACAAAAAGAAAAACAAACATAAAAAAACACAAATCAAAAAATACAAATAATCTCAGAAAAAAGGAAAGCCACATCCCCAGCGGAGAGCGCAGCACAAATTAAAAATAAGCAAGAAAAAGTCACCAAATATTTTTACAAAAAGTCAAAAAACTTAAAAGGCGAACTGAAGACAGGACAAAAGTAACAGGAAAAATACCAACATATAAAAGTATTATCTTGTGGAATATACAAGGGTTCAGTAACTTCTTTAACTTAGAAATGGAAGAAAAGAACACACTTATAAACAATGACATAATATGTTTATGCGAAACATGGCTGCAAAATAATCTAAAAATCATTCCACAAGAAAATAACTATCAGTACATAGAATATAAAGCTACAAAATCAGCAAGCAGGAGACGAGCGAGTGGTGGCCTATTAATTTTTTACAAAAAAAACCTGCAAGCAAACATAATTGAAACTACGCCACACTGGATCTGCACAAACTTCAAAAATAAAAATACCAAGGAAAGTTTCATCCTCATATTTTGTTACCTATCTCAACAATAAGAATTTAACATATTAATAGAACAATTACAAAACGTTTTAAAAGAACTAAATGAGCACTACACAAATAACAGCCTCATTCTAACAGGAGACTCAAGAATAGGGAATCTAAATCAGAGTGAAAAAATCACATTCTATAACACAAACTTCAACCATATTCGCCAAAACAAAGACACAATAATAAATAGTAAGGGTAGACAACTAATCGAAACTTTAGTCAGAGGGATTTTTCGTGCTTAATGGAAGATCAGAAAACGATAAAATAGCTGAATTCACGTACATAAGCGGAACAAACAAAAGTACCATAGACTTTGTTTGGGCAAATGACACAGCTCTAAATGAAATTCAAGATATTGAAGTCATAAAGAACATACACATCTTAGATCATTTCCCCATACAAATAAAAATTCCTCATTTCAAAAATGATGTTGCACAACCACACACGGCCAGCAACACAATAATCAAGCTGAAATGGAATGAAGAACTACAAGAAAAATACAAGCAAAAAGTTAATGAATTAATTAATATAAACGAAACAACTTACGACTTACTGATAAATACTATATGGAAGGCAGCACAAACACTAAACATGACAAAGATAATAAATGAAAAAAAAATTACGAATCGCCAAAAACAATGGTGTAATACAGAGTGTAAAACACTAATGACAGAACTTAGAAAAGCTCTCCGCATATGCGTTAAAAAAGGATACACGGAACACAACAGAATACACAAGAATAAAAAAAGAATATAAAAACGCTATAAAACAAAGTAAAAATCAATACAATCAAAAATGAAAAAAACAACATACATGAAATAAAAAACCCAGCAACTTTCTGGAAAACAGTAAAACAACTAAACAACAGAGACACACATTATCAAAATAGATATCTCTGAACTCACTAAACACTACACAAATATGTTCACATGTACTAGAATACCGACAACAAAATTCTGGGTCACTTATCACCACTATCAAGATGCAAAGATTACAAAATTAGAAATAAAAAGAATACTAAACACATTGAAAAATACCAAAAGTCCAGCACCAGATGAAATAACAAATGAATTCCTGAAATACCTCCCAGAAAAAGGAATTAACTATATAACTAATATGATAAACACATGGTTCAATAATGAAGAAATCCCACCATCACTTGCTAATGCAAAAATGACAATACTGCACAAAAAAGGTGATAAACTAAACCCAGAAAACTACCGAGGCATAGCACTTTTGAATACGATAATAAAAGTCTACACAAATATATTATCAAACAGAATCTCAAACTGGGTAGACCACATGAAAATACTCGCTGAAAACCAAGCTGGGTTCAGGAAAAACTGGTCTGTCATACATCACATATTTACCTAGAACTGCCTGGCACAACTTTGTATACACAACAAAAAAAAATGTATGCCATATTTGTTGACATGTCAAAGGCTTTTGATAGCATAAATCAATAAAAACTATGGACAAAATTGTATCAATCTGGAATCAGTACAAAAATCATAAGAATTATACAGAACATTTATTCGCAAGCGACTATTCAGATCAGCGTAAAAACCCAACAGTCAAATAAAATTGAAATAAACAAAGGAGTACTTCAGGGAAACTCTTTGAGCCCAATATTATTCGCACTATACCTAAATGACTTCGAAAAATGCTTGAGAGAAAATGGACCCTTTGGAATACCTTTGAACCACACAAATGACATATTAACACTATTATATACTGACGATATAGTCATACTAGCAAACTCACAAGTAGAAGTACAACAGAAACTAAATACCCTCGAACATTACGCACAAAACAATGACCTAAAAATAAATACAAACAAAACAAAAAAATTATTATTCCACAGAGGGAGGACACCAAGACAAACAATAAAATACATATGTCAAGGAGAAAACATCGATATTGTAAAAGAATATACATACATGGGAATGAATTTTGTTTCTTCAGGATTACATAACAAGACTTGCAAAGAAAGAATAAGCAAAGCAAATGCCGCCTCAGCAAACATCAGAAAAATTATGATCATATCGAAAACAGACAACTGGGAAACACGTCTAAAATTATACAATACCATTACTATACCAACAGCATTATACGTTAGTGAAATCTAGGGGCTACAACACGAAGAGGAAATTGAAAAACTACAGGCAAACTTCTTCAAGAAATTATTCAACTGGTCAAATACAACACCTAACTACATAATACGCAGGGAAACAGGCGAATATAATCTGGCTGTCAAAATACTAAAACAAACACTTAATTGGTGATTACAACTTCTAAAAATAAATGACTCTCAATACCCGAAAATGTGTTAGAATAAAATTAAAACAATTGACGTAAACGAACAATTAATTAAATATAACTGGTGCGGTGTATTAAAAAATACATTAAATAAATTAAATTTACAAAATACGTGGTCAAACCAAAGTGCGGGCAATCTAAAAAGAAATATGGACTACATCATACAGTCTTACAGGTGTTACCTGTATAATATAAATACGGACAGAATAAACAATTCCACATATTCAATCGAGTATAAAAATTTTCAAATTAACAATAAAACGCGAAACACGATATATAATCTAAATTATAAAATGATAAGATTGTTCTCTCAAATTAGAGTGGCGAACACAAGTGAAACTGTATTGTACTTTAATGGAAGTAAACACAATTTTAGTACATCAAATATCTGCCCAATATGCAACACTCATCAGAAGATGACCTGTATCACTTCATAGCAACCTGCCCAATACTATCCCCAGTGAGACAACAAAACTTCCGAAATCTACAGAATATTAACAAAGACAACTACCTTCAAATATTATTCTCTGGAAAAGACATTAACGTAATTAAGAAAATATACTTTTATATGTTAAATGCAACTAAATTACGTGCTTTTGCATTGGGAGAATAAATGTAAGTGATACATAGAGGTTAATATTAATACTTTGATCATTCTTAAATAACTTCATTAGACTTAAGACCATATACATAATATAACACTATAAACTATAAATATATAATATTTGTAATTAAATGTTACCACTACCACTCATTTGTATAAGCTCTCATACTTTTAACAAATAAAATGTATTATTATTATTATTATAAAAGTTAAATTTTCTTATCTAATCAGTTGCATGCGAAAAAAAAATTATTCGTAAATTTAAATTTCTGAGATATACGAGTATGTCGTGTAAAAATCTATTGACATTAATATGATGCTGTTTCCATAGCAACAAACATGAGTATATCATTTTTACATATATATATATATATATATATATATATATATATATATATATATATATATATATATATATATATATATATATATATTAACCGGCAAAAATTTCTATTTTTGATTCTTTCGTCATTTCTATTACAATTACACAAACTTCTTAAAATCCTGCTCTGTTACTAAATCAATTGTTTCTGGCATGTTGCCACGTCAAAAGTTACCAAACTCCTTATTTACGCGCGAAAATTTCCTAGGACGAGAAATGAATCACGATGAAGCAAGTTCCTCCCTTTATCCCGGCCCTAGCTAACAAATTAATGATTGCTTGGAGTGTTTTCGTGAATTCGCAAGTTCAAGTTCAACAGGGACGGGCCCAGGGAAATTTCGCTAACATCCGCGCAGTGGTATTGGAACGTAAACAAATTTCCAGCCCCCGAAAGTAATTATGAACCGGCACTTGTCGCTCACTGTACATGTTTACAGCTGTATTTGAATTGTTTCTACATAAAATATATACTTCATGTCTACCTTCTCATTATGAGAAAAATTATTCATTTTGTTGTTATAATACAGAAATACAGAATTACACTTCAAAAGTTTGACAAAAATAATATTAACAATTGTTTTATTGATTTGTTTTCTTCCATGGCACTCTTTGTATAGGCATATTTAAATAAAAATTCTACATTTTTAATTTTGCATTTTTTTCAAATATTTTGTAATACTAGGGTATTACATATAGATATCGTTGAATTCGGAATCGAATAAGCAAATAAAAAATAGTTTGCTATTTAGAATAAGAAAGTTGCACCCCGTATTTTGAGAACCACTGGTCGAAAAAATCTTTTTTCGCTCATTTTAATAGTCTTATAATATAGAAATTGTTTGCTAATTTAACCGACCTCGTAGCTCTTATAGTTTTGGAGATAGTAATAGCGTACCACTTAAAATGAACAGCATATATATTTCGACTATGTTTGTGTGTGCATTTGTGTGTATCCCTAAGTAGGTAAAAGGATAGCACCAAGCAGAGGAGCGAGTCTGCAGCCACTTGAAGCTGCGATACTGAATAAGCTAGTGCATCTGGCGTCCCCTACGTTACAAGCGGCGATGACAAACTTATGATGTTCTAGAACTTTTCATCACCCACCCATAATAGCGGCGGGGTGAGATAAACCTTACCCCCGAAACAACCTAGATCAGAAGGAGGCAAGAGAAATATTTTGGTTTAAATACCCGGGCTTCTGGTATCACCGACCTTGGACATCTGGCGTGGTTGACACGTCGAGTAATCCAAATTTCGGCACTGCACGAAATTCTACACTTGGCTCCGAAGTACTTCAGATTTAACCTTGACCCTGTTTTTCAATACCTCTTCTTACTGTCCTCCCACTCAGGCTGCTATGGCTATGTCAGACACGTTTGGGCTCACTACTTTCCCCCCACTCAGCTGCTATAGCTATGTCAGGCACGTTGGAGTCCTACTATCCCCCCCACTCAGCGACTATGGCTGTCAGGCAGATTTGGGGTCCCTACTTTCCTTCCACTCAGCTGCCATGGCTGTCAGGCACGTTTGGGGTCCCTATTTCACCCCCATTCAGCAGCTATGGCTATGTCAGGCACGTTGGAGTCCTACTATCCCCCACTCAGCTGCTATGGCTACGTTAGGCACGTTGGAGTCCTACTATCCCCGCACTCAGCTGCTATGGCTGTCAGGCGCGTTGGAGTCTTACCCCCCCACTCAGCTGCTATGGCTATGTCATGCACGTTGGAATCCTACTACCCCCCCCCCCCCACCCCCATTCAGCGTCTATGGCTGTCAGGTACGGTTGGGGTCCCTACTTTCCCCCATTCAGCTGCCATGGCTGTCAGGCACATTTGGGGTCCCTACTTTCCCCCACTCAGCTGCTATGGCTGTCAGGCACGTTTGGGGGTCCCTATTTTTTCCCCAATCAGCTGCTATGACTGTCAGGCACGTTTGGGTCCTTACTTTCCACCCAATCACCTGCTATGGCTATGTCAGGCACGTTTGGGGTCCTTACTTTCCACCCAATCACCTGCTATGGCTATGTCAGGCACGTTGGAGTCCTACTATCCCCCCACTCAGCTGCTATGGATATGTCAGGCAAGTTGTAGTCCTGCTACCCCCCCACTCAGCAACTATGGCTGTCAGGTATGGTTGGGATCCCTACTTTTCCCATTCAGCTGCCATGGCTGTCAGGCACGTTTGGGGTCCCTACTGTCCCCCCACTCAGCTGCCATGGCTGTCAGGCACGTTTGGGGTCCCTATTTTCCTCCCAATCAGCTGCTATGACTGTCAGGCACGTTTGGGGTCCTTACTTTCCCCCCACTCACCTGCTATGGCTATGTCAGGCACGTTGAAGTCCTACTTTCCCCCCACTCAGCTGCTATGGATATGTCAGGCAAGTTGTAGTCCTGCTACCTCCCCCCCATTCAGCTGCCATGGCTGTCAGGCACGTTTGGGGTCCCTACTTCCCCCCCCCCCACTCAGCTGCTATGCCTATGTCAGGCACGTTGGAGTCCTACTATCCCCCTCACTCCAAACTCAGAGACAACCGAAGGTATTATGGAGCTAAAGAGATTTGTAAAAGATAGTTTCCAGGAAAAGAAAGTGATGGTGCTTGTCAGTCTAGATGTTAAAGGCTCATTCAACGCAGCGTGGTGGCCTGCAATAATAAAAGCAATGAAAGATTCCAGGTGTACAAGAAATTTATTCAACCTTCCAAAAAAATACTTTGATTAACGATCTGCAGTACTAGAAATAAACGGAATTAAATTCACAAAAGCTGTAAATAGAGGCCGCCCGCAAGGCTCATGCAGTGGACCAGGCTTTTGGAACTTGCAATTCATTATTGAACTTAGACTTTTCAAGAAAAAAAAAAGTAACAGCATTTGCAGCTGACCTTGTCATATTAACAAAGGGAACGAATCTTATAGAAGCAGAAAACATAATGAATATACAAGTGAATAAAGTTATGAATAATAAAATACAATTTAACGACAGCAAGTCACAAACCATGCTTGTTACTAGGAGGAGAACTTTATTAAATAAACAAATAAGTATTTTTATAAATCACAAGATTTTGCAAGGTTAAAATAGTCAAATACCTAGGAATTCAAATAGATGATAAATTTAAATTTGACGAACACGTTAAATATATAACATAGAAATGCTGCAAATTCATTCATATTCTATCAAAATCGGCAAAGATATCTTGGTGACTTAAACAAGAGGCGCTAAATATTATTTACAAAGGTGCAATAATTCCGATTCAGTCTTACGGATTGTCAGCGTGTAAATGTGCCCTGCAGAAAAAACAAAATCAAAAGAATTCAAAGACTTATAAATATAAAGATCCTTAAAGGATACAGAACAATATCCCATGAAGCATCCTGCGTGTAAACAGGGAATATGCCTGTTATACTTATAGAAGAAATAATAAGAATATACGAGGAACTGAAATCTAAAGAAATCGAAAGTAGTGATGATATGAGAGCTTTAAAACGTGCAGGGTACATTGCGGAAAATAAAGTTAGTATCGAAAAATGGCAATGTGAGTGGTCAAGCAGTACTAAAGGTGACACTACCAAGATGTTTTTCCCCAATATAGAAAAAAAGACTTCTCATTAAACTACCTTACAACCCGAAATTAACAGCAATTTTAGGTGGACATGGCAAATTGAAAAACTATCTATATAATTTTAAAATAATAGACAGTAATGTTTGCAGATGTGGTGAGATAAATGAATCAGTAAATCATCTCATATATAATTGAAGTGTTAAAGAACGAGCGAGCCGAACTTATAAATCAGATATCAGTGAACAGTGGTGGCCATCGATTTTGAAATATTTGTGTAATAAACATTCTTAAATATATGTAATCCTAAATCCTTTGCTTCTGAAAAATATTAACAAATGTTAAAAAAAATAATGTAAATTTATAAATATGTAAAATGTATAAAATGTAAAAAAAATAGATATTAAGACTAGGTATAATGTAGTTACAAAATAAGCATGTAATATTTTGTAATATGGAGCATGCTTAAATAAATTATTTAAATAAAAAAAATGCACATACATGTGTTTTCACAAATGCGTTTGCACTTGGATATCAACACAAAGGTCTAATTAACGCAATATTTTCAATGTTGTTAATAACAAATTCCCCCATTTTTAACAGCTACTCTGTATTACGAACGAAGTAAGGGTTACTTACTAAATATAAACACAACGTAGGGTAAGTACAACCTTGAGATAGGCGAGGCCTGGTATATTGCGTTACAATATATATATTTATTTATTTATTTATTTTTTTATTTATGTATTACTCACTCAACAGGACAAAAGCCCCAATTATAGAGTGAGAATTGAGATACAAAAAAACATAATACACGAGTAGGTACATAAAAGAATTGATAATGTAGCATAATGATAATACAAAATATATAATAATAATTATTAATAATTCAGCTTATTTTATTTGATGAAAGACGAAGAATAATAGTTAACGAGATTGAGTAAAGAAGTCAAGTAATTTACTCCGAAATACTTGCAATGAATCAAAAAATATGTCAATATTATTTATATTGCAATACATTTTATTGTATAGGGAACAAATATGACTAACAGGGATTAGTAGCTCATAGTTAGTTTTCGGTATAGGTACACTAAATATTTGTTTCTGTCTAGAGTTACAACTTCTTGGTACGTGTAAACTAATAAATGATAATAGACTTGAATGATCGATTTTATTATTTATAATTTTATATAAAAAGATACATGCTAAATAACTGCGACGATCTTCAAGCGTCATCATACTAAATTCAGTGAGAGCAATGCTGTATTGGTACGGTATATCATTGCGAACAAAAGAAAATTTAAACCAGCAATATCTGACAAACTTCCTCTGAACAGATTCAATTGCTCTTACTGAATTTTTGTATAATGGGTTCCAGATAAGGAAACAATATTCCAATTTAGCTCGCACGAAACAATTAAATAGAGACTGAAGTGTTGAAATTCTATGAAATTTTTTGGAATTACGAGTAATAAAACCGAGATTTTTATATGAATTAGCGATAATATTGTCATAGTGTTGAAAAAATTGACATTTCGGATCAAAAATGACACCTAAATCTCTATGTTGTGTAACTCTAGACAGAACAGTGTTATTCATATTATATTTATTTAGAATATGTTCCTTTTTTACACTGTAAGACATAATTTTACATTTACCAGTATTGAATAAGAGGTTATTAGAGAGTGACCAAGCTAGTAGATTGTCAATATCATGCTGAAGTTTTAAACTATCGTCAGTATTGTTAATAACACCATAAATTTTTATGTCATCAGCGTATAACAAATAGTGAGAATGTTTAATGCAAGTTGTGATGTCATTGATGAATAAAATGAAAAGAAGCGGACCAAGATTCGAGCCTTGGGGAATTCCTGAGGTGGCAAGGAATGGAGTGGAATTGAAGTCATTATAATGAACGTACATGTTTCTCTTAAATAGATAGGAAGATATAAGTGCTGATAAATTATCAGAGAATTTGAAGTTATTTTTTACTTTCTCAATAAGTATTTGATGGTCTACTTTATCGAACGCTTTACAAAAATCTGTGTAAATAACATCAATTTGTGCGTTAGTGCGAAATGAATTGAATATGAAAGTAGTAAACGCCGAAAGATTAGTTGCAGTAGACCTACCTTTCATGAAACCATGCTGTTGTGGGGAAATTTGTTTTTCAACAGAGTTATATATATGATTGAATATAATCTTTTCAAATATTTTGGAGATGTTTGACAGAATAGCTATTGGACGATAGTTAGAAATGTCTTCCTTATTCCCGGCTTTGAATACAGGTGTTATGTAGGTTTTCTTAAGAATGGAAGGGAAAGTATTATTGGAGATAGATAAATTAAAAAGAATATATAGCGGTTCTACAAATAAGTCTCGATAACCTTTTAAAATATATGCAGGGATATTATCTGGTCCTGGATTTCGGGAAACTTTCAGTTTATTTATAGATGAAATAATTTCAGATTTAGAGATGTGAGTAATAGAAAGACAATCAGAAGTAGTAGGAAGAGAACTGGTGGAAGGATGAGAGACATTAACACTAGGAGTTTCATAAACAGAAGAAAAGTAGTTAGCAAATGCCTGGACTATTGATGATGTATCAGTAAACACTTCATCATTCATACACATGCGTCCCGGTATACGAGATGAATTTTTTTTTGAGTTTAGATATGACCAAACTTTTCTTGGCTCATTGATAATATTACTTTCAACTGAATTCAAATAATTTTTATGTGAATGCTTAACATTAGTTTTTATTTTTGTCCGGAGACTTTTAAAATTATTGTAGTATGTTATATTGTTAGTATTTCTATAGAGAATAAGATATTTATTTTTAAGCTTAATATCTGAAATAATAGACTTAGTAAACCAAGGTGGATATTTGCGTCGTTTTTTGACTGATTTAGGAATACATTGATTATAAATATTATACAACATATCATAGAATTTGTTAAAAGCATCATCAACATTATCAAACTTAGAGAGAATACTCCAATCAGTAGTACTTAGGCAATTATAAAGTAAAAAGAAATCGGCAGACTGAAACTTATAGGTAGGTACAGTGTCAGAGAACGAAGAGTTGTAGTACTTAGATTCAGTATGCAGTACTAAATCTAGAGCTGGATGATGATCATCTTCATTAACAAAAGGACATGTGTTACGCGTAACTCTACAATTTAAATTAGATAAAATAACATCTAAAATTCTATTAGAGGTATTATTTACGAAATTATATTGAGTTGCACCCATGAAATTATGAAAATTAATAAAGGTCGAAATAACATTATTTATGAATGCACTAGCATAAAAATCTGACAAATTACTTATATTAAAATCTCCAAGAATAATAAGTTCATTATACAAAATACCAGGAATTGCTTCAATACAATCATATATATAACTTAGCTGTTCGACAGAAACAGGCGGTGGAATGTAAACTAAAATAACGTAAAGATATTTAACAGCTGATAATGAAATTTTTACACATACTATATCGGAACTAGAGGCAGGATTAAGTGTTAAATCTATAAGTTGAGCTCTGAATTTATTACGCACAGCACATAACACGCCTCCACCACACTTCTTGCCCACTCGGCCGAAGTCACGGTTAACCCTGAATACAGTAAATTCATCATTGACAATTTCGGGATTACAAATAGAGTTAGTAAGCCATGTCTCACTTATTGCAATAAGATCAAAGTTAGACGAGCATGAATTATTGTAAAAATCTTCTAACTTAGTATTTAAACCTCGTACATTTTGATAGTAAATGTTCATTGCAAAAAATAAATAAAAGAAGCTGAGATATTAAACAAGTATATAAAAATAAATATTGTAAAGTGTTAATGACAATGCTAGGACTTGCTAAAAATAGCACAGTTCAACAACCTCAAAGTAACGTACTTAAACCAAATACAACAAAAAAATTAAAACCAACAGAAAAAAATATGAAATGATCACAAGCTTGACAAATTAGAAATTTGAAACATATGGAGCTGCTCCAAGAAAAAAATTAAATTTGAAAAATTTAGTGAAATACAACATAACCCATGAATCAACCAGTAAATACGACAAAAGAAGAGAAAAAAAAATATTAAGATTTTTCAATTTCACTAAGATTTACTTTAGTTAAGTTATGATTTTCACCAAAGTTTACTTTTTTAATAACATTATCAACTTTATAATATATAAGACCATCACTGGACCAAACATTTCTGAAGCCATATTTCGCAGAATACTGCTTAAGAATATTTAGTCTTTTTTTTGTGAGATCTTCTTTGATGGAAATACGAGAACCTTTAAGATGATGCCTACTTTTTAGTACAGAATCACGGTTTTTGTATGATATGAACCGCACAATGATAGGGCGGGCACGGGAAGACACAGAACTACTACCAGGAACTTCACGAACACTCACATTCACACGTTGACCTACACGGTGACATCGCTCGATCGCTTGTGGTGGGATGTTGAGGCATAATTGTGATTTGAATATATCACATACCTTTTTTTCGGTATCAGCAGCAGTTTCAGTCTTCTCTTCCGGGACCCCGAACACACGAATGCAGTTTCGTCTGGAGTACTGTTCTAGGCGGTCAACTTCATTATGTAAAGCACAATTCATCTCGGTGATGTTCTTAATAACATTCTCATAATATATTTTTTGTTCTTCAAGCTTTTTGTCGACACATTCGAAGACTTTATCGACAAGTTTATTGATAAAGGTGTCATCATTGAGTAGTTTGGCTACAACCTCGGCTACGGCACTAGCATTTCGAGTATTTGAACTCATTTTAGTCGCAAGAAAAAAAAAATGATGCACAGAGGTGAAAAAAATTACAAAATACGGCACTGTGTAAAGGCAGGAGCAGCAAAAACACGTCTACTCGCGAGAAGTCATAGACAATGAATATACATATAATATCGATCTGTTAGTAATGAGTTAACAACTGCACAACATTGATTAAGGGCAAATCAACTGCAACTAATATCAGTCACTTTACTTAATTAACAATTAATGCTTTCAGTGAAAATTCACAAGTTTGATGTTGTCTACATAGATTTTGCAAAGGCTTTTGAAACGATAAATCATAATGTACTATTGTTCAAATCGGAGCATCAGTTTGATTTTTCCTCCAGATTTACTTAAGTTAATACGTTCCTAAATCACAGACCGTAAACAATTTGTACAGGTACAATAACCACATTCTGATTTATTTACTCCTCACTCCGGTTTTCCGCAGGGTTACAATTTGAACCCTATTTGCTTTATTTATTAATGATATTATTAGGTGTTTTGAGTGTTCAAGTACTCTTCTATATGCTGATGATTTGAAACTATTTTACGTTATAAATACTCTTAACGACTGTCATGAATTTCAGAAAGATATTAATAATCTTCTAGCGTGGTAGTCTTCTTCATATCTATTTTTCAATTTTTCTAAATTTAAAATTGTGTTATTCCATGAAACACAATCAGATAATTTTTCTGTACTGGATGGATGGGCAGTCTAACAGAGTGAAGTATCATAGGGTTTTGGGAGTTGTATTTGATCAGAGAGTACTCTTTGATTTACATTATAATTACATTGTAAATGCTGGTTATAAAAACTTAGATTTTATAATATGTAACTCGCAATTCTTCACAAATCAAGAAACTCTTAAATCCCTATACTCTCTTGTACGATCTAGAATTGAGTACTGTCTTATTGTTTGGAATCCAGTATACCAATTGCACAATAATAAAGCTCTCTTAAGGTGGCATAGCCATCACAGCTCAACAAGAAAAGATATACATGATAATTTAGAACTAATTAGTTGCTAATTAATTGCGCTAATTAAAAATTTATTGCTATATTTTTTTTAAAAAAATCTATGGCTGATCTGGCAAAAATTATATGCTGGCTCAGCCAAAAAAAAATAGGGGCATATACAGTATTAATGAACATAGCCAAATTAATTGATATATAATTGCTCATTGTAAAACATGTTTTATTACAAAAATGATAACATACGCTGAAATAACAGCAATAACATCATTATTAGGTATCAACAGAGTGCGCCTAGATAAAAAATGGGTTGGTACAATTAATTGCTCTAGCTCAACGTAATGAAAAGGGTTTCTTTAATTAGTATAACCTTTGTCCCTATTGATACGAGGAATTTTAAATAAATTGCTGCATATAAACTTAAACAGAAGCAATAATATAACTTTTTGACAAGAGCAGAGACCGCTTAGAGCTGAAAATGGGGTGTTAGAATTAATTGCTCTAGTTCAACCTAATAAAAAGGGTTGCGCTACATGGTATACCCTTTGCCCCTATTGATACGATGAATTTTTAATTAATTACTGCAAATAAACTGAAAGAAAAGCATTAAAACAAAAGCTGAATGCGCTGAAAGTATAAAAAGGGATGTTAGAATTAATTTCCCTAGCTCAACCTAATGAAAAGCGTTTCACTACGTGTTATACGCTTTGTCCTTATTGATACGAGGTATTTTTAATTAATTGCTGCAGATAAACTGAACTAAAAGCATTAAAACAAAATCTGAATGCGCTGAGAGTATAAAAAGGAATGTTAGAATTAATTGCTCTAGCTCAACCTAATAAAAAGGGTTGCGCTACATGGTATACCCTTTGGCCTTATTGATACGAGGTATTTTTAATTAATTGCGGCAAATAAACTGAACTTAAAGTATTAAGACAAAAGCTGAATGCGCCGAGAGTATAAAAAGGGATGTTAAAATTAATTGCCCTAGCTCAACCTAATAAAAAAAGTTATACTAGGTGTTATACTTTTTGCCCTTATTGATACGACGAATTTTTAATTAATTGCTGCAAGTAAACCGAACTAAAAGCATTAAGACAAAAGCTGAATGCGCTGAAAGTATAGAAAGGGATGTTAGAATTAATTGCTCTAGCTCAACCTAATAAAAAGGCTGGACTACGTGGTATACCCTTTGCTCTTATTGATACGACGAATTTTTAGTCAATTTCTGCAAATAAACTGAACTAAAAGCATTAAGATAAAAGCTGCATATGCCGAGAGTATAAAAATCTGATGTGGACACCACACTACTTCCTTGTACGATTATTAAACTATACATATTTTTTTAATAATTAAATTACAAAATATTGACAGGCTTAAGCCAAGCCCGAGAAATATTTTGATATAGAACAAAAAATAATTCATTTACTACTATCATTCTTAAATTAACATTAATATAACCCGGTTCTTTTTAAAGAGAGTTTTGATTAGAACAAAGAAATATTTGATTACAACAATGAATATGACTAATTTCACAATAAAAATATAATATTTGTTATTGTACGAATCATAAAATTGCACGTATTTAACGTAATTTGACATAAACAATTTTTTTAATTTTTTTGTCCTAATCCATAGCAAGCTTTATTACAAAAACAAAAAAGTATATAATTTTTAAATTTACATATCTCGCTTATACAAAGTGCTAATTTAATAATACTTGATGTGCTAGACGCAGAAATTAATTCTATAAAACTTTTATTTGAAGCATTTATTTCTAAAATCAAAATAAAATCATTTTATTCAAGAAAAACTGTTAACAACTTCAAGTAATGTACCACTTCCGGTTAGCCTATTTTAACCAAAATATATTATGTTATTTCGACTGACATAAAAGTCTTGTATATCAAATTTGAAAAGTTTTGGATTATATTTTAAAACAGTTTTTCATTAAAATCTATTATATGCTTCATGTAAAGTGCCACTTCTGGAAATTGTGTAATAACCAGAAAAAGAGGTGCGCAACTAGATGTTATAGCAATCCTAAATACAAAATTTCAACTTTCTACGGCTTACCATTTTTGAGTTATGCGAGATACGTACGGACGTACGTACGTACGTACGTACAGACGTCACGACGAAATTAGTCAAAATGGATTCAGGGATAATCAAAATGGATATTTCCGCTGAAATCTGAAAACCGAAATTTTTCGCGATTACAATACTTCCTTTACTTACGTACAACGAAGTAAAAAGGGATGTTAGAATTAATTGCCCTAGCTCAATCTAATAAAAAGTGCTACAGTACGTGTTATACCCTTTGACCTTATTGATACGAGGTATTTTTAATTAATTGCTGCAAATAAACTGAACTAAAATCATTAAGACAAAAGCTGAATGCGCTGGAGTATAGAAAGGGATGTTAGAATTAATTGCTCTAGTGCAACCTAATAAAAAGGGTTGCACTACATGGTATACCCTTTGTCCTTATTGATACAAGGTATTTTTAATTAATTGCTGCAAATAAACTGAACTAAAGGCAGCAATTAATTAAAAATACATCGTATCAATAAGGACAAAGGGTATAACACGTAGTGAAACGCTTTTCATTAGGTTGAGCTAAGGGCAATTAATTCTAACATCCCTTTCTATACTCTCAGCGCATTCAGCTTTTGTCTTACGGTTTTAGTTCAGTTTATTTGCAGAAATTAATTAAAAATTCCTCGTATCAATAAGGGCAAAGTTTATACTACGTAGGACAATCCTTTTAATTAGATCCAGCTAGAGCAATTAACTCTAACACCCCATTTTCAGCTCTAAGCGGTCTCTGCTCTTGTCTAAAAGTGATATTATTGCTTCTGTTTCAGTTTATATGCAGCAATTTATTTAAAATTTCTCGTATCAATAGGGACAAAGGTTATACCAATTAAAGAAACCCTTTTCATTACGTTGAGCTAGAGCAATTAATTGTAACAACCCATTTTTTTTATCTAGGCGCACTCTGTTGTTACCTAATAATGATCTTATTGCTGTTAGTTCAGCGTATGTTATCATTTTTGTAATAAAAACATGTTTTGCAATGAGCAATTAAATAGCAATTAATTTGGCTATGTTCAGTAATACTGTATATGCCCCTATTTTTTTTTTTTTTGGCTGAGGCAGCATATGATTTTTACCAGCTCAGCCATAGATTTTTTTAAAAAAAATATAGCAATAAATTTTTAATTAGCGCAATTAATTAGCTATAAATTATCATGTATATCTTTTCTTGTTGAGCTGTGATGCCTATGCCACCTTAAGAGAGCTCAATAATTACAATGAATGGGTACAAAGAAAATTTGTACTATACTGTACGAGAAGAATTGCAATAAATTTTAATTCATTAAATTACAGTTATACTGCTGCCCTGCTAGATCTCAATGTTTGCGTTAGAGGCGAGACGTTAGATGTACTCCTGTCTATACCTATGTAAATGAATAACAGGCAAAATTGATGACACTGTTATTTATTTATTATATTATTACAAATTTATAAATACAACTGTAAATATTGTCAGATTTATTTACAAGAGATATATCAGAGTTACAAGTTATACGATCAAGATTCTGGACTAGAATGCCTGTTGTGTGTGTCTCGGTTTTACAGGAAGACACCTGAGAGGGCTGGGTCGACGTTTTTCGTATGATGGTTTATTCCGCGGATGTGGAATATTCCGATGCAGTGTCAGCGGAATTATAGGAAAGCTATGTGCTAACATATTACTTCCTGTAAGGAGTTCATTAACCCTTTCGCTCGTGGCGTCCAATTAAATGGACACTATTTTCTTATTTATCCTGTACAAATTTTGAAGCTAATTATAACGTTGTTTCGTGATATCCATGTAAATGGACGTATTTATTTTGTATTGTGCATTTGTGCTGCCATCGAGATATAAGTAGAAAAATTTAAAAAATAAAAAATTGCTTGTAATATAGATGAAACCTAACCTCTTTGCGCTGCTTGTAAGTTACGCCGTTTGCATTCACATTTTTAGAAATTGTGTGTTGTTGAATTTATCTGTTACAGAAAAGTGTATACGTTAGTGCTCTGATATATAAAATAATTGTTTCTATTATTTTTTGTGTTACTTAAATGGTAAGTAATATCCACTACACAGGAGGGCACTAGTAAAAAGGTATAAAATTGACTGTAAACCTCACTTTTTTTAATTTTTAGTTCAAAATGCCAAAAATGTTCCATTCACCGACGAACAGCTCCTGCTACTTTTGGGGGATGGCCTGTTAGATATTGAGTATCTCAGTGAGGAAGCGGATGGATGGCCAGATTTACCTTCAGCTGCCATTTCAATTGTGATTGTGTACTTATGATATAAAATTTATTTATGGGTGTAGGGTGTGATGAGGACATTGATGAAAACGTAGGAGAACCAGAACACGAACTTGTACAAACGGAAGACATCGAAATTTCCGTCAAAGAACTTCAACCTTAATCTAAGCACCAGCAAGATCAAAGGTTTGAAAAGGAAACAAAACACCGATTCCAAGCAAAACAGGATCACTTCGTATTGTAACGCAAACGATTTGACTGGAAAGAATAAAATTACTTGGAGAAAATCTGTGCAATATATAACACTCAAATTACTTGGAACAAAGAACCGGTAAGACAAGTAATAGAATTGGAAAGCCCTGCGTTTTTCTTCTGCCAATATTTCAACGGTGAAATCTTACAACTCATGGGAGAAAATACGAATTTATATGACGTACAACAACAGATAAGATTTGAGCCCACAAATGCCCAATAATTGAAAACGTTTGTGGGGATAATATCGTCCAAGAGTGCACCTTTATAGGATGCCCGACTAAATATTCCAATAATTTGCAATAATATGACATTGAGCAGGTTTTTTAAACTCAAGCAATTTTGTGAATATATAGGCGCACGAGCCAAACAACAAAGACAGATTTTGGAAAATACGTCCATTGTATAACAGTATAAGTTACCCCTAGAAACTGCGGTCTCAATAGATTAACAAAATGTTCCATTTAAAGGGAACCTCAACGTAAAGCACCATATAAAAGGAAAGCCCTATCCTTAGGGCATAAAAATATTTGACCTATACGGAGTAAGTGGGAAAATGTTCGACTTCCTACTATACCAAGTATCAACAATCGAATTAGACCAAGAAAAATTTGAAGTTTTTGGATTGGACGGCTCTGTTGTGCTGAAACTGTCAGGAAGGATAAGTGCACCCAATTATCAGCAATACTTTCACAATTTTTTCTTGAATTGCAATTTGTTGCAATATTTGCGAAAACAGCGTATCTTCGCTTCAGGCATTGCACGTGTAGATCGATTCAAAAAACCGCCATTTTCCAGCGATGCCGAAATGAAAAATAAGGGTCGAGGAACTTCAGAAGAAGTAATAAGTGGAGATGGTGATGTTATTATAACCAAATGATATGAAAATAAACCGGTCATAATGTCTTTCAATTACATGAGTGTCGGAAACTAGGACATTTGTAGGAGGTGGGACAGAGACAGAGACCGAAACCCTTTAAGGAAATATGTACCTCGCCCAGAAGTAATCAAATGTTACAACCAAAATATGGGCGGGCTTGATAAAATTGATTTTTTTATCACAATTTATAGAACTTTTATTCCTTTAAAACAATAAACCCTGCGTATGTTTACTCATGCGATAGATTTGGCTATGGTAAACGCATGGGGTGTGAATACCGTGCTAAAACAACAACATTGGGTGTTGGAAAGAAAGACATTTTGGATCTGCGTCATTTCAGGGCTTATTTAGCAGAAGCCTTGATATTATCAAATAAAACTCCCACCGGCAGGAAGAGGGGTCGCCTATTATCAACACAACAGAACGCGTCTCGAAGTTCAACCCGCGACGTATTAGGAGATGTGTCCAACAACCCAAAATCACAACATACTCGTCAAATAGAACCAGTGCGTGAGGTCCGTTTTGACAATATGGGGCACCTACCCAACCTCGATGAAAAGAAAATGCAGACTGCTGCAAGTTTCCAGGGTGCAAACAAAAAACGCATTTTTTTGTAAAAAATGCAAAGTGCATTTATGCATTACTAGCAAAAGAAATTGTTTTTTTTACAAACTCAATATATCGGCCATAATGGACAAATATTTTTGGGTGTATACATTACCGTTTTGCTAGTAATTTATTACCCAAATTTGGGTAATATTACAAATTTGGGATTAAGAAAGAAAAAATTAAATAATTCAATTGGGCAGTGGGCCAAAAATTAAAATTTTATCTTTAAAGATAAAAATTCAATAGCGAAAGTGTTAATAAATAAATAAATGTAGTTTAATTTCTGTGTGTTTGGTTCTGTCATAAACCTTATTACCCCTTATACTCCTGATAAAAGCAGAATATCCTATTTATTATTGAGCAGAATCTTATGTATTTTAATTTCTGAGAGTTTGGTACTGTCACAAACCATATTACTTGGTAACCTCCTCATAAATGGAAAATTTCCTATTTATTATCAATAAATATGTTTGTAGTTAATTTCTGTGAGTTTGATTCTGTCACAAACATTTTTATCACTTACACCCGTGATAAAAGGAAACTTTCCTATTTATTATTAATTAGTAATATTATGTATTTTAATTTCTGTGATTTTGGTTGTATCACAAATCATATTACTCGGTATACCCCTGATTGTACTTTAATTTCTGTGAGTTTGATTGTCACAAGCATTTTCACGCCTTACACCCCTGAATAGAAATGTTCATATTTATTATTTTTACTCAGATTTGTAGTTTGATTTCAATGAGATATACAACACTAACGTAAATGGAGATTATTTTCGTCGTCACTAACGTCAAACCGCTTGTTTATCGTAGGTACAGATACTAGGATACTAGAATAAAGTTAAACTTCTGATAGCAACACCATAGATTATCCACCAGTTGTAAAAATGAGAATAGTAAAACAACTACTCGTTGTGTCAGTTTTGATACGTATTTAAAATTTTATTCGGTCAATTTTATAAAAATGCTACAAATATGTGACGACGTCTTGGTATTCAAATATTATCCTCTACCGATAAACTACTCTTAATACTTATATTTATTTATACAACTGCTTGGATAAGGGCTTATTATTTAATTCATAGCACTTATTAGAGGTAAGTAATGCCATTTATACACCAATTAGGTAATGAAATACTTACTAGCTGAATAGTGAAGCGTTATTTCAACCTGTTTCACGCCTCTGCGACTATCGAAATGACGTCTCATAAGTTTGTTAATTATTTTATTGGAAAATTATGAATACCGGTACTTAAAAGTTACGAAACATTGATAAAGAGCGCATTAATATAATCATTTGCTTGTTTACATATAAATGAAGCTTTAGTAACTATTTATTGCGTTTTAGATATATTTTTAGGTAATATGTTTGTTGCGGCGCAGGTCACTATTCCAATCTCGAAGTTGAAATAATTGTGAAATAGAGCGCCAAAATTGCGTTGCGTTTTATGGATGTGAGTGGCTGTATTGGCGAGTT
This sequence comes from Harpalus rufipes, assembly GCA_951394225.1. Taxonomy (NCBI): domain Eukaryota; kingdom Metazoa; phylum Arthropoda; class Insecta; order Coleoptera; family Carabidae; genus Harpalus; species Harpalus rufipes. The sequence goes on along the minus strand of OX596282.1, from coordinate 18,688,641 downwards.
GACTGAACGTCCTGGCAGGACAATTTGACGCAGTAGAAAGGGGACGATGCGCTGTGACGTAATCAAAAATATTCCACGAAATAGAAAATATACAGCAGGAATGGTCTGGTTAGACACGCTTCACCTGCAGGAGCTCTCTACAGGACTTCACAAGAAGGGTGCTCTAGGAGTGAAAGGATCAAAGGGTGGCCCACAAATAGTGTGTAGGAAATCGAAGCTAGTACCCTTGAACCTAACAACAGCAAAGATAGGAGGGAATACACATAAAGCGAATGCGCGAGAATTCAAAAGAATGATAAAATATAATTTAAATAATATGATGTGAATGTGTTGTATACAGTGTAAATTAAGGTCGAATAAAAGTGTGTAAAGTGAGTGGATGAATATGGGAGATTCATGCACAGGTGTAACGAATAAATATCAATTAAATAAACAATAAATATAATATGCATGTACGTACTCAAAAATCACAGAATTCTCATAAAAAATAAATAAATAATGAAACAGATCACCATTAAATAAGTATAAATCTAGATTACATAATAAATATAAATATACATGAATGAAATCATTGAAACTGACTGTACAAAGTGACACCAATACTAATAAAAATGTAACACATGGGTTGTCAAATTCCAGGTTAAATGTTATACGAACAAGTGTGGAGTACTGGTAGCAAATAAATGTAACAAATTGTACTCACTGCGTTCAGGAAGCGTGGGAAATACTTAAAAGCTACCTGTGGTGTGCAAGCAAAGCAATAAAGTCGATGTAAGCAGGAATTGGGTCCTCGTGCATCAATGTGGTACATGTATGTGTTGTGAATGGTGAATGTGTATTCCTGGTCCACTGTGGTATCAAGTGTAAATGTGTTCCGTGTTCCAGAGTGTAGCTTAAAAACGAAATGAGTGTCAAACACTGTGTTTTACAATGTGCTGAGCACATGTGCACGTTGTATTAATATAATTAACGTTTAACTGAATTTCTGTAAGTTTAGATAATGTAAACTTCACTGTGAAAGATTTGATATATAAGAAAACCACTAAACTAGTTATGTACTGGCTCAGAAAAATACAAAACTTATAAAAAGAACAGCTGGCAAAAATGCCGAGAGCTGTGTGTACAAGACGTGCGAACTCAAACACTGTTGTACGAGAACAACCCAGAAAATACTTATGTCCGGTTCGTGGCCGATGAGCGATGAAACCAACTCAGCTACATAGATGGCTATAGGAGTCCCAACAATGTTATCAAATTACTAAATCCCTGTACATTTAATATATGGCATTCTATTAATCATAAATCCCTATTTTGATTTATTATGACGGATGGATAGTAATCACTCGTGTAGGAAATTTGTGACGTTATATATAGAATCTTGTTTACGTAAGAGAGTTTATTACGTTATGTGCAGAATGATTAATTTTGTATGAATTTATAATTTGCTAACAGATTAAATAAAACTTGTTCATGGTATTAATTAAATATGTCATAAGATAATGGAAGTTATAATAATAAATAGCGTGGGAACCGAATGATAAAATTCCAATCATCATTAGTATAAAGTTCGAATTTTTAGGCGCTTAATAACACTTAAATAAACAAACATAGGTCATTAATTCCCTTGAAATATGCTGTATCTTAGGTTCCCTAAATATAAAGAGGTGCTTCAAAAAATTGAAAACGTCATTTTTTTTTTCTAATATTGATATTCTTATCTAATGTTTATTACGAAAAAAAGTTTTAAAAAAGAATGAACACAACCTAAGAAACATTAACAAAAATAATATTAAAAATTTATGCTTCATATTAATTACTTATTAATAACATTTATATAATAGTGTATTATATAAATTAAGTTTACTTTGATTCACAAAATATTACAAGCAATTTGTCAATGGAATTTTCCGAAAGGCATTGTCTACGGTCAATCAGAACTTGTTTGTAAGCAGAAAAACTTCGTTCAACAACGCAGATTGTGATTGGGGATTCTTATATTTAACCATATGTTATGGAGTTAGGTCAACCCCATTGAATAATTGCAAAGGCACAGTATAATTGCCACATGAAATTGTATGTATATTTTCGTATACAAGTAGATCTGGATTTTTATTTATAACGTTTTTCAATTTTTCATACGCAGATTTTCCGGCGTTTCCAGTTACGTTTGACAGAGATTCTATAACTTTATTTAAAATATCCAAACTTTCTGACAATGACAAGCTTTGGGTCTTTAATTATTTATTGCACTTGTAAGTATTGCGAAGTGAGACAATATAGGCAGATTCGGGCAACAAGAATGTTTTGATTATGAAAATATTTCTGCGCTTCTATAATTGATAGAGCGGATTCAACACCTAACCTGGAACACTTTGCTGGTTGCTCAATCAGTCGTTACAATAGATGATAGATGGCGGTGGTCGATGAACTTTTAAAGAACCTTTTTACTTCCTTGTACGTAAGTAAAGGAAGTATTGTAATCGCGAAACATTTCGGTTTTCAAATTTCAGCGGAAATATCTATTTTGATCATCCCTGAATCCATTTTGACTAATTTCGCCGTGACGTCTGTACGTACGTATTACGTACGTACGTATCTTGCATAACTCAAAAACGGTAAGCCGTAGAAAGTTGCAATTTTGTATTTAGGACTGCTATAACATCTAGTTGTGCACCTCCATTTCTGGTTATTACACAATTTCCAGAAGTGGCACTGTACATGAAGCCTATAATATATTTTAATGAAAAACTGTTTTAAAATATAATCCAAAACTTTTCAAATTTGGTATACAAGACTTTTATGTCAATCGAAATAACATAACAGATTTTAGTTAAAATAGGCTAACCGGAAGTGGTACATTACTTGAAGTTGTTAACAGTTTTTCTTGAATAAAATGATTTTATTTTGATTTTAGAAATAAATGCTCCAAATAAAAGTTTTAGAGAATTAATTTCTGCGTCTAGCACATCAAGTATTATTAAATTAGCCCTTTGTATAAGCGAGATATGTAAATTTAAAAATTATATACTTTTTTGTTTTTGTAATAAAGCTTGCTATGGATTAGGACAAAAAAATAAAAAAAAATTGTTTATGTCAAATTACGTTAAATACGTGCAATATTATGATTCGTACAATAACAAATATATTTTTATTGTGAAATTAGTCATATTCATTGTTGTAATCAAATATTTCTTTGTTGTAATCAAAACTCTCTAAAAAGAACCGGGTTAGATTAATGTTAATTTAAGAATAATAGTAGTAAATGAATTATTTTTTGTTCTATGTCAAAATATTTCTCGGGCTTGGCTTAAGTCTGTCAATATTTTGTAATTTAATTATTAAAAAAGTATGTATAGTTTAATAATCGTACAAGGAAGTCGTGCGGTGTCCACATCAGATTTTTTTATTTTTGTTCTTTAATATTATGTACTTTATGAAATTAATTTGGATGTCATAAAGTAGTTCTTAAAAGAACTCAAACCTAATATCAGTTAGGTTGGTAACTACATTTCTAAACAATTGTCGTAAAATAAATATTATATCTAGAAGACTTGCTATAGAAATGAATTAATAATATAAGTAAATGTCAATTACTGTTACTAAAAGTCAAAAAAGTAAATATTGCTAATCAATGTTCATAAATTAGAAAATGCAATAACGAATATTTTTAAATATGTTTTGACAAAAGAACCAAAATGGAAAAAATAGTATAATATACACGTTTCATAAGAAATTTATTTCCGCCCCTTGTTTTCTCCTACGGGGGGAATAATGTCTTAACCCGGCATCTAGCCGCTTGTTTTTATATTTTTATTATATATTATACTTGGCGTTGGATCGTCAAGGACGTTATTAATGTTAAATTTATTACTCTGATTCTAATGTTTTAACGTAACGAGTTGTTAATTTGGATATTCTGTATTTTTGTGTTAAAAGTGAAATTAAAAATATATTACCGTTTTATACTTTATGAATAAATAAGTAAGAGAAATGTAAGCAATCTGGCATTTTTTTATATATTTATTTAAAAAATCCTTAGAGGCTATCGATTTCGGCATTTTTTCTGCAAAATGTCATCATCAGGCCTAGCTAAAATACAATTACATTTTATATTAATATGAAGTTTTAATAACTTTTTATAAACATGTTTAAGAATTTAAGGTTAATTGAATGTGAGAACCACAAAAAGACAAAAAAGAACAAAAATATAAATACTCACCGGCGGGTGGTAACATGGATCAAATATACATCGAAAAATATGGTGAAATAAATTATTGTTTTTGAAGAAAACAGTTTACCTCTAGTTCACGTGCCAGGAGGATGAAATACAGTTGAGGTTATTTTAGCGGGAAGTAATTCAAAACTTTATTAATTTTTTTTCAAAAATTTTGTTATGTAAGGGTATGAAAATTTTATATCGTTGGATTCAGAATAAAGAGCTCTATTGAATGCACTAATAAAAAATATATGTTTCTATTTAAAATAAAAAAAGTTAGTAACCATATTTTGAGAACCACTGGCTGAATTTCTTTTTACCTTCCGTCACCTATAGGTAAGGAAGGTATTGTCTTTGGTCAAAAAATTCGGTGGTGAGTTTTCATTGAATAAGCACGTTTTAGGATCTTTACAATACGATTTTACTATTTTTACGATGATGTCTATGTGTGTGTGTGTGTGTGTGTGTTCGTATGTGTGCGTGTGTGTGTGTGTATGTGTGTATGTGTGTATGTGTGTATGTGTGTGTGTGTGTATGTGACCGCTTTTTCGTGCACGATATCTCCAATACTAGAATCCAAAAATTACAATTCTTGCGTATTCCTCTTCCTTACAACCATATGCAGACATGTTTAGATTTTGGTTATAATTGGTCAACCGGAAGTACCCTCATTTGAAGATTTTAATAGTTTTTCTTGAAAAACTCAGTTAAATGTTATTATAACTTAAAGAATATATTATTCTCTATACGATTTGATTGCATTTTATATTTCATATTCAACAGATATAGAGTTAAAGAATAATAAAGATAAAAAATTCGTACAAATTTCATAATTCAGCCAGCTATGCTAACATAACCATGGAAACTGCTAATATATTCAGGTAATTCAAATTGACAAATGTCAGTATCAATAAAAAGCATGTAATTGAATGAAAAAATAAGGGAAGTAATTCTAGTGTTAGAAGTTTTTAGATATAATAGAGACGATTACATTGGTTTGAACATGTCATGAGGAGAGATGAATAAATTAATAGAAGGTGGAAGAAACATAGGAAGACCAAATATAAGATGAAAAGACTGTATTGCAGAAGACTTGCGAGAAAAGGAACTGAATGAGGACGACACGCAAAACAAAAATTAGTGGAAGAAGAAAATAAAAAATAGCGACCCCCTAACGAATGGGAAAACTAAAGAAGAAGAAGATGTCAGTGTCAAGTGCAATTTGCATAGTTTGTTTATGAAATAACTTTACTGGAAATATAGGATCTTTTGCAAAAAAAAATATGTATACGGCGCGTGCAGTGAAATGCCTTTGCTGCCTTTGGCAAGCAGATATGGGGACCCGTATCAAAATGACAGCAATTAATTATGTCCATAACTGACAAGTGTCATAATTTTTCATTCAAAATTTCATGATTTTCTTACTTCATGTGATTTGTTTGTTATCAGGAGTATGGAATTTCGTTGCCGAGAAAGGGAATCATAAAATACCAAAAATTTAGAATCTCTTGCCAGAAAATTTATGTATGGAATTTGTACATAATACACAGCATTGACGGAAGGTATTGTGCTGGCCACATCAGATTTTTTTAGTATATCTTTGAAATACCTATGTGAAATAGAGATTCTTTGCTAATTTAACCAACTTCGTATCTTTTCTAGTTTTCGAGATCGCAATGGTAGCCACTTAAAAATGAACACCCTGTATATATATGAGAATATAGGATTATTAAGAAATGAAATTAGGTCTTTTTACCTTCCGTCACCTCTAGGTAAGGAAGGTATTGTCTTTGGTCAAAAAATTCGGTGGTGAGTTTTCATTGAATAAGCACGTTTTAGGGTCTTTACAATACGATTTTACTATTTTTACGATGATGTCTGTATGTGTGTGTGTGTGTGTGTGTGTGTGTGTGTGTGTGTGTGTGTGTGTTCGTATGTACGTGTATGTGCGTGTGTGTGTGTGTATGTGTGTGTGTGTGTGTGTGTGTATGTGACCGCAGTTTCGTGCACGATATCTCCAATACTAGAATTCCAAAAATTACAATTCTTGCATATTCCTCTTCCGTACAACCATATGCAGACTTGATTAGATTTTGGTTATAATTGGTCAACCGGAAGTATCCTTATTTGCAGATTTTAACAGTTTTTCTTGAAAAACTCAGTTAAATTTTATTATAACTTAAAGAATATATTATTCTCTATACGATTTGATTGCATTTCATATTTTATATTCAACAGATAGAGAATTAAATAATTATAAAGATTGTAATAATTATAAAATTTCATATATCAGCCAGCTGTGCTAACTTAACCATGGAAACTGCTAATATATTCAGGTAATTCAAATTGACATATGTCAATATCAATAAAAAGTAAATGTTGAAAGAATAAGGGAAATAACTCTAGTGTTGGGCGTTTCTAGAAAGATATACGAGAGACGATTACATTGGTTTGAACATGTCATGAGGAGAGATGAGTATATTGGAAGAATGAATAGCTTATAACATAAGTTGGAAGAAACATAGGAAGACCAAATATAATATGAAAGGAGAGAAAAGGAACTAAATGAGGACGACAAACAAAACAAAAATTAGTGGAAGAAGAAAATAAAAAATAGCGACCCCCCTAACGAATGGGAAAAACTAAAGAAGAAGATGTTAATGTCAAGTGCAATGCGAATAATTTGTTTATGAAATAATTTAACTGGAAATATAGGATCTTTTGCAAAAAAAATTATGTGTAGGGCGAGTGCAGTGACGTGACTTTGCTGACTTTCGCAAGCAGATATGTGGACCCGTGTCAAAATGACAGCTATGAAATACGTCCATAACTGACAAATGTCGTAATTTTTCATTCAAAATTTCATGATTTTCTTATTTCATGTGGTATATTTATTATCAGGGGTGTGGAATTCAGTTGCCGAGAAAAGGAATCATAAAATACCAAAAAAATAAATTTTGAATGAAAAATTTTGACATGAGGATGACCCGCAAAATAGAAATGAATGGAAGAAAAAAATTAAAATTAGCGACCCCTAACGAATGGGAAAAGCTAAAGAAGAAGAAAATGTTAGTGTCAAGTGCCATTTGCATGAAATAATATTACTGGAAATTTATAATCTTTTGCAAGACATTTTATGAATGGAATTTGTACATAATACACAGGATTGACGGAAGGTATTGTGCTGGCTACATCAGATTTTTTATGTTCGAGTAGGGTAATGTTTATGTTTAAATGGCGGTAAAAGTTTAAAAATATGATTTTCTCTTCCATCTCCTCTCCATTTCAGTGGAGTTACTCCAGACAGAGATTGGGCTAGCTATAGACAATGTTGTAAGGGAAAATATAGTTTGGTTTCAACAGGATGGCTGCCCGGCACATTGTACAAATGAAATTAGTTTATTTTTAAATCAGTGTTTCCTAAATTTCTGGATAGGACGCAATGGACCAGTAAATTGACCAGATTGATCCCTAGATTTAGTACCAAACAACATTGTTCTATTTGATTTTTATCCTAAATAATTCAAATTGACAAATAGCAATTCTTGTTTCTCATACTCGTACATAGCCTACTGAAAAATGACTATAAAATGTTAAATTTATTTAAATTTCAATTGAATTTGGCACAATATTCTCATTAAGTAAGGATATAAAATTAATACATGGTTGAACTCAAACAAAAATATGCTATCGAATCGGGCATACAAAATATGTATAATCCCATTTCAAAAAATTTAACTTTGTGTTGCAACTTGAGACTCTCTGGTTTAAAAAACAATCTTCTTTAATGGCATGTCCCCCTTAGTCTCCTATAACTTTGTTCTATAATATTTTTTTGTAACCATAATAATAAAAAAAATAATGTTGTTGGTTTTGGTGTTACACCATTAATTTCTGACAGGTAAAATGTCATAACATTTGTTTTAGATTTTATTTCAATACCATGGCTAACACTATAAAGAAGTAACTTTTACAAAATTTTAAATTAGATTTGCTCGGTTAAAGAAAATGTGATTATTAATTTAGATGCAGAATTTAATTCTCTACATTTATTTGAAGCATTATAGGCAAATGCAGCTAAGCGTTACGCGATCTAGCGGTCATTTTAGGAACTACTCTATCCAGGATTCATTTTGAACTGTTTTATATAGATATTGGGACATTTTTTGTGTTTTGATAGAATAAATAATGTCGAACGATTATTGCTGCGTACCAGGATGTAAATCTTTAAGAAAAAAACATCCGGACGTATCTTTTCACTTATTTACTAAGAAAGGAACACATAAAGTAGAAGTCGCGTACGGTTGTGTGTTCTCTACATTTCACAGAAAATGATTATTTTCACGGTAAGTACATAGTTCAAAATAAATAGGGCTGCTATTAAATTACTTTTTTTGTACTTTTGATTACTATTCGTAGGCAGTGAAAACAAGACACGCAAACATCTTAAACGAAATGCAGTACCATCTACCAATTTGCCACATAGAAAACATGACAAACAAATTCAAGATAGTGACAGAATGGCAAGAATGAGAAAACGTATTGAGAGGCAAAATATCGCACAAAGTGGCCATGAAGATGTTACACATGATGTCGAATTGGGGGAAAATACATATACGGAAGAAAGAGAAATAACGGATACATTAATAACTTTATTAAACAATCAGCCTGAATATACCGGCCCCAAAACATTAAGAGATTTTGCAGTACAAGTAAATACACCGCAAAAGCTTTCTGTCGTTCATTTAATAAATACTGAGAGTGCGCTAAACAGTTTTACAGGCTTACAAAATTTTGATATTTTGAATTTTATTTTAAATTCAATAGATTTAGTATATAGTGAAAATCGTGTTCACAAATTAAGCATAAAAGAAAGGGTTATTTTATGCTTATTAAAATTAATGCGATACAAAAAGAGTATTTTAACATAATATAGCAAATAAAATTAACATTTTATAATAATGTATAATTCAACTATTACTTACGTATATTTATATTTAAAAACAAACAAAAACCTATAAGGGCACTATGAAACGTCAAATATCTATCCTGGATGCATTAGTGCGCAAAATGTTCCAGATGGCGCAGCAATCTTATTTTTATTTACCTATAGTATAAAATCAATACGCCACTTTTGTGCAATAAAACGTTAAACGCTCTGGCCCGGTTTTCGTGTTACACCCGGTATATTTACTCGTAAAAGTTCACGATATTTGTATTGTAAATTTTTTCAACCTTAATTTCAGAAAAAGTATTTATTTTAAGAAAACGCAAATTCAATTTCAGAAAGAGTAATTCAATTTCAAAACAAGTAAATTGATAAATTTATACTACTTTTATTTATTTTTTCTGAAATCGATTTTACTTTTTCTGAAATTAAAGTTGAAAAGGTATAGAGCTAGAGTAAAACATAAGCATGAAAAACTTTTAACAAAAATGAAAGTAATTATTTGAATACTGAGTTATTACTTCTTATGTTGATTACAGACTGCATTTTAATGGCGTGGTTTCTAGAATATAATTTCAAATAAATATTATTTTCCAAAATAGTGCGCAAGGAAACGATAATTTTGTTATTCTTTTGTACAGTATTTTCATAATATGAACCCGCTGTTGCGCAATGCGAAGCCTCATAATTAATTTATATTTCAAAACTTTCAAAGCGCAATAAATGGCACAAACGCATATCTCCAAAATAGCGCTCATTAATATATCGCCCACTACAATATTTTTCATATTATACACAAATTTAATTTTAACGTTTTTCATCCCAAATAATTGATAATTATAAATTTAATTAACAATGTTTTAACAATACCTACAAATACCTATATAAAATCCCTCATATCATATTTCATAAAATTTCGTCAAAACAATATACTCGAAATAACATATTTGTATCAGTTTACTATACATGGGAATTGTTATTACGTGATATTTTGTTGTGAGAAACCCTTTAAAAAAGTCATTTTTAGCACACGTCACGAGTACGACATTATATTTACAAACAGTATAATTTAATTCAAATATGTATGTCATTCTCATTATCAAGGTAACTAATTAACTTTTTTGCGCGATTGATCTTTTTTATCAACTTACCATGCCTGTTTCCATGACTGTTCACTGAACCGTAAGTAAAGTATATAAATTTAATAATTTATAAATTTATTTAAATAATAATAGTTGGACCGGGGGTTTGATTACATCAAAGAAATGCTTGATTACAACAAAGAAATGCTTGATTACAATAAATACACACAGGGTCAGTATTTTATTTTTCACATATTTGGTTTTACAATAATTACAATTATTTTACAATACTAGATTTCTTAGGTCTATAGCCAACATTTTTTCTTTTAAGATAAGCAATAAGAATATCAAATTTTAAAATATCAATAGATTCATAAAGAAAAATTGAGCATTAAATACTCAGCCCATAAGCTTCCTGGTGCTTTTAGTTGCTTAGATCTCTGAACCATATATGCTAGCATAACTTTTTCGTTTATACCAACATTCTTTGCACTGCACCATTCTTTGAAAATTTTGTAAATATTTTCATATCGCAGTTTGGATTTTTCTGTTATTACTGCCGAACATCCGATAGTCCACGATTCTTCTACATTTAAATTCTCACTCTCAGAGTCACTCATTTTAATTATTTTTCTTTGTTGAATAGTTTAAATTAAGTTTAAATAACATCTTGACTTCTTGACATTCAAACGCATAAACAAACAATGAAACCATAACAAAACAATAAAGTCATAGCATACTGTAAAGCTACCTACTATACTTGTATTCAGTTTCAATAATACTTATAATGAAAAAAATTAAAAATGAAATAAAAAATAATTTTTTTAGCGAACTCCAATCGCGCAAAAAATGTTATAAGCCTTACGAACGTTAAGGAATTACCGATCTCAGACAAAATTGGGAACTTCTCTTCGCTCAGTCTCCAAACATTGTCTTCGATCGGTAAACTGTCCTTACCGTTCCTGATACTTAATATACTATTAATACTGATATGTGACTTTTAACAGAGCACTATGTTATTTTTAACACTGGTAGTAGGTATTGTTTTCGGGTTTATGCTAACGACTAAATGGGACATGCGTAATTTTTATATCTTTATGTACTGGTATCATAAAATGACATTTGAATTCTAAAAACAACTTTAAAAAAGCATAAAATACATTTACATTTATTTATTTAACCATTTTACAAATATGCATATTGTATATGGTAAGTCTATTACATTTAAGAACAAGAAAATAAAAAAAAAAATTGCACAAAATTGTAAATCAACAAGCCTGTTTCAAACAAAGCTGCTCAGGTAGTCATCCACAGAGTAGGAGCAATGTTCTATTAAATAGTTTTTTATTCTGATTTTAAATTAATTAATTGATAATTTTTTAAAAGGTAATGTATTTTACAAAATTATATTTAAAGAGTTTTTTTTTAACGAGTCAACCTGTATCTTGGAATATATACAGGGTGTAACACCAAAACCGACCACTGCCATTATTTTCTTTATTATTATATTTACAAAAAAATACTATAGAACAAAGTTGTAGGAGACCAAGGGAGACATCTCAATGGAGAAGAGAATATTTTTTTAAACCAGTGGTTCTCAAGTTACAACATAAAGTTATATTTTTTTAAATAGGATTATACATATATTTTATGCCTATTCGATAGAGTATTTTTTTCTGAATCAACCATGAGATTATTTTATATCCTTACATAACAAAAATATTGAGCAAATTTCAATTAAAAATTTAAAGAAATTTAATTTTTATAATTATTTTTCAGTAGGCTATGAATGAAAAACAATTGAGCTCAAATTAAAATGAAACAAATATTTGTTAAAAACGTTATAAACAGTGTTCTATTTGATTTATATCCTAAATAATTCAAATTGACAAATAGTAGTTTTTGTTTTTCATACATAGCCTACTGAAAAATGCCTAGAAATATCAAATTTATTTAAATTTCAATCGCATTTTTTTCCAATATTTTTATTATGTGAGGATATAAAACTGATAAATGGTTGAATTCAGAATAATATGTGGCGGATCAAGTATTCAATATATTTAGTAAGTTATCCGCCACGTTACCCTCGCCCATTGTTGATCAGCTGTTCCGAGGTTACCTTGGAACAGCTGACAACCAAAACATCATTAATTTTGTATTCATTGTCCAAGACAGTCAAAATTATTTAATAAAATTATATTTACTATATTTGTTTATACAATTTAATTTCAAAAAGTTTATTTTACACATTGTAACGATTGGGATTATCAATCAAAGATAATCCGTTTCGCTACAAATATACGATATCGAATAGGCATAAAAAATATTTATAATCCCATTTAAGAAAATATAACTTTGTGTTGCAAATTGAGAACCACTGGTGTAAAAAAAAAATTCTTCTAAAATGTGAAGTCCCCCTCGGTATTCTACAATTTTGTTCTATAGTATTTTTTTGTAACTATAATAATAAAGAAAATAATGACTGTGGTCGGTTTTGGTGTTACACCCTATATATATACAGTACTGGACAAAATAAATCATACACCTAGCATTAATTTCAATTTATCCTTGTATCTATTTAACCTTAGAAGAAAAAAACATTGGTATATAAGAAAAATAAAGTCATTTTAAAATACTTCTATAATATATGTATGAAATGAAAAAATTGTTGCTGATTTTTTTTTAATATTTTATTTTCCCAATAATAATACATTTTACCTTGGTCAAAATAAATCATACATTTAAAAAAAATGCAAATAAAATATATTCAAAAAATCCTTAATATTTCGTATGACCATCTATAGCTCTTATAGCTACTTCCAGTCATCGAGGCATACTGTCTACTTATTTTTTTCATATATTGCTGATCCATTTCCTCCCACGCCTGTTGAAGTGCTGCAAGGTATGACGTTTTGTTCGACACATTTGATTTGTTAATATTTTGATCAAAATAACCCCATATATTTTCAATTGGGTTTAGATTCGGTTACTGTGGTGGCCATTCGAACAGTTTTTTTTGGTTCGACTTGAAAAAGGCAGCAGTTTTCTTTGTTGTATGTTTTGGATCATTGTCTTGCTTAAAAAAGATTCCTCCAAATTTTCGCACAAAATATTAATATAATCTTCAGCCTTCATATTGCCTACAATTCTTAATAAATTACCCACGCCGGACCATGAAAAACACCCCCAAACCATTACATTACCGTCGCCGTGTTTTACTGTATTTTTAATATTGATTTCTTTTAGAGATTCATTCGATTTTCGCCACACCCTACACCGGCGTTTATGTCCAAATAATTCAAATTTACTTTCATCCGACCATACTATTGTTTTCCAAAAGTCTAAAGACATCGCTGCGTACTTCTTTGCGAACTCGAGTCGTTTCTTTTTATTTATTTTTTCTTATGAAGGGACGTTTTGAAGTTAAACAGTTTTTTAGCCCAGATTAACGAAGTCGACGACGCACTGTTAACTACCAATAGTCAGGTCCATAAATTCTACAATATTTGGTGATGATAAACTTGGATTTTGTTTAACCATATTCCTACGATTGTTAACATTGCAAGGAGTTGTAGCCCGCTTTCGACATTTACCACAAAAATTCGTCACAATTCCATGAATTTCGAAGTTCTTTCAAATATGCTGAACTACTCCAATGGAAATGGAATATTTTTCAGCAATTTTTCTAATAGATACTCCATTCTGTCGATCACGAATGACCAAGTTGCGAAAATCAATGAAAATTTGTCTTACTGACATTGTTTTTACGACTAATACTTACCCAGAGCACATTACCAAAAAGATAGATTCCAGAGTTTTATTATAACATAAATTTCTGAATAATGAATGATAACAGAATAATTAAATAAATAGTTTTATAAAGTGAATGATTTATTCTGTCCAAGGCAAATTATTTTTTAAGGAGAAGAAATAATATATTAAAATAATTTAACAATATTTTTATTCTATATTATATATTTAACTGAAGTGTTTATATTTGAATTATATGATTAGTGATGTATCATCTGCAAAAAGTACAGAACGAACTGGTGCCATGAAGAGAGAGAGCCCAGAATTTACCCTGGAGGAATGCCGCATTTTATTTCTTTAAAATCCGACATTTTGTGTCCACAGTAAAGCGTTGCTTACGATTTGACAAATAAGACGTGAATAACGAGAGGCCATTTACTGATATACCATAACAACTTAAGTTTATGTATTAAAATTTCATGAGAAACACAGTGTGAAACATAGTGTTAAAGAAGTATGAAGACCACTCTCCAGACCCTTGACTATGTCGCTTACGATATTGGAAACGGATCGCAACTGTTCATCGAGTATTGCGGAAGCCATATTGGTTTAGAACAAACAAGTTATGAGTTTCAAAGCAACACATTAATTTATCCTTTAGTAATTTATCGAAAATCTTTGCAAATATAGATATTATTGATATTGGCTCTTTTTCGGGATAGCCCTTTTTAAAAAATAGGAATAACTTTAGTTAATTTAAATACATCTGGAAAAAATCCCTCTGATATACATTTGTTAAATATGTCAGTTAGGACTGGTAGTATAAATAAGAATATTTCATTTAGAATTCTGATGTTCATGTCAAAAACATCTGCACATTTGGAATTGTTAAGTGAAATAAAAGCAGAGTATATTTGTTCTTCAGAAAAGAAATTTAATAATAATTTTTCAGATGGTGATTGAATTTAAAAATTATTGCAATTGTTGATATCCCGATTTGTCAAACTAGAAACAATATTTTCTCCCACAGTGATAAAAAAGTTGTTGAAAGATTCACAAGGAATATCAGGCTGGTTTCTGTTTGTGCTGCTCGCATTACGCTCATGATTTATTAAGCGCCAGGAATCCTTCATTTTGTTTGCTGAAGATTTAATAAAATTTTCATACGCGTTTTTTTTAACCAATATTATTAAATTTCTGTAAAATTTACGCACTTATTTACAATTCTGAAAATCAGAATTATTTTTGGTACAATCCGCAATAATTTTGAGAGAAGAGAGAATATGCCTGATATTTTGCAAAGATTCATCGAACCATTTAACAGATGTTTTTTAACCCTTTTACAAAATTTTAAAGGGAAATATAATTGTATTAATGAGGAGTTTGCTTACAAGTACCTTTGAGGCCGTAGAGACATCAACATCTAGATTCAAAGTGCAAGTCCAATCTATATTAGAAACAGCCTCCTTGAAGCTTGCTATGATACTTCTTTTCAGTTTATTATTGTTTGGGTTAGTAACATGTTTGAGATTCATAAATTGCAATCTATGATCTGATAAGCCTGGTTCTAACATTCCTGATTTAAACTCAATGCTATCAATATTTGTGAGAATATTATTAATACACGAAGAGGTAGTGGCGGTTACCCTTGTTGGTTCTGAAATTGCGTGGTAAATATTAAATGAGGCAATTAAATTTAAAAACACAGATATATCAGTGCTTTTTTACAAAAGATTTACTTTAAAATCACCTACTATAATAAGCTTTTTATTAAAAATTTGCTCAAAAAGAAACAGTTTTTCAAAATTGTCCAAAAAACATTTAAATTCACCAGAACAATAAACTGTGACAATATTATTTTTTGACTCAATTCATTCCACACCACAGTTCTGTGAAAAACAATTTAAATTTTCAAGATTCATAACTTTAAATTTAATATTGCTTTTTATAAAAATTGAAACACCACCAACCACCATGCTTAGTTCTAGGCCTGAATTAGAATGTTGCTAAATTATACCCAATAATATTTATTAATTTAATTTGGTTTGCTATCAAGTCAATGCTTTGACATATGCCAACTACATCATACCTGTTTTCAAATAAAAATATATTTATCTGATCAACTTTTTTTGACAGAGATTGTATATTAAAATGACATATACTTAACAAGGTAGAACATTGGATAGCTGGAAGGTTATCGTTTGTCAAAGCTTGACAAAAATACTAGCAATTGATTATTTCATAGTTATAGGTGCCGTCAAAAAGTATGGACTGGAGATTTCTATATTGTTACTACTTCATGGGTAATGTTGAAAATGCTAAGTTATGAAGAAGCGGCAACACCGCATGGCAAGGGCCAGTGTGCGAAGAAGGGGAAAATTTGAACATCAGTCCATACTTTTCGACTGCAACTATAGCTATATATCATTCACGTATTTATCTGTGAATTATTTATTGTAATATCCATAACAGTCGATTATCGTTGCTAGCTTCATCCATATTGCAATGTTATAAATAGACAAGTGAAGTTGGCAACAAAGCGTGATGCATTAACTTTATTTTATGTTCCATATTCCAAGTGTAATATTCACCATGAAACTTCGAGTGTTCAGTATTTCCCTCTGGATAACTTACGTACAAACTTGTATAGATAATTGTACTTGAATATGGTTGCCCCTTAAGTTTTTAGAACTATCATAAACAATATACAATTTTTCAGCGCCACCAATGTTACCTAAAAAAGTTTTATGTTTATACGAAATCTTGACTGGCTTGTGATTGTAATTAGTTTAAATTTCATTATAAATAGTTAATAAAAATTGTACTTTAATTTGCTTTGAATGACCAATGACCACCCTTGAATAAAAACTTAAAAAATACAGGGGGTACCCAGATGAAGGCTTGTAAATAATATGTGTAGCCAAGAGCTTGCAAACTCTAAACTTTTCACGTAGAGGTTTACGTTTAACCTAAAGTGCGGTTGAGCAGTGATGTTTAACCTAGTGTGCATATGGTATTTTACAAGAAATTGTACACGGTGCGATTGTAGCGCTAGAGATCCGTAGCGGATGAGTTTGTCAAGCCCAATTCGACGGCGACCTTAAGCGGTTGCCCATTCATTTACTAATCGTACTTAATTTTACTCAAACTCTGTAAATTATATAGGAGTCTATAATTATATCGTCGATGGTAAAACAGTAATTTATAAAATGTTCAATATTTAAATTTCATTGTTATTTCTCTCTATATTTATAGTATTAGTTTTATGTATTTACACAAAGTATATTATATTCATATTCAGTTTATCAATCAAGTATATTCATGTTATTAACAAATTCATTAGTTCATTGAAATAATACACAACCACCACTTAATTGAATCCTTCTTCAATAAAACATTTAAACAATGGTGCACATTATACTCTCCACGAAACACTGCACTGCCCACCGTAGATGCCTTACTATTATAACGTAACCTGTGAAATTCCCATAAACGCTCATAAGACCGGTCCCTAATCCCTGACCGTGGGCAGGCTAAATAAACAAAAACGCCCTGACGGGAACCATCTTCAACTTCTATCTTGACCACAATATAAACCACAAAACATATACCAATATGAATGTCCACCGAGGGTGAACACCGCAAAAACGTACGTAATAATTTATTTATTCAAAAGGGATAACCCCAATTACAGAATAAATTCACAGTAATACGGTACAGAGTGATAATATTATAAGAAAATTACAATTTTTGAATTAACAAGAAAAAAATTCAGTACCCAATAAGAAAGAAAAAAAATATACGTAAAAAGATATATAATAATAAACAAGCACTAGAGCTATTTAATTTCTAATAGCATACTTTTGAACCTACTCAAAGCAACGGAAAAGTCTAGTTCAAGACAATATCTATTATACGTACTACACAATATACAGGCAGTTTTGATAATAATTCGTTCTAGCTAAATTACACGCAAAAACTAAGGAACTCCAAGAGTTAAATGGCCTTACATAAAAATTAAGTTGACTAAGATATCAGGAGTTTTAATTATTATTAAAACTCCTGATATCTTATTTTTGTATACAAAGTTGTGAATAATATTTTATTCACAACTTTGTATACAAAAATAATTTGCTGCTTAATTCGTCGTGTTCAAAGATTCTACACGAAATATACCTAGTTAATACATACATACATACATACATACATACATAAAATCACGAATCGTAATCAAAACTTGGCCACTCTAAACTAATTCGATAGTAATAATGTGTAATTTTTTGTACACTTTCAATGGCTAGAACGTGACAATTGTAAAAAGGTGACCATATTAAACTTATGTATTCCAATTTACATCGAGTGATTCAAATAAAGTTTTTATGCATGTTACATTTTTAAAGTTATGAGTTATTCTTAGTACAAACCCTAAAGTTCTATACGCAGAATTAATAGTATTATTAATATGCAAATGAAAAGTTAAATTCTTGTCGCATAATACACGTTACGTGTATTTTTAGATGATTGGCGCGCTAAAGAAATAGTACCCATAATATATTAAACTCAACAACATTAAATTTTCTGGAGTAACTTACAACTTCACACTTGTTCAAGATAAAGAATAATCATTTTTGTTGGACCATCGAAAGATACTGTGTAAGTCCTTTTGCAAATTTAAGCAGTCGTTAATATCATTAATAGTACAAAGTAATTTAAAATCATCAGCATATAATAAACATGGACTGAACGATAATGCGTTAACTATGTCATTTATGAAAAGTAAGAAAAGCATAGGGCCTAAAATACTGCCCTGTGGTACACCTGAAGTTGATATATAGAAATTAGACTGAAAACCATTAATAAACACATACTGTTTTGTATTATTCAGATAAGATAACAGTAATGACAATAAATTATCAGTAAAGCCAATAGCCTTCAGTTTGCTTATTAAGATTTATGGGACACCATATCAAACCTTTTGTGAAGTCGGTATAAATACAATCAACTTGCAATTTGTGTGCAAAAGCATTAGAAACGTATTGAGTAAAACATCGTAAATTAGTAATTGTTGACCGCCCTGCGACAAAACCATGTTGACAATCATATAAAAAATGCAGCGTCTGGTTTTAAATAGAATGATACATTATGTACTCAAAAATTTTAGCAAAAGAAATTAAGCAGGAAATAGGACGATAATTTTTAAATTGAGTTTTATCACCAGCTTTGAGCACTGGGCGAATTCTTGCTAATTTAAATTTATCAGGAAACGATTCTAGTTGAATACATAAATTATACAGATAAGTTAAAGCTTCTGAATAATACACAAATAATAAACATAGACATATAAATGCAAAACAAAATGGTGTCTCTTCTCTGGTATCGTGGTAGGGGAAGCGGATATACGATGACGGTGTCAAGATGGCAGCCGACGCTGTGTGTGTGCAGCGCAACGATAGGCTCGTTCTCCGGCACATACGTTGACTAGGGGACAGGGACTGACAATGTTGATGTAAGCGTAGATGATGATGATGATGATGATGATGATGATGGGCACCAAACGCCGATATCATAATGTCCCGTAAAAAATATCCGTAAACGGAAACCAAACTCCAAAAGGAGTGGATTTTTAACTATCGAGCAGAAGCGAAAGGTTACTTAAAATTAGGATGCACCAACACATTACTACTAAATTCCAAGGGTTGCCTAAACTTAAGGGCATCCACTGCCAAAATAAATCAAAACGGATACAACGCGCGTGACGGTGGGATGTGGAACTCGAATTGTCAACATAACCAGCGAATAGTTGAAGTTAACATGAATGAAATTATGAAATGAAATGAGTGACAACAATAAAGAATTACTTGGGAAAACAATAGGGAATCTTAGGGCGGATGCGGTAGGTACAATACAAATTGGAATGAGACTGAAATAGGACACTAAAAACTCATTTACAGAGGACGTTTGGATATGATGTGAGCGAATGTTTTTGAATTTTGGAAGATTGAAAATGACAAAGCGGCGAAAAATAAGGCTTACACTATCACAGAGTAATATAGAATAATAGATATGACACGACCACTAGATCGTTCGAGCGCGAATGGGATTCAGCTTCCCTGATCCTACTATAAAATTTATCACTTTAATTTACCCATGAAAGGTCTATTTTTTGCTTTCTTCTTTGGAGACTTTATTGCTGTTATTTGCGCAATTGCTACACAGCAAGGCATTTTACACTTAACAAAAATGTCTACTGTAATATATTTTTTTAAATATGAGTGTTTAAAAATTCAGCTAATTTGCAAAATAAGTAAAAGAATTAGCATGAAATATTTCACATAAGCAGAAGCAGCACGACGACAGGTGTGTATATTGAGAGAGGGAGGATGAATCACCACCCCACTCCTGACATGTCAGCTCTATTTAACGAAGTGTAGTATGTACTCTGTACTAAATATCGCTGTCCGCTCCACTGTCTCTCAGTCTCAGTAGTATACGTATAAAGTCTCTTTTTTGTGGTCTGCGCAGTGTTGTCTATCTTTAATAAATCGTGCACGACATGGTCCATGATGCGCGCTTCGTGTACGTGTACGGCGTCCGTGTACCAGTCTGCCGCCGGGATGGTGATACGACTGCATTCCACGGCAGAGATGAAGTACAGTATATTCGTAAAGCGTCAAGAGACATAAAGGATTCGTTCTAGAATCCCACTTGAAAAAGGAAGAATATTGTAATATACAGAATGTTTCAAAATTGAATAACGAAACTTAAAATTTAAACGAAGAATAAAAACAACTGGACAAGTCCATATAAATAAATTTTCACAAATGCTTCGTTTAATAGATATTCGCATGAGAAAGCTTAATTGGAGCGCTGTAAATATTCAGTTACAAAAGCGAAATATAAATCAATTTTAAAATTTCATTGTACAAAATAAAATATGTAGATTTGATGCCGCGAAGATGACTTCAAGGTGACGTGTTTGAAGAAAGTACGCAGTACATTATATACAAGTAGCTTGGCAACATTAATTAGTAGAAAGAGAAAGGTTATGCGACGTGTGTCTACTTAATTTATGTTATGTCTTAAATATTAAAAGTAGTATTGACTTATAGCGTCGAGCTACAGACCTGTAATTATCCACTGCACTGCCCTCTATGTCAATGTTTTTTCAGTGACATTGATATGTAACTCAATGTACAGTTCGCTCAGCTTAGAAACTCATTTGAGTTGTGCAAAAGATAACATGCGATTGCACGATGACAAGAGAGACATTCATAGAATTCTGGGTAGATGACCATTTGTACAGTCCGTGCAACAAGTTAAATGAAGGAAATAATCATACACTACAAATAATTACTCATACAAATAGTCACAATAAAATATTTTATTCTAACTTATTTGTTTATACATTGCAGTCTTAATATAAAATATACAATGTAATAAAGAATATTGGTACTCTTTGTGTTTTGGACTGCACAATATAATTTCCCTTTCATTTTGCCAGTGCGCATGCAACCATGAATGACCTACTCCGCTGCTCTGTTCGCTGAACAAACTGCATTCAGTGGTTTATGTAAAATCTACATATTTGTTTTGTGCATAAGCATATAAAACTTTGAGAAGTGCATTATTCAAAAAGAAACATAATTTTTAAATTAAGTTACAATTATTTTTTTCAATTAAATTGTATCCATAAACATTACATGTTGCATGACTATTAGTACGTAAAATAGTAATGTTATCTACAAGTAATATTATTTCAGACGGCTTATAAATGACCTTGGATGGCCGTATTTCATGATCTAAACTATAACACAGGATATTTGCAAATAGTACTCGTAATTTCAGGAAAATAAATTTATTTTTCCATTTTAAAAATTACATAAATAATTACTCATACAAATAGTCACAATAAAATATTTTATTCTAACTTATTTGTTTATACATTGCAGTCTTAATATAAAATATACAATGTAATAAAGAATATTGGTACTCTTTATGTTTTGGACTGCACAATATAATTTCCCTTTCATTTTGCCAGTGCGCATGCAACCATGAATGACCTACTCCGCTGCTCTGTTCGCTGAACAAACTGCATTCAGTGGTTTATGTAAAATCTACATATTTGTTTTGTGCATAAGCATATAAAACTTTGAGAAGTGCATTATTCAAAAAGAAACATAATTTTTAAATTAAGTTACAATTATTTTTTTCAATTAAATTGTATCCATAAACATTACATGTTGCATGACTATTAGTACGTAAAATAGTAATGTTATCTACAAGTAATATTATTTCAGACGGCTTATAAATGACCTTGGATGGCCGTATTTCATGATCTAAACTATAACACGGGATATTTGCAAATAGTACTCGTAATTTCAGGAAAATAAATTTATTTTTCCATTTTAAAAATTACATAAATAATTACTCATACAAATAGTCACAATAAAATATTTTATTCTAACTTATTTGTTTATACATTGCAGTCTTAATATAAAATATACAATGTAATAAAGAATATTGGTACTCTTTATGTTTTGGACTGCACAATATAATTTCCCTTTCATTTTGCCAGTGCGCATGCAACCATGAATGACCTACTCCGCTGCTCTGTTCGCTGAACAAACTGCATTCAGTGGTTTATGTAAAATCTACATATTTGTTTTGTGCATAAGCATATAAAACTTTGAGAAGTGCATTATTCAAAAAGAAACATAATTTTTAAATTAAGTTACAATTATTTTTTTCAATTAAATTGTATCCATAAATATTACATGTTGCATGACTATTAGTACGTAAAAGAGTAATGTTATCTACAAGTAATATTATTTCAGACGGCTTATAAATGACCATGGATGGCCGTATTTCATAATCTAAACTATATCACAGGAAATTTGCAAATAGCATTCGTAATTTCAGGAAAATAAATTTATTTTTCTATTTTAAAAATTACATAAATAATTATGTTATCTATAGCCGATTTACAGTGCTAAAATATGAAAAAGCGGAATACGTATGTCACGTACTCTTTCTAATAAAATTAATAATAATAATAAATAATAATAATGCATAAAAAATTAGTATTATAAAATTAATAAAACATCGATTATCCATTTATAGACAATGATAAACTTTTCAGGTGTAAAAATAAAGGTCTGAGAAGTAATTTTTTTACATTATAACTTCGTTTCGACAAAACCAAGAACCATTTTCGTCGGACGAAAAAAGTGAAAAATTATCTGATTGTCCATAGTTATCAAGTTATTAATAAAAAAGATATTTTGCATATCTGTTCTAATAAACTAATAATAATAATAATAATAATTTATTTATATATTTCCGTAGACACAGTACAAGTGTATGGAAAAAGTCAACAAGGAAAAAAAGTAAAAATTAGAGTAAGAAACAATATGTTACACATCAAAAAACTCATTTAAATTTTAAAAACTGTGTTGCAATAGAAACGACATTAATATTTTTTTGAATTTTTACCTCCTGCTACCCTTGGTAAGGAAGATATAGGGATCGTGCTAAAAATCGCAAATCGAGATTTTAATAAATAACCACGTTTTAAGGTGCCTAGAATTCAATTTTAACATTTTCGCGATGATGTCTGTGTGTGTGTGTGTTTGTGTGTGTTTGTGTGTGAGTGTGTGTGTGCGTGTGCATGCGTGCGTGCGTGCGTGTGTGTGTGGATACTCTTTACGCTCTAACGTAAATACTATCGTTCAGAAAATTTTGAAACTCTTATATAGAAAGATGCCATTAGATTTTGGAGTAAATCAAATAACCGAAAATGGCACTTTACTGGAAGCTAAAAATAGTTTTCTTCGAAAAATACCTTTAAATGTTATTTTTTCGAGATTTGTTGTTATAAAAATTAAAGTTTTTTAAATTTTCTACATGTTTGCATTAATACTTTTTGTATATATTTTATGGATAAATTTCTAAAATTACCTATAATTTTAATCCCGGAGTCTACGATTTAAACTCAACTCCATAGTTACACAGTTCAGATCTCAAATGTATGTAACTAACAAATATATGTCACTGTCAACAAACTAATTATTTCAAATAATAATAGTAACATTTTAAATAGAAAATAGTAAATGTAACAATAATTATATGGAAAGGAACTTAACACAGTTTCCAGCATAAATGAATATGTAGGAATATAGGTAAAATAATATAAATATATATCATCACGGCATATTACCCATTGTTGGTTGAGCCAGTCTGCTTTGTACACAGATGTCGGTAATAATAATGACATAATTTGTACCGAGGGGGCGTTTAACAGGTGTCTCGCAAATCTGGGGAACCGGGTTCGAGTCCGACCGACGCCAAATATTTTAGAATTTTAAATGGCACAAAATTGACCCCTGTGTTGCACTCTCAATGAATATAGGTAAGTATATAAATAAAATTTGCTGGGTCTGCCAATTTGCTTTGTACACAGATTTCGGTAACGATGATGCCATTTGTACCGTGCGGGCATTTACCAGGTGTCACCTCACGAGCACTTATTGTTGGCGTGGAGAGTGCCCCATAGGGGTAATTTTTGGGCCATTTAAATTTCAAAATACTTGGCGTCAGTCGAGATCGAACCCTGTATTTAAATTTAATTTAATTTTAAGTATTTATATAAATAAAAATTATATTAAACGGGAGGTATTGTGTTTTGCCAACATAAGATTTTTTAAAATTATTTTCTATTTTCAGAGAATCAGGCAGCTTATTAAAACTTTCTAGTCCCGTTCTGTTAGGAGAATCTTTAGCAACATTTATTCGGGATCTAGGAACGTAAAAATTGTTTGTATGGCGAGTATTATACTCATGCAAATCATGGCAAATGATGATTTATTCTTATCGATAAAAAAACAGATTTCAAGAATATAAATGCAAGTTAGTGGCAAAATATTTAATTCTCTGCAGGATGAGCTATGACTTATACCCACCACAGACGGCTCTAATACTAGCCATGACCATACATGTGGCAACGTCGCATTGGATGATGATGGTGGTCCGACATTTGTGGCGTGCGCTAGAGCGCCAAACGCTTTTACAGAAACGACATTTTGCAATAAACTACATTTATTGAATTCTACAGTAGTAGTTTTACATTTTACATAAGTAGTTTTTAACCCTCCATTACACGCATCGGCGGCTTTTCCCAGCGGGTACCACGAAAAGTTGAATAAAACACTCATAATATATTCTAATTTCATGGGGGTTTCATTACCTTCCTAAAATTTGTTGTTAAATAAGGGGATGTTTTTTATTTATTTTTATTGCAAAATGCGGCAAATCCCCGCAGCGCGTGTAATAGTGTTTATTAGATAGTGCTGAAAATGCGGGGAATTCCCGGTCTGCGTGTATTTGGTAGGTTTACTGCTATTACGCATTTTTCATGCGACAGTTTATCCATTAGGTTTATATTGGGTGTAAGATTATTTTGGTGTTCCTACGAACGTGAACAGCAACGACTCTTGGATTTGTTTAACTCTGTGACTGATGAGGAAGTGGATGTTCTTCCTTTGGAGGACGATTCTGAGGGCAGCAATGTGGATGAATTGGAAAATATTCAGAGCGACGATGATGGTAGTGTGTCTGAACAAAGTCTTATTTCTGTTGAGGAAAGCGACATTTTTGGAGGTGCGTTTATGATAGGAAAAGAAAAAACCACTCGATGAGAAAAACAACCTCTCACAAAGGTAACTTATCGTATTAAAAAACAGAATATAATATCTCACCTGGACCAATAAGCGATGCAAAAAACGCAATAGGTATAAACAAGGCTGGGAATTGTTTTTCTCTGATAATATTTTGGTTAAAATCGTCGAATGTACCAATATAAAAATCCGACAAGCACAGAAAAAAATTACTCGTGACAGGGATGCAAAAGAGACAGATTTATTGGAAATACAAGCATTATGTGGCTTGCTGTATCTAGCGGGTTTGCAACAGTCTAGTCACCAGAATGTATTAGATTTATGGAAAAATGATGGGACAGGTATTGAAATATATCGACTGATTATGGGGGTAAATCGGTTCCGTTTTCTACTTCGTATGCTACGGTTAGATGATGTAACAGATGCCACAAGAAAAGACAGGAAACAATTAGATAAATTAACATATATTAGGGATATTGTGGACGACTTTTCTTCTAGATGCCGAAAATATTACAGTCCTGGTGCCTATGTGACCGTGGATGAAATGATGTCTGCATTTAGAGGACGGTGTTCTTTCAGGGTTTATATTCCTAATAAACCAGATAAATATGGTATAAAAAGCTTGCACCGATGCTGAAACTTTTTACTGTTCGAATTTGGAGGTGTTCGTTCCAAAACAGAATGATGGTCCCTATCTGTTGGATAATCGACCAGGTGAAATAGCGAAGAGATTGGTGAACCACATGAGAGGTTCCGGTAGAAATGTTACTACCGATAACTTTTTTACCTCAGTACCACTTTCCAAAGATTTAAGTAGCATGGGACTGACGTTGGTAGGTACAATGAGACGGAATAAAAAAGAGCTACCTTCCATTTTTACAACCCATATAAAAGCCAGGCCAGTTAAGAGCTCAATATTTGGATTTACCAAAGAATGTACAATTGTGTCGTATAAAGCAAAACGCAATAAGTACGTCACGTTGTTATCAACAATGCACTTTGATGATAGTATAGACGAAAACACTGGTGAAGAATACAAACCAGATATAATCACGTTATATAATAAAACTAAAGGAGGGGTAGATGTAAACTGCGGAAGAGTTATACAGTGTCCCGGGTATCGAACCGTTGGCCTTTAACGATATTTTACACATTAATGGATATAGGTAAATTATTAGAATAAATCTTTTACTGGTACTAATTTATGTATAACTTGTAGCTGCCATAAACAGTTACATAATATACAAAGCTAACACTAGAAATGAAATTACTCGGCGGGAATATTTACGACGACTTGCAATGGAACTTTTAACCGATTTTGTCAAGAGAAAAGTTGAAGAACATATTCCCAATACAACAAAAAACAGACTCAAAGAAATTTTCGGAATTAGTACATTAGCTGAGGAATGTTCCGGCAGGTTAGAAGGTCTATGCGCTTATTGCCCTCCGCGAAAAAATAGAAAATCAAAAACTAAATGTCATGGTTGTAAAAAATTTCTTTGCAGAGAACATTCTATAGTAAATTGCGATGACTGTTTAGAAAAATTATCGATGTAAATTACTATTATACATATATTTCTTATAATAGAATTTGATTTTTTTATTTTACATGTATTCAATGTAATAAAGTTTTTTTAAAAAAATATTTTGATGCTGTTATTAAATACCAAGGCTTAATTAATAAAAATAGTTACGAAACAAATTCATTTTAGAATAAATAATTCGTTTATCACATTGACAAAGACAGGTGAGGGAATCCCCTGCATGCGTTTAACGTTTAAACTCCAGTTGGTGCGTGTAATGGAGGATTAAAATAACATCTTAAATATAACAATACATTTTGTTTTTGACAGCTACTGTCAAATTAAAAAGTTTTTAATTTTTTTATTTGCATGCTATTTCTTTTGGATTTTGCAGTAGAATTTCTTGACCTCTTTTGTGCATTTCACTCTACTGCAGTGTTATTTTTATTTTTAACGTAGTTATTAAGTAATATATTACTAAAAACAGAACATATTAAGTTTAAAATTTTTGAAAATCTTTCACCACATGTACAGCTCTCTTCAAAATCTAGATAAAAATATGAATCTTTTATACTTTTCAATATCAATCCACAAAGAATGTTCTTTTGCATATGTGCTTTTAAAAACTTCGATTCAAGTTCAGTATCGTTTATGATATACATGTGTACAAATACGTCTTTTACCCTATCTTTGGCAACATTTAATGCTCCTCTTTGCAAAATATTAAAATAATCATCTTGTGTATAGGCAGGCAAATTGGGAAAAATCCTGGGAACAGCAGTTTCAGTTAGTCGTGGGTATCGCAATGAAATTTCTTTGATTGACCCGTCAGGTTGCAAATGTTTATCAACTGACACAATATCACTTACAACAAAGTGTTTACAACAGACTATTGCAGTTTTTGTTGGCTGCCAATCTTTCCTGGGTATTGCCCGAATCCACTCTTCACGACGCTGCGGGTTTATTGGGAATTGAAAGGTTGTAATACATCCACTTTGTGTCATAATTGCTCTTGCATTACGGTACACAACACCGGCGAGGCATATTTAACACTAAAACAAATTACTTGTGGTATTCTAAAATTTAAAAGCAATAAAACTACTAACTTACAGCTTGCAAAACGTTTGAACACCTTACACGAATGTTAGGTTATGTTGTTGTTGACACTTATCTAAAAGTGTATTATAAAGGGTTTTCCAATAAGAGGTGTTATTTTGATATTCAAAGAAAAATGCCATTTTTTAATATAAATGATCGGATGTTTATTTCATTATAAAGAGGAAGGTATGCCGTTAATAGTGGAAAATAACATCAGGCAAATGACCACCACGACCACGCTGACAGGACAATATCCTTTTCATGAAATTTTCCATAACCAAATCGCAAAGTGGCTGTCCTATGTCCTCGATAGCCTCACGAATTCCATCTTTGAGGTCTTGAGTCGACGCTGGGCAGTTGGCGTAGACCTTCTCTTTCACGTGGCCCCAAAGAAACAAGTCGCAAGGTGTTAAATCACAAGATCTCGGTGGCCAATTGTGATCACCTCTTCGAGAGATAACACGGTCCGGAAACTTTTCCCGTAAAAGATCAATGGTTTCGTTGTTGATGATCGGCCGGTTTGAGTTCTTGTGTTAACTGGACTTTATAAGCCTTAAGACCCAAATCTTTATGCAAAATACGGTGTAATGACATTTGTGGAATGCCTAATTCCAAAGAACGACGAGGAATGGACAAACCTGGGTTTTCTTCAACACTTTCGGCTACAGCAGCAATATTCTCGGCTGTTCTTGAGCGACGTGCACGGGTTTTATTCTTCACATCACTAACTTGTCCCAACAGCTCGAATTTTTCCACCAATTTCTGTATTGCGGTCCGACAAGGTGCTTCACGACGACCCAAAAATTGTCGAGTTTTACGAACCGTCTCTGCCAAATTTTCACCATTTTTATAGTGAATTTTAATAATTTCAATGCGTTGTAGAAGCGTGTATCGTTCCATTTTTATTAATGGCGTAGTTTCTACTTGTCAAATGTCAAAAAATGACAGCTTCAAAAGCGACATCTACCGAAATAGCGGGCTATTCAAAATAACACCTCTTATTGGAAAACCCTTTATTATAGTTGAAACGTCGTCTGCCACCTCACAATTTTACATGTAGTAATAAAACAAACTAATTTTTCAGTCGTATACAATTAATAAATGCATAATCAGCAAGAATCAACAGAATATTCACTTTGAAACTGAACGTAAACAAGTGACATCAATTGTGTATATGGTCTGTGATTGTGTCAAAGAGAAAAGTCGGACCACCTGCCATGTTGCCAGTTCTCACTGTGCACGGCTAGTATTAGAGCCGGCTGTGTACCGACTAGTGGTGGGATCCGGATCCGGATAGTTTCGGTTTCGGATCCAAAATTATCCGGATATCCGGATAATTGAATATTGATCTATCCGGATCTCGGATCCAAATCTCAGTATCGGATTTTGGATCCGGATCTGAGTATCGGATTTGGATCCGGATCTGAGTATCGGATTTTGGATCCGGATCTCAGTATCGGATTTTGGATCCGGATCTGAGTATGGGATTTTGGATCCGGATCTGAGTATCGGATTTTGGATCCGGATCTCAGTATCGGATTTTGGATCCGAATCTGAGTATAGGATCTTGTATCCGGATCCCAATATCGAATCTTGGAAACGGATTTGAGTATCGGATCTTATATTCGAATATGAGTATGAGATATGGAATTCCAGTATCCGGATCGGTTCTCGGATTCGATTATCCTCAGCAATGAACCTTACATTTCAATATTAACATCGGGTCTCATCAAAACCAAATAAATCTGATGACAGTCCACAATGATTGATGTAGTTAATTAATAGTTGGCAGATATAAATTTCTGTTGGACAACTTTTAGCATCCGCTAAGAAGGAAATTATTCGATTTCACAGAACTATAAGTAACAAAAACAACCCCTTTTATGTGAAACACGTGCACGATAAGTATTTCGCTACCTGCAACGAACTTATGGCCATTGTTTCTCAAATTTATTTTTTCTTTACATTAGCACATACTACCTAGTTATTTTAGAGGGATATTATAAAATGTATTACTGTTTGTGTACTGATGTTAAAGATAAACAGGCCCACTTTAACGGTTTGAATTTGAACACAATTCCAGATGTTAGACTTCACATTCAAAATGAAGAATCGAATTCAGAAATAAAATTTGGATCCGGATCCGCAAACAAAACATCGAATTCGGATCCGTAAACAAAATTTCGAATCCGGATCCAAATCAGGATCCGGATCCATATCAAGATCCGGATCCATATCAGGATCCGGATCCGAATTAGGATCCGGATCCAAATTCGAATTAAATTTTCGGATATCCGCTTCAATATCCGAACGTCGGATATCTGGGATCCGGATATTTTGAAATCCGGGTTCTCGGATCCAAGTTTTGTCGGATCCTCACAGCACTAGTACCGACTATGCAGCGTATAATTCTCTTTTGAACAACAAAAACATTATTTGCAGGATTTGAAGCACCCCAGAAACTGTGACGATACGTACCTCGTCTCAGTATTGTTGTTTTTAAACAATTGTAGTCAGCCTCAAACGATGTAAGATCGTAAATGAATCGCCGCATGCTGGAATTATAATCTAGTCAGAGATTTGCAAATAAATGTAAGTTTGCCTTACCTGTGTACTGTAAAACCATGATACCAAACATGTACATTGTTGTATATTGTTGTTATACTAGGTTACAGATAGGATTTGTTACACATTTATTTGATCGCTAGAACTGTCAGTTGTTTTAGTTTATGTTCACCGCCGGCATTTGTCAATGACAAGCTCAATTTTTATTATTATAAAATATTATTTTATAATTTTGGAGTAACGATACTCGACTGGAAGTTAGATGAGGGAAGAAAAAATAGTCGGAATACAGTCTAAAGATGTTTAATTTTGATTTTAAACTAACGTTTCGATCATACAATGATCATCTTCAGGGTTAAATCAAGTCAGAAATTAAAAAGTTTTAGTAACAAAACGTTAACAAACATGGATTAATTTTTTATGTGAAAAACACAACGTTAAAAAATAATAATTATAACGGAACAGAAGTGAAATACAATTTTAGAAAACAAACTAGGTAGTTTCACAAAATTGTAAAATAAAAAATTCAAAAAAAATCTGTCAGATACATTTAGAGATATTTGTAAAAGAGCCTTTTTGATTTCAGCTATCACTCCTGTTTTCTTTAATCCAAACTGATTTAATATACAATGTATTCTTTCAATCAAATTTATACCTTTATCTAAGCAATTGTTTACAGAAGGGGTGTGGTACACACGTGCTGAAGTGTCGAAAACAGGTCAAATTTAAGTTGTATTGTTAAGCCGAACAACATGTCTGTGAGGCAAATAATGGCCTTGATTTTCCGGATTCTCCTCAAATATTTCTTTAATAATACCTTCAGCTAACCATTTGTCAAATACTTTACTATACTCAGAATAAAAACCATCATATTTGAGCTTTTTTATTGTTTTTTCTAGCCTGTTCATAGCTAAACCATAATTACTTGGGATTGAATTATGTTGGTCTCGCCAGAGTAAATTAACTTGATATCTACCTTCTTCTCTAACAGTAATAGTATCGTTAAACTTCTGTAAAATAGCTTCTTCTTTTTTCTGTTATGCCTAATATGTCCTGATCCCACAAATCGCAGATTTTCATATTCTGCAAGAGCATGGACGTGACAACCATAGTAGTACTTTCTTGCTCTCTTTCAGCTCCATTATTCTTGCCCATTATCAGTGGCGGATTTACGCATAGGCACAGTAGGCACGTGCCTACGGCGGCAAATTTTCGGGAGCGGCAAATTTTCAGAGCGGCAAATTTTTTAATCATCAAGGTTAATCCGTCGATAGTCATAATTTGAAATGTGACTAGAATTAGTATATAATATTCACTACAAATCGTAAAATTTGAATGTAAATTACAATAGGTAACCACATTGAAATAACGACGATAATTGAATTTAAAGTTGACACTGAAATGCAATGCTTTTGATGGAGCTTAACAGTAGTTTCACTGAACAAGTAGAAATTATTATTAGGGGGTTCAACCCCCCCCCATCGGTTATATATTGCCACGTTTGATATTAAGCTGGATATAATTTTCTTACAAAATTGGGGGATTATGTACCTACTTAAAATAAAAACCAAAAATGGGCCACAATGCCGGTGGGAACACGATTGCCAGTCGTCCCGTATATACGGGATTGTCCTCTATTTCAGCAAACATTTGAGTGTCCCGTAAAGTACTGTTCGGGACGCCCAATTGTCCCGTGTTTTGTGAGGAACGCAATTTAACATTTAATTATTATACATTTTATTTTGAACAGTTCAATAGAATAATGATATTGCTACTACTCACTAATATAATACATATTTTAATTTAATGCAACATTGTATTTTCTGTTTTTGTAGTTATTGCTTATGCTCCCATCTCGCATCATAAAGTCTAGTAGAAGGGGCAACTATACGCTTTTGGAGCGTACATACGCGTTTTTGTTATAAAATATGGATTTTAATTTTTAAGAATTTGTTAAATTTGCTTCGCATTGTAAAGAACTCTGTATTACCTTACAATGCATTAAAACCTTGAAAATTTTCAAAAAATCGCCTGCGGCGCATACTTTTTATCATACATTTTTCATTCAACCCTACAAGAAATACCCCCCCCCCATAAGAAACCAATAGCTATGTTAGTGCTTAATACGCATTTTTCTAAAAAAAGGGGCGGCATTTTATCTGTGCCTACGGGCGGCAAAATTATTAATCCGCCCCTGTCCATTATACTCCAACCTAAAAATGTCTGAGCAGCAGTCATACCTGATTCAAGTTGAACTATCTTTCCAGACAATAATTTTCCTGCAATATCTGCTCCTATTAATAATTCAATATCACCTACATAATCGTGAATTTTTATATTATGCCGGAAAAGTTCTTCTTGTTGCATTTCATTAGGGCAAGATAAAATATTGCTACATATTGTATTTTGATCTAACGCAATAATAACAAAAATTATCCTTTTCAATATTACTTAATCTAACTCGATAAGCTTTATGACTTTTTTCGCTGGTAGTCAAACCACCAACAAAGAATTAACTATACTTTCGCTTCCTTCTGTTAGTTAATTCATTAGCAGTACTTTTTAAAATATGTGATCATTGAGAAGCCGTATCTATCAAAGCCCTAGCATAGAGTTCTTTATTATTACCTCCTCCTAAATTTACAATAAATGTTTGCATATATACCTTGAACACTTTTGCTATATTAGCTAATGGATTTTCTTTTGAAATATTGCCTACAGTTTTATTATTATTACTATTTATGTTAGGACACAATATTGACAGGTGACGTTTTTGACAATTACTACATTTAATAAATACTTTACAGTTTTTTGCAATATGTCCCGGCTGTAAGCAATAGAAACAACATCTATTTTCAGTAATAATTTTCTTTTTCTGACTATCTGACATTTTTATAACGTCACATTTGTCATTTTTATGTTCCCCTTTACAAAATATACATGATTTTTTTTACTACTTGCAAGAAGTCCAGCAGCCGTTAAATTACCAGAATGACCCTTAACCGTCTTAGAACTTCTTATATGTAAGGAACTAACATCATAACATTCATAAGAAGGGTGACAAGACTTGCTTGCTTGGATAATTATAGACCTATAGCTCTAACTTCAGGGTTCTCTAAGATTTTTGAATATTGTTTTTTGAAAAGACTTGTACATTTTCTAGATAAAAATTGTATTCTTACCACTAGACAATTAAACTATTTTTTGCACAAGAATTAGCTTTTTTTGGCTGAATCACATGCACATTTTCATTACCTACTCATTTGTTTATCATATTTGACAGCGTTTGGTTCAAGTTTGTCTTTTGATGCGTTAGGAACAATAATTTGTTTAACTGGTTTTGTATCATCGTTTAATTGTTTACTGTTAAATGGCGGAGACTGTCTTTTAATATTTAAATTTTTATTCAATAAATTTATTTGCTGCTTAAGAGACAGAATTAAATCACTTTGATTTTTTTATAATAACGTCTTTATTGTTAATTATTTCTTTTAAATATTTAATCTCGATTGTTGAGGCACTAACGTTGACATCCGTTTCACTTGAATAGGAACTAACAAGGTGCTATAGGTCATCCACGGCACAACAATTTAATTTGGTATCGTCAATCATTTTTACATTTTTTAATAATTTCACGCAGCTATTATGCGATACAACACCACATACGACACACTTAGCTCCGCTAACTGCAGTTTGCATTTTTTTTACATTTGTTCACAGTAGAATTATTACACTGCACATCATTAGGCGCCATTTTGACTGTGTTCAAATAGGTTGCTTCTTACTTGAAAGCACACATACGCACCATCATGGGTGCATGGACACTGTAGCGTACGTTCATCTATTAACGCCACAGTAACGTGGATATGACCATAGCCATCTAATTATAACGAATGACAACCAGACAATTTTTCATCTTAATTTTCAATTTGTTTTAGTCCGCTTAATCAAATCTCAAATCACGGGTATCACTTTTGAGATATCTGTATGTTATTACATCGTCCATCTACTTTATTAAAGTAAACTTTATTGACCAAGAAATTCTAATTTAAACTAACCTAACCAAACAAAATCAGTATATTCACAGACCCAATAATGTATAATAACAAACAGGCTCAGCGAACAGCGGATGTTTTAATGTACAGTTTACATTGCGGATTGCAAACAATAAACTATTTATTTAAATTAAATTCCAAGCGTACTTCTCTAGCGTCTAGCATAAGCACATACATATACACTCTGTTGCCCGAGTTAATACTCACGTCATAAATTTCTGTTGCAAGAATTACTAAACTTTTATTTAGCATCTTTGTCGTATATACAGGGTGTCCCTTAACTTGGTGCACAAACTTTAAGGGCATATAATACTGATCAAAATGAGTAAAAAAAAGCTTAGTCAAAATGTGTCCGATCTTTAATAGTTTCCCAGATATAACGCAGTGAAAAATGAGTTTTTACGAGATTTACCTTTGCTATCTCAAAAACTATAAGAATTACGATTTTGATTAATTGAGACTTTTTGTTTACCTTTGAGAGGTAATCTTAGATGGCCTTTTGTTATTTTATAAAAATCAAAAGTGAAATGTTGTGGCGACCTTGGTCAATATTTAATTTTCATATAACTACGTAACTATAAGAAATTGAGAAAAATGTTTCATATAAAATTTTATTGTTTTTTATAGTCTTTTTACTGACATAGACAAAATTTTATTCGATCGTTATCTTTGTCAGTTTTTCTTAGATTTTTCGCTTTTCTCGGAAACAGTTGAAGATCATTCCTATGTTGATGAAGCTTTTTTATTCATTTTGGGCAGTACTATATGCCCTTAAAGTTTTTGCTCGAAGTTAAGGGACACCCTGTATACTGTCATCCCAAAATTGGTTTGTTCAATATCCACTTTTTGTCAAAGCTGAGTTAATTTCATAAATACATTTTTAGGATTGTTTTGTCAATATCCAATTTTCTTTTACTGTTGGTTTGTTCAATGGCCTCTTCAGCCAAAAGAAACGCGACATATATTTGTCAGAATTGCAAAAAAGCAAGCCAATATAACAAGTTTTGATTATTTCATATTTACATGTGGACGTCTAAATTTAAAATGCTAAAAAAATCAAACCTTAGAAAAAAATAAATATTGCTAAAATTAATTCAATTAAATACAGATGCAGTATTAAACGTAAAGAAAATGAAAAGCTTAAAAAATACTGTAGTAATAATACATGGCCGACATGAGGTAGCTCATAGACTCTGTATATACAGTGTGTTAATTAAAAACCTGGCCATAGGCGTTTAACATGGGAAATCAGTTTTTCCTTGCGCAAAAGTTCCCAAATTATTTTAGACAAAAATACTTCAAATAAATGTTGTAGAGAATTAAATTCTGCCTCCGAGTTAGTAATAAGATTTTATTGTTGACATTTAATAACCGAGAAAATCAATTTTAAAGTTTTTTGAAGATTGCTGATTTATAGCGATAGCCATGCAACTCAAACAAAATTTGTCCACCATTTTATAATCTGAAGCTTTTCTTCATGAGAAAACTGTTCTGTACTGTCAAACATATGTTATTGAACGGAAATCACAAAACATAAACTCTTTTTATCTTCCGTCACTAGGTAAGGAAGGTATTGTCTTTGGTCAAAAAATTCAATGATGAGTTTTTACTGAATAAGCACGTTTTAGGGTCCATATAATACGATTTTACCATTTTTACGATGATGTCTGTATGTATGTGTGTCTGTGTGTGTGTGACAAAAGTTCCGGATTCCATAACTTCAATACCACGATTCCAAAAATTATATTTTTTTCGTATTCCTCAAGTTTACATCCAGAAGAAGAACTGATTAGATTTTGGTTATAATTGGTCAACCGGAAGTAGTCTCATTTGAAGATTTAACAGTTAAATTTGATTTATTGACATTTAACGTTATTATAACTTAAAGAATATATTATTCTCTATACGATTTGATTACAATTTATACTTCATATTCAATAGATACAGAGTTAAAGAATTTTAAAGAAATTAAATTTTATAATTCAGCCAGCTATGCCAAACTTGGGAACTACTAATATATTCATATAATTCAAATTGACAGATGTCAGTATTAATAAAAAGTAAATTAATGTGGCAGAGATGAGGATGTTGAAGTAGATATTGGGGAATACACGGAAAGATACGGTAAGAAAATAAATCTAGTGTTACAAGTTTTTAGAAAGATACAAGAAAGACGATTACATTGGTTTGAACATGTCATGAGGAGAAATGAAGAATTATATTGGAACAAGAATGAATAGTTTAGTAATAGGACGTTAAAGAAACAGAGGACGACCAAAGATAAGATGGAAGGACTGTATTGCGGAAGATTTGAGAGAAAAGGAACTGAATGAGAACGTCATGCAAAAATAGTGAGCCCTAACGAATGGGAAAAGCTAAAGAAGAAGATGCCAGTGTCAAGTGCAATTTGAAAAATTATGGAATTTTTTACAGTTAAGATAACATACAATTGTTCGTAATTTTGTTTGAGTTCCATGGTTACTGCTATAAAACAGCAATCTCCAGAAAAATTGAAAATTGATTTTCTCAGTTATGAAATATCAAAAATAAAATCTTATTACTAATTACGGTGCAGAATTTTATTCTGTACAACATTTATTTGAAGTATTTTTGTCTAAAATAATTTGGGAACATTTGCGCAAGGAAAAACTGATTTCCCATGTTAAATACCTATGGCCAGGTTTTTATATACACACTGTATATATATATATATATATATATATATATATATATATATATATATATATAATATATAATAAAATTCGAGAAAAATAAGATACTTAATTGATATATATATATATATATATATATATATATATATATATATATATATATATATATATATATATATATACAGGATGATACTGAAAAACGGGCCATTCGAAATAACTTTTTTATTTATAATTTTTTTTTATATATTTGTAAACTTGGCTTAGGGGCTCACATATCATGGTATTTGGCATGATAGTAGCGCTTCTGGTTTTACCGAAAGTGACATTAACTTTCATATTTCAAATGGGACGACCTATATATATTTACGTGTTTGGATTCTACGGAAAATTACGAATTCAACGATATGTTTGAAGTATATTTTTGTCGAAGACATAAATTACAAAAACGTAAGAGAAATTATAAACAATTAATCAGCTAAGCCATGATAGGGAGGCTGTGAAAACAGTTAAAATAATATTGAATAATAGTTGTGCTTCAATAGTAAGTTATTATTGTAAGATTCTGTATTTCGTTACAAAAAAGTGATCAATTTGTTATTACAGCCTACCTGGTATGGCTCTCCAGGTTAATTATTCATTATTCTCTTTACTTTTTGTAATTTATTTCTTTAATAAAAATGCACTTCATCCATATCGTTGAATTCGTAATTTTTCGTAGATTCCAAATATATAAAAATATATAGGGTTTTCCATTTGAAGTATGGAAGTTAATCTCACTTCTGGTTAAATTGGAAGAGCTACCATCATGCCAAATGCCAAGATTTGTGAGCCCCTAAGCCTAGTTTACAAATACATCGAGAAAATTAAAAAAATAATTATAAATAAAAAAATGATTTTGAGTGGCCCGTTTTACAGTGTCACCTGAATATATTGAGTAGTGCATTTCTCTATGTTTATGCAAATATCACATGGTATTATTTAAATACTAAATAATATCACATTTGATCACGTAACTACGAGTATGTGCACGACAAACTAGTACAAAAATGTAAATAACGAATATAATAAAATATTACTTACAGTGATTAAAAAAATTCTGTCATCCGAGTACTTCACCGATATACCCTCTAGATCACATATATCCTTGCTGAATTTAAAGTTACTGCAGCATCTCTGCTTGTTTGAAGGACTAGGCCTCCGGCAAAATATCTTCAACAAAGGAATAATGTTAAACACTTCCGCACACAAAATGTTTTTGCAGTTCCACATGGTTTCTCCTTTACAAACATTTTGGAATGTATACAAATCCGCAATGTAAATATTGTCGCAGAGAATCGGGGAAATATTGTAATCAGTGGGAAACAATAGCGATAAGACAAACAGTTTTGAGAAGAGACTATTTGTTAGTTTCAAAACTCTCCATAGTACTGATGAAGCATATTTTTTATTACCTACAAAATAATTTAAATAGATAAGGCTACTATAGTGTGATAATTTAATTCCCCGAATGCACGTGTAGAAAACGATCATTGGGAACTGTACATTAGTGGATACTGCCACCATCGAAGTAGGTATTATCGATTTTTTTTTATGTGAACTTATGGGTTGTAGAATCTATTAGATTTGTGGTAGGTATAAGCTTTTTTGCCGTTTACATGCATAAAAATTACATGACACCCTTATATAATATTTCTCGCACGAAGTACAACCCACTCTCTTCTCCACTGTATAAAAGCTAGCGGCCGCTTACCACAATATCTACAGTTCTACGTTTTTTTTTACCGCTCGCTAAGAGAGGTACTAGATCCATGCTAAAAATCACATATGCAGATTTTAGTGAATAAGCACGTTTTAAGACCCCCTAGAATCCGATTTTATCATTTTTACGATGAAGTCTGTATGTGTGTGTGCGTGCGTGCGTGTGTATATGTGTGTGTGTTGATATTGGAAGGATGTTTTCTGAAAACTATATGACTTAAGACATTAATGGGAAGAGCTGAAATTTTTTTGGTAATAATTGGACAACCGGAAGTAGTAGTTTATGAAAAATACTCTTCTATTATTTTTTAAAAATTTATGTTATCACAAATATTAAGAAAATGAATTTCTCAATTTGATACATTTAATTTTTACCTCTCGCTAAGAGAGGTATTGGATTCATGCTAAAAATTGCATATCCAGATTTTATTGAATAAGCACGTTTTAAAGTTCCTATAATCCGATTTTAACATTTTTACGATGATGTCTGTGTGTGTGTGTGTGTGTGTGGATGTATGTGTGTATGTGGGATGTTCGAAGGACGATTACTCAACTACATATTTCCCAATCGGACATTCATGGGATGATATGAAAAAGTTAATCAATCTAAATATAAGGTACACATATAAGTAGAATTTTTGGTGTAGAGTGTAGGTATACAAGAAATGTTAAATACAATAGGGCTCGAGCAGTCATGTGACTTTGTTGGCCTTGACAAGCAGATATGGGGGCCCATATTAGAATGATAGTAATTATGTATATAGATGTCGAATATCATAATTTCTCATTCTAAATTTAGTGTTTTTCCAATTCAATGTGGTTTATTTTCCTCGGCAAGTAAATTCCCCACTAGTGACAAATTAACTACGTAAATTTAGAAAATCTTGAAATTTTTAATGAAAAATTCTGACATTTGACATCTATGTACATAATTACTAATTATCATTCTGAAACGGCCCCCACATCTGCTTGTCAAGGCCAACAATATAACATGACTGTTCGCGCCCTATACTTATGTAACCAGAAAGGAAGTGGCGAGAGGGATTGTGCTGACCACAACAGATTTTTTTATTATATCTTCCATGATTTAGATATAAAAAACATAATGTATAGAATAATCTGTTGTAATGAATCTCACTGTCCAAATAGCTCCAAAAAACCAGTAGACAAAATCAAATGTTTGTAATTAATAGATAGATGTCAGTGTCAAAAATCATCAGTTATATTTAAATGAAATTAATATAAAACTTAACATGCATTTTTCTCAAAAAAAATCATTATGTAAGTGTATAAAAATATTATATCACTGAATTCAGAATTAAATTCTTTAACGAATGAGCAAATAAAAAATATATGTTCTCATTTAAAATAAAAAAGATGGTATAAAAGATCGTATAAAAGCTACAAGACCTCTTGAGATTGTTCATACTGACGTTTGAGGTCCGACTGATCCAAATACATGGGATAATAAGAGATATTTTGTTAGCTTACTTGATGATTTTACACATTTTACTATAGTTTATCTCATAGAACATAAAAATAAAACGTTTGATGTAATAAAAGAATATATCCAGCAAGCTGAAACAAATTGGAATTTCAAAACATTAAAAATTAGATGTGATAATGGAAACAAGTATTTAAAAAACAATTTTAAAAATTGGTGCAAAGAGAAAGGCATAATGCTTGATAATACAGTTCCATACACGCCTTAACTAAACGGTAAAATAGGAAGGTTAAATCGTACTTTGATGGAAAAAGCTAGAGCATTAATTAAAGACGGATATATGAATAAAGAGATGTAGGTAGAAGCCGTCCGGAGAACAGCGTACATTTTAAATAGGAGGAGGAATCAATGGATGTAACACCAGCTGAGAAGTAAAACAGACCAAATTTTAAAAAACCTACAATTTTTCGGAAGCAATATATATGTCAAAAAATTAGGGAAATTAAAAAGCTTGATGATCGAAGTGAGAAATATATATTTGTAGGCTATTCACACAACTCTTATAGACTATGGGATACTGAAAATTCATTTATCTATAGACACAATATGTGAAAATGATATATGTAAATTTAAAAAGTATATGAAGATGAAATATGTGATGGCGGAGAAAAATAAAATGAAATATTTGATGGCGAAGAAATGCAAGATGATGAAAACATAAAAACAGAAAAAAGTACTAAAGAAAAGGAAGCTGAAGTGGAAGAAAATATTGAAAAAAGTAGAAAAACAAAGAAGGAACCTGAAGGTGAAGAAAACGCTACAAGAAAAAGAAGATTTCCAGAAAGATTTGGAGACTACATTTTACTAATTTATGAAGAAGCTACAACAGGAAGAGACAAATAAAAATGGCGCAGTTATACAGGAAGGAAAAGAAGCACATGAGAAAAATTATACATGGGTGTACGTAGATAAATATCAAGCCAAGGACAACAAAATACTAAGTAATAGATGGATATTTAGAAATTTTAACCCACTAAAAAATGTGAAATTTAACAAACAAAAATGTTTTGATTTGTAAAAATTTTCATAAATGTATTTAAGTAACTTTGTTAAATTGTTTATTAATTTAAAACATGAAATAATTCAGAGGTGTAAAAAATATTAATTTATGTTTTATTATCATGCTGGCCTAAAATAAAATGTAGTAAGTTAAGTTAGTTGTTTACCAATACTGTACAATTTTGATAGATTCTGCTCACAATAAAATTATTACTATTGGCTACTAATACATAACATAATATCCTCAACAGATTCCACTCCGTCTACAGTGCAG
Organism: Harpalus rufipes; assembly: GCA_951394225.1. Taxonomy (NCBI): domain Eukaryota; kingdom Metazoa; phylum Arthropoda; class Insecta; order Coleoptera; family Carabidae; genus Harpalus; species Harpalus rufipes. Next base: position 18,646,525 of record OX596282.1, on the reverse strand, counting down.
GTAAAGTCTAGGGCTGCGAAAAAGATCGTTTGATCGATCTTGATCGATCTTTTTTTAAAAAATCGGATTGAGCTTTTTTTGAAAAAAAGACCGAACAATCGAAAAGATCGATGAATTGAAAAATCGATTTTTTTCAAATAGATTGATCATTGAACAATTGATTTTTTTCAAACAGATCGATCATTGAAAAATTGATTTTTTTCAAAAAGATCGATCAATTAAAAAATTATTTATGTCGGTTCCGGAAAATCGATCTGTCTAACAGATATGTATCTTCTAGATTCTGAAAGATTGGTTTTTCTAAAAAGTAGATTTCTTCAAAAATCGGTGAAAAAATCTCTGGATTTCAGCAGCATTTAGCGGTTGACGCGTGTTTGGTGTTATTCGTAAATTGTGATTCGTGATTTGATGTGCACATGCGTAGTAGAAAAAATCGATATTCGTGATATGCACGCCGTATCGGTGATTGACTGAGTCATTCATAGTTTCATTTCGATTCACTCCGATAAAAATAATTTAGTTTCTGTTTATATCGTTCGGTAAATCTCTACCGACATGAGACATTTAAAATAAGGTGTGTGTATACTTTGACTTGTCGACGGAATAAAAACATTAGGAACAAAATGATATTATTATTAACCGAAAAATTTATTTCGGTTATATCGTTTTCGCTCCAGCAATAAGATTAAGTATTTCGTTTCTGTTTATGTTCCGGATTTTTTTTTCCTTTATTTCGTTCCGTTCCGGGTTCCTACTTGATAAATTCACTATTGTACTTGGTCAATTGTATGATTTGCCAATAATAAACACAAACAAAAATTAAATTTAATCTATAGCAGACTTTTTATTATTTTTATTTAAACCTTTGTTTCTAATAGACAAATATCTACTAATAAATATGTATAATATGTGATAGTTACTGTTGTACCTACTTCTTCCTGATCCTAATCATATATGAATAAAAAGCTACTTTCTTATCAATAAAGATGAATGTTTAATAAAATCGATCTTTCGATCTTTTTTAAAATCGATGTTTTTAAATCGATTTTTTGATCTATTATTAAAATCGATCTTTTGGTTATTTATTAAAATCGACTTTTTTTCTTTTATTAAAATCGATCTGTTGATACTTATTTAAATCGATATTATTAAAAGATCGAAAATCGATTTCAAATTTCTAAGATCGCACAGCCCTAGTAAAGTCAACGAATGCCGGTTCACACTCAACCGCAATGAGCACCCCACCACAATAACTTTTACTTGTATTGTCGAGATCTCTGTCTCTACGAAAAATCACATACCGATTATCCTATAGTTCAGAGTTATTAACATTGCATTTTAACCATGTTTCCGTCAAAATGAAAACATCAAAATTATTTTATTAAGAATAATACAACCTTTTTTAGTTAAGATTCTGTTTTATTGCCGAAACGTCGTTAATTAAATAGTTCTGAAAGATTTTATAATAATTCAAAATTATTTATCAAAACATTTTTGTAAAGGTGAGAAAATTTGCTACGTATGCCACGGACATTTTGGTGATATACAGAAATAGAGTTACTTTGAGTATTAGTTAGTTTTAGTTTTATGACATCATTAGTTCAGGTACACATTTATAGTTCTTTGTATACCACTTGCGCGAAATATATATTTAGTGCATGTGAGCGTAAGTTTTTTGACGAGGCTTTAGCCGAGTCAAAAAAATCACTCGAGAGCACCAAACATATTTCACACGCTAGGTAGTGCACACAATATTTTCCTACAACGAAATTTAATATTTAGAAAACAGATATAACTATTTAAAAAAATTAACCTCTATTGACATCTTCTCAATATGACAGATGAATTTTCCTGTAAGTTTTGGCACATCTCATTTTGAATTTTTACATAAGTTTAATAGTAAATTTATTAAATTATACACATCTATCAATATTAAAAACATTTACACAAATTAAAATGCAAGTTTTTTCTCGTTTTATGTTTCATTTTGGATGTTGCACGAAGTAATATGCAGTGCACTAAATAATGCACCCAGCGAATGAAATAATGCGCCCGGCGTACGAAATAATGTGCACAGTTTGTGAAATTCGCGTTGTTATGGTTACGTGTATTTAATGAAAAAATGACATATTTCGCATATTAATATCAATGACAAACATTAACATTTTTGACAGTTGTAAAAAAATGTATTTTATTATAAGTTTTTGTTACCATCCGCATTCAACTTACTCACTTCATCATGCAATAGGGCCAAATGTTCACATTGTTTCACAGTTTTGTCATTTGTAATGGTGATGTTTTTGAATAATGGAAGTTCTTTCAATTTATGTAAGTTTTTGAAAGATTGTTTAACATATTTCACTTCATTGAATGTTACTTTCACAGCTTGCTGTTTATTATCTTGAGGTTTTTTACTTAACAAATGACCTGCATGAGGATGCATCAAGCAATAATTTTGAAATGACAATAACCAACTCGTCACGATCATCAACAGTTCAGGACTTTTCAGGAAGACCTTTACAATATGATTTCATTCATCAAACAATCACTAACAAATTAATAAAAATGAAGAGCTCACAAAACTTTGTAATGCTGGTGTCACCACGCATATCTGTTTAGTAGCAAGTGAAAATTAAACTAGTCCTACTTTCATATGCTACTGGGGTTTGTATCAATGATACTTGAATTTATTGCAATCAACACGAGCATCAAGCGCAACTAATGTTTCAATTTTTTCTATAAATTTACGATAAAATATTGCACTAAATTTATTCTACGCTTTTAATACAGGGCTAGTTAATACCGACAATGAAATATTGCCATTGTAATAAATTTTAAAATATCACACTGTTTTAAAATGAGCAGCGTTTGGAGATAATTAATTGAGCATATTTTAAATAATAATTACAATAACTAAAGTAATTTAGCTTCTGTCTATGAAAAGAGATACCAACCTTAAAATAATTAATAATAATTACTATCCCACATAGTAGTTTTATTTTTGCCTAATAGATTAGAATATATATTTACGAGTAATTTCAACAATAAAAGTAGATTAAATAATATGTACATATATAATTTAAATTGCAAATTTTGCATTTTTTCTTTTCTCCGAATTTTTCGGAATCTTGCTTGACGTCGTTCGTATTCTTATACATTTCTTTCTGCTTTCGGCCTTACTTCACATTCATATAATATATTGTGCCATATGGTACATTTTGCACAGTCTGTACATTTGTTCTTCTTTTAACAATCTTTTTTTGCTCTCTTCCCATTACCAGAACAAAATCTTGCAATTAGTTTTATTGTTTCTTTTTCTGGCTCGTGGCCGTGTGTCTGAGTGTATGGACACGAATGTGGGGATCCGGGTTCGATCCTGACCGACGCCAAAAATTATTTTGGATTTTAAATGGTACAAAATTGACCCCTGTAGTGCACTCTTTACGCTAGCAGTGCGTGTCCGTGAGGTGACGCCTAATAAGCGCCCGCACGGTACAATTATTTAATCATCACCGATGACAAAGCATGCCGTGATGGATTTTTTTTAAATTCTGATTAAATCTTGAGTTTTCTATCTTACTATTCTGTTTTTCTTTTTGATTGTCCCTGTCCCATTAATTTATTTTCATATTTATATTCATTCGTAGTTGCATTTGCCTTTCTATTTCGCCCAATGTGTAGCCATTTCTTTCGTACTATTTTCTTATTTCTTACCATTTTGTTAATTTTTGTTTGTTTCCCTTTTCTTGAGTTCTTTCCAACAATTTACTAGAATTGTTTTCATCTTTCATTTTTATTCTTTGTTTATGTTTTAATGCTCTTCTCCTTGCTTCATTTCATTTTGTACTTTGATGACTTTAGTGTGTTCGTAGGTATTTTGTCTGTAAATATATTTTTTTCATATTCTTTCCACCCCTATATTTCTGCGCCGTACAACAGTATACTTTTTTCGTGGAATCAAATATTATTAACCTATTTTCCCCATAATTTTATTTATGCCCCATATCTATCATATTCTTTTTTATCTTTTCTATTTCCTTTCCAGTACCATTTGTCATTTATTTCAGATTTATCTGGGTTTAATTTTATTTGTTCAATAATAATGGCATTTATCTAGCAACAATAATATATTATATTTATAATAATCGTGTTGTTTAATAACTATGGTAATTATATGTACAAAAATATTTATATATTTGATTCCGCAATCATGTGGCAATACAAGCTAAATATATTTTTATTTAGCGCTGCAGTGGTACTACTTACTGTAGCAATCTACTGTTGCAAGAAGTTCTTCGACAGAGATGGAGGAGAAGAAGAAGAAGAAGAGAGAAAGGCCCCGGTCTTGAAGAGGAGGAATGCGATTCGATACAAGAAAGGTTATAAGTGGAGACGTCCTGCGAGAAAGGTAAATTATTCAGTCATATGTATTTATATACATACATATCCTTTTTATAAATTTATAATTCTCATACATATGTATGTACGTAGGCATTGGAAAACCATCCTCCAGATTAAGTCTCCATATGTGCTCCGTACTCCTCTAAATTTATTATTTCGAATTTCATTTTGACTCTATCAAAAAAATGATTTGGAATTATTTTATACAAAATCTTCGAAAAAAGCAGTACGCAGTGGTAAAAATTTCAAAAATTGTCCTCGTAATAGTACGCCATTAGAAAAATTTGAAAGAAACTACCTTTGAAGAAAATTTAAAAAAAATGAGAACGAGCAATACAAAAATCGCATTCGCAGCCTGCGCCTCTACGGAATTTCTGATATAACTAATTGGTGATGTCTGGATTGTGTTGATTTCTGATAAACTTCATGTCGCAGATAGCCAGATTCTATTGAAGTATGCATAACATCGGCAGCAGACAGCAGTACATTCCTCTGGTTTTAAAATTTTTACAACACGATCGACCGAACGTTTATAAATACGAATATCAAATTCATAAACCTCTCAATCAGAAGCCATATCAAACATATGTGTATATCAGCTGGGGCTACAGCGACCCATCCAACTGATGGTGATAATTTTAATGTGCGAAAGTGTCTTCAGCATTTATCTAATTATAAGTTTTAATGTAATTTATTTACGTAATAAATACTAATTATATTCTTATAATTATTTTATTTATTTTTTACTTCTGTATAGTAAGATTAAAAATAGGTTATGTAAATACCTGTGTTCCTAGGTACACCATTTAAAAAAATTATGTGCATGTTATATTTTATAATTTTGTAATTCTATGAATAAAGAACAGTCTAAAATAACTAAGGGTAATTTCAATTTGTAATTTTGGAAATTATAAGTGCCTAAATCATTAATATTATAATAATTACTTATAAAATATAAAATAATTATAATTACTTTTTTATTACAAAACAAATGGTCAATTTGCGTAGCAGTAGAACAAATATTACATAATAAAAGAAGAGATTTCGCGACCATTGATCTCTCTGCACTCATCTCTCACGATTTCTTAACAGTTTCCGAGATCATAATGGTGAGCCTCGAAAAACGGGCACCTGTATTCTACATATTTCAAAACTACAAAACAATTCCCTAATATCGGTTGAGATAATGCAATCAATAAGACTCATTAATAATGTGGCGAATTGAATTAAATTCCCCCAACCAAATACAGCCTATAAATTAATTTCATGAACTGCTCACAAAATATGAAACAAGTTAATTCACTTAGTGCCGGTTTTATAAAGATATTTAATCTTCACTTAAAATTTTGTTGTCAAGTAATTTTAATGAAATGAACAAATTCGAATTTAGTTTCTCTGTTCTTATGACATTTAAATCATTGCAGTAAAAAAAAATGCGTTTCATTAAGTTTACTACAAGTAAATTTTAAGTGAAGATTAAATTTCTTTATAAAACCAACCCTTAGTTTTGAGCATGTAATTTATCCTTTTCTGAAAAATTCCTTTTACTAAAACATTCTTTTACTTTTCTATTTCTATGGTCTAAAATTTAATTAACATTGCGTTTCAAATTAGGATCAGGTTATTTGTATAAACGTTTCATTTCGACATAAAATATAGGTATATACATGACATATTACAACCTAGAGGAAGATTTTAAGGTCTGTATATACTTTATTATTCAAAGCACTTTCTTCGTGTATTCTATTTCTAAATTCATCTAATTTACTTGCAATGATTATACGTTATGTGAATATTATTTACACATACCCATTGTACATAAGGCCCGGTATTTAAAATTGACATGTATATGTAGGTTTTACAACACTTTTTAATTGACAGGAAAGAAACAAACAGCCGTATTCATAGTAAAGAGAAAAACTAGCTTTAAACCAGGTCTACGTAGTCCTAGTTTAAACCAGGTCTAAAAATGGTTATTCATAGTCAAATTTAGACCTGGTTTAAACCTGATCTAAGTAAATCGAACTTAAACCAATCTATCTAGTCGGCCATGGCCATTCAATGTACTGCTCACGCGTAGTGAACACAATTCTGAATTTTGTGATGACATCTGATGTTTATTGCGCTGATTTATTACAACTAAAACTGCATTGAGATCTTTTTATTGGCTTTTAACTACGAAATTAATATAATTAATTTTTATCCATAATATTTATGTTGATTGCGGTAACATATATTCATGGCTTTAGTACATCAAGGTTTAAAAGGAAAGATGAATTTCTTGTAAATATAGACGAACATAATTTGCAGTTCTCCGAAAATAACACCCCTACTACTTCCAAAAATAAAACATTAGGATCAGAACCAGTAGATTCAAATTAAATATTTAATAATTCTTCAATATCCAAGCAAAAATCCCTTTCCTAAAATTTACTTGGACGAGATAATTTGAAATTAATGTCTAAAAGAAAAAATATCACTACTAAGCGAATTATGACAATGTACGTGCAGAAATGTTTAGAGCTATACGAGAAGAAAATAAAACAAGAAATTAAATATGAAAGAGAATTGCATATAAGAGATGGGAAGAAAAAATATTTAAATGTAAATGTGAAATGATGAAAATGAAAAATAAATTAAATAAAAAACTTGAATGTTATGATAAAAAATAACTGGATTGCAGTCAAGTTTTATTTATTTATCTCAATTGTTTAAAAATTTAATACATTTAATAATAATACTTAACAATAACAACATACATGGATTTCAACCAAATTATATTTGTTAATTAACTTATTTTATATATTACAGTTTTATTTTATTTATTAATTTCTCTATTCGATATTATTAAATTTCTCAGATTGATATGATCTAAATAAACCTGGTTCCTTTTCCGATATTCCACTACATTTTTAACGAGGTTTTTATCTTCTACATCTACATCATTACCATGATCAAAAATTTCTTGAAGATCATTATCCATCATGAATTTATGACATACTATGTACTTACCAAAAACAATATATTAAATAACAATAATTTACATTAAACAAAATTCTATTTTCATACTATTGTCAACTGACTTAATCCCACAATAAACTAGGGTGCGAGGAGGTATAAATTTTAGTCTAGGTTTAAACCCGTACTAGCGTTAAACTGCCTCTATGAATAACTGTTTGTGCCGGTCCAAGTTAAACTTGAGACAGGTCTGGTTTAAACTCGAACAGGGCCACTATGAATACAGCTGAAACAGTTTAACCAGAGATGAAATTACCGGGTGTAAAAATAACTAATTTTAAAATTTTATAGAAATATTTTACACGACGATGTACTTTGAATATTTTTTTCTTTTGTGAAGTAAATATATACTTATTTCATGGATCCTACATTTATCTTTTTTCCAAATTTTACCAGTATTTTACTTCGAGATCATCTAGATTCTAGGCGTTAAAACTTATTAAATCGATGTTTTTAAAAGAGAAATTTGCCTGTAATATGAGTGTCCAGCTGTCAGTTGTGAACAAGTAATATAAATGAGTTAATGGCATAAAATACGAATGGGATCTTTATATTTTCGTCACAAGTTGAGGCCCAGTGATTTACGGTTATTTGAAATATATCACATCCGTGTGAACCGAATATATCCACAACATCGGAGTTACAGAATTATTATAGCAGCACTCATGCTGATATTCAAATAAATCAATATTATGACTTATTTATTTCACAAACTAGAGAAGATATGGATATTGATATATAAAATGTGTACTGGGTTTCAATTTTGTAACTTTATTTCTACTGCATTTCAAATTCTACTAGTATTGGGTAAGAATAATTAATACAAAAATGTCATAAAAAACAACTTTTCAAACTAGACGTAAAAAAAAGAAATATAAAGAATAAACTATAGACATTCAAGAACACGAATTCTACTACTCTAGACTAATTAAAATTTGAAATCAACTCTGAGAAAGAGTAAAAGAAATCTCAATTCTAGTGGAATTTGAAATCCTGTGGAATATAAAGTTAAAAATTCGAGGCCCTGAATAACAAAAGTTTGGTATACTTTGTTTCTGTGTATTACTCTGCCGGGAATAGTTTTGTTATAATGAATTTCCGCAGCTTCAATTTTATGTAGAGCAATGATAAGAAATTCACTTGTTTCCGAACTAATTTGTATTTTATGTGGAAGTTTGTCAGATTACAATTTATAAGATCTATAATTTATATTTGGGTACGAACCACTCACACATGTGTATATTAACTTTCTTTTATTTATTTTTTTCTTTTTTACTATTTCAGTCAGCATTTTATTATATTAAGATGAGAAATGATGTTTATATTATTATATATTACTACACGTCGGATAACAGTATCTGCTGGAATAAATCGCCCATATGTGTACTTAAGATATTAGCTCATATTAAAGGTTTTTAACATGAGAAAGTTTTTTTTTCAAATGTTACCGATACTCGGGCCGGTCCAAGGTGCAGGATGTCCTGGTTCGGAACCGTCCTGAAGCTCATCCTGCAACACATTGACAACACGGCAATGTCATGGATAACGAAGTTGAAAGGGGCGTAGATACCACCCTCTAATAAGCCTCAACTTCTTATGATGCTTCCCTTCGACTAGAGGTAACCACGCAAGAAGTAGGTACATGCTGAGAAACGATTAAGATGAACTAATGAAATGAATATATTTTATTATTGTTCTTGCATACTAATTACTAAAATGGATATTATAAATCATCACAGTCGCGAACTACATCAGAGAATGATCGAACGCTTCCCAGAATTACAGAGAAAAAGGATACAAAATATTCAGGACCAGAAGTGTCAGTTACTCACCACAAACAGGTTAACAGCTGAAACAATAACAACATAAATGAGGTATCCACCGAACTCTGGTAGACACAAATAAACACCCGATACAACCACACTTATTGAGGATCAGGAAGAGCAAGCTACAAATACATATAACAAAATAGGATATAAAAGCTATTCAGACTTATGAATTTAACTACGCCTTATACCACTGTAAAGGCGTAATTGAATTGGACACAACATACAATTCAGCACTGCCAAAACTAACATTTCATAGCAACATTCATAACATCTTAAATAAATGCAAGAAGATCATAGACACAAATTTGCATAACAGCAACATTTCCCAAATTACAGAAGTAATATACAGGGTATTTGGCGCAAGTCCGGCACCATGAATATTTCGTTTATTTTGAGAGATACAAAAAAATGTTAATAAGAAAAGTTAAACTAGACAAAGGGGCTCATAAGATGATCATAGCAGAAATTTTGTATCACTTCCGGTTTTAGCGGAAATGGGTACAACTTTAAAACTAGCATAGGGAATCGGTATTTTTATATATTTTTTTCTGAATGTACATAAAATTTGCTTCACAATGATACCAAATTATCATAGTTTTACTTTCACCATTTCAAAATGGCAACCATCTATTCTCAAAATATGTATTAATAAAATTCCATACAAAATAAAACATAGCAAACTATGAAAACAATTTTATTATCTTATAACAATCATCATCATTGTGAAGCTAATTTTATGTATATTCTGAAAAACAATATAATAACAAAAACCGATTCCCTATGCTAGATTTAAAGTTGTAACCATTTCCGCTAAAACCGGAAGTGATACAAAATTTCTGCTATGATCATCTTATGAGCCCCTTTGTCTAGTTTAACTTTGCTTATTAACATTTTTTTTGTATCTCTCAAAATAAACGAAATATTCGTGGTGCCGGACTTACGCCAAACACCCTGTATATAGGGTGAGTCTGGGAAAACGCCCCACCCCCCTTTAACTTTTTTTATTATAAGTAATACAAAAGAATAGCTCATATAAAAGTTTTATTGTTTTAAATATACTATTTGACGGCAGATGTAAATATTTTTATTGTAAGGTTTACAAGATACGATTATCAACTTTTTGAAATAGCAACCAATAATTATTTTCCTAAAATATATCCGGCATTTTTTCTCTTTTTAACGATGTATTAGTGTTTATTAATGTATTTGAAATAATTCGAGAAATATAAGATAATTGAGAAATATGGGAAATAATTTTTATTCAAATTATAGGTGGCTATGTGAAAATAAACAAAATATAACAATGTTAAACAGTTAAATAAATATCAACGAGTATACATTTGTTATTTATTTTTAATAAACACCTAGAATATTTGAATGAAAATTATTTCTCATATAGCTTAAATTATTTTTCTCGATTTTTTTTCAAATGCATTAATAAAAAATCTGATGTGGCCACCACAATACCTTCCGTCAATCCTGTGTATTATGTACAAATTCCATACATAAATTTTCTTGCAAAAGATTCTAAATTTTTGGTATTATGTGATTCCCTTTCTCAGCAACTGAATTCCATACTCCTGATACAAAAAAACCACATGAAATAAGAAAATTATGAAATTTTGAATGAAAAATTATAACACTTGTCAGTTGTGGACATAATTAATTGCTGTCATTTTGACACGGGTCCCCATATATGCTTGCCAAAGTCAGCAAAGTCATGTTACTGCACGCGCCCCATATATAAATTTTCTTGCAAAAGATCCTATATTTCCAGTATACTTATTTCATAAACAAACTATGCAAATTGCACTTGACACTGACATCTTCTTCTTCTTCTTCTTCTTCTTTAGTTTTTCCCATTCCTTTGGGGGTTGCTATTTTGTATTTTCTTCTTCCACTCATTTTTGTTTTGCGTGTCGTCCTCATTCAGTTACTTTTCTATCAAGTCTTTCGCAATACAGTCATTTCATCTTATATTTGGTCTTCCTATGTTTCTTCCACCTTCTATTACTAAGCTATTCTTCCTCATGACATGTTCAAACCAATGTAATCGTCTCTCTTATATCTTTCTAGAAACATTAGAGATATTTCTCTTATTCTTTTATTCATTTACTATTTATTGATACTGACATCTGTCAGTTTGAATTTTCTGAATATATTAGCAGTTTCCATGGTTAAGTTAGCATAGCTGGCTGATTTATGCAAATTAATATCGTTATAATTCTTTAACTCTATATTTGTTGAATATGAAATATAAAATGCAATCAAATCGTATAGAGAATAATATAATATATAAGCTAAATAATATTTAACTGAGTTTTTTCAAGAAAAACTGTTAAAAATCTTCAAATGAGGATACTTCCGGTTGATCAATTATAACCAAAATCTAATCAAGTCTGCAGATGGTTGTAAGAGAGAGGAATACGCAAGAATTGTAATTTTTGGAATTCTAGTATTGGAGATATCGTGGCTGAATCCGCGATCACATACACACACACATACACACATACAGTCATCATCGTAAAAATAGTAAAATCGTATTGTAAAGACCTTGAAACGTGCTTATTCAATGAAAACTCACCTCAAGACAATACCTTTCTTACCTAGAGGTGATGGAAGGTAAAAAACAAAAAAAAAATAGATTTTTTAAAAATAAATCAATCAAATAAAAATCAAATATTTAAATTATTCTCTTAATCCTCCACTTTCGTCGCTACATAATTCAATCCTCCGACGCAGATTTTTAAAGCTATTCTGAATTTTCTCAACTGTTAAGGCGGATATAGTATTTCTTATGCGATTTTTTAATACCTGTGCTTTATTGGGTAAGTTTTCTGCATATACTAGATGTTTTAAACTTACCCACAAAGAAAAATTTGCACTTGTCAAATCTGGGCTCCTTGTGCGCCGTGAAATTGGACCACAACATTGTATTAAATAAATTTTCTGTTCTAACGTTTGCATTTTATTATAAAAATATTGTCAATACTTTCCAGATTAAACTATATACAAATATTGCAATAAAAATAACGACACATGTCAGATTTAACATGATACTTGACATGTTGTGAGTGGGTAAAGCAAATCCTGTATCCAAGGCACTTTCCTAATTTGAAGGATGTAAATAATAAAAAATCTAATTAAAATATTATTAATTAAAGGTGTAAATGACAGTGTGTTTCAAATCATGCAAAAAAAGTTCTTCTTATAACATTTTTTTGTAAAATCAAAAAAGATTTTTTCCCTCTGGTAAACTCAATCCGGAGACATACTGTATTTAAAATTAATGAACGATTTCGAGAATTGAGCCCCAGGTCATAATAAACTTGGCTACATTTGACTTGGATTAAAAACAAAGTAAAAGTTAATGGAGCTTCCATTATGGAAGAACATGTTAGCGATGCACGCTTTTCACATATTAATCTTCTTTTTATTGAAACAAAAGTATGGTCGCTATAACAACCAACCGGTTACTTGTTATTTCTTAAACTTTTTTTACGGAAGCCTGAAGCCTTTCGAAAATAATTGAAAGTGCACAGGAAGCTAACAAGGTAATATTGTTTTCATTACATCATAAAGAAACTTTTGCCGACATTATTGTTTGCTTTCTTTCCTGACTGTTTACCGATCTGACGAGAATAGAACAACAAAAAGTTCAAAGGTGTTGATTTAATAACGAAAGATATTGCATGTTAATTAAAAATCTTAATGCATGTATGTATGTGAGGTGTAAGTAAAATAAAGTGGTTTATGACTATTCCCACGTATAGCGACTAGTGCCATATTCGGTAAAAGTCATAATTGAAAATAGTTTCTTGATATTATCTTGACACTCATGGTCTGTTTTCCAATGAAGTCGGTGTATTTTGCTGTTCTAAACCAATCGCAGTCGTATTACCAAGATATATTGTTTTGTTATAACAATATTTTTACATTTATGTTGTTTAATTACTATTTTAGTGTAGTTATTGCATCTTAGGGGTCTCGTTCCAACCGTGGTAGGAGATGGACGTATTTAATTGAGCGCCGAATTGATTGTATACTCTCATTAAATCAATAATTTATGAAGTGAAAATGTGTTGGTAATAAATATGTATATCAGTATCTCAAGGAATTATTAAGGAGCTGGCAGAAATAAGGGATTTAGATGAAAATTATAGCAAATAAAATAGGCCAGGATAGGATTCATTTACAGCTGCTAAATCGAAATAATATCCTATATTTCATTTACATAGTCCTTTTATGTAGTTTTTTGCTTTCATATATTAACTTCCTTTTCAGGTTTATTATTTCATTTTAATTTATTATTAAGGCTCTCAAATACCTTTTTACTTCCTCGTACGCAAGTAAAGGAAGTATTGTAATCGCGAAAAATTTCGGTTTTCAGATTTCAGCGGAAATATCCATTTTGATTATCCCTGAATCGATTTTGACTAATTTCGTTGTGACGTCTGTACATACGTACGTATCTCGCATAACTCAAAAACGGTACGCCGTAGAAAGTTGAAATTTTGTATTTAGGACTGCTATAACATCTAGTTGTGCTCCTCCTTTTCTGGTTATTACACAATTTCCAGAAGTGGCACTTTACATGAAGCCTATAATAGATTTTAATGAAAAACTGTTTTAAAATATAATTCAAAACTTTTCAAATTTGGTATACGACTTTTATGTCAATCGAAATAACATAATAGATTTTGGTTAAAATTGGCTAACCGGAAGTGGTACATTACTTAAAGTTGTTAACAGTTTTTCTTGAATAAAATGATTTTATTTTGATTTTAGAAATAAATGCTTCAAGTAAAAGTTTTAGAGAATTAATTTCTGCGTCTGGCACATCATGTATTAATAAATTAGCTCTTTGTATAAGCGAGATACGTAAATTTAAAAATTATATACTTTTTTTTTTGTAATAAAGCTTGCTTTGGATTAGGACAAAAAAATAAAAAAAATGTTCATGTCAAATTAAGTTAAATACGTGCAATTTTATGATTCGTACAGTAACAAATATTATATTTTTATTGTGAAATTAGTCATATTCATTGTTGTAATCAAATATTTCTTTGTTGTAATCAAAACTCTCTTTAGAAAGAACCGGGTTAGATTAATGTTAATTTAAGAATGATAGTAATAAATGAATTATTTTTTGTTCTATATCAAAATATTTCTCGGGCTTGGCTTAAGCCTGTCAATATTTTGTAATTTAATTATTAAAAAAATATGTATAGGTTAATAGGCGCACAAAGAAGTCGTGTGGTGTCCACATCACTCATGACATGTTATTAAAAAAATATGTATAGTTTAATAATCGTACAAGGAAGTCGTGTGTTGTCCACATCAGATTTTTTTATTCTATGGAGATCATATCAATTTTAATAATGTATTATTTTTAATATAATAATATAATAATAATAATAATAATAATAATAATAATAATAATAATAATTATAATAATAAAGTCCTTTATTTAACTAACTTAACTACATATCTTTTAAAGAATTAAACATTATAATTATTTAACTTTATGCTACAATTTTAAAGTATTATTGTTTTTTACCTTCCGTCACCTTTAGGTAAGGAAGGTATTGTCTTTGGTCAAAAAATTCAATCATGAGTTTTTACTGAATAAGCACGTTTTAGGGTCCATATAATACGATTTTACCATTTTTACGATGATGTCTGTATGTATGTGTGTCTGGGTGTCTGTGTGTCCGTGTGTCTGTGTGTCTGTGTGTCTGTGTGTGTGTGACAAAACTTCCGGATTCCATAACTTTAATACCACGATTCCAAAAATTATATTTTTTTCGTATTTCTCAAGTTTACATCCAGAAGAACTGATTAGATTTTGGTTATAATTGGTCAACCGGAAGTAGTCTCATTTGAAGATTTAACAGTTAAATTTGATTTATTGACATTTAACGATATTATAACTTAAAGAATATATTATTCTCTATACGATTTGATTACAATTTATACTTCATATTCAATAGATACAGAGTTAAAGAATTTTAAAGAAATTAAATTTTATAATTCAGCCAGCTATGCCAAACTTGGGAACTAGTAATATATTCATATAATTCAAATTGACAGATGTCAGTATCAATAAAAAGTAAATTAATGTGGCAGATATGAGGATGTTGAAGTAGATATTGGGGAATACACGGAAAGATACGGTAAGAAAATAACTCTAGTGTTACAAGTTTTTAGAAAGATACAAGAAAGACGATTACATTGGTTTGAACATGTCATGAGGAGAAATGAAGAATTATATTGGAACAAGAATGAATAGTTTAGTAATAGGACGTTAAAGAAACAGAGGATGACCAAAGATAAGATGGAAGGACTGTATTGCGGAAGATTTGAGAGAAAAGGAACTGAATGAGAACGACATGCAAAAATAGCGACCCCTAACGAATGGGAAAAGCTAAAGAAGAAGAAGATGCCAGGGTCAAGTGCAATTTGAATAGTTTGTTTATGAAATAATTTTACTGGAAATTTAGAATCTTTTGTAAGAAAAATTATGGAATTTATACATTATACACGAGAATGACGGAAGGTATTGTGCTGGCCACAACAGATTTTTATTTTTTTTGTTAGTTAATCCAGTAATGACATAGGCCTACTCCAGGTTTTCCAATTGTTCCTGTCTTTGGCAGTTACGTGCCATAGTGCAACTGCAATTTTTTAAATGTCGTCTGTCCATCTATTATGGCCTTCCTCTACGTATTTTGTTGTAACGTGGTTTTCATTCTATATTTATTTTTGCCCAGCTTGAATTTTCCATGCGTGAAATATGGTTTGTCTATTTCCATTTTAACTTAGTGGAGAAAGTTCAAGCGTCTATGATTTTTGTTTGTTTTTGTATGATGTTATTACTAATTTTCTCGATTCTTTTTACATTTAGCATACTTCTTTCCATATTACATATATATATATATATATATATATATATATATATATATATATATATATATATATATATATATATATATATATATATATATATATATATATATATATATATACAGGGTGTCCCTTAACTTGGTGCACAAACTTTAAGGGCATATAATACTGATCAAAATGAGTAAAAAAAGCTTAGTCAAAATGTGTCCGATCTTTAATAGTTTCCCAGATATAACGCAGTGAAAAATGAGTTTTTACGAGATTTACCTTTGCTATCTCAAAAACTATAAGAATTACGATTTTGATTAATTGAGACTTTTTGTTTACCTTTGAGAGGTAATCTTAGATGGCCTTTTGTTATTTTATAAAAATCAAAAGTGAAATGTTGTGGCGACCTTGGTCAATATTTAATTTTCATATAACTACGTAACTATAAGAAATTGAGAAAAATGTTTCATATAAAATTTTATTGTTTTTTATAGTCTTTTTACTGACATAGACAAAATTTTATTCGATCGTTATCTTTGTCAGTTTTTCTTAGATTTTTCGCTTTTCTCGGAAACAGTTGAAGATCATTCCTATGTTGATGAAGCTTTTTTATTCATTTTGGGCAGTACTATATGCCCTTAAAGTTTTTGCTCGAAGTTAAGGGACATCCTGTATATATATATATATATATATATATATATATATATATATATATATATATATCAATTCATTTTACATTTAATGTACTTCTTTCCATATTTATTTGCTCTATTGTTTGTTTTTCTGTACCTTTGTCAGTGACTAGGTATGACAGCCGCAATTAATGCAACATTATTATATTAGGTGGTGGTTAAGGGAGAAATAGGGTTTAACAAGGGAGTTTAGTTTGATAAAATATTCTGCTCTCCTGTCTCTTCTACGACAAAAACTGTAGAGTACAAAGGGTCCGAGAAGTTAGCAACCACTTTTAAGCACAAACAATGAAACATATACCACAGGTTTGTGATTCGTTTGTGCCTGTTTGTAATCTATAAACAAAATCAGTGAACCCAATAATACAAAAAATATGGACAAATTAAACGTGGTCGCTGATTTCACGCCCAGCGACCACATGTAAAGCACTAACTTTGATTTATATGTCAAACATTTGTGCTTCGTTTGTGCTTTCAGAATACATGGTTGAAAATTTCAAATGGAAACTCTCATATTTATTGTAAATTGAGATAAACCGGTCGAAAATAAGTAACTTATAACTGAAACTTTTTTTTTCGTAAGTATATTATAATGTTTCTCGTAAAATATGGATACGTTACAGATTAAGTTCAGTCGAAAAATATTTATGCCTGTCTGGTTTCCTGGTTCACATGTCCAGTTTTCCGTGTATGGAGATTATATTGAATTGTCATTATAATTGTGGTTTTAAAATGATTACTACTCGTACAAACATTGTTGTAGTCACCGCCATCTACTGGAATTTTTCATACATAGGTTGTTCTCGCTTATGTGTTCTGCGGCGCAATCACACAGACCGTTTCAAAACGATGCAAACTTCAATTGTAATTTAATATTTATTAGAAACATAATTTTCAATATATAATTCATTTTTTGTTACTTGTGCTCTTGTGGCATCTAATTTTAAATTAATATTGTAAAAATTGACGTATGTGAAATACCCTATTACTTATACAATAAGTAAATGTTTATTATTGCAAACAAAATAACTAAAATACTTTTATACAGTTAACAATTAATGAAATGAATTTACGAATTATGCAGTTTTAGACTTATTTTGTCACTTTGAAAAAGTCATCTTCAACAAAATGAAGGGAACAAACTCTCATGTAAGGATTCATTTTCTCACTAATTTCTAACTTATTAATCCAGAGTTTTCTTCTACTTATAAACTCATATTCTCCGAATTGATTTTGCAGAATTTTATGATCTACAAATTTCATTTGAAGCTTTTTACCTCTCGCTAAGAGAGGTATTGCATTCATGCTAAAAATCGCATATCCAGATTTTATTGAATAAGCACGTTTTAAGGTCCCTACAATCCGATTTTAACATTTTTACGATGATGTCTGTGTGTGTGTGTGTGTGTGTGTGTGTGTGGATGTGTGTGTGTGGGATGTTGGAAGGACGGTTACTCAAAAACTATAAGACTTAAAATTTGTTTAACAACGTATTTCCCAATCGGACATTCATGGGAAGATCTGAAAAGGTTTTGGTAATAATTGGACAACCGGAAGTAGAAGATTCTTGAAAAAAAATCTTCTAAATATTATTTTTTGAAAATTTTTCGTGGTAATATTAAAGAAAATTAAATTCTCTATCTGATACATTTAAATATTTTATTATATATTCCATAGATTTAGAGATAAAAGAAGTATAATATATAAAATAATCTGTTGTAATAAATTTGACAGCCGAAAGAATGCCATGAAAAATAGTTGATAATTTAAATTATTTGTAACTGACAGATAAATGTCAGTGTCAGAAATAATGAGTAATGAATTAAAAATGTACTTGGAGAATCCCTTAGTTCTTGATCTGTGACTATTATGGAGATGACAAGTCTAGGTTGAAGGACTTAAATTTGTTTCAAACATTATGGGACAATGTACACCAGTACTATAGACTAGAGTAACTTTGAATTGCGAAAAAGCTATCAAATTCTTCTCAAGTAAGTTGTAAATATTGACAAAATTACACATCGATATAAGAATAATCGGAGTGCAATCTATCCGTAACTTTATTAAAGGGAATTAGTGTTATTTAGATATAACATGTATGAAAAAATAAAATGTAAAAGAAGATATGTAAGAATAGATGCATAATCCATATATACATTTTAGACCGCCCAAAATTAATGTTTTTACTAGAAGAATATGAAGAGAAAGTAAACAACGTTGTTCGAATTGAAAATTGCTGTTACCAGCCTAATATTTATATATGGTAAACTCTACTTTGTAATTTATTGTAACATAATTTATGGTAAAATATCTTCATGTTGAGACATGCTATTATTGAATAATAAAGAAGTTTATACGTCATAGATTTATATGAATATATTATTTGTATTTACAAAAATATTCTTTGCTTTATGCATACAGCCAGGTAAAATATACGGCGAGAGGTTATGTGCTGGCCACATCAGATTTTTTTTGTTAGTAACTTTTTTCCTAAATGTGCGATTCATTAAAAAATTCATTTATAGGTAGCTTAAATCTTTATTTTAACAATTTTATTTATTTCATATTACAACAAACGTTTGTCATTAAACTGGAGTATCCAGAGCATGGACACTACTAAAATATAAATGAAAAATGAACACAATCACATATTGTTTATTAATTTTAACTCTAGTAGAGAGTTAAATACACTTCTAATAACGTGTATTTACCCCCGTTAGCATCTAATACAGCTGGGCAACGGCGTGGCATACTGCGTATAAGTCTGCGTATGCTTTCTTTTGGAATCTGTTGCCATTCCTCCACCAGAGCTTCTTCCAGTTCTCTTATTATCACAGGTGGGTTCATTCGGTTTCTAATGCGTTGTCCTAGTTGATCCCATAGATGCTCAATGGGATTGAGGTCTGGATTGCATGCTGGCCATTCCATCTTTTCAATATTGTTGTCTGCCAGGTATTGCGTAACAACTCTAGCCGAATGCGCGCGGGCTCCATCTTGCATCAAGACGAAATTTTCACGCCTATTTGTTGCTGAAAGAGCCAACGGTCGAACGTGATAATTTAGTATTTCGTCAATATAGCGCCGTGCAGTCAATGTGCCGTTTGGAATGATAAAAGTTCAGTTTTGCCGCTGATCGATATTCCTCCCCAAACCATAACTGAACCACCTACAAAAGCAACACGCGACTGCATATTATGTTGGATATAACGCTCATTTATTCTTCTCCAAACTCTAATACGTCCATCGTGGGAGTATAAATTAAATTTGGAGTCATCTACAGCCCCCCAGTGTCTCAGTTGCCATTTACGATGTTGCTGAGCATACAGAATTCGAGCTCTTTTATGGTTCCTAGTTAAAGACAGTACTTTAACAGGAATCCGGGAAGATAAATGACCCTCTCGAAGCCTATTTCGTACAGTCTGGTCAGAAATCCTGGTACCAGTTGCACGAGAGAGCTCATTTTGTAGCTCTCGAGCTGTAGCGAAGCGCTTACGTAGAGCCTGAAGTTTCAAAAATCTGTCTTCATTAGGAGTAGTTAATCTTCCTTGGCCTTGCCCAATACGTCTGGATAAAAGACCGGCCTCTTGGTATCTTCTCCATGCCCTCCAGATAACTGAGTGGCTAACTCCTAGACTTCGAGCTACGTACCGCTGTGGTCGACCTTCTTGGATTAACGTAACGGTTTCAGACAATTTAATTTGACTCAAATGTCTTCTATTGCCTCTATTTTCATTCATAGCTCACAAATTTAGCGATCTTTCACTGCTATACTTTAGCAAATAATTAATAAAATATCGCAGGAAACTAAATTTCACTCCTGTTTTGCGTCTTCTTTGATTAATACCAGTGTAGAAGGATAATGACAGAATCAAAACAAATAAAACAAGTACTGATGTTTAAACAATACATAAGACAACTTTAATTCTCAATATGGGTATTCTTGTTTTCTTAGTATTAAAGTTATTAACGAAAAAAAAATGACCCTCTAATTCTTTTGAACAGTGTAGAATTAACAAGGGCTATTCCGCGATAATTTAGGGGATCCTTGGGATCTCCCTTTTTATGAATTAAAAGCACATGAATATTAGACCAGCAGTCAGGTAATACTTCTTGAGCTAAAATTTTGTTGAAAAGATTTAAAGCATAATGAATCCAATTGGGCGGGAGGCCTTTATAAAAGTTATTGTTTATGCCGTCCTGCCCAGCTGCTTTGTTAGATTTACTAACATGTAAGCCATATTGTAATTCTTCCAGAGAGATATCACAGTCAAAAATTGGATGGAAGCAGTCAAAAAAAGAGGCTTAATTGGTTACGGGTAGTGAATTATAAATGTTATTATAAAACATTTCCCACTCTTTCATGTTTATTTCGTTTATATAAAAGTATTGAAAGTTTTCCAAAATTTCCAAAATTCTCTAGAGTTTTTACATCACTTAATTTATGCTGTTTCTTTGAAAAAGTTACGTTTTTTATTTTTATGAAATTAAAATACTGTTTCTTTGCCTCTACATATTGTAATAATTTTTCATTATTTGGGTGCTTTCTGAATGATCTTAAAATGGCTTTACATGTTCGTTTAGCATATCTACATTCGTTGTCGAACCAAGAGTTGTAATTTATGTGCTTTTGGACTAATGGTACATTTACATTGTTCTTTTGATTTTTAGCATGTCTGTTGATCATGCTACTTCTGTAATTGTACTTTCTAGATTCATTGCTACTTCATTAATATTTTCGCTATTGAAATAAATATTACTGTGTTTAGTTAATTGAGAGTAAAAATCTGATTTCTGGTCTTCGTTATACTTAAATGTGATATCAAATTTAGGGTTGACATTTGTTAAGTTTTGAACTGGTTCGTTATATCCTACATTGTTTATATGAAAACATGCAATAAAATTAATGATACACATGCTGTGATGAGAACTAGATATAGTGGGAATTATTTTAAAGGAATCTATTATGTCGAATCCATTTAAATTTGACCATGCTAAATCAATAGTACTGTTGCCAATAGCGCTAATGAACGTGAAATTGCCAGGAATATCGTGCTGCACTCTGCCATTTAAAGCGTAGAAACCATATTTTTCCATTATGTTAACTAATGCTCTACCCATATTGTTGATTTTTGTATGAACCGATTGCCTAGTTTCATTAACATGAGGACAGGGGAATATTTCTACTTCTATTTGATTTAAATTCCCGATATGCGCATTAAAATCACCACATATTACTATTTGATGCGTATTATAATTAGCAACAACAGATGACATGGATTCTTCCAGCATACTTGTGCAATAGTTGTCAAGATTCGGACTCAAGTAAGTAAATATAATTATGAGTTTTAGATCTCGAAAACTAAATTCAAAAATTATCTACAGATTCGTGTTTTCAATTAAATTAATCAAAAACTCGCAGTTCTGTTTAACTATGATCATTAAACCCCCGCTTGCTCTACCCTTTTGCTTGCATTTAACCCCCTTACTATTAAAAATACATGTATACTCCCTCATAAAGTTTGGTAGAACTACAGTGTCCTGCTGGTGCCACGTTTCACACAGACAGATTATTTCATTCTTCAACATATTTCCAATTAAATCCTGATCTAGAGTATAAAAATTGTTCCAACCTTCCACGTTCCAAAAATTCAAAGAAATTCCATTGTATCTGCAAAAGGAATTAATATTAGAAATTTTGTTATTATTGTGAGCTTTAGGAATGATACTTAACTTAGCAATAGTATTGTGAATCTCTTTACTGTTTGAAGGACTAGCCTCTGCAGTGCTGAAGAGTACACTGTTTCCATTTATGCAGCCGTTTGCTGCTGAGGTTGAAATAAAAAAGGACTCGAAGAGTTGTTCTTCGCACCGGATTGAATGTTTGTATCAGGTTTTAGCTTCTTTTGTGTTTGCCCTATGTTTTGAGGTGAATCTTCGGATGATTGTGACTGCCGCCCCCTTACGATACCTGTTTGGTTGTATATATCGCCTTGGGTGAATACTACATTATCTCGGATAATTTTAGCGCCGATTCCTTTTGATTGATATTCTTTCAGCTTGTCAATCAGCTGTTTTTGCTTCAGTCGGTCTGTATCACACAGATCATGATTCACAAATATATTTGTTCCCTTAAAAACGCTATGCATTTTCGACTTGCGAAGTATTGATTATGATATTCAAATGGGTTTTTATCAAGCCTAGTAGTTTCACTGTTAGTTTATGTTTGTTTAATTCGCCATCATCTATTCCGTAAAATACTAGATTTTTTTTCTTTATATATTTATCTAGGTGATTTATTGAACGCTGCTGTGCATCAATTGTGTGTTCTAATTTTGAGATTCTATCGGAGTTTCGATTCACTGTGGTATTGAATTCCATTATGTGGTCTTTTATTTCCGCTAGATCATCAAGTAGAGTGACTTTATTAAAAATGTAATCGATTTTGTTCTCCAATTCCGACATGATGTTAGGTTATGAGTACCACACGTGGTATCACTTTTGGAAAAAAAACTATAAACAAATAATAATTTGCCACTTTCTATACCTTGACAGATTCTCCACAAACTTTGTTTATGTTAAATGCTTAGTTATAGTGCTTTTACTCTTATTGTACTTTAATAATCAGTAAAAATGCTAAGCAGTTTGAAAAAACTCATTTGTTGACAGTAGCGTGTTGCCAACCCCTCCTATACATCTATTGAATATGAAGTATAAAATGCAATATAGAGAATAATATATTCTTTAAAATGTATTAACATTAAATGTCAAATGTAATTTAACTGCTTTTTTTTAAGAAAAATGTTAAAATTTGCAAATGAGGGTACTTCCGGTGGACCAATTATAACCAAAATATAATCATGTCTGCTTATGGATCTAAACTTGAAGAATACGAAAAAATATAATTTTTGAAATCGTGGTAGTGGAGTTATGCGATCCGAAACGATCGTCACATACACACACACACACACAAATGTCAAAAAATAATATTTAACAAAGTTATTTAAGAAAAACTGTTAAAATCTTCAAATGAGGGTACTTCCGATTGAACAATTATAAACAAAATCTAATGCAGTCTGTGTATGGATGTAAGGAAGAGGCATACGTAAAAAGTGTAATTTTTGGAATTCTAGTATTGGAGATATCGCGGCCAAAATTATAGTCACACACATACGCACACACACACACACACACACATACATCATCGTAAAAATAGTAAAATCGTATTGTAGGGACCCTAAAACGTACTTATTCATTGAAAACTCACCACCAAATTTTATGACCAAAGACAATACCTATCTTACTTAGCGGTGACTGAAGGTAAAAAATGAATTTGTATATTTGTTTCCATAAATTTCCTGCTAATGACGAAAAAATTCAAATAAAAATTCTGATGTGACCAGTACATTACCTTCCGTCAATCCTGTGTTTTATGCACAAATTCCATAGGGCGCGAGCTGTCACGTGACTTTGCTGACCTTGGCAGTCAGATATGAGGGCCCGTATCAGAATGGCAGCTATTAATTATGTCCATAATTGACAAATGTCCTAATTTTTCATTCAATTTTTTTATTTATTTTATAATTCCATTTCACGGAAACTGAATTCTACACTCCTGATAACAAATGAACCACATGAAATAAGAAAATCATGAAATTTGAATGAAAAATTAATTAATAGCTGTCATTTTGACACGAGTTATTTTCTTACCGTATCTTCCCGTGTCTTCCCCAATATCTACTTCAACATCCTCATCTCTGCCACATTAATTTATTTGTATTGATACTGACATCTGTCAATTTGAATTATATGAATATATTAGTAGCTTCCATGTTCAGCATAGCTGGCTGAATTATAAAATTTAATTTGTTTAAAATTCTTTAACTCTGTATCTATTGAATATGAAGTATAAAATGTAATCAAATCGTATAGAGAATAATATATTCTTTAAGTTATAATAACGTTACATATCAATAAATCAAATTTAACTGTCAAATCTTCAAATAAGGCTACTTCCGGTTCACCAATTATAACCAAAATCTAATCACTTGTTCTTCTGGATGTAAACTTGAGGAATACGAAAAAATTATAATTTTTGGAATGATGGTACTAAAGTTATGGGATCCGGAACTTTTGTCACATACACACAGACACACACACATATACATACATACAGACAACATCGTAAAAATGGTAAAATCGTATTATAGGGACCCTAAAACATGTTTATTCACTAAAAACTCATCATTTTTTGACCAAAGACAATACCTTCCTTACTTAATGGTGACGGAAGGTAAAAAAATAATTGTGATACTGGTTAATATGTATCTTACGTAAATATAAGTATAATTTGATGGACATTTCATATAAGTACGTATATGAGTGTAATTACACCAAAAAGTAGGTAATGCTAAATTCCTGAACATATTGGATATGTTCGGTAATATTGTAACGTTTATTTATTTGAATGCAGTATAAAAATCACAAAAATATTATTAATTGAAATTAAAAATATTAAACGATAAATAAATTAGAAAAAGATAATAAAAATAACGATCACTATGATTATTCAAATATGTATAATCACTAATTTAAGACTAAGAATATTATTAAATACATAAAATGTAAAACTGTATTTAGCAATATAAATGTTTTTATGGGGACATTTCTTTATTTTTATTTATTTAATTAGTTAAGGGTTCTTCAACTTCTATGGTTATTTGAACCCTGGTACATTTTAATTTACAATGTGGACTTATTATATGGTATGGTATTTTACATTATGTTGTATGTTGTATACATATTTATGTTATATATTATTGTACAGTTCTGTGTCTTTGAGAAATAGTATGTTTTCTTCCTGTTCTTTATTGTTGGATAGTGCTTGTTTCAAGTCTGTGGGGATGTTGAATTGTCTTCTTTTTTGCGTGTATTGTGGGCATTCTTCTATTATGTGTTTGATGTTCATTGTGGTGTTGCAGTGTTCACATGTTTGGTGGGCTGTTCTTGCAAGTAGGTGGCTGTGGGAAAGTTTGGTATGGCCTATGCGCATTCTTGTTATAATTGTTTGGTCCTTTTTCGATCCACGTGTTGTCCATGGGCTGGTGTCTTCTTTGATTATTCTAAGTTTGTTGTTTGTTGCCATTTGTTCAACCAGTGGTATTCTGTTTGTGTTTTAATGTAGTTCTTAAGTTCGTGTTTTGTTATTGGTGCGTTAGTGATGTTCTCAATTTGTAAGGCTTCTTTTGCAGCAGTGTCTGCTTTTTCATTTCTTTGATTGTTGACGTGGGAGGGGGTCCATATAAACATGATAGAGTTGTTGTGGGATGTTAGAATTTGTAGTTGTTGTCGGATGTCTTGGGCTATTGGGTGTGTAGGAAAAGGATGTTGTATGCTGGTTAGGGAACTTAATGAATCTGTGCATATAATATATGGAATTTGTGGTTGGTGTTCGGAAATGAATTTTAGTGCTTGGTTTATGGCAAAGAGTTGAGCGGAGAAAATGCTTGAAAAGTTGGGTAGACGGTATTTAAAACTTTCTTCTTCGGTGACAAATGCTGCTCCTATTTTGTTGCTTGATTGAGAACCGTCGGTGTAGATTATTTTTCGGTGACTGTTATTTTCAGTGATGTTGGTGAATAGTTGTATGAATTTTTCTGTGTTCGTGGTCTCTTTCGGGTATTCTGTGAGTTCTAAGTTAAAAATATGGGGGGCAGATATCCAAGGTGGGCTTTCTGGAAAGTTGTGCGAGTAGTTATTGTCGGGTAGTTCAAGGTTTAGGTGTGATATGATGTTTTGAATGTGGGATTGTAATGGAGTGTGTGAGGTGTCTGGTGGTATGTTTATGTTGATATGTTTGTATGTTGGATGGGATTCATTGGTTATTATTTTGGAGTAGTAGATAGCGGTAAGTTTTGCTCGGCGAATTTCTAGTGGAGGTTCTCTAGCTATGTTCAGAATACTCTCTACAGGGCTGGTGCGAAAAGCGCCTGTTATAATTCGAAGTGCAGTAGACTGGATGGTATCAATAAATTTTAGGTACGTTTTTTTGGCAGTTCCGTACACGATGCACCCATAATCTAGTTTCGATCTTATCATGGTCATGCAGATTTTCATTAGTGTTTCCCTATCCGCGCCCCAGTTTTGATTTGCCAGGGTTTTTAATAAATTGATCCTTTTACTGCATTCACTTTTCAGTTCTATAAGGTGTTGTTTCCATATCAGTTTATTGTCGATTGTCATTCCTAGAAATTTCACTTTTTTTACGAATTCAAGTTTTTTTATTATATATTTCGAGTTGACATTGGTGGGTCGTCTTTCTTAATTTGGTGAAGTGGATTCCCTTTGTTTTTCCTGGTGAGAAAGTGAAACCTGTTTTGTGAGACCATTCTTCTATATTCCTGATTACTACTTATACGTTGTTCAGTATGCTTTTCATATTTTTGCCTTCGCAGAATATGATTATGTCATCAGCAAATAATAGGATTTTAACAGGTTTTTGTATATTTGTATGTATGGAGTTTATGGCCAGTAGAAATAGGGTAACAGAAAGTACTGCTCCTTGTGGTAGGCCGTTTTGTTGTTGTTTTGTTTCAGATATGTGCCCGCTCACTTTGACGTTGAATAATCTGTCGGTTAGGAAGTTTTTTATAAAGTGAAAAATGTTTCCATTGATATTTTGATCGAGCAGTGACTTCAAGATGAGGTGTTTCCACACTGTGTCATAAGCTTTGTGAAGGTCAAACAGAACAGCAATAAGGTGTTGTTTGTTCATGAATGTTTTTTGTGCCTCGGAGGTCAGGTGTATTATGTGGTCCATAGTGCTTCGACCTTGTCGAAAACCACATTGTGTATTCGTAAGAAGGTTGTTTCTTTCTAAATACCAAATTAGTTTTTATTAATATTTTTTTCAAAAATTTTGCATAGACTATTTGATAATGCAATGGGTCGGTCATTTTCTGGTTTTGTTGGATTTTTTCTAGGTTTGGGGATTGGGACTAAGGGGACATTTCTTATTGTGCAAATAACAGTAAATAAGTTGAGAGCAGTTGGCAACACTGCGTGATAGCGAAGTGAAAAAAATTGTAAAAATTTAACTGCCTGCAATAATTATATTTTTTTGTGAATCTATTCGTTTATTAGATAAATCCTTCTTCCAGCTTAATATAATATAAACACTAAGATTATTTATTTAAACAATATTTATTTCACGATACTATTTATATCACTCGTTATCCACAGGACCCTTCATCGACTAACTTGTGGACTATACGTTATATTAATATCACCATTTGTTTCGCACCACTCAACTGTTTGACTTCCCTAACTGAACTGACCTGACTCCCCTTCACTCGCTGCGCTGCCTTTATATGGGCTTGGATTATTCTAGAAAACAACGCGAACAGTGGCGTCAGCTGCGTGCACGTTACACTGTTCTATCCTTAAGACTGTCACGTCCCGGAACAGTACGTGATGACGAAATATGCATATATTACCCTTAGTAGATTTAGAAGTTCACTCTGTCTGTTAGAGTTAAGCATGATTTATAATTAACGCTCTGTTTACGCAACGCTGCGTATCCGTTCTGCTCATATTAAAACTAATTTATAAATTTACGTTATGCAGGCGTACAATACTTTACAACCGTTAAGGTCAAATTTTACGTTTGACAGTTTTACTGCAATTTGTTTTGTGTTAAATTATTCAAATTCAAATTGGCAAAATAATGGTCTAGAATCATTTTGAAAAGTGTCTAGCTGGATTTGCTATTGTTTGTCTAACAAGACATCTTTGAAATTATTCCAAGTGGCGTCGGCTGCATGCACGTTACCCTATGCTAATTTTGTAATGTAAAACAATTATCCTTATTTTAACATAAGTATTTTAATTCTCTATGTGCTGTAAAAGTCATTTCATACACTGCAAAAGCTTTCCCATTTAAAGTTAAAAATCTGACAAGCATACCTACATTAGGCGCGCGTACTTTAACTTCGATATCTCGGTCAATATACTCTTATTATAATTATTATTATAATATGCACCTGCTATAGTTGTAATAGTGAATTTTTAATTACATATTTAAGTCCTGATAAAAAAAACTTTTTTATTAGATATACATCGTTTACTACCAAAAAATATATGGTTATATTAAGTATTCATATGTCAAAAATTATATCATAACGTCATCACTTGCCATCCATCATTGAAAAGTTTGATTACAGTTTTCCAAAGTGGTACCCCGACCAAGTAGAATTCATAACCACCATTACTTTACCCTATGTAAATTATTCAAATTTATACAGTCTTGTTGCAACCATACTTCACGATCATTGGCTAGTTCTTCAATTGCCGGTCCAATATCATTTATCAGCAGATCATAATAGGACTGACCAGTTAAAGTGCCGTTAATGAAATATGGCTCAATAATATGGTTTTTTAAAATTTCACTTTTCGGGAATATTGTGTATGAGTCGTAACATACACATGTTCATTATTTTTACGCCAATATCTAAAATTTTGAATATTTGGCTCATTATTGAGCGTAAATATGCCTTCGTCGGAAAAAAACAAATATTTTCAATAAAATGTGAATCTGCATTTTCTTTTTCCAGCATTAATTCACAAAATGTTGCTCTCAGAAACTTATCTTCTTCCTTCAATTCCTGGTGTTTGCCATATTTAAAAGATTTTTATTTTTCTTCTTTTAAAGTACTAAATGGAATTGAAGCGTCTTTTTCTATTTGCCGCAAACTTAATTTTTTATTATTTTCAATGGATGCTATTACATTAATTTTATTTGCTTGTCTTTCTTCATCTTAATCTGCAATTGGCCTTTGACACTTGCATGGTTTTAAAACACTTCCTGTTTTATTAAATCTCTCAATTACACGAAATATTGTCGTTTTACTTATAATTGGACGATCAGGATAAGAGCCACCAAAAAGTGCACGAATTTCTTCATAACTATTTCCTCTGCAATATAATTTGACAATCAAATTTTTTTCTTCGGTACTGAATAAATCCATTTTATTATGCACAAACGAACAGTGATGCAATTTATTGATTACAACAATGTAGACACAATGATTCCAACAATTAACATCAATAACACTGAACTGAACTGTCAGAATGAGATTTTGTTTTATTTGTTTTTTTTTTATTTCCATGGCTATCTAATTTTTGACGAAAATGCCATATCTTCTTTTCTAAATATCTAGTGCTAGAGATATTCTATTGCATTAAATGAAGACTTTTTATAAGTAAAAATTAATTCTAAACAACTTTTCATTCTTGTACTTTTGCTCTAAAATGTACAGGAGAGCCAATTTCCGCACATTTTTAAAATCCTATGTTAAACTCCTATGTTCCACGTTTCGTTGCACACACTGTATACTTAAAGTAATAAGATTATTGACTATTTGTTTCTATTTACATATTAAGGAAAGCATTTAAAATGTAAAAAAAGTACATTTTTTATGTATTAGTGATTCTTAAACCGGTCTAATATTTCAAATACTAATACAAGCAGAAATTTCTAAAAACTGATGACACCATTTTACGGGATTTACAAGCTATTAAATTTAAAATTCGTGCTATTCATTTATATTTTTTTATAGGTCGTAATATTCTCTCTAAGTCAGACGTCATTTATATGGACCAAGTTCGGTGATTCCCATTTTTATGATGTTCATTCGTACGGAATCCCTGTTTTACCTCAAATTACTGCCAATTTATATTCCTCTTGCAAATCTATGGTTTGTCAAATTTCAAATCCGGATCCTTTCAATTCAAGCCTACAAAAAAGCCAAGAGGCCTTGTCTCACGATAAAAGAATCCCGAACAAAAGACGATGAATGACTGTATCCCCAGTATAACATAAATTTAAAGAATGGGGAATTTTAATTAAAAATTAAATTAGACAATGAGAACAAAATTATTAAAATTTTCGGAAATTTAAAAAAAAAAAATGTAAAATATTAGCAATACATATCAGTGATTGAAGACTTAATATCCGAAATGTATTTTCATGACATATAAATGCCTGGCTGTAGATTGTTTTATAACTGTTAGATAGTTAATACTGTGTCTGTGTTGTAACTTTTTTAATTAGAATAGTTTTCTTGTATATAACACAAGTTTTTGTATTGAAATTAAATTATTTTTTTAACAAAACTGGTGTTACTGTTGAATTAAAAGAAAACAATTCAAAATATTGCATTATTAATGTGAAGGCCATCCAAGTCTACTGCTTTTTATAATTGCACACAATGTATGAATTATACACATAAATAAATGATACTTAGGGAAATATCTCAATAAATAGCATAATCTTAACTTCAACCTTTAAAAATATCAAATAGAAAATAAATTAAGCGAGTCCAAGACATAACATAGCGAAAGCGAAAACGAAGTGGAAATTAGCAAGACAAAATAGTACAAAATAAGAATAATAAAAATATATGCTGTCCAATATAGTTGGTCACCACCAAAGACAATCATAATTACAACACTCTAAATTCCGAAACTAAAAATACATGAAACAAAAAATAACGACAATGCTAAAATTTGCATAGTATACTTCATCGGTATCGGAAGTGTGAAATTTGACGAACAAGGTGCTCTTTGCCAGCACACGAGCACTATTTTTAGACAACTGCAAAAAGCAACATAAATATTTTCCAGAATTTTATTTCAAATGACAATATCTATACTCAGTCCCACCTTACTCATTCAGTATTGTAGAGAATAAGTCATAGTGTTGAACTCTCTGATTGGCTGAAATTGGAGTCAAGTTTACGCAATGTAATTTCTGACTAGTGTCAGTGTACATGATATGTGACATATCGTGATATTTTTTATGATCCCGACCAACGCCAAATATTTCGAATTTTAAATGGCACAAAATTGACCCCTTTTATGCACTCGCCACGTCAGCAATGAGTGCACGTTAAGTGACGCTTGGTAAACTCCCACACGATACAAATATATCATCTTTACCGAAAACTGTGTAAAAAGCAAATAAGCACACCTAGCAATGGGTAATATGCCGTGATACTATATTTATTTATATTTTTATTTAAATACATGCCTGAATATTTACTAATGCTAGAAATTATGTATCTTAAGTTCCTTTCCATATAAGTATTGTTCTATTTACAATTTTCGTTTTACAACGTTACTATTATTAATTTGAAATTATGTATATTAAGTTCCTTTCCATATTACTATTGTTTTATTTAAAATTTTCTTTTTTAACGTTAATGTTATTAATTTGAAATTATTATTTTTTTGTCAGTGACATTTATCTGCAAGTTACATACATTTGAGCTGAACTGAGAAACCATGGAGTTGTGTTTAAAGCATTAGCTCCGAGATATAATTTTTATATTACTTTATAAATTTACTCATAAAATATATAGTAAAAGTATTGATACAAAGTAGTCGAAAATGGAATAATCTTTAATTTTTATAATAACAAATTGCGAAAAAATAACATTTAAAGGTATTTTCTGAAGAAAACCTATTTTGAGCTTCAAGTAAACTGCCATTTCCGGTTATCCGATTGGGACCAAAATCTAATGGCTTCTTTCCATATTAGAATAACAGAAGTACATGGTTGCAAAGTTTTCTGAATGATAGTATTTGAGTTAGAGCTCCCAGAAGATCCATACACACACACAAACAAACACACACATACATACACGCACAAACACACACACACACACATATATATATATATATATATATATATATATATATATATATATATAGTGTCTGGTCGCGAATCTGGGGATCCGGTTCGATCCCGACCGACGCCAAAAATTACATCGAATTTTAATGGCAAAAAATTGACCCCTGTGGTGCACTCTCCACGCCAGTTATGAGTGCCCGTGAGGTGACGCCTGGTAAGCGGTAACACGGTACAAATATTCCATCATTACCGATATCTGTATACAAAGCAGATTGGCACACCCAGCAATGGGGAATATGCCGTGATGAAATATTTATTTATTTATTTATTTATTTATCTATTTATTTATTTATTTATTTATTTATTTATTTATTTATTTATTTATTTATTTATTTATTTATTTATTTATTTATTTATTTATTTATTTATTTATTTATTTATTTATTTATTTATTTATTTATTTATTTATTTATTTATTTATTTATTTATTTATTTATTTATTTATTTATTTATTTATTTATTTATTTATTTATTTATTTATTTATTTATTTATTTATTTATTTATTTATTTATTTATTTATTTGTACGGACCTTAAAACGTGGTCATTTACCAGAATCTCGATATGTGATTTTTGCACGATCCCCATACCTCCCTTACCAAGGGTAGCGGGAGGTAAAAAATCAAATAAAAATATGCTTTATCTCTTTTCCTTCAGGTTTACTAACCTCTTAAAAATGTTACAAAGGTGTATACTTTGCTCCTTAAACTGAAAACGGTTAAACAAAAATTATGAAACTTGGTATAAGAGTATTTGCTATATCAAATAAAATCATTTTATGTTTTCTAGATAATGTACAAGTTGGTACGTCTGAGAATACATGTTTTACAACGTACGGAATAACTCTTATAAAATAGTAAATGTAAATCTTTTGTGGTTTAATTTTTTTCAGTGTGATCGACTAAAACCGTTCCACACTACTTTATATCCTTTCTATTGGAAATAAATACAGCTTTTTGTTGCACAAGTTTGGACGAAGTGCAGTCATTAATCTCGGCAAACCGGCAAGTGTTTTGTATTTTTATTTCGGTTAGCGATTGAAAACATCGGTGAGGAGCTTGTAAACAAAGTTTTGAAAACATAAACAGTACAAGCGTATTACAAACATAAACAGGTATAAAACTAATAGAAAAGTGATAAATAGATATTAGTACTAATATTTAGGTGTTGTTTTTAAGAAGAGATATTTTGTAATAAATTATAAACAGACACTTTTTTTAATATACACTAATCATTTCTATTCTGACTCATAAGGAATAGTCCCACCAATATATAATGCATATTTATAATATAGCTCATAGACGTGTTCAGATGTACTACTGCTATCAATTATAAAAAAATATATACAGGGTATTCATTTTTAAGTGACTACCATTGCGATCTCGAGAACTAGAAGAGATATGAAGTTGGTTAAATTAGCAAAAAATCTCTATTTCACATAGGTATTTCAATGATAAACTGAAAAAAGAAATACAACCAGTGGTTCTCAAAATATGTATACCAACTTTTTTATTTTAAATAGAAACACATATTTTTTATTTGCTCATTCGATAGAGCTCTTTATTCTGAATCCAACGATATAAAATTTTCATACCCTTACATAACAAAATTTTCGAAAAAAAAAAATAATAAAGTTTTGAATTAATTTTTCCTAAATATGATATTAATTAGAGTGCCATGAATGAAAAAAGTATATTTATAAAAAACATATTTAAAAAATAACATTATTTTCAATTAAATGATTTAGTGTTTATAAAAACTGCTCAAAATTATCTCCATTTTTATTAATACATAACATTAGCTCATAGTCGTCGTTATAATTTTCTAAAAATTTTGTAGTTGGGAATATTCCTGTTAGGGTATTGTTCCCTGTATATGTTAACTGTCAAGAGTAATGTTTCGACACGAGTAAGCAGGTTTTTTTTGTTGCTCCGTATTTTTTTTGCATTTTTCCAAAATTTTGTGATTTTTTTTTAAATTTCTCTTCGGAAAATGTCGACGCGTAGTAAAAACGCTAGTGCCCTTGAAATCGAGGCATCTAAGTTATTTAACGATGAATCTTTCATCAATAAACTGGCTGACAAATTATTTGCTCGGCTCGACCAGCGATTTGAGGAGCAGAAAAAGCACTACGAAAAAATTATCGAAGAACTTACATCCAAAAATCAACATCTGGAGGAGGTGATCGACAGACTGGAACAATATTCCAGAAGGAATTGTGTCCGCATCTTCGGTATTCCTGAAGAATCTTCCGAGGATCCAAACTGGGTATTGGTGTTACCCCTGAATCCATCGACAGATGTCATCGTGTCGGCAAGCCCCCCACGAAAAGTTCAAGTGTTTCTAGTGCTTTACCTCCCAGACCTCGAGGTATTATTATTAAATTTACCTCTTATAAAACACGTCAATTATTCCTACAAAACAGAAGTAAACTTAGAGGTACCGGTATCGTAATAACTGAAGATCTCACCAAGCCCCGGCATAATTTGTATAAAGCTGCGTGCAAAATACTTAGTAATAAAAGTGTCTGGACTCATGACGGCAATATTTTTGCAAAATGTGGTGATGGTACTATTAAGAAATTGTCTCTGGCTACTAATATCGATGAACTCTAACTTTTTTTTTGTCTTTCTCTGTTAAATGTTATGAATATATCGCTTTTTTATTTTTCTGGAGCGACATTGTCCACTGTTTACTGTATTTGACTGATTGTTTTTTCTCTGTTAGTTTTATCCGTCGTCTTTATTTTGTTATTTGGTATACTTGCTTTGAGCTGTCTGAAGTTGCCCGTGCGATCTTGAATAGTTTGTTTAAATTTGTAGTGTATAGTTGTATATAGTATATTCAATCTTATGAATATTTTTTACCAGAATATCAGAGGTCTTAACACTAAATTAGAATGTTTTTATAACAATTGTAGTTCCTTGGACTATGACATAATTGCAATAAGTGAATCTTGGCTAACATCCGCCGTAACCAATTCTGAAATTCTATTGTCGGCATACGATGTATATCGTCACGATAGAAATAAAGTTATAACTGGTAAAAAAACTGGTGGGGATGTGCTTTGTGCTGTTAACTCTAAATTTAAATCTACCTTTGTTAATATTAATCTTCACCCCTCATCTTCTACCGACATCTTATGTATAAAAATTTTTCTCTCTCCTACCAACTATATCTTTCTTATTGTCTTTGGGCATCAGTATAATTCTGTAACCAACTCTAACGCTAGAATTCTGGATATAGTTGTATCGAACACTTTTTGTAACGTCTCGCACTCTCCTGATCCTGTTGTTGTGGAGGACACAAATCACCCTGCTCTTGACATTCATCTCTCCTGTCCTATAAATCTTAAATCCAACAATTCTTCATTTAATTCTTCTCCTACGTATAATTTCAAATCTGCTAACTTTCCTCTTCTATATAACCTACTTTCTGTTACTAACTGGGAAATATTAAATAATTTTGATAATGTAAACGATGCGTTTAATAAATTTTATCAAATTATTTATGACATCTTTGACCAAACCGTACCGAAAGCCTGCAACATACCTTCAACTAACTTTCCTCCTTGGTTTACGCGATCGATTATTAGGAATATTAAACTCAAAGAGCATTACCGTAAACTGTACGTAAAAAATAAATTTGAATTTTATAATTCTGAATATAAGAGATTACGGGCTCTTACGAAAAAAGATATACATATTGCCTATAAAACTTACATATCTACCATGGAAAACAAAATTGACAATAATCCTGCCAGCATATGGAATTTCATAAATGCAAAGAAAAATGTTACTCGCTTACCTGGTACAATGCATCTACATGATACAAAATATAATTCTACTCCTGACATTGTACAAGGATTCTCGAGTTATTTTTCTAGCGTTTTTGAAATTGATGATGCTTCATCCCCCTTATCTAATATTTACGATTATGGTGGTTATGTAAATTTTTATAAAATAACTAACGAATATATTATTCAGGCAATTAATGATATTAAACCGTCCCGTACTCCTGGTCCTGACAACATTCCTGCTTCGTGACCTGTTCGTTCGTCCTCTTCACATCTTATTTAATCTCTCTTTAACTACAAATACCTTTCCTTCTTCTCTTAAAACTTCTTTTGTTACACCTGTATTTAAATCTGACGACAAATCTGATATATCCAATTACCGACCTATCTCTATACTCTCCAATCTTTCTAAAATCTTTGAATCTATTATTTATAATCACATATATAGCGAAACGCAGAAATACATAACTCCACAACAACATGGTTTTATGAAATGTAGGTCGACCACTACAAACCTTATGAATTTTACTAACAAAACTACGAAAGCACTTCGTGACAACAAGCAGATAGATGTAATCTACACTGATTTCGCCAAAGCATTTGACAAGCTTAATCATAATATCCTTCTATATAAACTTTCTCATAATTTTAACTTTTCCCCTAATCTTATAGCTTTTCTTTCTTCATATCTGTCAAACAGAAAAATGCAAGTGCATTATAATAACTATCATTCTAGCGCATACATCCCTACTTCTGGTGTACCACAGGGCTCCAACCTTGGACCCTTGCTTTTCATACTTTTCATCAATGACATCACTACCAGTGTCAAACACTCTGATTTATTTCTTTATGCCGACGACATGAAGATATCTAAAATAATAAATTCACCTGATGATAGTTTAAGGCTGCAAGATGATATAAACAGCATTCTACTGTGGTCCAAATCTTGTAAACTGCATTTCAATATTCAAAAATGCAAAATTATGACATATTATGTGAAAAACTCTTTTATATCTTACACTTATAAAATGGATCACCATTTGCTAGATCGAGTCACTGAGTTTAAAGATCTAGGAATCATTTTTGATGTTAAGCTCTCTTTCACTCCACATATAAATTACACTGTAAAATCGGCTTACAAAGCACTAGGTTTCATAATTCGCAATTGTCGTTCTTTTTGTAAGTTAAAAACATTAAAAACTTTGTATTTCTCCTTTGTCCGCTTAAAACTGGAATACTGCTTACAGATATGGAATCCTATATATAATGTTCATAGAAATATTATCGAAAAGATACAATACAAATTTGTAAAGTACTGTTATTTTAAAATTTACGGTGTTTACCCGACTCATGAAACATCGTACAATAACTTGCTACTGACTTTCAATCTTATTTCGTTAGAAAATAGAAGAATAATGCAATCTTCTATGTATTTATATAAGCTAGTGAATAATTTTGTAGACGATTCCATTTCTTTAGGTAGTATTCCATTTTCCGTTCCACGATTACCATCAAGAAATAAGAATACATTTAGATGTGCATTTGTACGTACTAATTATGAAGCTAGATCGCCCATCAGGCATTTATGTTACATTTTTAATAGTTTATCTGTTGAAATAGATATTTTTCATTTAACTCCAAGACGCTTCAAGCAAGCATTGATAAATATATTCTTATAGCATTATTTCATTATTATTTTTTTTCTCTATGTTTAATCTACATTACATATTTTTTTTGTGTTGAAACATTGATTATTATATGTATATTTGTATATATTTTGCATCCACCCCGTAATTGGGATCTTGATCCTGTGGGATGGATGGGTTACTTACTAAATAAATAAATAAATAAATAAATAAACTGCAGCACGAGAATTCTTATGACACAAAATGTAAATTTCGAACATATTATCTACCTTCGTCATGTGTGAATTGATCCATTTTTAGGTATTAAAAATGATATGAAGAACAATTTCTCATTTGACAGAAGTAGCAATAAACAAAATATTCAC
Organism: Harpalus rufipes; assembly: GCA_951394225.1. Classification (NCBI taxonomy): domain Eukaryota; kingdom Metazoa; phylum Arthropoda; class Insecta; order Coleoptera; family Carabidae; genus Harpalus; species Harpalus rufipes. The sequence continues at coordinate 18,608,137 of OX596282.1, read as the reverse complement.
TTTTTTCATTCATGGCACTCTAATTAATATCATATTTAAGGGGAAGTAATTCAAAACTTTATTAATTTTTTTTTCAAAAATTTTGTTATGTAAGGGAATGAAAATTGTATATCGTTGGATTCAGAAGCTCTATTGAATGCACAAATAAAAAATATATGTTTCTATTTAAAATAAAAAAGTTAATATCCATATTTTGAGAACCACTGGTTGAATTTCTTTTTTCAGTATATCTTTGAAATACCTATATGAAATAGAGATTCTTTGCTAATTTAACCAACTTCGTATCTCTTCTAGTTTTCGAGATCGCAATGGTAGCCACTTAAAAATGAACACCCTGTATATAATATTGTCCACCTTTACGAAAGTCCATATTTATTTTAATTAGTTATGCTTCAATTCATAATTAAGTATCAGAAATTTGCATTTTTAATACTGATCTAATAAATATCTATACAGAATAAAATTTTATACTTAAAAATCTGGAATGCAATTAATTTATTAATTTGGTTAAAATTTAGGAAAATTGATCTATGAATTTGGTAATATAATTGCCATAGCATTCTAAAATTTAAAAAAAAAACACTATCAATATCACAACAGCCCTTGTTGATTGATGAACCCTGACTGAAATAAGTATATACTTCTCATTTCATACAACGACTGGTCTTTGATATTGTAACCAACGAGACAAGCATGGATTTATTTATAAAAAGAACTATGTTATATATTTAAGATGGACAACTGGCCAGACACATAGTATTGGTGTTATTAACAGGCTTATTCTGTAAAAATCACGTTATAGCAACTATCGTTATTTATAAATATAACGATGTGAACGACATTTTGTAAAAATCGTATCCACTAAGAAATATTATTATTAACGTCCTCATACCGTTTGTGTCAACGACTTTAGCCAGTTTTTTTTTTTAAGAAAAATAGTAACTGTTTGGGATTTGAAGAACATAGTATTTGTTTATGAATAATACAGACTATCTGATACAATACAAGGTGGTTATTTAGAAGGAGTGGGGGGGGGGGGTAACCCCCACTTATTCCTACAATCCTACCCAAAATATATAGAAACAAAATATAAAAATCTGATGTGGCCAGCACAATACCTTCCGTCAATCCTGTGTATTATATACAAATTCCATACATAAATTTTCTTGCAAAAGAAAGAAAAGTAAAATGATTTCATAAACAAACTATGCAAATGGCACTTGACACTGATATCTTCTTCTTCTTCTTTAGTTTTTCCCATTCGTTAGGGGTCGCTATTTTTATATTTTTATTCTACTCATTTGATGTGCGTGTTGTCCTCATTTAGGTCCTTTTCTCTCAAGTTTTGCGCAATACAATCCTTCCATGTTATCTTTGGTTTTCTTCTGTTTCTTCTACCTTCTACTACTAAACAATTCATTCTTCTTTCAATATATTCTACATCTTTCCTTATGACATGTTCAAACCAGTGTAATCGTCTCCCTTGTATCTCTCTAGAAAATTCTAATACTCGAGATATTTCCCTTATTCATTCATTCCTTACCGTATCTTTTCGTGTCTTCCCCAACATCTATTTCAACATCCTCATCTCTAACACATTCATTTTCTTTTCAGTTAGTATTTTCTTAATATAGTAGCTGTTTCCATGATTATAGCATAGGTGGCTGATTTATAATTTTTTTTTTTTATAATTCTTTAACTCTATATCCATTGAATATGAAATATAAAATGCAATCAATTCGTATAGATAATAGAATATTCTTTAATATTTATAATAATATTAAATGTGTAATTAATATTTCATAGTTTGCTTATGAAATAATTTTACTGAAAATATAGGATCTTTTGCAAGAAAATTTATGTATAGGACACGAGCAGTCCATACCAGAATGACTATTTAAGCTATTTAGCTATTAATTATGTTCATAACTGACAAATGTTATAATTATTCATTCAAAATTCCATTTTTTGGTATTTTATGATTCCTTTTCTCGGCACCTGAATTCCACAAATAAACCACATGAAATAAGAAAATCATGAAATTTTGAAAGAAAAATTATGACATTGTCAGTTATGGACATAATTAATAGCTGTCATTTTGACACGGGTCCCCATATCTGCTTGCCAAAGTCAGCAAAGTTATGTCACTGCACGCGTCCTATACATATTTTTTTTTGCAAAAGATCCTGTATTTTCAGTATAATTATTTCATAAACAAACTATGCAAATTGCATTTGGCACTGACATCTTCTTCTTCTTTAGTTTTTCCCATTCGTTACGGGTCGCTATTTTTATTTTCCATTCATTTCTGTTTTTCGGGTTATCCTCACGTCAAAAATTTTCATTCAAAATTAATTTTTTTGGTCTTTTATGATTCCTTTTCTCGGCAACTGAATTCCACACCCCTGATAATAAATAAACCACATGAAATAAGAAAATCATGAAATTTTGAATGAAAAATTATGACATTTGTCAGTTATGCACGTAATTAATAGCTGTCATTTTGACACGGGTCCACATATCTGCTTGCCAAAGTCAGCAAAGTCACGTTACTGCACGTGTAGGGCACACATAAATTTTCTTGCAATAGATCCTATATTTCCAATTAAATTATTTCGTAAACAAACTATGCGAATTGCACTTGACACTAACATCTTCTTCTTTAGTTTTTCCCATTCGTTAGAGGGTCGCTATTTTTTATTTTCTTCTTCCACTAATTTTTGTTTTGTGTGTCATCCTCATTCAGTTCCTTTTCTCTCTTTTCATTTTACATTTGGCCTTCCTATGTTTCTTCCACCTACTGTTATAAGCTATTCATTCTTCCAATATACTCATCTCTCCTCATAATTTGTTCAAACCAATGTAATCGTCTCTCTTATATCTTACTAGAAACGCCCTTCTTCTTTCATTCATTTACTTTTTATTGATACTGACATCTGTCAATTTGAATTGCCTGAATATATTAACAGTTTCCATGGTTATGTTAGCACAGCTGGCTGATTTATGAAATTTATTATCTTCGTATGTCTTTAACTCTATATCTGTTGAATATGAAATATAAAATGCGAACAAATCGTATACAGAGTTGGGCAGTAATTAATTACATTTGGTAATTAATTACTAATTAAATTACTTTTCCCCAAATTGTAATTTGAAATTGATTACATTGTAAAAAAAAGTAATTATACTCAATTACTTTTGAAAATTTGAAAAATAATTACTATTTTAAACCAAGAAGTGAGGGAATCCCCGGGATACGGGCGTAGCGTAGTTTATCTGCGTTGGGTGTAACGACAGGTTACAAGTGTAACTTGTCATGCGCGTTGGGACGTAAGACGTACTTTGGACTTTTACTTAAGTTATAATTTATTCTTTTTTTCTGAATCTTAATAGTAACAATATACTTTTCAACGAATTTGCAATGTGTTCATATAAATCACTATAAAGTATTTTTAATAACCATATAGACATATATACAGAATGAATCTAGGAAGATGCCCACACTTTCAATATATTTATTATAAGTAATAGAAAAAAGACTCATAAAAGTTTTATTTTTACTTAAATATACTATTTGATAGCAGATGTAGATATATTTTTTTATAAAATCAGGTTTCGAGGTACGACTATCAACTTTTATTTTTTAAATAGCAACGTATAATTATTTTATTAAAATATAAACTGCCATTTTTTCTCTTTTCAATAATGTAAAAGTTTGTAAATCAAAAATATGAAAAGAATCGAGAAAAAGGATATAAGGTTTGTTCCAACATACAATCAAATCAGTATTGACCTGTCCGAAATTGCGTAGTATTAATATTTATTAGAAATTATTTTTATTCAAATATTTTAGGTGGCTATGTGAACATTTAATTTAAATTTTGTGATAAAAAAAAAACTCGGTCAACATGTTACAATTAAATGTCTGTTTATTTTCACATGGCCACCTTGAATATTTGAATCAAAATAATTTCTGTTATTTTTGAATTCTTATTTTTCTCGATTTTTTTCATACTTTTGATGTACAAACTTTTGCCTCTTTTTTTTAGTTAATTGAAAAGTAATTAAAATGTCAATTACAATGCAAAAGTAATTAGTAATTTGAGTATATTTTGGTTAAAGTAATTGTAATTGTACTCAATTACTTTTTGAAAGTAATTTGCCCAGCTCTGATCGTATAGAGAATAATATATTTTTTAAGTTAGAATAAAATTTAACTGAGTTTAACTTGCTTATTCAATGAAAACTCACCACCGAATTTTTTGACCAAAGACAATACCTTCCTTACCTATAGGTGACGGAAGGTAAAAAACGATTATTAAATGATTATTATCTCATAAAAAACTTTAACGACCACAACCATTTCTTCTAAAATGTAATTATTGTTAATAATTGCGTCTGTTGCATGAATAAATGATTTGTTACTTATTTTCAATTTCGTCCTGCTCAAATATAAATAATAAATTAATTAACCCTTCCATTTGCTAACATTGGACATTAACGGATTAGAATACGACAAGTGAATACTGAAAATAACGACAATACGATTACAATATAACGACATTGGTTTTATAAAATGTTTTGTGAAAATTATCGTTATTTAACAACTTTTTCAATATAACGCTACATTATGGTATAACGACATTCTTACAGAATGACCCTGTAAGACCTGGTATATTAGAATTAATCCTATAGTAGTCTAATATCAGAAATAAATATTTACCAAATTATGTTTTGGACGTGGTTCATTAGAAATAGTTGCGCCTATACCGCTGTCTTTAAAATACATCTAAAACGAGTTTTATACAGTTTAGGAATAGACAGTTTACAACATAAAAGCATTACATAAATCATGCAAATCCTGTTGCTCTTAAAATTCTGAAGGGAAGCATTCTTCACTTTTCATATTATGTAAAATGTAAATACCCCAGAGAGAGATATTGCGTAGAATTACTCTATCACGAAAATATTTGGTCTTCTCAGCTCAATCTCCAAAAAACATAACTATATTTATTTTATAAATTCTAATAACAAATTAAAAGAAAATATGTCATCTATTGAGATCTATTGGAGGGTTGTGGGCTTAACAGTGTAAGCAAATATACATAATGTATATCTTACAGATAAAAAGTATAATTAATAAATGCATGCATTGAATAAATATACGAAAAAGAAAAATTATGCAATTTTTAGTGATACATATCAACGTTCTTTGCATGATGCTCAGTGCGTTAATTGATTAATTTTTGTTTTGACGATACTAATTCGAAACCAACCATTATTTCCAATTTGCAAATTACAAAAAAGTGATCTTTCTCATTGTCTGGGACGTGATGCATGAAAATAATATGTACGTATTTACAAATAACCGCAAATTAGCATACTAGATCAATGATGCCGTTCTAATATATTATGTATTATTAGTTCCGTGCGTTCGAATCCCGTCGACCGACATGTGTCATTTGTCGTAAAAAAATACTACTTGTATTTATCACAATCGGATACTATAAGCTGACCTCTTATTCTCATTTTAAATAAATAGCACTGGTTGAAATCTAACTGACAATACGACAATTATAACTGCGGCTCGGTGAGTCCAGTTAGAAAGTGTAAGCGGCGACAGCTGTATACAAGCCCTAAAGATATTATTACATGCTTTTATTAACATTCAAAAAGATAAATACCTAAAGTTTTTTTTATTTAAAAAGTGTATTACAGTGTCTAATTTAATTAATTATTTTTCAAAAATATTAAAATATAATTATGTCCTTAGTAAATATCTTCTAAAAAATAGACCTATTATCAATATTTTTAGAAAAAAAATTACACTCTTTTCAATAAATACAAATAAAATTATTTTTTAAATCTAAATGAATGTTTGTGGGTACAAATTTCAATAATAAAAACTATAACCATTCGGGATTCATAGTAGATTATAAACTATTCTCCAACCCTTGTCAACAGGGTAGCTTATTAAAATAATTGGAGCTAGAAGCCAGAGAGTTAATTTAAGGTCGTTCAATGTGTCATAAGCCTACACTAAATTCAGACACCTTCCCTAAACCTAACTCCGAGCCTAACATACAGGCCTGCGGTTTTTCCCTACCTTTCACTAATGAACATAAACTGCCACGTTGAAGCTTTAAATTTTCAGATAGTCTATTGAACTTCTGCAATGTAAGATAGAAAGTTATTAATTTGCCATTTAAAAGTAAGAAACGTAATTTTAAATTTAGTATTCATATATTTCCAGGGTCATAAAATAGTAGTATATATTCAGTTAGTGCATGAGAAATTTTCTGCGGTGTTCATAACTTATTTAAATGCAATGGTGACATTCCAACCCCCACATCTATTGACATAACAAATAATATCCTCAATTAATTGTAAGAGAAATATCAATTATACAGGGTGTTGAACAAAATATTGGAAGGTATATATGGTATAACAGCTAAACGACCTACCCTAAATAATTTCTATATTATTAAAGATACAATAAAAAATAAAATACTATAAGACAATCTTACAGAAGATCAAGGGGGACATTCGAATAGAGAAAAAAAAATTAACCACTAGTTTTCCGCTTGTAAGACAAAATTATATTTTTAAATGGGATTGTACATATTTTTCAGACTCCTTTCATAGATTTTTTTTTCTGAATTCAACCATCTAATCATTTTATATGCATACATAAGGTAAATATTGAGAAAAATCCAATTGAAATTCAAATAAAATTTATTTTTAGTTATTTTTCCATAGGCTATGTATGAAAAACAAAACCGGCTATTTGTCAATTTGAATTATTTAGGATAGAAATCAAATAGAACACTATATATAAAATTATTAACACATATTTGTTTCGTTTTAATTACACTCAATTGTTTTTCGTGCTATGGCACATAGCCTACTAAAAAATAACTACAAAAATAATTTTTATTTGAATATCAATGGAATTTTTCTCATTATTTTTATTATATAAGGATATAAAATGGTTGAATTCAGAAAAAAATACTCTACCGAATGGGCGTAAAAATATGTATAGTCTGGACAATTTTATTTGGCAACTAAAAAGAATGCAGTTCGATTTATTAGTCCTACGATGCGTTTTATTAAATATATACTTTTTCTTAGATGCCGCACCGCGTTAAAAGTGAAATAGTGATCTTACAACTGTTTATTGCTTAACACAATAGAAAAACCTTCCAAATCGGAGTCTAGGAAAGTAATACTTTCCTATACTGTGGTATTACTCAGGAAAAATAAAGGTCTTGGTGACTGGCATGATCTTTTCACAGTTTATTTCGTTCATAAAATTTCGTACACATAATTTCTGTAGTATAAGAATTCTTGAAAATAAAAATATTAATTGCTGTTAACTCTCTCAAATGATTCATTCTGTGCTATAGTTAATTTGAAGATGTTAGTTGTTAGTTGACTACAATATACAAAGCAAAAATTATTCATTGATAAGAACAACTGTCTATGAATACTGCCAACATATTTCAATTTGAGTAATACTTTAGTGTTAGAGATGTGATGTGAGATTATGATAGATAAAAATAAATGTATAAATTTTGCTGTTTTTAGAAAAATATCACTCTTAATACCTACTCCCAAATAGTTTGTACCTTAACTTAGCTGAAAGTATTTTTATCTAGTATAGATACTACCATTCAATCCTCTCATTTTTTCATAAAATTTTGTAAGATACCTATTACGATATTTTGGATTTGGAAATCCATGGTTTTTCCTTTCTACATTAATTTACTAAGAAAATACAAAAAAAGTAATAGAGGGTTATACGGATGACGTCACACGCTAGAAAGAGATAGAAAACGGAGTACAAACAAAGGAAGACATTTTTACTTTTAAATGCCTTCAGTTTGTTTGTTGTACTCGATATATTCTTTAGTATTAAGTTTTGTATTATTCTGTGTTTATTTTTAAATATTATTCTGTAAGTGATGTTTATTTCTTTTATTTTTGTTGTCACGTATGTATGATTTGTGTTGAATTTTGTGTTTTAACCTAACTTAAATTTCTATCTGTCATAGTAACAGCTGTTTGTTTGTATAGCAACTCATATATTTCAAGGAAAAACTGATAGATGGCGTTCTAAAAGTTTTATCCGTATAACCCTCTCATCTTTATTTTGTAAATTTTCTCCATGAACAGGTCAACGAAAATGTTGTCTCCATAGTAATCTGTCCTGCGCCTCTCTCTTCAGCCTATCGCAAGTCTGTCCGTCCTTAATTTCAATTAACATTCTAAATTTTCTTCGTCTTTTTCCGTTTTGTCCTTGCATTGCCGTTAAATTATAATTTTCTATATACCATCCCTTTTTAAAATATGTCCAATTCAGTTAGATTTTCTGTTTCTTACTTCTTTCAAAAAAAAATTCTTCTCTAATTCTTCTCAACCCTCCTCGTTCCTGACTTTCTCCTTTCACTAATCTTCTCCAACCGTCGCCTCAACCCTCCATTCGACATAAATTTCAATTACTGCTGTTTTATCGAGTGAAAATAAACATGGAATTTTATGGGATACAATTTCTTCCTTTGATAGTTTCATAATCATTTCAAATGTGTCTGTACGCGCTAGTAATTTTTGTACACTATTCGACAATTTTTTTTACAAATATTGTATTAAAAATAAATAACATCAAAGGAATTCTAAATAAAATTAATAGGTATTATACATATTTCGCAAAATTATTTAACCGAATATTTTTGTATGTTTTTATATTTGAAAATATGTTTTAAATTGTTGAATATAATAAGTGATACTTTTTGTTTAATGACTAAAAACATTTCTTTTTGAAACTATATAAAAGTAATTACTTAAAGGCTTTTTTTTCAAATTACGAATATTAACGGAAACTTTGACCATACATTTAAGTTATATTTTTGTAGATTCGTGGAAGGTTTTTTGAAACACAATTCTTATTTTTACCTCTGCCTTATCTTAAGAACTAAAGTATTTATGAAAAGGAGTCATGTTCTGTAATGGGAACTGCAACTTCAGCAGTCTGAGCTGTGATAATTTGTATATTTGTCATATCAATCACAACACAGAGACTTGAAGACACTGTATAACATGTAAAACATGTTATGTAACGAAGTTTTTTAACGACGTTATACATCTTTCGGACGTTCACATCTACTTAGAATCACTATAGTCAACATGAAAATGTCTAACATTCTTTGTTCTTTACCGCTCTCAAAGCGATAACATATAACATTGTTAGAAACACAAAACTTAACAAAATTTTGTGTTTTTATAACAATGTTTGGTTGTTATCGTTTGGGGGAGCGATAAATATCAAATAATAACGACACAATATTAAACAAATTTCACTTAAGTTCAATTGAACTTGAACTGTAGTATATGTAGTTATACGTACACAGAGTGGTCAAAGGAATCTACTATTCTGCTTATTGACTTATGAGGGGCTGTGGAACACGAAGAATAAAGATTTCAAGAATCGCCAGCACAAACACGATGCTTGGTGAGATATTGCGATTTCTATTAATTTATATGAAGATTACTACCACTGTATGTTTTCCCAGGGAGCAATGTTGGACACAGGTACCCAAACCTCCACGTTTTACGCTTTTTATTTTTACACTATTGAGAAATTTTCATGTTAACTGTAGAAGTTATAAGCAGAGCAAGCGATGTGAAAATCAGTAAATTGTACGACAATGTTAGTAAAAAAAAAATACTTCGTTATATAACATGTTATACATGTAGGACCTTAAGTTCTATGACCAGAGCCAATACGTTTCTTAATAATCGTTTTCAAAATTTCCAAGTATTTGCAACAATAGTTATTTATGTAGTTGTTATATGGTTTATTTTCCTCATTTGTGATAAAAATATAACTTCAGTGCCGCGGTGTATATTCAATTTTATTTGCTATTGAAATTTTTTAAAAATGACAAGACTATTTATTTTTATAGGTTATGTCTACGTATCTGTCAGTCCGACCTTCAATGTTGCTAATCTCGGACATTGAAGTTATTGTAAAGAACACTCAAAATTATATGATTTATCTCAAACTCCTTCATCGGAATATTTGCCCGCTCTCGAAACCAATGCCAGTGCTTTTCTTATGTAAACTTTCAAAATTGATTATAAAAAAAGCTATGCAAAATTTTGCACTCTATCTACATCTAAGACACGCGGAATCTGAAAGAACATACTTACCAAAGTTGGCGTCGATATGTAAAACGATGTATATTTATACAGACGTCAAACTTTCACTTTTATATATAAGATTTCCATCGTAGTTATCATCATTTTGCATAGTTATGCTATAAAAAAAATGCCAGGCAATAAAATAATAATTTCTCTGCCGTAAGGAGTAGAAGTAACTTTTTTTTACCACCGGGAGTAGAAATTTCTATCTTTAATGCAAATATTATGACAGAAGTATTAGTACATTACCTTCTGTGCTTATTTATTATTAATTACTTTATTATTATTATTGCACAAATTGGAAAAGAAAATATAAAATATATATATATATATATATATATATATATATATATATATATATATATTTCATCACGGCATATTACCCATTGCTGGGTGTGCCAATCTGCTTCATACACAGATATCGGTAATGATGGAATATTTGTACCGTGCGGGCGCTTACCAGACGTCACCTCACGGGCACTCATTGCTGGCGTGGAGAGTGCGCCACAGGGGTCAATTTTGTTCCATTAAAATGCGATGTAATTTTTGACGTCGGTCGGGATCGAACACGGGTCCCCAGATTCACGACCAGACACTCAGGCACACGGCCACGAGATTTGTTTTCGTCTCGTCTCGTCATATTTTTCATCCTTTATTCTCTATCTCGACTCGAGAGTCTCGAATTTCTCGAATATATAATTAGCTGTATGGGTGTTCCATAATTTGGCAGATCAGAGCGTGTTTGTGTGGTTGAAGGTAGCAAGCAGTGACGCTGTAATTATCTATTATTTGTATATAAATACGAGTACATATGTATACAATTAATTTATAAAATATTACCTTTACATGTTATAAATTTTCTATACTTTCATCTATCAGGAAAATAAATTAGCACCAACTTGGACGTAATAAAGGAGTAAGTAGATACTACTGATTAAAACTTCATTTTTACTAAGTCTGTTAAATAACAGGTAAGTAAAAAATCTGATGTGTACACCACATGACTTCCTTGTACGATTATTAAACTATGCATATTTTTTTAATAATTAAATTACAAAATATTGACAGGCTTAAGCCAAACCCGAGAAATATTTTGATATAGAACAAAAAATAATTCATTTACTACTATCATTTTTAAATTAACATTAATCTAACCCGGTTCTTTTTAAAGAGAGTTGATTACAACAAAGAAATATTTGATTACAACAATGAATATGACTAATTTCAAAAAATATAATATTTGTTATTGTACGAATCATAAAATTGCACATATTTAACATAATTTGACATGAACATTTTTTTGTCCTAATCCATAGCAAGCTTTATTACAAAAACAAAAAAGTACATAAATTTAAATTTACATATCTCGCTTATACATAGGGCTAATTTAATAATACGTGATGTGCTAGACGCAGAAATTAATTCTCTAAAATTATTTGAAGCATTTATTTCTAAAATCAAAATAAAATCATTTTATTCAAGAAAAACTGTAAACATCTTCAAGTAATGTACCACTTCCGATTAGCCTATTTTAACCAAAATCTATTATGTTATTTCAATTCATATAAAAGTCTTGTATACCAAATTTGAAAAGTTTTGGATTATATTTTAAAACAGTTTTTCATTAAAATCTATTGTAATATAAATATTACTTAGATAAATAATCGTAGTGTTTAAGCATTTAATAATATTCTTAGTGTTTATAATTATTTAATCATAGTGTTAGTTGTTTTTATTATCTTTTAATATTTAATCCTTATTTAATTATCGTTTAATAAACGTATTCCTTTAGTTAGTAATATTTGTCTGTGTTTTACACTTCACCCATATAATTAAAAACGTTACAATATTAAAAAAAAAATCGTGCAATCGAGATCTCGAATACCTACTCTCGTCTCGAGCAAATCTCGAGGGCATTACTCTCGTCTCGTCTCGATTTTTCGAGACGAGACTTATGATTGTCTCGTCTCGAAATTTCTCGATTTTCGAGACGATATCTCGAAAACGCGAGGTCCCACGGCATCACTAGTCACTGACCGATATCGGTCTTGAAACCTAACATAAAAATAAATTTATATATATATATATATATATATATATATATATATATATATATATATATATATATATATATATATATATATATGTAGGGTTTTGAGATAAACAAAATGTTTAAATGTGATTTTAAATCGATTTTATTGTGTCAACTGTAAGATAATACAATATTAAACATAAAACATTTCACAACAATACAAATGTCAATGTCTACCGCTCAACTGTTTTCCACTGCCGCACCCATGTAGCTGGGATGCGTTCGCATTGCATATCCCTTTCTGGCTGTGCTTTGCCGGTTGCCTATTGTTTCCCACATCTCGGCCGTCCTGGTCGTCGTCCGTCTCGGAGGATTCTGGTTCTCGATACGGCTCCCAAGGCTTCATAAACTCGGCACAGGTGGTGGTTTTCATGGGACCGTCATGATACCCTTCCTTCTGCACGTCATAAGTGGAATTAGCTTTAACTTTACGTACCTGATACGGACCCAAATATTTTGGCTTTAGCTTCGCTCCTGGACCAATCTGAGTTCTCTTTATTGCGACTAGGTCGTTGACCTTGTATGTACGAGCCGGTCGTCTACGCAAATTATAACTTTTCTTATTTTCTTCTTGTATTTTGGATATTTCTAATTTGGCCTTCTGTCTTAAATCTTCTCTTGCTTTATCGAAATTATTCTTTAATTCTTCTTCTATTGCGGCTTGGATATTTTTATCTGGCTTACTTCTTAACTTCACTCCAGTTAATAGTTCGAATGGTGAAGCGCCTATGCTTCTGCTTCGAGATGAATTCATAACTTGTTGTACATTTCCTACATGTTTGTACCATCTTGTAGGGTCTTCGATTGACAGTTTTGATAATACAAGGATGATTATTGAATTCATTCGTTCAGCTTGGCCGTTTGCACGAGGTAAGCCTGTCGTTATTTTAAAATGTTTAATTCCCTCTTGTTCGCAATAATCTTCAAATTCCTTTGCAGTAAACGCACTGCCGCGATCTGATATTATGTTTACTGGATTTCCAAACAAGTTACTCTGGTGCTTCAGTTTGTCTATGACTTCTGCTGCAGTAGTTGATTTGGTTGGGTACAACCAGACAAACTTTGTAAATCCATCTACAATCAAGAATATGTGTTTATAGTTTTTGTTGGTGGTTTCTAAAGGCCCTAAGTGGTCCACATGATAAGTATGTAATGGTATTTCTTCTTTTTGTAAAGAATGTAGAAACCCTTCTTGTTTTCCTCTTTTTCTATTTATTAGGATGCATGGTATGCAACTAGCGATAACTCTCTCAACTTTAATCTTCAGGCTTGGTATGAAATAATTTTGTCTGACGATTTGCTCTGTCTTTTGAATACTTCTATGTTCTTTTCCATGGGCTTCAGTTATTATCTGCGTCTGCATATCTTTCGGGACTACTAGTATTTCAGTGTTACCTTGGAGCTTGTATAGAATATCATTCTTCAAAATATAGTCTTCAAATGATTGCGTTTTGAGAACTTCTTTAATCGCTTTTAATTTTTCGTCCATGTCTTGAGCATTTCGCATTTTTGTTACGCAACTTTCTAGTTCTATGAGCGCAACTGGATACCTACTCAAGGAATCAACGTGTCGCATTCTAGAGCCTGCCCGATGCTCTACAACGAAGTCATATTCTTGCAAAAGTAGAAACCATCTAGCGACTCTGGTAGATAAATCTTTCTTACTCATTGTTTTTTCGAACGCTGCACAATCTGTTATGATTTTGAACGTTGTTCCTAGGAGATAAATCCTAAATTTCTTTAGAGCTTCAATGATAGCGAGTACTTCAAGCTCGTAGCTACAATATTTCCTTTCTGCATCATTAGTCTTCTTGCTCATGTAGTATATAGGATGAAAACAATTATCTTTTTGACACTTCTGAAATAAGATAGCACCATAACCATCTGCACTGGCGTCAGTATGGAGTTCTAGTTCTCCACCTTGTCTGTATATATTTAATACGGGTTGTTCAGCTAAAATACTCTTTAGTTCTTTTAAAGCATTCTGTTGGTTTTCTCCGAAGTGAAATACACTATTTACTTTTAGTAAATCACTCAGAGGTTTAGCTATGATTGAGTAGTTAGGAATAAATTTCCTGAAGTACCCGGTCAAACCGATAAAGCTTTGTACTTGCTTTATGGTTTTTGGTTCTGGAAAACGCATAACTGCTTTTACTTTATCTGGTGACGGATGAATCTTACCATCTTCTATAATGTGTCCCAAAAATTCGACTTTTTTCTTCAGAAACTGACATTTCTTTTTATTAATTTCTAGTCCGTACTCTTGTGCTACCTGCATTACTTTGGAAAGCTTGTTGATTCCATCTTCTTCGTTGTTTCCAGGTATGATTATATCGTCCATATACGGTAAAGCGGTGCCATCGTTTATTAGTGGTCTGAATACATGATTTATATATTTTTGAAACACGGTTGGTGAATTGCAAAGACAGAATGGCATTTTGCAAAACTGGAATTGACCATTGTGCGTCACAAATGCAGTATATTTTCTGCTTTCCTCCTCGACCCCCACATGGAAAAATCCATTTTTTAGATCTATCGTGCTAAATATACGAGCTTCTTGTAGTTTATCTAGCAAGTCTTCTATTAAGGGAAGCGGATACCGATCCTTTGAAATAACTTTATTTATTTTTCTGTAGTCAATGCAGAGTCTGGGTGAGCCATCTTTTTTCTTTGCAAGAACCACTTGGCTAGCGAACTCCGAGTTACTCGGTTCCACTATTCCTGTCTTTAACCATTCCTCGACTTGTTCATCAACTATTTTTCTCTCGGCAAATGGTAGACGTCTGGGGCAAGATGCAATAGGTTCTTCACTCTTCACTATTATCTTCATTTGTAGGTTAACTGGTTTGGATGCACCTGATTTGTAAACTTCCATTATTTGTTTCACTCTGTTCCTTGAATCTTCAGTTACTTCGTTACCAATATTCAATTCTTCTCCTTCTCCTATGGCAGTAATTTGTAAGATAGTTGTTTCTGGAGTTCTTTTTGTAATTTTTAGCCCATCTTCGTTTATTAGAATTTCGGTTTGATCAAGAAGTTCGTTTCCGACAATACCATTTGTTTCCATTACATCGTCAGGAACTACATAGATTTTTGTTTTGTATTCTTCATTCTCCATATAAACGTCAGCATCAAAATAACCTTCTGCTCTTATTTGTGATTTTCCAAATCCTTTGTGTCACTTCAGTTTTGTGTAGTTCAGGGGAACCAATGTTTTTGTATATTTTATTTTTAATAACATTTACCATACTGCCTGTGTCAATTAGTATAGATAATTCTATCCCATTTATACTGATGTTTTTGCACATTTTATTCGTTGACCCAACTGAAATATTTTTAACTTGGGCTGGTGCATTCGTTGAAGTTGATTGCGTCGTATTGGTTCCTCGGCAGTCGAAACTTTTATGGCCAAATTGGTTGCACTTGAAGCATTTAGAACCTCGATCTTTTGTCGTACAATCAGATGATTTATGACCTTGAACTCCGCAACTATAGCATCTCACTGGTTTATTTGTTTTGTTCTCAGCCTTGAATTTCGGAGAGGTTTTTGTAAAAGGTTCTTTACGCATGACTTGTATTCTAGGTTCGGATTTACTTTTAAAATTGCTATAAACTTTCAGTTTATTTTTGAAATCGTCTAAAGAGGATGCACCATATAATATCATTTTATTGGAAGATTCGTCCGGAATTCCGTCTATGACATATTGTATTAATGACTCATCTTCAATTTTTCCTCTATTCGCGATTTCTTTCATATGTAGAAAAAATTCTTGCAATGTTTCACCCTTTTGTAGTTTTCTACTTGACAACATTTGATGAAGTTGTACACTGCTTAACTTCTGGGAAAATTCTTTTAATAATGACATTTTTAGTGAATGCCATGTATTTATTCTACTCTCTCCTTGAACAAAAAGTTTAGCTAGACCCTTCAGAGATTTTTTGGCGAATACGAATTTGTGTAATTCGCTCCAGTTGAACATTATTGCCATATCCTCGAATTCAGATATCCATCTTTACACTGAATACATACTGCTTCCATCAAATGTACGGATAGAATCCTCTACATCTCTAAAATTCATTGAAAACGGTACAAGATGCGGATTCATGGCATAGGTTGCTTGAGAAATTGCGCCAAATCTTCGCACGCTAGCATCATCACTGACAGGGTTATTGATCCGCTCTTTTACTTCCACTTCTTCTTCTTCTTCTTCTTCCTAAAATAAAAATAAAATAAATATTTCATCACGGCATATTACCCATTGCTGGGTGTGCCAATCTGCTTTGTACAGATATCGGTAATGATGGAATATTTGTACCGTGCGGGCGCTTACCAGGCGTCACCTCACGGGCACCCATAGCTGGCTGGAGTCTTTGCACGGTTACTTTCAATAGTTTGTTTTAGGGCATCTAAATTTAACAAACTGTTACAAATAGACTTTATTAATTCCTCTTTTGACTTATTATAGTCTAAAGTTAGTAAATTTGCAATAAATACTACGTCATTAATGCTTAAATTATTCATATACTGAATTTTTGCATTGTAATCAGCTGAATTGACTTTAAATGTGAAGCCGGTAAAATTGCGCACATGTCTCCGACTTGTTCTATCGCCTTCTACTTCAAATAATAATTTGTAAAGAGTTTTTATTACGGTAAATGGAGCAGCTTTAATGTTTTCACATACCGTGTCAATTTGTCCTAGCGTCGTCATCGTTGCCTCAAATTCGCGTTCTTGTTGTTATTTTGCTGTCTTCTTAATTCGTTTTCTCGCTTCTCTTTGTCTTCTTTCTTCTTACTTCGTCTTTTTCCTTTCTTACTTCGTCTTCTCTCTTCTGAATTCGTCTTCTTTTTTCTTAATTCGTCTTCTTTCTTCTTAATTCGTCTTGTTTCTTCTTAATTCGTCTTGTTTCTTCTTAATTCGTCTTGTTTCTTCTTAATTCGTCTTGCTTCTTCTTAATTCGTCTTCTTTCTTCTTATTTGGCTCGTCTTTTTACTTCTTGTTTATCTTCTGCCTTCTTTTTCCTTCACTCGTTGCACATACGCACACTTCATTTATAAAAACTAGCACATATTACAACACGTTTCACTCGCGATCCCGGTTGAGCCCCCAAATTTTGTAGGGTTTTGAGATAAACAAAATGTTTAAATGTGATTTTAAATCGATTTTATTGTGTCAACTGTAAGATAATACAATATTAAACATAAAACATTTCACAACAATACAAATGTCAATGTCTACCGCTCAACTGTTTTCCACTGCCGCACCCATGTAGCTGGGATGCGTTCGCATTGCATATCCCTTTCTGGCTGTGCTTTGCCGGTTGCCTATTGTTTCCCACATATATATATATATATATATATATATATATATATGTGGGAAACAATAGGCAACCGGCAAAGCACAGCCAGAAAGGGATATGCAATGCGAACGCATCCCAGCTACATGGGTGCGGCAGTGGAAAACAGTTGAGCGGTAGACATTGACATTTGTATTGTTGTGAAATGTTTTATGTTTAATATTGTATTATCTTACAGTTGACACAATAAAATCGATTTAAAATCACATTTAAACATTTTGTTTATCTCAAAACCCTACAAAATTTGGGGGCTCAACCGGGATCGCGAGTGAAACGTGTTGTAATATGTGCTAGTTTTTATAAATGAAGTGTGCGTATGTGCAACGAGTGAAGGAAAAAGAAGGCAGAAGATAAACAAGAAGTAAAAAGACGAGCCAAATAAGAAGAAAGAAGACGAATTAAGAAGAAGCAAGACGAATTAAGAAGAAACAAGACGAATTAAGAAGAAACAAGACGAATTAAGAAGAAACAAGACGAATTAAGAAGAAAGAAGACGAATTAAGAAAAAAGAAGACGAATTCAGAAGAGAGAAGACGAAGTAAGAAAGGAAAAAGACGAAGTAAGAAGAAAGAAGACAAAGAGAAGCGAGAAAACGAATTAAGAAGACAGCAAAATAACAACAAGAACGCGAATTTGAGGCAACGATGACGACGCTAGGACAAATTGACACGGTATGTGAAAACATTAAAGCTGCTCCATTTACCGTAATAAAAACTCTTTACAAATTATTATTTGAAGTAGAAGGCGATAGAACAAGTCGGAGACATGTGCGCAATTTTACCGGCTTCACATTTAAAGTCAATTCAGCTGATTACAATGCAAAAATTCAGTATATGAATAATTTAAGCATTAATGACGTAGTATTTATTGCAAATTTACTAACTTTAGACTATAATAAGTCAAAAGAGGAATTAATAAAGTCTATTTGTAACAGTTTGTTAAATTTAGATGCCCTAAAACAAACTATTGAAAGTAACCGTGCAAAGACTCCAGCCAGCTATGGGTGCCCGTGAGGTGACGCCTGGTAAGCGCCCGCACGGTACAAATATTCCATCATTACCGATATCTGTACAAAGCAGATTGGCACACCCAGCAATGGGTAATATGCCGTGATGAAATATTTATTTTATTTTTATTTTAGGAAGAAGAAGAAGAAGAAGAAGTGGAAGTAAAAGAGCGGATCAATAACCCTGTCAGTGATGATGCTAGCGTGCGAAGATTTGGCGCAATTTCTCAAGCAACCTATGCCATGAATCCGCATCTTGTACCGTTTTCAATGAATTTTAGAGATGTAGAGGATTCTATCCGTACATTTGATGGAAGCAGTATGTATTCAGTGTAAAGATGGATATCTGAATTCGAGGATATGGCAATAATGTTCAACTGGAGCGAATTACACAAATTCGTATTCGCCAAAAAATCTCTGAAGGGTCTAGCTAAACTTTTTGTTCAAGGAGAGAGTAGAATAAATACATGGCATTCACTAAAAATGTCATTATTAAAAGAATTTTCCCAGAAGTTAAGCAGTGTACAACTTCATCAAATGTTGTCAAGTAGAAAACTACAAAAGGGTGAAACATTGCAAGAATTTTTTCTACATATGAAAGAAATCGCGAATAGAGGAAAAATTGAAGATGAGTCATTAATACAATATGTCATAGACGGAATTCCGGACGAATCTTCCAATAAAATGATATTATATGGTGCATCCTCTTTAGACGATTTCAAAAATAAACTGAAAGTTTATAGCAATTTTAAAAGTAAATCCGAACCTAGAATACAAGTCATGCGTAAAGAACCTTTTACAAAAACCTCTCCGAAATTCAAGGCTGAGAACAAAACAAATAAACCAGTGAGATGCTATAGTTGCGGAGTTCAAGGTCATAAATCATCTGATTGTACGACAAAAGATCGAGGTTCTAAATGCTTCAAGTGCAACCAATTTGGCCATAAAAGTTTCGACTGCCGAGGAACCAATACGACGCAATCAACTTCAACGAATGCACCAGCCCAAGTTAAAAATATTTCAGTTGGGTCAACGAATAAAATGTGCAAAAACATCAGTATAAATGGGATAGAATTATCTATACTAATTGACACAGGCAGTATGGTAAATGTTATTAAAAATAAAATATACAAAAACATTGGTTCCCCTGAACTACACAAAACTGAAGTGACACTGAAAGGATTTGGAAAATCACAAATAAGAGCAGAAGGTTATTTTGATGCTGACGTTTATATGGAGAATGAAGAATACAAAACAAAAATCTATGTAGTTCCTGACGATGTAATGGAAACAAATGGTATTGTCGGAAACGAACTTCTTGATCAAACCGAAATTCTAATAAACGAAGATGGGCTAAAAATTACAAAAAGAACTCCAGAAACAACTATCTTACAAATTACTGCCATAGGAGAAGGAGAAGAATTGAATATTGGTAACGAAGTAACTGAAGATTCAAGGAACAGAGTGAAACAAATAATGGAAGTTTACAAATCAGGTGCATCCAAACCAGTTAACCTACAAATGAAGATAATAGTGAAGAGTGAAGAACCTATTGCATCTTGCCCCAGACGTCTACCATTTGCCGAGAGAAAAATAGTTGATGAACAAGTCGAGGAATGGTTAAAGACAGGAATAGTGGAACCGAGTAACTCGGAGTTCGCTAGCCAAGTGGTTCTTGCAAAGAAAAAAGATGGCTCACCCAGACTCTGCATTGACTACAGAAAAATAAATAAAGTTATTTCAAAGGATCGGTATCCGCTTCCCTTAATAGAAGACTTGCTAGATAAACTACAAGAAGCTCGTATATTTAGCACGATAGATCTAAAAAATGGATTTTTCCATGTGGGGGTCGAGGAGGAAAGCAGAAAATATACTGCATTTGTGACGCACAATGGTCAATTCCAGTTTTGCAAAATGCCATTCTGTCTTTGCAATTCACCAACCGTGTTTCAAAAATATATAAATCATGTATTCAGACCACTAATAAACGATGGCACCGCTTTACCGTATATGGACGATATAATCATACCTGGAAACAACGAAGAAGATGGAATCAACAAGCTTTCCAAAGTAATGCAGGTAGCACAAGAGTACGGACTAGAAATTAATAAAAAGAAATGTCAGTTTCTGAAGAAAAAAGTCGAATTTTTGGGACACATTATAGAAGATGGTAAGATTCATCCGTCACCAGATAAAGTAAAAGCAGTTATGCGTTTTCCAGAACCAAAAACCATAAAGCAAGTACAAAGCTTTATCGGTTTGACCGGGTACTTCAGGAAATTTATTCCTAACTACTCAATCATAGCTAAACCTCTGAGTGATTTACTAAAAGTAAATAGTGTATTTCACTTCGGAGAAAACCAACAGAATGCTTTAAAAGAACTAAAGAGTATTTTAGCTGAACAACCCGTATTAAATATATACAGACAAGGTGGAGAACTAGAACTCCATACTGACGCCAGTGCAGATGGTTATGGTGCTATCTTATTTCAGAAGTGTCAAAAAGATAATTGTTTTCATCCTATATACTACATGAGCAAGAAGACTAATGATGCAGAAAGGAAATATTGTAGCTACGAGCTTGAAGTACTCGCTATCATTGAAGCTCTAAAGAAATTTAGGATTTATCTCCTAGGAACAACGTTCAAAATCATAACAGATTGTGCAGCGTTCGAAAAAACAATGAGTAAGAAAGATTTATCTACCAGAGTCGCTAGATGGTTTCTACTTTTGCAAGAATATGACTTCGTTGTAGAGCATCGGGCAGGCTCTAGAATGCGACACGTTGATTCCTTGAGTAGGTATCCAGTTGCGCTCATAGAACTAGAAAGTTGCGTAACAAAAATGCGAAATGCTCAAGACATGGACGAAAAATTAAAAGCGATTAAAGAAGTTCTCAAAACGCAATCATTTGAAGACTATATTTTGAAGAATGATATTCTATACAAGCTCCAAGGTAACACTGAAATACTAGTAGTCCCGAAAGATATGCAGACGCAGATAATAACTGAAGCCCATGGAAAAGAACATAGAAGTATTCAAAAGACAGAGCAAATCGTCAGACAAAATTATTTCATACCAAGCCTGAAGATTAAAGTTGAGAGAGTTATCGCTAGTTGCATACCATGCATCCTAATAAATAGAAAAAGAGGAAAACAAGAAGGGTTTCTACATTCTTTACAAAAAGAAGAAATACCATTACATACTTATCATGTGGACCACTTAGGGCCTTTAGAAACCACCAACAAAAACTATAAACACATATTCTTGATTGTAGATGGATTTACAAAGTTTGTCTGGTTGTACCCAACCAAATCAACTACTGCAGCAGAAGTCATAGACAAACTGAAGCACCAGAGTAACTTGTTTGGAAATCCAGTAAACATAATATCAGATCGCGGCAGTGCGTTTACTGCAAAGGAATTTGAAGATTATTGCGAACAAGAGGGAATTAAACATTTTAAAATAACGACAGGCTTACCTCGTGCAAACGGCCAAGCTGAACGAATGAATTCAATAATCATCCTTGTATTATCAAAACTGTCAATCGAAGACCCTACAAGATGGTACAAACATGTAGGAAATGTACAACAAGTTATGAATTCATCTCGAAGCAGAAGCATAGGCGCTTCACCATTCGAACTATTAACTGGAGTGAAGTTAAGAAGTAAGCCAGATAAAAATATCCAAGCCGCAATAGAAGAAGAATTAAAGAATAATTTCGATAAAGCAAGAGAAGATTTAAGACAGAAGGCCAAATTAGAAATATCCAAAATACAAGAAGAAAATAAGAAAAGTTATAATTTGCGTAGACGACCGGCTCGTACATACAAGGTCAACGACCTAGTCGCAATAAAGAGAACTCAGATTGGTCCAGGAGCGAAGCTAAAGCCAAAATATTTGGGTCCGTATCAGGTACGTAAAGTTAAAGCTAATTCCACTTATGACGTGCAGAAGGAAGGGTATCATGACGGTCCCATGAAAACCACCACCTGTGCCGAGTTTATGAAGCCTTGGGAGCCGTATCGAGAACCAGAATCCTCCGAGACGGACGACGACCAGGACGGCCGAGATGTGGGAAACAATAGGCAACCGGCAAAGCACAGCCAGAAAGGGATATGCAATGCGAACGCATCCCAGCTACATGGGTGCGGCAGTGGAAAACAGTTGAGCGGTAGACATTGACATTTGTATTGTTGTGAAATGTTTTATGTTTAATATTGTATTATCTTACAGTTGACACAATAAAATCGATTTAAAATCACATTTAAACATTTTGTTTATCTCAAAACCCTACATATATATATATATATATATATATATATATAAATTTATTTTTATGTTAGGTTTCAAGACCGATATCGGTCAGTGACTAGTGATGCCGTGGGACCTCGCGTTTTCGAGATATCGTCTCGAAAATCGAGAAATTTCGAGACGAGACAATCATAAGTCTCGTCTCGAAAAATCGAGACGAGACGAGAGTAATGCCCTCGAGATTTGCTCGAGACGAGAGTAGGTATTCGAGATCTCGATTGCACGATTTTTTTTTTAATATTGTAACGTTTTTAATTATATGGGTGAAGTGTAAAACACAGACAAATATTACTAACTAAAGGAATACGTTTATTAAACGATAATTAAATAAGGATTAAATATTAAAAGATAATAAAAACAACTAACACTATGATTAAATAATTATAAACACTAAGAATATTATTAAATGCTTAAACACTACGATTATTTATCTAAGTAATATTTATATTACAACACTTATTTATATAACTACATTTATTTATGTTAACAACTGTTAAACTGTTTATATCACCGAGTTCATATCTGGTTGCTTGTATATCTGAGACTGTTTCCCGCTGTTCTCCCGACGGTATTTATACAGTCCCTATCATTCTAGAACTCTTCTAAAGCGACAATGACCCGTATACAAAGGAATGAGGTCACGGCGCAATTAACCTGTCTCAGCGCGTCGGGGATTGTATTATCGCTCTGGTACGTTCTTTCGAAGGGATTACGTCATTGTTCGCGAACATGCTATCAGTAGCGGCGCATGCATACTTTTCTCTCAGGGGCGCACGTCACAATATGTATATAATTAAAGATATACAATAAGAAAAATAATTATCAGTACAAATATTTTCAATACCTGTTTATTATTTATTCATTTTAAATTTATAGGGTTTTAGTATAAAGAATAGGAACAAAAGTGTTCCCCGTGGTGTACTTTCCACGCTAGTATTAAATGCCCTTGCTGCGAGTAATATTTGTTCAGTATTTTACCCATAGCAGGCTGGAGTCTTTGCACGGTTACTTTCAATAGTTTGTTTTAGGGCATCTAAATTTAACAAACTGTTACAAATAGACTTTATTAATTCCTCTTTTGACTTATTATAGTCTAAAGTCAGTAAATTTGCAATAAATACTACGTCATTAATGCTTAAATTATTCATATACTGAATTTTTGCATTGTAATCAGCTGAATTGACTTTAAATGTGAAGCCGGTAAAATTGCGCACATGTCTCCGACTTGTTCTATCGCCTTCTACTTCAAATAATAATTTGTAAAGAGTTTTTATTACGGTAAATGGAGCAGCTTTAATGTTTTCACATACCGTGTCAATTTGTCCTAGCGTCGTCATCGTTGCCTCAAATTCGCGTTCTTGTTGTTATTTTGCTGTCTTCTTAATTCGTTTTCTCGCTTCTCTTTGTCTTCTTTCTTCTTACTTCGTCTTTTTCCTTTCTTACTTCGTCTTCTCTCTTCTGAATTCGTCTTCTTTTTTCTTAATTCGTCTTCTTTCTTCTTAATTCGTCTTGTTTCTTCTTAATTCGTCTTGTTTCTTCTTAATTCGTCTTGTTTCTTCTTAATTCGTCTTGCTTCTTCTTAATTCGTCTTCTTTCTTCTTATTTGGCTCGTCTTTTTACTTCTTGTTTATCTTCTGCCTTCTTTTTCCTTCACTCGTTGCACATACGCACACTTCATTTATAAAAACTAGCACATATTACAACACGTTTCACTCGCGATCCCGGTTGAGCCCCCAAATTTTGTAGGGTTTTGAGATAAACAAAATGTTTAAATGTGATTTTAAATCGATTTTATTGTGTCAACTGTAAGATAATACAATATTAAACATAAAACATTTCACAACAATACAAATGTCAATGTCTACCGCTCAACTGTTTTCCACTGCCGCACCCATGTAGCTGGGATGCGTTCGCATTGCATATCCCTTTCTGGCTGTGCTTTGCCGGTTGCCTATTGTTTCCCACATATATATATATATATATATATATATATATATATATATATATATATATATATATATATATATATATATATATATATATATTAGCCAATAATAAATGCCAGATATTTTCAATGGTTACAGAGGACGCTAAAGCCTTTTATTACTGTGAATTTTACGCGTCAAAAATTGTCCATACCATTCCATCCGGGCTTTAGTCAAATGATAATTTTTACCCTGACACACAAAAAAATTATGGCCGGACACAATTGATGTGATCTGGGGAATCCAATTCGATCCCGATTAACGTTAAATAATTGGAATTTTAAATGCCATAAAATTAACCCTTGTGGTAAACGCCCGCACAATCACTACCGAAATGTGTGTACAAATCAGATTAGCACACCTAGCAATGGCTGATATGCCGTAATAATATAATTATTTCTTTATTT
The DNA here is from genome assembly GCA_951394225.1 of Harpalus rufipes. Lineage (NCBI taxonomy): Eukaryota > Metazoa > Arthropoda > Insecta > Coleoptera > Carabidae > Harpalus > Harpalus rufipes. The sequence continues at coordinate 18,582,776 of OX596282.1, read as the reverse complement.
AAATACATACCTGCATATTTACTAATGCTGGAAATTATGTATATTAAGTTCCTTTCCATAAAACTATTGTTCTATTTACAATTTTTTCCTTTAAAACGTTACTATTATTAAATGATTATTTCTTTTGACAGTGACATTTATTTGTCAGTTACATACATTTGAGCTGAACTATGTAACCATGGAGATGTGTTTAAAGCATAAGCTCCGAGATATAATTTTTATATTACTTTATAAATTTATCCATAAAATATATAGAAAAAGTATTAAAGCAAACCAGTAGAAAATGGAATAATCTTTAATTTTTATAATAACAAATTGCGAAAAAATTACATTTAAAGGTATTTTTTGAAGAAAAACTATCTTGAGCTTCAAGTAAACTGCCATTTCCGGTTATCGGATTTCCACCAAAATCTAATGGCTTCTTTCCATATTAGAATAAGATAAAAATACATCGTTTTAAAACTTTCTGAATAATAATAATATGTATTTCAGTTAGAGCGTAAAGAGGATCCACACACACACACATTAAGACCTTAAAACGTAGTCATTTACCAAAATCTCGATATGCACGATCCCTTTACCTCCCTTACCAAGGGTAGCGGGAGGTAAAAATGGTAGCTGTGACTACTCTCATCAACCAGATAATTAGAACCGCGATATTTTTAATGAAACATGCAATGCACCTACGCTCTACCGCGTTGGATTACCACTTTTTACTTTTTACCGTCACCTCTAGGTAAGGAAGGTATTGTCTTTGGTTAAAAAATTTGGTGGTGAGTTTTCATTGAATAAGCACGTTTTAGGGTCTTTACAATACGATTATACTATTTTTACGATGATGTCTGTATGTGTGTGTGTGTGTGTGTGTGTGTGTGTGTGTGTGTGTGTGTGTGTGTGTGTGTGTGTGTGTGTGTGTGTGTGTGTGTGTGCGTGCGTGCGTGTGTGTGTATGTGACCGCGGTTTCGGCCACGATATCTCCAATACTAGAATTCCAAAAATTACAATTCTTGCGTATTCCTCTTCCTTACAACCATATGAAGACGATTAGATTTTGGTTATAATTGGTCCACCGGAAGTATCCTCATTTGAAGATTTTAACAGTTTTTCTTGAAAAACTCAGTTAAACTTTATTATAACTTAAAGAATAAATTATTCTCTATACGATTTGATTGCATTTTATATTTCATATTCAACAGATATAGAGTTAAAGAATTATAAAGATAATAAATTTCATAAATCAGCCAGCTATGCTATCTTAACCATGGAAACTGCTAATATATTCAGATAATTCAAATTGACAGATGTCAGTATCAATAAAAAGTAAATGAAAGAAAGAATAAAGGAAATAACTTTAGTGTTGGGCGTTTCTAGAAAGATATAAGAGAGATGATTACAATGGTTTCAACATGTCATGAGGAGCGATGTGTATATTGGACGAATGAATAGCTTATAACAGAAGGTGGAAGAAACATAGGAAGACCAAATATAAGATGAAAGGAGAGAAAAGCAACTGAATGCGGACGACACGCAAAACAAAAATTAGTGGAAGAAGAAAAAAAATAGCGACCCCCTAACGAATGGGAAAAACTGAAGAAGAAGAAGAAGTTAGTGTGAAGTGAAATTTGCATAGTTTGTTTATGAAATAATTTAACTGGAAATATAGGATCTTTTGCAAGAAAATTTATGTATAGGGCGCGTGCAGCGACGTGACTTTGCTGACTTTTGCAAGCAGATATGTGGTCCCGTGTCAAAATGACAGCTATTAATTACGTCCATAACTGACAAATGTCATAATTTTTCATTCAAAATTTCATGATTTTCTTATTTCATGTGGTTTATTTATTATCAGGGGTGTGGAATTAAGTTGCCGAGAAAAGGAATCATAAAATACCAATATATATATATATATATATATATATATATATATATATATATATATATATATATATATATATATATATCACGTAGCACTAGTTCCCGGTCTGTAACGGATTCAAAAATTTTAACATGGGTTAAATAAATAATGTAACGGTGTTGTAAAATCAAAAGTACAGTTACGTAATTGAAAACTGAGAACCCCATCTAAACCTTAAGTCCAAGAATTTTTTGAATTTCTTAATTCTTAATGCATGTATATTTACTCCTGAGCTAAAGGAGGTAGTGTCAGTGACCTGTGGATCATTATCAAAAGTAGAAATTATATAAACGCAATTGAAATATTGTGCGAACGCATTAACAATAGCATCAGATAAAGAAAGGTCTTCCTTTGAAATTTCATTACTTACTCTCAGTATCCTAGTTTTTCTTTTCTTAGTATTGGTAAGTGACCATAATTTTTTAGGATCTTTTGGTAAACATTTTTTTGTTTCAATCAGATACTATTTATTGTGTAAGAATGAAAACAAAGCTAGATTAGTTAAATAATTTAACATTATTAATCATTATTTAATAACACTGTGGTTTACCAGATATGAAAAACTCGCTGTCACAATCGTTCATCTTAATGTTTCATTCAATAACACCACCAAAAGAAAATGTTGCATAGAATTTGACGTTTTTACCTTCCGTCACCTCTAGGTAAGGAAGGTATTGTCTTTGGTCAAAAAATTCGGTGGTGAGTTTTCATTGAATAAGCACGTTTTAGGGTCTTTACAATACGATTTTACTATTTTTACGATGATGTCTGTATGTGTGTGTGTGTGTTCGTATGTGCGTGTGTGTGTGTGTGTATGTGTGTGTGTGTGTATGTGACCGGCTTTCATGCACGATATCTCCAATACTAGAATTCCAAAAATTACAATTCTTGCATATTCCTCTTCCTTACAACCATATGCAGACTTGATTAGATTTTGGTTATAATTGGTCAACCGGAAGTACCCTCATTTGAAAATTTTAACAGTTTTTCTTGAAAAACTCAGCTAAATGTTATTATAACTTAAAGAATATATTATTCTCTATACGATTTGATTGCATTTTATATTTCATATTCAACCGATATAGAGTTAAAGAAGAATAAAGATAATAAATTTGATATAAATTTCATAATTCAGCCAGCTATGCTAACTTAACCATGGAAACTGCTAATATATTCAGGTAATTCAAATTGACAGATGTCAGTATCTATAAAACGTAAATTAATGAAAGAATAAGGGAAATAACTCTAATGTTTCTAGAATGATGGAATTTGTACATAATATACAGGATTGACGAAAGATATTGTGCTGGCTACATCAGATTTTAATGATCTGGATCTCTTAATGTTTACGAAACTGGTATTATTTTATATTGACATATTCCTTTAATAATTTAATACTTATTTTAGTTCGTTTTCACTACCTGATTGTCAGATTCGTGGACAGCATATCTTCTAGGATGAGAGTGAAGATAACTTTGATTGTAGACAATTCCGTCTCACGAAAATATGTTCATATAAAATGTGGCTAACTAATGAAGAATTCTTTAAAAAAATATATTATAGTCTATTCAGAACTTTTAGGTTATGACTTTGACTTTCTAGTAGATTGTGGATTGACCGCATCCTAACAGGGGTAGCAGTACGTGCTACTCAGCCGAAATATTCTTGTACGTTAGTGTACACTTTTTCTTTAATTGACGCATTATTATGATAATGAGAATTTTCTTAAATTACAGATTAAAGAATATGATTCTAATGCAAAACTTTGGAAATTCACTTCTAATATCTTATCTTTGGATTCGTATTACCTGTTTATATTGATGGTACTCATAACGTGTTCAAGTGTAATATCAAATTTGGCATGTGCAATTTTTAAATTGCAAACATTAAAAGTGTATAAAGGAATATATACAAAAATTCAAATGCAATCATAATATTTTTGACCTTTTTTCTCTTATGAATTACATTTCATCTTAATAACAGCTACCTACTGCGAGGGTAATTATGGCCATAATCTTAGAGTGTTAGTTAGAGTATACCATCTACTGTATACCCAAGACTTCCTTAAGAAAAGGTTGAGAATATCATAATAGATTATTGTAAAACATGACAAAACTACATATAAACTGGTTTTAAATATTCAGTGACACAAAATGAAAATAAAATAGATTAATTGTAAGTTTTATTCTTACACACAAACTGACGAACAGAGCAATATAGAATTACCAACCGTTCTCAAATTACAATATAGAAAAATAAATAATACATACATCTACTCATCTTTGTAGGTAATAAATTCCTTGTGGAATTCCTGGCAGCACACATACAAAACAAGAAAATTAAAAAAAAATACTTTACAAATATCTACAACATATGAATAATTAAGTAAATTTTCCAAAGCAGGTATTTGTAAAATATATATATAGAACATAAAGGGACCTGCCGATTATAATAAACTCGAAGATAATGAATGTTAAATAATGATTAATCTATTTCAAATATAATGTGATATCATTCTTAGTTTATTCGCATATATCTGTAATTGTACTTGAAAATGTTTACCAAGCGTACGGACTCCCAAAGCTGCAGTGAAAAGTGTACCACAGGGGTTATTTTGTGCTATTTAAAAATTATTTCAAGTTTGGCGTCAGTAGGAATCGAACCCTTGCCGCACAAAACAATTACCTAACGCCCATAGTTACGCGACCCCATTTAAAATTATTATTATGTTGTTAAATATGTTTTATATCAAGTGTAAATAAACTATTGTTGATTATTTTGCTATTTTTATTTCTTTGAATTGTACCGCTGTAACACATTAGGCAACTAAGGTATTCTCTAGGGGCTGCAAAAATGAATGGATATCATCGGAGAGACAAAACATATCCATTAAATTAGTTGTAATTTTGATAGAATTATACAGTGACATTTAACTTGTCATTTAGGTATCATGCACGGGTATCATGTTAGTTTCAGAATGTTATGTGGTATAGCACATTATGGAGGCTCTACATGTTAGGTTAGAATCATGGCCTACTGATCGCCGACATTAATAGTAAGTTCGAAAATGGAACCACGACGTTACCGGTAAAATTTTTCAGGTTACCGGCATTATTTTCGAACGCGGTAACTGAAATGTATGGTAAATTTTTGTTACCGCCGCAACCGTGCTCAGAACACGGTTTTTGTGGTAATTTATAGTCTAACCTAACTTTTGAAGTATACACACGTTGTTCTTTGACATCATTTAAAGGTAAATTGTGTTTAAAAACAACTGAGTACTGTACATGGTACAAAAAACAAATAGTATCCAACAAAAATATCCTGCGATGCAAACTAAAATGATTTTGACAGTTATTAATAACCATGAATACCAATGCGTTCGACTGCTTACCGCGAGAACCGTAACCTTTCAGTTACCGTGTAAAATGACCACGATAACCGCGGTTGAATTTTCGAACATACTATAATTATGTCAACAAAAATTGATGAGTTGTCACACCTCTATTTATATGTTTATAGAGCATAGATTAAGGAAAATATATAGTAGAAGATTGGGTATCTCCCCTATAAACTGTGATAACAAGTTTTAGTGCCGTCTATGAAAAGGTTAGAGAACTAAACTTGACAGTCGAGAAAGTGGCGGGAAATATGAATTCATTTTGAATTATTCGAAACTTTAAGTTTTATTTCTTGAAAATGTAATTAATAAAAAAATTATCGAAAGAATAGATAATTTATTAAAGACATTATCACGAAATGTGAAATATATGTTGAACTATAAAAAAATAATTACAGTACTTAATATGTTAATGTCTTTATTTAAAAATATACACCTTACATTACTTAAATCAAATAATAAATAAATAACTACAAATCTTGAACTACACGGCGACAACTATTTAAATTTAAGCACACTCAAGGAATCAAAATTTGAATTATTATTATTATTATTATTATTATTATTATTATTATTATTATTATTATTATTATTATTATTATTATTATTATTATTATTATTACAAGAGGTAATTTTATTTCAAAAGAGGGATGTTACTTTAAATGTCTGCCAGAAATGCACTGCTTCATTGACCTCGTTATCGATTTTTGTCCACTTTTTAACAAATCTACCCTCTTCTATATTCCTTTTTTTCTTAAAGCTGACACCATACTATTTCAACATTCTTTGATGAATCTTATGAAGCCTCACGTCCTTTCGCCTAATAATGTAATATTTTGCTGCTCTTCTACGGTGTAAATATCTAAGAGCACCACCATGATGTAAATTCTCCTGGTCCACTAACATAAACCATTTCTTCTATTGGGCACTGTCAACTTCTGCAAAAATGTGTCTTCACTTTGCAGGAGTAATAAATATTTCATGTAATTTTTTCTGAAATATTATTAATTTGTTGTTGTATTTTATATCACCCCCGTATAATACTGCTAGTATGAAAACTAATATACTTACCGAAAATATATTGAATGATAAAGTACTATATTGTAATAAAGATATAAAGATACAAATTCACAAATAATATTTTGAAATGTCAAAGAATTTTGAACGATGCAATAAAGAATTGTGGGAAATTTACAGCAGTTCTCAAACATCTATGAAAGAATCCCTGTAAAATCTGTACTACTTATGACATCTATGAAAGGGTCAGGAAGTATTTCCAAACGCTACTAGATTGAAAACTTGTTATCACGTTTCTGCATGCAGTTTCACCCCCCTGCTCAGGGGGGTGAATATGCATTCAGAAACGTGATAATAAGTTTTCAATCTAGTAGCGTTTGGAAATACTTCCTGGCCCTTTCATAGATGTCATAAGTAGTACAGATTTTACAGGGATTCTCAAACTTTAATGTCAAAATACTATAAAAAGGTAACATACGTTTGAGAACTGCTGTAAATTTCCCACAATTCTCTATTGCATCGTTCGAAATTCTTTGACATTTAAAACTGTTATTTGTGAATTTGTATCTTGATTGCAATATATTACTTTATTATTCAATATATTTTCGGTAAGTATATTAGTTTTCATACTAGCATTATTATACGGGGGTGATATAAAATATAACAACAAATTAATAATATTTCAGAAAAAAATCACATGAAATATTTGTAACTCCTGCATAGTGAAAACACATTCTTGCAGAAGTTAACAGTGCCCAATAGAAGAAATGGTTTATGTAAGTGGACCAGGAGAATTTACATCATGGTGGTGCTCTTAGATATTTATACATATTATTAGGCGAAAGGACGTGCAGCTTCATAAGATTCATCAAAGAATGTTGAAATAGTATGGTGTCAGTTTTAAGAAAAAAATAGTATAGAAGAAGGTAGATTTGTTAAAAACTGGACGAACATCGATAACCAGGTCAATGAAGCAGTGCATTTCTGGCAGACATTTAAAGTAACATCCCTTTTTACCTTCCGTCACCTTTAGGTAAGGAAGGTCTTTGGTCAAAAAATTCAATGATGAGTTTTTACTGAATAAGCACGTTTTAGGGTCCATATAATACGATTTTACCATTTTTACGATGATGTCTGTATGTATGTGTGTCTGTGTGTGTGTAACAAAATTTCCGGATTCCATAACTTCAATACCACGATTCCAAAAATTATAATTTTTTCGTATTCCTCAAGTTTACATCCAGAAGAACAACTGATTAGACTTTGGTTATAATTGATTTAACGTTATTATAACTTAAAGAATATATTATTCTCTATACGATTTGATTACAATTTATACTTCATATTCAATAGATACAGAGTTAAAGAATTTTAAAGAAATTAAATTTTATAATTCAGCCAGCTATGCCAAACTTGGGAACTAGTAATATATTCATATAATTCAAATTGACAGATGTCAGTATCAATAAAAAGTAAATTAATGTGGCAGATATGAGGATGTTGAAGTAGATATTGGGGAATACACGGAAAGATACGGTAAGAAAATAACTCTAGTGTTACAAGTTTTTAGAAAGATACAAGAAAGACGATTACATTGGTTTGAACATGTCATGAGGAGAAATGAAGAATTATATTGGAACAAGAATGAATAGTTTAGTAATAGGACGTTAAAGAAACAGAGGATGACCAAAGATAAGATGGAAGGACTGTATTGCGGAAGATTTGAGAGAAAAGGAACTGAATGAGAACGACATGCAATAATAGCGACCCCTAACGAATGGAAAAAGCTAAAGAAGAAGAAGATGCCAGTGTCAAATGCAATTTGAATAGTTTGTTTATGAAATAATTTTACTGGAAATTTAGAATCTTTTATAAGAAAAATTATGGAATTTATACATTATACACGAGAATGACGGAAGGTATTGTGCTGGCCACAACAGATTTTTTTAATATATTTATTTTTCATGATCCATGATCGTAACTGCTTTTTTGCCAAGTAAATACAAAGTTGTAATACGAGTTACATATATTTGCGCACACTGCATTAAAATATACAAATAAATAAATAATCATTTTCTCTATTAATCTCGTATACAACTATACTTTATACAATATTTTACCTAAATTTCACAATTTGATTTTTAGAAAAAAAAAAAATTAACTTTGTTTTTCCGGGCTAAAAACAAAACATTTACACTAATTTCCTCCTTTTCGAAGAAACAAAAAACAATCGGTGATCATTTCCATGGCTAACTCAATTCCTCCGTGCTATCGCTTCCCCAATTCCTGCTCTCTTGTTTCCGTCGCCAACTGGATTCATTTAAAAGTTCCCGGAAATTAGAGTCGTAGCCTTAGTAATCGTTACGGTCTCCTGACAATTTGTAACACGCTCATTAGCACTAGAACAGAAATTTCGAGACGCAGTACGTAGGAAAATAAAATTGTTTTTTGTAGGAATTGAACATGATTTGTAGTATAGTAAGAATAAGAAGTAAAACTAATTTTTATAGGGAAAAAATTTCAATAGGTTCTATATAACAAATTTATTTTTATGTAAGGTTTCAAGACCGATATCGGTCAGTGACTAGTGATGCCGTGGGATCTCGCGTTTTCGAGATCTCGTCTCGAAAATCGAGAAATTTCGAGACGAGACTACGAAACGAAAGTAATGCCCTCGAGATTTGCTCGAGACGAGAGTAGGTATTCGAGATCTCGATTGCACGATTTTTTTTTAATATGTATATAATTAAAGATATACAATAAGAAAAATAATTATCAGTACAAATATTTTCATTACCTGTTTATTATTTATTCATTTTAAATTTATAGGGTTTTAGTATAAAGAATAGGAACAAAAGTGTTCCCCGTGGTGTACTCTCCACGCTAGTATTAAATGCCCTTGCTGCGAGTAATATTTGTTCAGTATTTTTACTTCCTTGTACGTAAGTAAAGGAAGTATTGTAATCGCGAAAAATTTCGGTTTTCAGATTTCAGCGGAAATATTCATTTTGATCATCCCTGAATCCATTTTGACTAATTTCGTCGTGACGTCTGTACGTACGTACGTATCTCGCATAACTCAAAAACGGTAAGCCGTAGAAAGTTGAAATTTTGTATTTAGGACTCCTATAACATCTAGTTGTGAACCTCTCTTTCTGGTTATTACACAATTTCCAGAAGTGGCACTTTACATGAAGCCTATAATAGATTTTAATGACAAACTGTTTTAAAATATAATCCAAAACTTTTCAAATTTGGTATACAAGACTTTTATATCAATCGAAATAACATAATAGATTTTGAATGAATAGCTTATAACAGAAGGTGGAAGAAACATAGGAAGACCAAATATAAGATGAAAGGATAGAAAAGCAACTGAATGCGGACGACACGCAAAACAAAAATTAGTGGAAGAAGAAAAAAAAAATAGCGACCCCCTAACGAATGGGAAAAACTAAAGAAGAAGAAGAAGTTAGTGTGAAGTGCAATTTTCATAGTTTGTTTATGAAATAATTTAACTGGAAATATAGAATCTCCTGCAAGAAAATTTATGTATAGGGCGCGTGCAGCGACGTGACTTTGCTGACTTTTGCAAGCAGATATGTGGTCCCGTGTCAAAATGACAGCTATTAATTACGTCCATAACTGACAAATGTCATAATTTTTCATTCAAAATTTCATGATTTTCTTATTTCATGTGGTTTATTTATTATCAGGGGTGTGGAATTAAGTTTCCGAGAAAAGAAATCATAAAATACCAAAAAATGAAATTTTGAATGAAAAATTTTGACGTGAGGATGACCCGCAAAACAGAAATAAATGAAAGAAGAAAATAAAAAATAGTGACCCCTAACGAATGCGAAAAGCTAAAGAAGAAGATGTCAGTGTCAAGTGCCATTTGCATGAAATAATATTACTGGAAATTTAGAATCTTTTGCAAGAAAATTTATGTATGGAATTTGTGTATAATACATTAATACAATAATAGGATTGATGGTAGGTATTGTGCTGGCCACATCAGATTTTTTTAATATAAGTAAATAAAAAAAAAATATAAAATTGCTAAACTTAATTTTTCGGTACCTCGTATTGCGTCTCGTAAAGTTAGTACATTTTACAAACCTAAAGCTAATACTAATCTATTACAAAAGTCTCCAGTTCACCTTATGTGTTCTAATTATTACAATAAAATTAGCATCGTTTGTGACATATTTAATTGTGCCATCACCAATTTGCGGACTGTATGTTATCATGAACTTTAGATCATATCCATATACATATCTTCATTTTACACATGTTTTTGCTTATTTTTAAGGCATTATTATTATCTTTACCTGTTTTTGGACTCCTTTCTGTTTAAAGTGAAATAAATAAATAAATAAAATGTCTATTTATATGATTGTGTTTAAAAAGAAATGAAAAATTTGCCTATTTTCTTTATTATGAAATATTTTCTCTATAAATCATTTTGAAACAATATGAACGACCAGAGTATCACGCAAACTAAAACAAAAGACTTTTACCAACATCACGGAATAAAATCTCTAAGGTATCTGCTGGAGGAAAACAAAAACATCATAATGCAAAGTATTCAGTTCTGCTCTCATAGTATACTCTGTACAGAATTTTACATTTACATTAGAATGAAAATAATGCAATGCAAATTCGATTGTCATTTTTTGCATTCTTTGTTACTCCAAGTATGTTAAATTGTTGTTTTATTTAAATTGATGCAACTTTTTTAAGAATCTTAAATAGAAAAATTATAATAAACTTTAAGTACCTAGTAGTAAAATTATTTTTAATAATTCTTTTAGATATATCTGTTGTTACAATTTAATAAAGTGTCGTTATATTTTTATGAGGCATAAAATAAATGTTACGCGAAAATAAGGGTTATATGTTCATTAAATTAGTGAGTTGAAAATATATTTTTATCACCCCATAAAATGTTAATAGAAAACGTATAGAATAATTAATATTTCTACAAAAATAAGTTAATTTTTTATTATATACAAAATGGGCGGTAATAGCTAATATCCCCATATCTAGTCTAATTATAATTTAAGTTTTGATGTATAACTAGCAAAAGCTACAAACGGTAAAAAAATATTGTAAAATGATATAAATTTTTACTATACTGAATTTGATAAGTAACCATACTGATAAATATGTATGTATGGATACAATATAGTATATTTATTTATATGTGGATTAAAAAAAACCTATTATGTATTTATTGACTACAATAAATTCTCGTTTAATTTGCAGTGGAACATTTTTCCTGAAATCAGGAAATCCAATTAGCTGAGCATCCATGGCAGAAAATAGAAACAAATCTAAAGTTGCCAATGAACATTAAAGCGTCAAGACACAAGCCGCACCTGCCATTACTTCCTTTAGTTTCTCCTGCTTTTACTTCTTTTTAGATTGGTTTTTACCCCTGAGACTAAGGGTAGTTCAATCATCTTACACAAAAAGCTTCACTCGGGTATATGAAAAAGTTAATAAACTTTTTCATGTTACAAATAACAGGATTAAAATTCAATTAAATATGTATCGACTTAATGGGAGAGTTTAGTTATATTGAAAGATGATTTTTCCACATGAATGCAATATTATACATGCAATATTATTATTAATGCAATGGAACTAATAAAATATTTTTTATTGTATTTATTGTTAACTAATTGGCCAGAATTCATATTATTATCATAGATAGGTTTGAGATAAAAAGAAATTCTGAAGTTTTTATAATTTGAATTTAAATTTAAAATTTTATACGTGTTCATTGAGCCAGAGAGATGGGAAACATGAGGATTTTGTAGGTTGCCGGAAATATGGTTATAAATTTAGGAAATTGTTATATTAATATTTGGTTATAAAGTTTCAATTGGCGGTAAATTTTTGAAAACATGTTCTGGAAAAGTACGTTTTCGTTGAGTAAAATGTGACTATCTTTTAAATGTTTTAATATTTCGTATTTTTCTAAAAGAATAAGGTTTTGTATTTTAGTTTCTGTATGCAAAAGGCTAATGTTGTCTATTGTAATTTTATGGTTTGTATTTAGTAAGTGCGTACCCATTGTAAAAGGGGGGTTGTTTTTAAGATGTTCATTGATTCTAATTCTAATGTTCCTTCTGGTAAGGCAGATGTATGCATTATTACAGTTGCTATAGTCTATATTGTATATGCCAGTTTTTTCTGGATTATTTATTTAGGGTGTGTTGTTTTTTAAAATTTTATATAAATTTGGTTGTGAATTGGATGTTAAAATTGTGTTGTTTTTCTGTTATTTCTGCAATGAGGTTATGAAGAATTTTATAATATGGGATTGAGATATAATATCTGTTTTGTTTTATGTGTTTGTATATTTTGTTGTTTAATAATTTAGTATATTTTATTTTGTTAAAGACCTTGAAAATTAAAGTTAACGGGTATTTATTGTTTAAATCAATTGTACAGATGGTATTGAATTCTGTTTGAAAATCGTTGTTACTTAAAAGCGTATTTAGAAGTTTATTAAACAGGAAATAAAATGCAGTTAATTTTATTTGTGAGCTGTGACATGAATTATACGGAATTATTATATCTGCCGCGGCGGGTTTTCTATAAATGTTATACGAGATTGTGTTGTCATTTTTAGTTAATGTTAAGTCTAAGAAATTTATTTAATTTATTCTTCTATTTCTATGGTAAATGTAGGTAATATTTGATAAATTGTTTATGGTATATTAACAAGTATTTTTCTTTATAAATATTATTACAATAAATGATAATTTTATATTTTGTATTTTTATTTTGTATATATATATATATATATATTGATTTGTTTATGTTAAATAATTCACTTTATTTTCCATGATGATCCTCTTACATTAAAAACATATATTTGATTTGAATCGTGATTCTGCAACTATTGCATTCGTTTCAGAAGCACCAATTTCCCGTAATTATAAAAAAAATGTATGTATCGAGGGTTTGACGTATGAAGTATAAATTCTATCGCCGATGTGATAGCCGAGGCAGACGATATTTTAAGAACACCAAACACATTTCACGGTCGTGTACACGATTATTTTTATGTAACTGCATTGTTTTTGGTAATTTGTTACATATTTATATTCCACTCTGTTTCATGCCTATACATATAATGCTGTAACCAAGGAAACCGCAATGATCATAATCCTAACGGATTATAAATTAATGTGAAAATACACACAAACACCATAACACAAACCAGAATGTATTTAAAATAAGATAATTCCAATAACCAAAAGATATCGTTCTTCGGTACCCGTGACGTACTCTTACATATACGAGGTCTGTTAGAAAAGTATCCTAGCATATTTTTTGCGAAAACCTGATGGATTTGAATCAAGCGCGCTTGCATGAGCCGACCATGAACCTTCTTGCGCTTGTGTGAATTTTTTCTGGCCTGTCGATAGCGTCTGTTACTGGCAAGCAGTATTTGAGTGAGGTAGTGTGTAGTGCTCTCGTCAGTTTTTTATTGCGACAGCCAGGTGGAAACCATTCGGAAGATTCAAACGGCTTTCGGTGACGATGCTATGGGCATCACACAGATTAAGAAGTGGTATAACCGGTTTAAAGACGGCCGCACATCGGTGGAAAGCTAGCCACGCTCCGGTCGGCCATTACATGCCGAAATGACCAGGTCATTGCCAAAGTGAACGCTGGTGATGCGAGACCGTCGTGTATGAGTATCCGAGAAATTGCTGAAGAGGTGAGCATCAGCACTTTTTCGGCACATTCGTGTTGAAGTTGCTGACGTCGGAGCAAAAGCGACTCCGTGTTGAAGTCTCACAGAACATGCTGGGCTCCACAAACAATGACCCCGACTTCATGAACACCATAATCACTGGTAACGAGTCCTGGGTGTACGGATACGACCCGGAAACCAAATCCCAGTCGTCACAGTGGCAGCATTTCACGTCACCCAGACCAAAGAAGGCCCGCCAAGTGCACAGCAACGTCAAAGTGATGCTGACTGCTTTCTTTGACTCCCGCGGTGTGGTACACCACGAGTACGCACCACAGGGTCAAACAATCACCAAAGAGTACTACAGGGATGTGCTCCGTCGCCTACGTGATGCTGTGCGACGCAAGAAACCCGAGCTGTGCTCAACAGGAAATTGACGCCTCCATCACGACAATGCTCCAGCACATTCCTCGCACTTGATTCAGAATTTTTGGCGAAAACTCTTGTGGGTCAATAGGCTCCTTACTCTCCTGATATAGCCCCGTGCGACTTCAGGCTATTCCACAAACTCAAGAGGCCATTGGAAGGAACGCGATTTCAGACAAGAGAGGACATTATGGCTGCAACGACAGCCGAGCTAAACTCCTCCGAAAGAGGCTCTGTCGGAATGCTTCTAACAATGGCGGCACCACTGGGAGAAGTGTGTCCCTAAGAGACTACTTTGAGGGTGATTAGGTTTCCAACGCTCCAGGTATGCCAGGTTTTTTCCTCGGCCAAAAGTCGGATACTTTTCTAACAGACCTCGTATATGCACACACAAAAACTTTCCCTGTTGTGTTACATTGTTCGTAATAACCGAGAATTATAACAAATCTTCGCTAAGAATTTGTTTGTTTGCTATAAACAGGTTCGTTATAAGCAAGAACAAAATACGTATAAATTATAAGTAAGATTTCAGTTCTGGGATTTTTTTTTTCGTTATAAACAAGTATTTGCTATATTTAGTGTACGTTGTATCCGATTTCATCTGTACGTATATTATAAGGATCACAACATTAATCTGTATGGTACTACTCTTGAAAATATAATACGTAGCGAGGCTAAGTTTTAAGTTTGACGCTACGGCATGTACCATAATGATTGATGTTATGATCTATTTTGCATAATAAATAAAAATAAAATATATTATTTTTCGTGTTTCAATAGCGCGTGATTTTGAAATTCAAAATGTCAACTATGTATTTATTTTCATTTACAGAAAATAAAAATATAATTATTTTACGAAATTTTTAATATTTACCTACCAAATCATTATCATTATACGATTAATTGCGCGCTTTTCCATATTCTATATTACCGACCACTCGAGTGTGCTACCATCTTGTACTACGTGCAGTGATTAAACGTAAAAATGTCCAAAATTTTACCATTTCTCACTTTGAACGAATTAAACCATTTTAGAAAAATTGAGGGCAAAAAAATTATTTAGTTAGTCAATAATAGTAGTTATTACCTAAAACTATTTAGGTTATAAAGAGAAAGCAAATTAAAAAATCTGATGTGGCCAGCACAATATCTTCCGTCAATCCTGTGTATTATGTACAAATTCCATACATAAATTTTCTTGCAAAAGATTCTAAATTTTTGGTATTATGTGATTCCCTTTCTCGGCAACTGAATTCCATACTCCTGATAATAAACAAACCATATGAAATAAGAAAATTATGAAATTTTGAAAGAAAAATAATAACACTTGTCAGTTATGGATAAAATTAATTGTTGTCATTTTGACACGGGTCCCCATATCTGCTTGCCAAAGTCAGCAAAGTCATGTCACTGCACGCGCCCTATACATAAATTTTCTTGCAAAAGATTCTATATTTCCAGTAAAGTTATTTCATAAACAAACTATGCAAATTGCACTTGACACTGACATCTTCTTCTTTAGTTTTTCCCATTCGTTAGGGGGTCGCTATTTTTTATTTTCTTCTTCCACTCATTTTTGTTTTGCGTGTCGTCCTCATTCAGTTCCTTTTCTCTCAAGACTTCTGCAATACAGTCTTTTCATCTTATATTTGGTCTTCCTATGTTTCTTCCACCTTCTATTAATATATTCATCTCTCCTCATGACATGTTCAAACCAATGTAATCGTCTCTCTTATATCTAGAAACTTTTAACACTAGAGTTACTTCCCTTATTCTTTCATTAATTTACATTTTATTGATACTGACATCAGTCAATTTGAATTACTTGAATTTATTAGCAGTTTCCATGGTTAAGTTAGCATAGCTGGCTGAATTATGAAATTTATATGAAATTAATTATTTTTATTCTTCTTCAACTCTATATCTGTTGAATATCAAATATAAAATGCTTTCAAATCGCATAGACAATAATATATTCTTTAAGTTATAATAACATTTAACTGAGTTTTTCGAGAAAAACTGTTAAAATCTTCAAATGAGGGTACTTCTGGTTAACCAAAATCTAATTAAGTCTGCATATGGTTGTAAGGAAGAGGAATAAGCAAGAATTGTAATTTTTGGAATTCTAGTATTGGAGATATCGTTGACGAAACCGCGGTCACACACACACACACACACACACACACACACACACACACACACACACACACGAACACACACACATACAGACATCATCGTAAAAATAGTAAAATCGTATTGTAAAAACCCTAAAACGTGCTTATTCAATGAAAACTCACCACCGATTTTTTTGATCAAAGACAATACCTTCCTTACCTATACGTGACGGTAAAAATTACGTTTTTTAAATTTTGTAACAAATTTTGAAACTTATTTGAAATAGTTTTAAGTAATATTAAAAAAAAAAAAAATTTGATGTATAATGTATTATTCTTTTGTTGTTTTAACAGGCTTTAAATGGTAAATCTTTTAATACTTTATTTGAAACGCACCTATAATAGAACGTGTATACCTGATAATATCTCAAGTATACATATCTTGCTGTGGATGTATCACATTACAAATTATTCGAGTTCAAATCTGGAAGGGTATGGGCTATTTCTAATTATGAATATATTATCGAGTAACCCTATTTGTTAATACTAGAGATTGATCCGAAATACATATTATATTAATTTTACATAATTACAGAAATATATAAACAAATTCAGTAGAATCTCGATTTAATGGACCTCGATTTAAAGTACTTTGGATTTAACGGACAAGATTTCTAGTCCATATGTCATATGAGAAAATTATCACCCTGATAAATTTTAGTAGTATACTAGCACTAATTACAAATTCGCTCACGAGCGTGCAGCAGCGAGTGAGCAAACCAACAACTGCATGAATTACCTTCTATGCTATTTTTCTGTTGAGACTTTCATTCCCATTATTTTTTATAAAAATATTTCACAATTTCCATCAAGGGAAATTTTTGGTACAATTATTAGGTTGGTGACAGTGATTTTTGCTTTTTATTGTGTCTATTGCCTAGATATTTATTGTATTTATTGCAGTGATGTCGATATCAAATAACAAAATATCACCAAAAATCATTTAAGAATGAAGCTCCGTCTAACATCAATACGCGTGCTAAAATGTGGTATTTTAATTTCAAAAGAGAAAATGTTTTTAACCAAAACTTTTTGTTATTAATATCCTGTTATTTTTAATAAATTTCGCGAATAGTTCATGTTATTTTAGAAAAACGCGGTATTATTAACTTTTTGTAGATATGTAGTTAATGTTAATTACATAAAAATTTCTACATAAATAAAAGAATTTAAGTTAGTTAATTTCCCAATTTTTTTAAATATAAATAAATAAATGACTTTATTGTAAAAAGCATAGCTTATACAAGAGAGTGGACTAAATTTGATATATGCATATATAAAGTTAATACATTTACATAGATATGATATTTTACGAAATTGTTTACGTATTTGACAGAAAATAGTAGTTTTGAGAAAACAGACAAAACATTAATTGAGTATTTAGTGCGAAAGCTCATATATGGAGGGCGGAATTAGTGTAGTTATAAATGTCAAATATTTTGTTCTTCGATTATGGCTTCAAGAGTTGTATGACAGGATTCTCGTTGTAGGTGTCTTGTAGATGCTTCTTTAAATATGTTGAACGGAGTGTGGCGGAGAATGGGCATTTGAAGTGATGGAAATCATCAGGTTCTAAAAAGTTGCAATATTTACATCAATATATCTGTGTTTTGACTCGTGTAGATGCTTTCCGAGTTTGACTTATTATTTTTATTATATTGACATTTACTTCTGTATCAAGGTAATGCGCTTCATTATTGGAATATAATGTTTCTTTACAAATCGTACTGTAAGATGAGTTTATTATTTTTCTGTTGTCATCGTTATGTAGATATAAATTAAATTTATCAGGTCATGCGCGAGATTTTCTAATACAATAAAACTTTGTTTATTCCAGGTATATATACAGTCTATTTTTTACAAACAATTGCTTTACTTACGTGACCCAATTGTGTTTTAAGATGTTAGATTTGCTTGTATCAAGTAATACTATCTTTGAGGGTTCATTAGCAACTCTTTTTTTGGTACCTTAGTGTGGCTATAAATACTAAAAGTTCCAACTTTGATTGATCAGTTTCAGTTCTAACAATGTAATTTGTCGTATATTTGGACCAGTTGTATAAATTCTTGAAAAAGCCTACTTGGACTTTTTCTATTTCATCTGTATAATGTATATATATATATATATACTTCTTCTGCATATAATAACTTGGAAAGTACTACTGTTTTATATAGATGTTTTTGTGCATCCCATGAAGTTATTTTTGTCTTAATCATTAGATTTTTAACATTGGCCGTTGCACATCTTTTGCTTTGTTGAAAAGACCGGAATTACAGAACAATATTCCTAAGTATGTGTATTCCGAAGTGAGTTCTATAATTGAATGTTGACAGGTAAAACTGATATTACTGAATTGCAGTCTTTAAAAAATCTCATAACTTAAATTTTCTGGTAATTAATCTGGAAATCATTATAATTACAATATTTTTCTAGGCCGTTAAATTTTTTGTAGACATTCGCTATAGAACCGCATATCACCATATCATCAGCATAAAGTATCATAAGGATGTCTGCAGAGTGGTCAATGTAGATGCCTTCCATATCTTGTTCTCTAAGAAAGTTATCAATGTGTCTGCAATGAAGAGACTGAATAATAAGGGGCTAAGTGTGTCTCCCTGCAGAACTTCTTTGTTTACGTTTATAGGCTTAGAGAATTATGTATTAATATTCATTGATATCGACGCTTTATCATATATATTTTTTATTGCCCTAATTAGTTTTGTACTGACACCTAGGTGAAATATTTTGTTACATGATTTTATATGGTTGATGGAATGGAAGGCTTGTTTAAAGTCTATGAATATCGCAAAAATGTTTCGTTTTCCATAAGACGTGACTGGATTATTGCATTTAGAGGAAAAATATAATGAATGCATGATCTTTTTTTTCTAAAACTTCATTGGGATTTTGGAAATATTTCAAAACTTTCAGCCCATGTGTCAAGTCGTTTAGTAATTACACTTGCTAAAACATTGAGTATGGTGTTCATCGTTGCTATGCCTCTGTAGTTATTTGGGTTGGGTTTGTCTACCTTTTTATATTCTGTCACCTTCATGTAAGGAAGGTATTGTCTTTGGTCAAAAATTCGAAGGGTTTTTAGTAAATAAGCACGTTTTAGGGTCCCTAGAATACGATTTTACCATTTTTATGGTTATGTGTGTATGTGTGTGTTTGTGTGTGTGTGTTACGATCGTTACACAGTCGATAGCTTCCTTTTCTTTACATCCATATGAAGAGCTGATTAGATTTTGGTTATAATTGGTAAACCGCAAGTACCCTCCTTTGAAGATTTTAACAGTTTTTCTTGAAAAAAACGCGATTAAATATCACTTTTAGACATTTAATGTTATTATACCTAGCAATGGGTAATAAGCCGTGAATATATATTTATTTATTTACAAATATTAAAGATTATTCTATTATTTGTACGAATTCATTGCATTTTATACTTCATATTCAATGGATATAGAGTTAAAGAATTATAAAGAAATTAAATTTCATATATAAGCCAGCTATGCTACAACCATGGAGAGATGATTACAATGGCTTAAACATGTCATGAGGAGAAATGAATAATATATTTGAAGAAAATAAACAGCTTAGTAGTACAAGGTAGAAGAAACAGAGGAAGACCAAAGAGGAGATGGAAGGACTGTATTGCGTAAGACCTGGCAGAAAATGGAACTGAATGAGGACGACAAGCAAAATAGAAATAAGTGGATGAAGAAAATCAAAAATAGCGATCCTTAACGAATGGGAAAAGCTAAAGAAGAAGAAGATGTCAGTGTCAAGTGCAATTTTCATAGGTTGTTTATGATATAATTTTACTAGAAATATAGATCTTTTACAAGAAAAATTATGTATAGAATTTGTACATAACACACAGAATTCGCGCAAGGTAATATGCTGGCCACATCAGATTTGTATATATATAAAAACAGTAGATTGCTCTTATAAAGGTCGGATGGGATGGTTTCGGTGTCAATACATTTATTCAGAAAAATAAAAAGGGTGCAGAGCCAGTTTTCACTCATATTCTGTAATAACTCATTTGGTATTAAGCCTGAGCCAGGTGTTTTATTTCTTTTAAGATTTCTCAATGTGTATAAGCTCATATTCAGTTATCTCAGAGTCTAGAAAAGGATGTAGAATGTCTAAGAAATTTATTTGTATTTTAGTAGCAGGTTTGTATAAATTATTATAGAATATTTCCCAAATATTTAAGCTTGGAGGATAGGTCCTCTATTCTTACAATTCTGCTATATATAAATTTTTCAAAATGTCTTACTGTCATGTATACTATTGATGCTACTTTGTATTACTTTAGTATGTTCCTTTTTCTTTTTACTTGGAATATCTTTATATTTTTTCTTGTTTTCTATGCATTGGTTTAGTTTAATTTCTGTGGCTTTTATAAAGTTATGATAGCTTCTTCTCATTTTTTCTTGTATTTTATGCATAGACTGTTGTACCATGGTTTATTTTGATTATGACTTCCATCATATCTTATAGTGTGGACAGATTCTACTTTGTACGCTTACCATGTAATTTGTTTCTGAGGCTTTATATTTATTTCATTTGGTTTGTTTTTGGTTGGTATATCTAATTCTAGCTTTACAATGAGATGGTAATGTTTTATTCTTGACTTCAAAGTCGTTTATGAGATTGATGCTATTCACGTTAATCCAGATTAATTCTATTATGCTTTGACTTAATTTTCTTACATAAGTTGGCTGAGCTGGTGTATCACTCTGGATTCTGCTGTTTAGTACATAAGGGCCTTTATTTTCCATCATTTCGACTAAATCCTTTCCTTTTTTATTTATTTTATCTTCTGATATTCTTTCTTGATTAAGCGTGGAGGAGTCAAAAACTGTATCAACTGCTTGATTACTGTTACTTATGTGTACGTTAAAGTCTCCTCCTATAATTATTGAAAAATTTACGTATTTTTCATTTATCTGTCTTACTAAGATGGAGAGTAAATGCAACATAGTATTATAATCGTAACTAAGTAAATATAGATTGAAATTTAAAAGTATTACTGTTTTAGAAATGAAATTAAAATTAACGTAGAGTTAACAGTTTATATTTTCTAAATAAATTAAGAAAGTGTGAAAAGATAATGTCAGCCACATGGATTTGAACCATGGACCACTACTTTGCCGGAGTAGCGCTCTACCAACTGAGCTATGGCCAACCTATCCAATGGCTGACATTATCTTCCACTTTAGCTGCTAATGTATCTCTCTATGGAGAATACAGTTTGTGTCACGTTGTATTTCTTTTGAACGAAATTTTTAGTACAATTCAATGCACTGATTTTACAATTTCTTATATTATGCAGTACTCCTGCTTGGCTTCAACTGACATTCCGCCTATTGCTCTGCCTCGACTTGCATTTTTACTGCCCCATTTGGGCAATATTTATAATCTTTCAGGAAAAAGTCCGGTCTGAACTAAACAATTTTTGTCCTCAACCCATGTGTCGTATACGCAGAGGAAGTCAAAAGTTTGCAAATAATTCATCTGAATGGTGTCTAAATAATTAAAGTTGTTATATCTCTCCTTTTTCCAAAACTCAATTGATATTAGTTTGTTATTTTCCTCCTGTTTATTCTTGACAATATTTTTTGCTAATTTGCGATCCTTCAGGAGGTAGTTTGGGATCTTGGACGTAAAAGTCGTTTTTTTGTAATGGAATAGTTTCATTTTTACCTCCCGCTACCCTTGGAAGGGAGGTATAGGGATCGTGCTAAAAATCGCATATCGAGAATTTGGTAAATGACCACGTTTTTAGGTCCTTACATTTTCACGATGATGTCTGTGTGTATGTGTGTGTGGATTCTCTTTACGCTCTAACTCAAATACTATCGTTTAGAAAAAATTTAAACCTTGTATTTCTATCTTACTCTTATATGGAAAGATGCCATTAGATTTTGGAGTAAATCAGATAACCGGAAATGACACTTTACTGGAAGCTCAAAATTGTTTTTCTTCGAAAAATACCTTTAAATATATTTTTTTCGAGATTTGTTATTATAAAAATTAAAGTTTTTAAATGTTCTTAATACTTTTTGTATATATTTTCTAAAACTATTTATAATTTTAATCCCGGAGCCTACGCTTTAAACACAACTCCATGGTTACACAGTTCAGATCTCAAATGTATGTAACTGACAGACATATGTCACTGTCAACAAACTAATCATTTCAAATAATAATAGTAACGTTTAAAAAAGAAAATAGCAAATGGAACAATAACTATATAGAAAGGAACTTAATACATTTTCCAGCATAAGTAAATATGTAGGAATAAAGGTAAGATAAGAAAAATATATAATATATATTATCACGGAATACTACCTATTGCCAGGTGAGCCAATCTGCTTTGTAACACAGATGTCGGTAATAATGATGACATATTTGTACCGTGCGGGCGTTTACCTGGCGTCACTTCACGCGAATCTGGGAACCGGGTTTGATTTCGACCGACGCTAAATATATTTAGAATTTTAAATGGTACAAAATTGACCCCTGTAGTGCACTTTTCACGCCAGCAATGAATATATATGTCAGCTCGGCAGGCCCTGGGCTTGGTGTACAACTTCTTTCCACTCTTTTCTGTTTCTTGCTTTGAGTTTCCACCTTGTAATTCCTATTTTTTTAAGATCATTCTCGACTTCGTCCAGCCATCTCTTCTTCGGTCTGCCTCTCTTCTTTTTTCCTTCTTGTTTTCTATTTATGATCTTCTTTGGTACCCTTTCTTCTTGATAAACGTTCCACGTGTCCCACCCAACGTATCCTTTGCATTTTTATTCGGGTCGTAATATTTGGTTCCCCATATATCTCTTCTATTTCTTTATTTGATCTTCTTCTCCACTGGTCTTCTTCCTTCACGCCTCCGTATATTCGCCTTAGCAACTTTCTCTCCCATACCTCTAATATTTGTTCTTCCTGTTTCGTTAATACCCATGTTTCACTTCCGTATGTTGCAGTTGGTCTCAATACCGTATTGTATATTTGTCTTTTTAGGTTCCCTGATATGTCTTTGTTTGTCAATAGTTTATGTAGTGATCCCGCTACTTTATTCGCTCTTGCCAGTCTTTCTTGGATTTCCTCAGTCATATCACATTTTTCGGTGACTTTTGTGCAGAGGTATGTAAAGTTTTGTACTCTTTCGAACCGAAGTTCTTGTCCTTGTTCAGTGTTGACCACTATTTCCTCTGTGTAGTTAGACATTTTTCCTATCATCATGTATTGTGTTTTTTCTATATTTATGTTAAGTCCCATTCTTCCGGCTTTTTCGATTAGACGTCTGGTTATTCTTTTTAATTGTTCTTTTGTTCGGGTTATCAGAGTAACATCATCCGCAAAAGCCAGGCATTGGTGTCTTCGATCATATATCAGCCCCTGCCTGTTAATTTCGCTTCTCCTTATGATTACTTCTAATGCCAGGTTGAATAGCGTTGTCGATAAGGGATCCCCTTGTCTAAGGCCTGTTCTCACGCTGAACGGATTTGATTTTCGTCCGTTGACTTTGACTTTGCTTCTTGTGTTTCGTAAGGTAATTTTTATCATTCGTATGAGTTTCCTTGGAATCTGAAGTTCTTCCATTGCCTTTAATAATTTATTCCTATTCACTGAATCATATGCCTGCTTAAAATCTATAAACAGTATATGCATATTTAGGCCTTTCTCATAGTGTACTGCTTGAAGTTCTTTCAGGATAAAAATCTGATCTATGGTCGATCTATTCCTTCTGAAACCTGCCTGATATTCTCCTAAGGTGGCTTCCATTTTCCCTCTAATTTTGTTGTTAAGCCAGGTTGCCATTACTTTATAAACTACATCTAATAGCGCTATTCCACGGTAGTTCTCGCATTTGGTTTTTTCTCCTTTTTTATAAATAGGGCAAAGTACTGCTTCTTTCCAGGCTTCTGGCATACATTCTTCTCTCCAGATATCTACCACTAGTCCGTATATATCTCGCATTAGTTTTTCTCCGCCGTATTTGATTAGCTTCATGGCTATTTCATTGTCCCCTGGGCTTTTGTTGTTCTTCATATTCTTTATTATATCTTCTATTTCTTTTATTTCTGGTTCTGGTACATTTTCGCTTTCATTTCCGTGATCTTCGTAAGTGTCAGTGTCTTGGTTTAATTCGTTAGTATTCAATAGCTCATCAAAGTATTCTGCCCATCTGTTTGTCCTTGCTTCTTCGTCTCCTATGAGGTTTCCATCTTTGTCCTGACAGTATAAAACTTTTGGTGTATACCCGTTCTTTTCTTGTTTAACTTTCTGGTAGAAATTTTTCAGATCTCTTTTGCTATAATTTTCTTGCATCTCTGAAATTTTTTCTCTTAGCATGTTTCGTTTTTTTGTCCTACATATTTTCTTGTAATTCCTTCTGTGTTCTTGATAAATGGATTTGTCTTTTTGGGTTCCTCTCGTAATGTACTTTATTCTGGCTTTTCTTCCTTCCTCTACGGCTTGTCTGCAATCTTCGTCAAACCAGTCGTTCCTTGTTTTGTTAGTTATCTTTAATCCTAGTGTTTCTTCTGCTGTTGTTTTTATGTTTTTTTTTGTATTGTCGTCCACCTTTTTTCTATTGTGCCTGTGTGTTCGCTTGTTTGTGAAAGGAACTTAATACATTTTCCAGCATAAGTAAATATGTAGGAATATAGGTAAGATAAGAAAAATATATAATATATATACTACCCATTGCCAGGTGAGCCAATCTGCCGACACAGATGTCGGTAATAATGATGAATATATTTGTACCGTGCGGGCGTTTACCTGGCGTCACTTCATGCGAATCTGGGAACCGGATTTGATTTCGACCGACGCTAAATATATTTAGAATTTTAAATGGTACAAAATTGAACCCTGTAGTGCACTTTTCACGCCATCAATGACTATAGATAAGTATATAAATAAAATAAATATATCATCACCGCATATTACCCATTGCTGGATCTGCCAATCTGCTTTGTACACAGATTTCGGTAACGATGATGACATATTTGTACCGTGCGGGCATTTACCACGTGCAATTATTGCTGGCGTTGAGAGTGTACCACAGGAGTAATTTTTGTTCCATTTAAAATTCGAAATATTTGGCGTCGGTCGGGATCGAACCCGGTGTTTAAATTTAATTTAATTTTAAGTATTTACTTGAATAAAAATTCAATTAAACGGGAGGTATTGTGTTGGCCACAACAGATTTTTTGGAATAGTGTTCTCTTCATCGTGATTATTTTGGTTATCATCTCCATAATTTGGCACCGAGCCACTACAGGATTCATTATATTGATCATTGATCTCTAATTCATTATGTTGTATGAGCGACGATGTAGCGGGTGTAGAATGAGACAGCCTTGTGGCTCCCTTATTCTCATTTTCTGTGATTTCACTTTTTGATTCTAATTCATCAGTAGAATATTTTTCCCCATCTATTATAACATGAGATTCCTTAATGTAAGCTTTATGGCATGCAATTCTAGCTTCTAAAAGATTTGGTTATAATTTATTTTTTGCCTGCAATTGATTTTTAGTAAAATCTTCTTCTATTCCTACCTTAATTCCTTTCAAAAGTTTCCTTTTTGTAAGTATCTCATATTCCATAGGGAGAGTAGAATAAGACGGTTTTTGTAGTTGTTTCTCCGGCCAATTCTGTGTGTTTTCGATATCTACATGGTTGATATTTAAATTCATTGAATTTCTTATTAGATTCAATGTTATTGTTTGCAAGCTGGTAGTACTTTCATTTTCTTCTTCTGATATACCCTGTATAACAAGGTTCTCCTGTATAACAAGGTTCTTGATGTTTAAGAGTTTATTTAGTCTTTTTAATTGAATGTCCCTTTCACCAATTTCTTCTTTTAGTTTTTTATTTTATTTCTGTAGATTTTTGAAACTGTCTATTGATTTTGATGTACAATTTGCAGTATTTCTGATTTGGCTTCATTAATCGCTTTCGTTTTATTTAGAGTACTTTCTTCACTCGAATTTTCTATCATTTTGAGTTAGAATGTCTTAGATTAATTTAAGGTTTAATAAATTTATTAGAGAAATGATTTATTTATGTTTTTTGAAATTTCACTAGTTTTATTCAGTAAATATGAGTTTTAATATTTAATTTTGCTAATATTTGCAACATTGATTTTATATTTTTATTACTATTTTGTGAACACTGGCCGGTTAAAACAAATAATAATTAAGTTTAATTACAAGAGTCAATAATTGACTCAAGGTTAACGTACCTATAGATGTTTATGTTTGTTTTTAAATGTATAATAATATTTGGATAGAAAAAAATATATTAACGTCTACTGTCCGATGTGTTAGGTAGATTATGTTTGTTGTTTCAAATATTAATGCGCTCTATTTACGAGGGTGGATTGAAAAGTTTCCGGAATTACAGAGAAAACCATGGATTTTGGAAAGCAATCTTATCTTCTTTTATTTAACTCTTCATATAAACTGTCAAGAAATTTTAGTACAATCTGTGCATCAGTCTAATCGTGAAAAGCGTCTGTGTCAATCTACCTAGCATTAAATCGGCAACGGACAAGAACGAAGTTCGTGCGCTGATCAAGATTTTTCATTTGAATGGAGAGACGGCAACGGAGATCATAACTAGGTTGGATGCTGTCCTTAGGAATGCTTCAATTTCCTTTTCCATTGTGAATTTCTGGGTTTCGAAATATAAGAGTGGCTGAACACACATGTGACAAACACGTTCAGGTCGACCAAAATTGTCTACCACACAAATTGTATATAAAGTCCACGATATGGTTCTGGAAGATCGACAAATGAAAGTGCGTGAGATTAAGGAAGCTATAGAGATCTCTTATGAAAGTATAGTTTATATTTTACACAATGAGCTGTACGTGAGAAAAATGTGCGCAAGGTTGGTGCCGCAATTATTCAGTTTGGAGCAAAAGTGCATTCGAGGCCGACCTTCAACCGATAATTTGGAGTTGTTTAAGAAAAATTTGGTTAATTTCAAAAGACGTTTCATAATCATGGATGGAACATGGGTACACCTTTACACTCCAGAGACAAAAATTCAGTCGAAAGCGTGGATTGGACATGGTGAGTCGGCGCCGAAAAAAGCTAAGTTAATTCAGTGGGCAGGAAAGGTGATGACGTCAGTCTATTATTGGAACGTCAAAGGAATTTTGCTAATTGATTATCTTGGTAAAAAAAAATTGTGACTGGACAATATTACGCCACACTTTTACACCAGCTGAAAGCAGTAATTAAAGAAAAACACTCGGGAAAAAGATCTTTTACATTGCCGTAAAAGATCTTGTTTCACCACGACAATGCGCCAGCTTATTCAAGTCGAATTGTTCAACAAAAATTGAACGAACTGAGGTTTGAAATCGTTCATTATCCACCGTACTTGACCGATTTGGCTCCGTCCGATTTAAATTTTTTCCCAAAACTCACAACATTCAACGCTGTAAAGATATTATGATCCAAATAGTTATCGATGCAGTAAATGCTTATTTTGAGGATCTCAAAGAAATCCATTTTCGGGAGGGATTCGAAAAGTTGGAAAAACGCTGGACTAAGTTTGTTGACATCAGAAGGGACTATGTAGAAAAATAAAATGTAGTCCATATTAATTTTTTTTTTCATGTTATTCCGAAAACTTTTTAATCCACCCTCGTATGTTACAAATTTCGATTTTTTTTTTTATTCACTCAATTTTGCACATATGTATACTTCATTAGTCAGTGTTGCTATTCCACTCTTTTTCAAACACACATTCGGAAAATAAACTTTATTATATACCGGACTTCAGGATTTAACAGATACCCCCTCTACTCAACCGTTAAATCGATGTTATCAAAAGAAAAGGACAATCATGTTTCATAGTTTACTGTATTGATATATTTAATTAGGAATAATTTAACTTGTATGGTTTCTAGTAGAAATAAGAGTTTATAGTGTTTCCCAGATAGTGAGATTGTTATACGTGTCCCTAGATAATTTTAACAAATATCATTCCAAACATTTGTTATTTTCTTTTAAATTGATAATTTTTATCTAGTGTTCAGTTGTTAGTGGCTTTTATAAATTAATAAACTTTCATTATACATTATATATCATTTAACCGATTTGGATAATATATAGTTTTGCCTGCAATTCACATATCGTAAATAGTAAGTAAAAGTACCCTTGTCTTCAGAAAACAATATATAGACGAAATTGAATGGAGACTAGTCCCGAAATAGAATACAGTACGCCAAAAGCTGCGTATGTCCCAATAAAACATTACCTAACAAATTAATAAATGAATTCAATAAATTCTAGTAGGCCTTACAGTAAAATGAAAAGTATACATTAGATTTTCAAATCAATCAGATATCAATCAATTTATTTGGAACTTTAAATAAATTTCGTACTGCGCTACCCTACTCATTGGAAAAGAATGCAACAATAATTGTGTAGAATACAATCAGCTACATTGAATTTCAGATCACTTGAATGTTATTGCTCTTCTATTAATAAATATTATAGTAAGAGAAAATATTCAATTTTTTTTCCAAACCAAATAAAAGACACAATTTTAGATATTAATAGTATTGAAGTGGCGTATCGTACAGAAATAGATGCATTTTCCAGTTACAAATAACATGAACTTTTTGTCGTCTAGAAATAAAACTTATATGAAAGATTATAACCCCATTTGCTATTTCCTCTGTTCGTTTTGGTGTCGCTTGGGTCATTCCTTCTTGTAATCTGTTCCTGTCATTATATATGATCATTATTTACAATTTGCTACGTCTGCAACTAGTCGCCCGTGCCTCGCTTGACCACAAGATAAATCCTGCACACAAAAATTATAGATGGCCATGTCTAGACTGCAATTGTTTTGCACGATTTTTTATTCCATGGATGTTAAGATGTTTAAATTGAAATATAGCGAGTGGATGAAACAAAGAAACATATTTGTAGAATCTTGTTTTTATGGATAATTACTTTTAATGGGAGAAGTTGTAGAAACAAAAGTTAAATAAAAAACAAATTCAGGCCAAGTTAAGCTTATAATATAAAGTTTTTTACAGGTTTCCTTAACTTTTCGTATTAACTTATAATTACAATTTCTTTGTCTTAGACAAATATATTCGTTTTCAAGTCATATTACTATATCGTGTATTATTGCATTTAGAAGCATGTGAATATCTGGACAGCTAATGTGTAATAATAGTATAAGTAGGGAGCGAAGGGTTTTAGAGTACAAGTAGATCAAGTCTATCGTATCGTATCTTATTCTCAGAAATCTAGAATGAAAGTTATCAGTCCACAATCAATTCCAGGTATCATTTTAAAATCACTAGTATTACAATTACATTTAAAATTTCCATTTAAATGCCGGTTATGGTTCAAATATGAATAAAATTAATTTAATGTATGTTTTTAAATAAAAACTAATTAAATTTAAAAAACCACGACTGACTGTCTCACAATCTCCGGTTAAAATTTTAACTGTCAATTAAATAAACAAATCGAAAACTAAATGAACTAAAAACAGTACAAAAGTTGTTTCATAAAATTGAACACATAATAGTAGATAAACACGAACATATCTATACTATATTCCACCTTACCTATTCAGTACAGTAGAAAATAGAGCATTGTTTTGAACTCTGAGTGGCTGAAATTGAAGCCATGTTTGCGAAATGTAATATCAGACTAAGGTCAGTACATAATATGTGACATCGTCGTTTTTATGTGCAATGTGAAGTAGTACTCCTATGCCTATAAAACTAGGTATTACCCTTTAAAATCATTTAAATTTGAACCATTTTTCACACCATTTCAAAATGACAGGTAATTGTTTGAATATTTTCAAAATTACATTACATTAAATTGTATTTTATCTGCATATTCGGAAAATTTTACTGAAAAAAAATATAAAAAATATATTAAATTACACATAATTATGTATTAATATTAAAAATATTTTCATAATTTCAGAACATTTCTATTAAAAAAAAAAACATACTTTTAAAAAAGAGTGTGGTATTTAAAATAGTGTGGTTATTAAGTTCTTAACTCACGCAAATTGAGTGGGCTAAGTTGTTCTTCTTATTGATACAGATGCAGAATTTTATGCCCTACATCTTTTCTATAGTATGAGTAATAGCCGAAACGAACGACGAATGCTTATAATAATTAAACTCTTATACTTAAATTAACAATTCGTATGTCATATTTTAATTATATAAACGTAATTTCAACAATTTCAACGATGATTAAGTCACGATGATCTTTTGAGTAGATGATCGTGTCGGCAAAAATCGCCACGCTGATACTGTCAAAATCTCGTCATAATTTAATGTAACTTAAAACTTATCAAATGACATTTGACGATATGACAACATTGACGCCAAAATTATAAAGCATGATAACCTATAAAACCAACAGTGCTGCAAATTTAAATTAATCTGCACATATGCACCATGCACCAAATTGAATATATATATGTCGTCTGTTAGGTATTTCGATAATTAAGAATTAAGTGAAATTACTAATTATACTAAAGATCATTAATATTTGTCGTCTGTGTCGCCTATAATATATAATTTTTTGTACCATCTAATGCGCTTCTACACATTTTGTGTCGGTAGATCCTTTAGTTGTAATGTAAGTTCACACATCTCATCCTCTATCACTGTGCAAACAATCCCGTACTCTGGCATATGATGCGCTGGCGGTGACGTGCAGACGTTAGACGACGCCAAGCGCTGTTCAACTGTTCTCTGCTGCGCGCTTACAAGGCTAACTCGATGACAACGGATGTCGTATGTCTCTTGTCCAATGTTCAAATGTTCAGTTCCTGCCCCTGTCTTTGTTTGACACACTTAGTGCAGGAGGGGACAAAGATTTTGCAAAACATACAAAAAAAATACAATAATTTTATATACAGTCGAGCGTTCTTAGATGTGAATTATGGCGAGGAGGCTGAAATAAACACACCATCGAAGTGTGTATAATATTTTATTCACAATCAATTAGTAATCATTGTGTTTTTAGACATTAATTTTATTAATATTTTTTAATTTTTTTATTATAGTTTGTTTAGTCTGCTTTAGCACAAAAATCTAAGATAGTGTTACTAGGTAACATGACAAACATACCTTTTAAATAATTTTTGGGTACAAATATCAATAAATATTGGATTTAAAGTTAAACAGTGTAAAACTGAAGAAAGTGATGATGCCCAAGTGCAAAAATAGGTATTAGGGGAAAGGTTTTAAAATAAAACTTAAAATGTCTTATTTACACTGTTCTTTTAATTTTACTGACCGGTTTCAATCATTTACATGACCATTATCAAAGTCCGGTAGAGACTACAAAATACAAAAATAAACAAATAAGGTACAATGCACATGACAAAAATAATACAATCATACAAAAAATTTAAAAATACTTACACATTAGAAACTACAGAAAAATTACTCCGCAAAAAGATAAAAACATATTTTGAAAAAAATATGAAAAATTAAAAGTAAATCGTCAGATACGTACAACTAGTAAAGACAGAATAAAGGAATCAACAGGATAATGCAGAAGGGAACGGAAATTTATCACGTGATAACGTCGAGGTTTAAAAGAATATTTATATTCGCGCTATTGTTTAAATTAGTTTTATCATTTAAACATAGGGCGACTTTTTAATTTCTAAATTTTCCAAAAAATCGAGAGCTCTGCTGTTTTCTTTTAAGTGTAATATTTTAACATCAGTTTTAACGTCGAATTTGTGTCCAGAAATATTTATATGTTCGGCAAATGCAGAATTATTAGTATTATACTTTATACATCTCATGTGTTCGTTTATTATAATGTTAAAAGTTCTACCTGTCTTACCTACATAATTACACCCGCATGAACAGTTTAATTTATAAACGCCAGATCTCTGTAGGAGGGGTGTATTGTCTATTTTTTGGCAGAGTTCATTTTTAAGGTTAGTCATTGGCTTGAAGACGATGTCAGCATTAAATTTTTTCATTAATTTTCTAATTTTGTAATTTATATTACCTAGGAAAGGTAGACTGAAACGAGGTGTTATTTCTTTGGGAGTATTTTGATTAAAAAAAGCTGTCTGTAATAATAATTTGCCTTTCTTTTTTTGGATAAATTGTTCAATTATTGTAGAGTTAAAACCATTGGCAGAAGCTATTTGTTTAATGATTTTAGTTTCATTTAGGATTTCATTATCGTCCAAGCCGTAAGTTAACATTCTATGGATGTAAGATTTAAAAACCGCTCTCTTATGTTCCACACAATGGTTGGAATCGTTATTAATTGAGTCAATAGTTTGAGTTGGTTTACGGTATATGTTAATTTTGAAGTTTTCGTCTCTGGTAATAGTTATATCAAGGAAATTAATTTTGTTGTTTTGTTCAACCTCTAGAGTAAATTTAATATTGTTGTTTAGATTGTTTATTTGTCTATGAAAAGAAACTAGTTCATCCATTGTTCCAGTCCATAGGCACAGGATGTCATGTACATAATAATATCTGAACCAGAATTTAACCTTGGTAGTATTGATGGAAGAATTGTTGAAGAGTTCGATTTCAATTTTTTTTAGGAATAATTCGGCTAAGGTTCCGGATAAAGGACCCTCCCATTGGCAAACCATCACATTGTTCATAAAATTTATTGTTAAATATGAGAAATTTTTGTTTTAGACAACGTTGTATCAAAATAAATAGGCTATTACACTCATCATCCGACCAGTTAGAATTATTAAGTGCCTCTTTAATTAAATTTTCAGTTTCTTTAACTGGTACATTTGTAAAAAGGTTAGTAACGTCAAATGAAACAAGGATGCCATTATTTGACATATTATTAAAGTCTTTTAATCAAATCAGGGGTGTTTCTAATTGAATAAGGTGATCTAATTTCAAAATTATTCATTGGTA
Organism: Harpalus rufipes; assembly: GCA_951394225.1. Classification (NCBI taxonomy): domain Eukaryota; kingdom Metazoa; phylum Arthropoda; class Insecta; order Coleoptera; family Carabidae; genus Harpalus; species Harpalus rufipes. The sequence goes on along the minus strand of OX596282.1, from coordinate 18,549,174 downwards.
ATTTATTTACTTCTTTTGCCAGATAGTAAACCGGTGAATTAATAAAAGATATAACTGGTCTGATTGGGATTCCATATTTATGTAATTTTGGGAGTGCGTAAAGCACCGGTGTTTTTGGGTTCATAGGAATGGTTTTTCTGATATGATGTGAGTCTAAAAATTCTAGATTTTGTTTTAAAATGGTTTTTGTTCGTGTGGAAAATTTATTTAATGGGTTATTTTTAAGTGGTTTAAAATTATTGTTGTTAATAAAATCATCTACTTTTTCAGTATAGTTATCAATATTTAAAATGGTTAAACAATTACCTTTATCTGCTTTCATTACTATTAAATTATTGTCCTTTACTTTCTTTTTAATTGATTTTAAAGTTTTTATTTCTTCATTGGTTTTATTGTTTTTAGTGTTCATTAATAAATGAGTTTTTCTGTAATTTTGTAATGTGTGTGTCAAATCAAGTAAAGCATTGTTATCTGTGATAAAATTATTCAAATTTTCTACATCTGCAACCACGTGTTCAAATTATTTAATTGTAGGTAAATTACAAGGGTTGTATTTAATCCTAATTCTAAAAGTCTACTTTCTTTATCACTAAATGTTATGTCGGATAGATTTGCGACCGTTTTATGAAAATTGTGAGCATTTATGAAAGGTTGACTGTCTATATTTATTTGATTAATTTGTCTTTTTATTTTTAATAAGCGTGATATTTTGTTTTTTAGTTTAGTATATTTCATTTTTCTGGTGTGGAATATCATTTCGTAGCAGTCATGCAGAAAAGCGTCTAGTTGTATAAAATTTAAATTACAGTTCAGAATATCAAAAATTATTTTTAAATTCACATTAATATTATTAAGAATAATGTGTTGTTTTCTAATTTCCTGTCGTAATAGGGCTTTCTTCGTCTTTACAAAATGGCGGTTGTGCGTACCTTGAGTCGTTTTTTAAAGTAAAATTAAAAGAACAGTGTAAATAAGACATTTTAAGTTTTATTTTAAAACCTTTCCCCTAATAAAACTGAAGAAATGTAGCAACCATTTTTTTATACATATTGGGTACTGCCTTTGCTGAAGATGGAAGAGTTCAATGAATATCAATTTATCAACTCTTAATAAATACAACCATAAAATTTTAAATCCTACCTTTAAAAAAATATTCTTTAGTAAACATTTACAGCTCGAATTTCAAAAAAGTTTAAACTAATCCTTATTGTTGGTTCAGTAAATTCTACCATAATTTTGACATTTTATGCCTTCAAATATAGTCTAATATAATCCTAGTATCTACCTTTTTTGATAATATAATGAAAATCAAAGTTTAAATACCAGAATGGAATAGAATTCACTAATCAAAAAATAGGATTAGCTTAAACTTTTTTAAAAGTCTGAATGTTAATGCACAATAAACTTATGCTTTAAAGTACTTGAATGAACGTCAAACAAACTTACTTTTTACTCGTTTATTGTCAACAATGTGTACTTATAGTGCACAAATAATATTTATTTTGGCCAACAGTGTTACACCAATAACAGGACAGTTTAAAAATATAAATACAAGTTAAAGCAATAAATATTAATAATAAAAAATAATAAGCAAAATGAACATAACACAATAGAATTCCACACATACAAAGAAAATATGTATTTCATACGTGATTTTGAGTTAAAGTTATGTGGGTGGTGTTGTGAACAAATCAATATCAGTTACTTTATTTTCATTGTTGTACATTAGACAAAGTAGAGATTTCAAGAGATTATTAATCTTAGCTCTCGGACATTTATTATTTTAAGTACTCACAACAAACAATCCTATTTTGTAACAATTTTGAAAGAAATATTTTTGGAACAAATTTTATTTGCTATTCAAATGATTTAAAATTATAATTAGTACCGCTAACTGAATAGACTTTAGTAATTTGAAAACCTAATTATTTTAAAATCCGTTTTTGTATTCTTTCAATTATATTTATCGAAAATTGGACACCAGATTATGGACTCATACTTAATACAATATTATAATGTTAGATGTGTATTTACACTGAAGTCTTTACCATTTCTCAATAAAAAAAAACCAAGCATTTTAAATGCAGATTGAACCAGTTCTATTATTTTAGGTGCAAATGTAAGCGGCGGGATCAGAGTAAATACGTAAGCCTTTAATTCTAGTGCTACTCTAAGACATTATTGTTCATTATATATTGAAATAGTAATAGATTTGAACTTCTGAAGTCAACTTTACATTTGTTGAAATTCAATTTTAAATCGTTAGTACTGCACCATATATTTATTTGGTCTAAATGATTTTAAAGTTTGCGATAAAATGAATCTGTTCTGGAATAACATGTACTACTTTTCTAATTTGATATTATTCTTTAATATCCCCATAAATAAAATATAAACTGAACTAAACCAGTAATGACATCAATCCATTCCAAACTGAAAAACAACAAAATAAAATTTCAGTAAAACATTATTTCGTTTTTACCTTCCGTCACCTCTACGTAAGGAAGGTATTGTCTTTGGTCAAAAAATTCGGTGGTGAGTTTTCATTGAATAAGCACGTTTTAGGGTCTTTACAATACGATTTTACTACTTTTACGATGATGTCTGTATGTGTGTGTGTGTGTGTTCGTGTGTGCGTGTGTGTGTGTCCGTGTGCTTGTGTGTCCGTGTGTGTGTGTGTGTGTGTGTGTGTGTGTGTGTGTGTGTGTGTGTGTGTGTGTATGTGTGTGTGTGACCGCCGTTTCGTGCACGATATCTCCAATACTAGAATTCCAAAAATTACAATTCTTGCGTATTCCTCTTCCTTACAACCATATGCAGACTTGTTTAGATTTTGGTTATAATTGGTCAACCGGAAGTATCCTCATTTGAAGATTTTAACAGTTTTTCTTGGAAAACTCTGTTAAATGTTATTATAACTTAAAGAATATTTTATTGTCTATACGATTTGATTGCATTTTATATTTGATATTCAACAGATATAGAGTTAAAGAAGAATAAAGATAATAAATTTGATATAAATTTCATAATTCAGCCAGCTATGCTAACTTAACCATGGAAACTGCTAATATATTCAGGTAATTCAAATTGACAGATGTCAGTATCAATAAAATGTAAATCAATGAAAGAATAAGGGAAGTAACTCCAGTGTTAGAAGTTTCTAGATATAAGAGAGACGATTACATTGGTTTGAACATGTTATGAGGAGAGATGAATATATTAATAGAAGGTGGAAGAAACATAGGAAGACCAAATATAAGATGAAAAGACTGTATTGCAGAAGACTTGAGAGAAAAGGAACTGAATGAGGACGACACGGAAAACAAAAATGAGTGGAAGAAGAAAATAAAAAATAGCGACCCCCTAACGAATAGGAAAAACTAAAGAAGAAGATGTCAGTGTCTAGTGCAATTTGCATAGTTTGTTTATGCAATAACTTTACTGGGAATATAGGATCTTTTGTAAGAAAATTTATGTATGGGGCGCGTGCAGTAACACGATTTTGCTGATTTTGGCAAGCAGAAATGGGGAACTGTGTCAAAATGACAGCAATTAATTATGTCCATAACTGACAAGTGTTATAATTTTTCATTCAAAATTTCATAATTTTCTTATTTCATGTGGTTTGTTTGTTATCAGGAGTATGGAATTCAGTTGCCGAAAAAGAGAATCACATAATACCAAAAATTTAGAATCTTTCGTAAGAAAATTTATGTATGGAATTTGTACATAATACACAGGATTGACGGAAGGTATTGTGCTGGCCACATAAGATTTTTTTAATACTGTAACGTTTTTATTTATATGGGTGAAGTGTAACAAATAACAGATATATTATTAATTAAAAGAATACGTTTATTAAACGGTAAATAAATATTAGAAATATAATTAAAAGATTATAAAAGTAACTAACACTATGATAAACAAATATTAACACTAAAGACTAAGAATATTATAAGACACTTAAACACTATGATTATTTATTTGAACAATTAACAGCACTCTTTATGTCACTAATTACATTTATTTATGTTCACTTGTCGACTGTTGTTTATATCACCAACTATTCACGACACTTATTTATATCAGACTTCTGTACTCGTTGCTTGTATAATACAGAGTGCCTTCGCTGGCTTTGGCGACGGGTTATATACCTGGCGACTTTAATTCTACAATCTCCTAGAGAACTTCTCGAGGTAAACAATATGCACAATAGATTAGCACCGCGACCTGCCCTAACGAGGGCGCTGCGCGCAGACACAGAGGCGCCAGCCATGGCGCGGCGGCGGCGAGGGCTACGGAGCGGCGACGTTACAATACGTAACAAATTAAAAATGAATTTTCGTCAAAACTTAGTATAATTTAACTCATTGAACCTTTTGGTAATACAAGTGAACTGTAATCTACACCCCCAATTAGCATGGCGAACAAGTGAATAACCCCGGGGTTATGAGGTCAAACAAGTCTTGGACAAGGCCGACTGTTAGATGTTTGTGCAAACATTAGATCTAGTGAGGTGTTTACACAGACAGACGACCGTCGTTTGTTTGTATAGAAACATGTAGACTGAAATATCAATGAGAAAATTGATATTGCTGGGACGTGTATTTACAGAGTCTAAGTGGATACAAATGTAAGCAACATGTTGCATATGTCGTAGTCAGATCCGTCCTTTTATAAAATCATATTATAAAACGCACCCGGATTGTCTAATCTTCGTTGACCTTAGCTTGTATATTTCTCTAAATATAAATATAACAACCTAACCTAACGCATAAAATTCAACCCGAGTTTCCGGAAGATGTGTTTTGTGCGTGGTTACATGATAGAGATATAGGTATTTAAAGAAATTGCAAGCAAAAATGTGCAAATATTCATATTACAATGTGGCTGTATTTCGTTTTATAAAATGTCTAGCCAGATTGTAAAATAGCGTTAAATCAGCGTTTGATAATCTGGCAGCGTTTTATAAAATTACTAGGCGTTTTATAAAAAAAACGCATATTACAATCTGTCTACGACGCATACACTGGCTTCTACAAATTAAAAATCTACACTACACTTGATTTTTGAGAATGATGTTTGATTTTGTCAACTGGATTCCTTGAAGTAATATTTAACATTCAATTATTTTATTTCAAAACGTCATTAAAAATTCATAAATCGGCCCTAAAGAAATCCATTTTATAAGACAATTTCATGAAAATACAGTGTTACCAACTTTATGACAATTATTGTACATGTTAGATAATTTGGGCAGGTGTAATATATACAATAGTAAATTTGTACGTAAAATGACAAAAAATATGTGCAAGAGGAACGAACTAAATAATCCGATTATAGTATTTTTACGATGATATATGTGCGTGCGTGCGTGTGTGTTTGCTTGTGTTTGTGTATGTATGTGTGTTTGTTTGTGTGTGCGTACGTGTGTGTGTGCGTGCGAGCGTGCGTGTGTATGTTGGAAGGACGATTTCTCAATTGCTATAAGACTTAAGCAATGATTAACTACGGATTCCGCAATCTAATATTAATGGAAAAGTTTTGGTAATAATTAGACAACCGGAAGTAGTAGTTTCTTTAAAAAAATCTTCTAAATATATTATTCTTTTTTAAATGTATGTTAATAAAAATATTTGTTATATCATATAGATTTAGAGATATTATAGTTATTTATAATATGTGTTAAAAGTGACATTTTATTTTGTGAGAATGACGCGGATATCATACACTATTTTTTTCAACGAACATTATTTTTCATTTAAATTTTTAATTCTAATATTTTTTCGAAATATGCCAAAAATGTCGATTTGTTGTTCCATTTGTCATTACCAGGGTAACTAATTCACTTTTAACACTAGTCTTGAAAGTAACAATGATTCTCACTTTTAACATCGGTGTCATAAAATGACATTTTTAACTCTCAAATCTAACATCAAAAAGCCTACTTTTAATAAATTAAATATATCATATAGAATAATCTGTCGTAATTAATCTCGCTGCGGAAACAACTCCATGAAAACTAGTTGAGGTATTTAAATGTTTGCAATTGACAGATAAATGCAAAAGTGAGGGTAAAAAATAAACTGAAAGCTTTTTCTAGGAAGTACATTTAATATTTCTTATTGTTTTAATCTATTAAATATTTTAAATAATTATAGATATACTAATGTTACGTATATAATTTGAAGAATCTTGAACATATTACAAGAATAGGACAACAATCGTCATAGATTGAATAGATACAATTTGAATTATTTGTATGTACACGAAATGTTAAATTCGACTGTTACATAAAACAAAAATGGCAAGAGAAATTATCCTGACCACAACAGATTTTTTTTCTATTAAGATAATTTTAAATTTTGTTTTTATTTATTTTATTTAAAAAGGATGTGACTTGTCAAAAATAAGATATGGTGTTTTTATTAGTTATGTTGGTAGCGCTTCCCACTAAATTTTTTAACTTCACAGATGAAAATTCATGGTTGACTGACACTTCTGACAGCAATTTGAGATTACGTGACATTCACCTGTCAATTTTGAAAGCAGTCATCAAGATTAGGAAAATCGCCAAAAATAGTGAGTTTATATATCTTCTTAGCGACGTGTTTTTAATGCGTTCATAAACTCATAAAGACACCGATATAGAAAAAAATAATATTTAAAAGTATTTTTACAACAACTGTTTAAAGCTTTTAAGTAAAATATGACCTTCCTTTATCCAATTGTTCCCAACAACTAACCAGCAGAAATGCCCTGAAATATTCATCCTGTTGAGAAGATGAACGTATTCAGGTCAAGTTGTGAGAGAGAAAACGCTTATGGAAAATTTTCAAAACGAAGAAAAAATAGACAGAACTCCGAGAGTTATGAATGGAAGGAAAATATTAAACCGCCGGGTCAAGGCTGCATTTGAATAATTTTAAATTTTATTTTCACACCAATCATCCTCATTTGCATGCGGAGAACATGCCAAAATATACATTCACAGCATTTTCTACAAACATTCACACGCAATGTACTTATTAATTTGTCGTCGTATTCGTCTGTAGTAGTTAGGTAGATTTAATGAAAAACAATATGCGTAACACTACTTCTGTAAAACTAGAAATTTTATATTACATTATACAGTGTTCATTATTTCATTTTCCACTATTTATATACACTATTAAATTAAACTGGTCGTTACTGCCAGATTACTATTCTTTTATGAATTCCTTAAAATATCAAAATCAAATAGTAGGTACTCTCCTTTCATAACAATTTAGATATAATTTCTTTTCGTAATAACCTGAAATGTAAGTTGACAGAGGAGAAGATGCACTGTCGAAATTGAAAAGTTCGCTGGAAGACGTTGGCCAAGAAAGGGTATGGATAGAGAAAACTAAAAAAACCCGAGGGGAGCCTTTTCCCAGCAATATATTATTTATAATTTATCGAAATTATTGTATAAAATACATACAGGCTGCCCTAAAATTTTAAGAATAGACAAGACAATACATGTCATAAGCCACTTGGTAAATATATTTACATTAAATCGAATAATCGCGGTTGGTATGAGATCAAAATAAAATTTTAAAAACCGAGTCACTTATCAAATGTAACATGGATTGTCTATTCACTCATTTTCAGGTTAGTACAGAAAAAATGGCCACCTTGTATAGATTATATTTTACTTACCACTTTGTAGATACTGGAAGTTTATTTTATCTGTATATATATAGGGTATACCATTAATTACCATAGCTACAGTATAAAATGATTGAGAGCAATTTATTAAAGCCTTTATTTTATAAGTAAACCTAGGGGTAATTAACATAAACTAAAATAAATATTAAATTATGAATTAAAGAAATGAAAAATTATTTATTTTTATACACTTAAGAACTACATTAAACTAATGAGGAATTTTAATTAAACTTATCAAATACTCAAAATTGGCACCATTAATTCTAAACAATTTTCTAAACGATTATAAAAAGAATTAATAGCATTCGCTGGGGAGTAATATTTAGTGAAGCTGTACTAATTCTGTTTTTTAATTCTTCAATGTTCATTCTTTCACCATTGTACATATTTTTGTGTGTCCCCAATAAAAAAATCATTTGGTGCAAGCTAGAATTTTTATAGATTTTTCAAATTGTTGCTGGGCAGAGTCTGGGTCGATTATTAAATGTTGCAGCAAATACATCTGAAACTTGATTATTTTAATGGGGTCATTACAAAAAAAGTAATTGCAATAGTTTTTGGAATGATTTATAGACATTAACAAAACAACGTCTAAATCACATAAACTGTTCAAACTGACGTTCTTCAGCATTAATACACATCTAAAATGGACTGAGTTTATAATTTTATAGCCAATTACACTTGACACTGACACTTTCTATCAGAATTTTCCTAATATAGTGGCTGTTTTCATGGTTATAGCACAGCTAGCTGCTTTGCTAAATATAATTTCTTTATAGTTTTTTTTTACCTTTCGTCACCTTTAGGTAAAGAATTTATTATCTGATCAAAAAATTCGGTGTTGAATTTTTAATAAATAATCATGTTTTGGAGTCTCTAGAATATGATTTTACTATTTTTACGATGAAGTCTGCATATATATATATATATATATATATATATATATATATATATATATATATATATATATATATATATATATGTATGTATATGTGAGTATGTGACAAAAAAAAATCCTTCGTAACTCCAATACTATACAAATCCAAAAATTATAATTCTTTCATATTTCCCTTTTGTGTGTCCGTATGAAGATTTGATTAGATTTTGGTTATAATTGGTAAACCGTACGCATCCTTATTTCAAGTTCTTAAGAGTTTTTTTTCTATCACTCGAGCCATTTCCATTATCCTATCATTCCTTATTCTATCTTTCCGTGTCTTCGCCAACATCCTCATCTCTCTGGCACATTAATTTTCTTTTCATTAACAGTGACGTCAATTAGAATTTTCTCAATATAATAGCTGTTTTCATGGTTATAGTATAGCTCCCTGCTTTATTCCTTTATAATTCTTTAACTATGTATCCATTGAATATGAAGTACAAAATGCAGTTACAGCGTATAGCCAATAAAATATCCTTTAATATTTGTAATAACATAAAATGTAAAAAATGATATTTAACAGTGATTTTTCAAGAAAAAGTGTTAAAATCTTCAAATTATAGTACTTCCGGTAACCAATATCTAATCAACTCCTCATATGGACGTACGAAAAAGGAATTTGTAAGAATTATAATTTTTGAAATTGTAGTATTAGAGTTATTCATTAAAACACCATAGAACAAGGTAAAAACTATATTTAATAATATTTTTTTTCAAGAAAAATTGTTAAGACTTTCAAATGAGGGTAATCTAATAACATCTTCATATGGATGTAAGGAAGAGGAATACGTACAAATCGTAACTTTTGGAATGATAGTATTAGAGTTATCGCGGCCGAAATTATCGTCACACCATACATATCCAGACATCATTGGAAAATAGTAAAATTGTATTCAATGGACCCTAAAATGTGTTTATTCATTAAAAACTCACCATAGAATTTTTTGACCAAAGAAAATACCTTACTTACCAAGGTGACGAAAGGTAAAAACAATGCTAGTCAACTGATCATCCTTTATCAGTTGTCCATACTAACGGTCATGTCATAATCTTCAAAGTATAATGACCAACGGCAACGCATAATATAATTATATACATTTGCGTAGCCAGACATATAAATCTGTCAATGCACTATCTGCGTGACTAGGATAACAGCAGAAATAGATATCAAATTTCATCCTCTCAAGTAAAACATGTTGCAAGAATTTTTATATGCCTTCTAAATATTAAATTTAAAAGATATCATTCTTTAAATAGCCTCAAAACTGAAAATATCCCGAAATATTTATTAGTTATTTTACAATTAATTTTTGAAATTTGGATATTTTGAAAAAGTCACGTGATCTGATAGAGCTTACTTTGTTACAAACTGTATATAAAAACATAGGTGACGGGCAAACCGTTTTCCTATCGGCTTTGAATGACGTAATGTTATGTTCTAGACTGTCACGGGAGTGGGGTTTATTTTTCATTACTATTTTTGGCGCCAATCTTTTTATTTAATTATTTACGAAGATAACAAATTTAAAAAAAATATTACTAACCAATATATTGCATAAACTTTCATTTAAAATACTTGTCGAAAAATGTGAAACAGGCTCTTTCAACATTGTTCCATTTTCTAGACACTATAATTATTAGATTCGCTGAAAGTCTAAATCAAACTTATTGTTGTACATATTGCAAAACAACTCACTTTTTTCATTAGGATTCACTTCAAATTAACCTCTATTTACACTTCCGTCGTTAGTTCTAAATCTTCTTATTTCATTCTCATATCTAGGCGCCTTTTCATTATATCAAAACATTCCACGTTTAGTCGCTTAGTCATTTCAAATTTATTTATTTATATTACCGCATCATATCACAGGTCGTAAGCAGTTCAAAAATATTCAATGGCAAGGAGAATACTTATTTATGTATGTATGTTAAGTGTGTAATTTATTTGCCGAGGTTCATAGAAATGATAAAAATAAATCATGTTAGTTATAAAAAGTAACTTCAGTGCCGATGAGCATATTAAATTTCGTTTGAAATCAAAAATTGTAAAAATGAAAGGAATATTTACTTCTATAGGCTATGTTTACATGTTTGTCTGTCTGACACTCAGTGTTGCTAATCTCAGACAGTGAAGTTATTGTAAAAAATATTCGAAATTATGTGTTTTATTTCAAACTTGTTCATCGGAATTATTTACTTCGTTCTTCTTGTACATATTTTTTTGTTATTTGACGTACAAATTTACTATTGGACATCGTACGCCTGCCCAAATTATCTTACATTATATAATAATTATCATAAGGTTGACATCACTCTATTAGCATGAAATAGTTGTATAATGGATTACTTTAGTGCTAATTTCTGAACTTTGACGATTTTTGGGCACTTTAGTGACGATTTAAAATAAAACAAATTATGTGGATAAATTTTTATATCACGCTTAAAAAAAGATATGTTCGTGAAATATCAAGTTTTATAATTTCCAGAATAAATTTATCAATCTATCAGTTAACCTGTACATAATAAGCTGATGAAAACTGTCTGAAATTAAATTACGCTGTCAATTCGAGAAATCTCCATTCACATATCTTTGGACGACAGTAGGTATTTATTATTTATCAAGCCATTAATTAGGCGTTGACAAAACCAGCGTCACAGTGATAAAAAAGCAGGCCGTCATTTGTGTTATCATTCAATTAATCAACTGAAGCACAGTTTCATAGTAGCTCAGTCCGGCTGATTAATTTTGAATTACTCTATCAGTAAAATAAATAAATATATCATCGCGGCATATTACTCAATGCTGGGTATGCCAGTCTGCTTTGTATGTAGATATCGGTTATGTTAATGATATATTCGTACCGTGTAGACGTTTACCAGGGATCACTTTTGTGCCAATTAAAATTCGAAATATTTTTTGTCGTCGTTCGGGAATCGGGATCGAAACCGGGGCCCCAGAGAGGCCAATTAATTTGACATTTGATTTCGATACGATATTGTCAATTTAACCAATAGTTAAAAATTAACTATAAGCGCGTAACTGGTCATTAATTATGTTAATAGATACGATCCCCGTCCCATATCAGTTGGCCCACCAGCTTTAATTTCATTTTATTTAACAAAAGTACAATAACGAATTCCAGTTGTTCTTCAGTAGATGCATCTGCATGTTGCTAATTTCATCTGGAGCCATCTATCATGTACAAGATAGTACATCTCTTGCTGAGCCCAGTTATTATCATTCAGTACACTGATGAACTCCAATAAGAGCCAAACGCGTCTGTGGCTTCTAATTGAGCTTGGCCAACATCTGAAAAATGTCGAAGGGGTTAATTCAGAAGATGATACTTTTTATTTTATTGGTAAGGTTGTTAGGTTTCATTAAATAAAATGTCTAAAAGAATTACATTAGTAATTTACAATAAAAACGATGTTACCCAATATTGATAATGAAAATATACCGATTTGTGTTACTTTTATACCGTTACATTTTTATCTTTAGCTAAAAATTTAATAAAAATTACGTTGTAATATTGAAAAATCTTCATTTTAAATAAAAAGTAAAGATTCATTTAATTATTACTACAAATTGTAGTAGTTAAATCATAGTATTTGATTTTTTTTTTAAAGTGGGCCAACTGAAGCGAGACGGTGCTCGTTCTCGAATATCATTGTTAATTATGGGTCTCATAGGAGGCTCAATTTACGGAAATTTTGGTAATTGGAACATATTTTTTCCTTTATTTTGTGAAAAACTGAAAACGACAATACAATGAAATATTATTAAATAAAATTGACTTTTGGACTTCCATTATCTTTATTAACAAAAACCCAAATTGTCACAACGTTTCGGTAGCTGATATCTGCTGCCGTCATCAGGTGAACTGATACTAACTAATTCCTAATATTCCGAGTCTTAGGAATTAGTTAGTATCAGTTCACCTGATGACGGCAGCAGATATCAGCTACCAAAACGTTGTAACAATTTGTGTTTTTGTTAATAAAGATAATGGAAGTCCAAAAGTCAATTTTATTTAATAACGAGACATTATCTTATAAATTCAAAGCTAAAGACAATGGAATATTATCAGTGCTTTTGACGATACTAAAATTTAGGCTCTCGCCTATACTAATAAGAGAGGTACCTATAGGAATGGAGTGTGTGGCCATATTCGAATTTAAATATTGTCATAAAATATAAAAACTAACCAGTATAGTTTGACATCATAAAAATAAAAATTAGTTTGTAATAATAGTGTTATTAGCATTTAATGTTTTGGATAAGGGATGTATGACGTGAGTATGGTAGGATCATGGATTAAGATAGACTGAGAAGGAAAGAGATAGTTATAGATCAGCGTCACGATTATGTTGTGGTAGGTTATGGCATGGCAACAGCTAGCTATAACTATCTTTTCCTATCCCAGGCTATCCATCTTATTCCACGATCCTACTATGCACCCATCATATATCCCTTCTCCAAACTTTTAATAATTATAGTCTCATGCAGTACAAATAATTCATCGATTTGAAAGACGGATATTATATTCTTTGTATAGTATCATATTATGAAAAAATAAAAATTTGTCCGCATACCCCATTATGTTGAAATGTCCCTATAGAATCCGATTTTTTACATTTTGGCGATATCTCTCTCTCCATCTCTCTCTTTCTCTCTCTCTCTCTCTCTCTCTCTCTCTCTGTGTGTGTGTGTGTGTGTGTGTGTGTGTGTGTGTGTGTGTATATGTGTGTATGTCACGATATGTGTGTGTGTGTGTCGTGCATGTGTAATAAAGTGGAATTGGTAGTGTGCTGGCTATATAAGATTTTTCACATTATGTAACAATTTTTGCAACCCATTCAACATGTTATTATCATTTTCCGTTGAAAATATCAGATATTCTTCCCAATAAAAGAAAGTCTTACAAAAGTCTGATTTGATTTTCTTTCATTCGTTTCTCAGAATCATGATATCGCAAATTACATTCAAATTTGCGAGAATAAATAAGAAAGCAAAGATCAAAGCGAGCGCGTAATTCATTGTTAAATCGTCTGCCATATTTCTGAACAAAAGCTATCAGTTACTCTTACTCCACTAATGTTAAATCTTACAGATGTTCTGACTCGTCTATTTTCACTATAATGTCGTGTATTAATCTTTTGATCTTATATTTTGCAGATTCGCCACAAGGGTAGTCTAGATGCGTGATCAATCAAGACTTTTTATACTCGATCATCAATATCTATAATCCCTCCTGAAAAAACGGGCAACTTCGTCGCTTTTTGCGGGCTTTTAATTCTCGTGATAGATGTTGCAACATCGTGGAAAAATTCTAATTAAAGTTGAGAATGAAATTAATTGTAACTCTAAACCCATCGTCAAGACAAATTATTGCAAACTGATGTCACTAGAGTTCAGTGCTACCAGTTTGTAGCTTGATGTTAAAACTACGAAGTTATGACCAGCAAAATAATTTTCTAAACTCTATTATTAATTTTTAATCCAATGCCACCAATTTGTAACCAGCCATTGGGTTAATAATTGCAAATAATACTGAAGTGAGTTCTTCTCAGGCCTGAGGTATGATGTACGAGTAATATTGATCATATACACAGAAAATGTATGTACAGTAAAATTATTTAAAGATGTCCGATCAAGGTTATTTGTATCATGAACGAATTAACAAATTGGCATACATTTATCTCTTTCCTTTGCAAAGGATATAAGCGTGTGCGATAAGGATGGGTGTAACACGCTTGTCTTTCAAAAATTCATATTGTTTCGACTAAGTTAGGACATTCCACTTTAAAACGATGCTCGTTGTTGATAATACTTTCGCTGTAACGTAAGCTTATATATTAATTCAGATACATTACCTTGATTCATAGCCGTACGAAGAACGTTATTTTCTGTCAGTATCACTGACACTGACATTGTGTCAGTATCTTATTTTTCACATATTTGGTTTTACATTTGCTAATAAACTTAACAGTTGAATTATTTTTGAATTTTGAATGCTTTTATTGTAACATATATTTTTATAATAATAAAATAACAGTAATATCTTTGAATATATAATACATATAAGAATGGCAACGCATATGGCCTAGCAACATACTATATCTGTCTCTTTTTATTCACAAAATTATTATAGATAGCTAGTGACTCCTACCATAAAACTATTGTGCCAGCGCGGGTAATTCAATTTTAAATAATTATCACTACGTTACCCACGCTGGCCCAGATGCATTCAATTTCAAATGTTATAGTTATAATTATCATTTTTGTAAAGCAACCTTGTATTTTCATTGTTGCTATTATTTTTTGGTTGTCATGTTATGTGTTTATTTATTATCTGAGTTCAGTTGTTGTAATAGCTCCGACCAGAGCATAAGAAATAAATTTTGCTCCTGAAATTCAAGAATTTATTTATTACCTGTGTTCATCTTCAAGTTTCAGCTTTAATGTGCACCGATACAACGTTGCACACTATGAACTACGGTAAATCGTGCTGACAGCATTGCCAGATACTATTTGTTAGAGGTATTCAATAATCAATAATTCAAAAATATTGTTTCATAATAACCAGATAATATATTTTGAATCTTCAATGTACATGTATACTTGTTTTACAGTAGCAAACTTAAAAACCTTTATAAAATCTTAACTTGCTGTTCTAGCTACGTGGCAATACTGTGCAACATCCACCTATTATGTATTTTTTGAACTAACTCAGAAATAATTCGTATAGGGAGGGATAGATGGCACCTTCTCTCGAAATATTTAATCTAAATACATTACGTTGCCATTCTTATATGTATTATATATTCAAAGGTAATATCTTATGTACCTTTACAAAAACTAAACAAACGACACTACTGAATTTGTCAGAATGGGGGGAGCAAAAATCTGAATTCATACAATTCGTAGATAACCTTGATCGGACATCTTTCAAAAATTTTACTGTATATAAAAGATTGTTTTAGAGAGGATATACAACATAAACATTTTCAGTTTCCTGAAATTTAGATTCGTTAATATCTAATTTTCAATGTCAATAAAAAGTATACCATCATTTTTTTTTATTCTTTACGATGAAATTTGTCACCAGAATGAAGTGATCAAAAAACATAAAAAGCACGTGTTTTCTTAACTCATGCAGTTAGTAAGTAAACCATAAGGAGCTATTATCGGCCTTCATCGAGGAATGGAACGTAATTAAATAAATGTTGACCAGGTGCTATCACATTTATTTATACAGATGACATTTAAAGAAACAATTTTATCCCATCTTCAACCGGTTTACAATATTATATCTGCAATTATTTCTAATTCTACATTTTTACATGGTAATAGAAAATTGTTGCACATAAAATACCAAAAAGAGTTGCAAAATAAATGGGAAAAACATTTCCCGTCGTACTTTAAATTAAAATGGTGGTTGAATTTTGTCGAAATTGTATGAAAAATTGTAGCAGAAAGAGAAAATTTGAAGTTTAAAAATTACTATCTTCATTCAAAAGAAAACTTAACCGTATTTTTCCACAAACTTCGTAAGAAACTGACGAAAATCCGATTGAAGTTATTTTTCTATTAAACAAGACCACCTCAAACTTTCAATATTGAAGGGTAATCTTAATTAATAGAAGAATGTTATATAAAAAACATGTTTTAAAAACTTCGTTATAAATAATTTTCTCTTTCTGCTACCATTTTTCATCCAATTCGACAAAATTGAACCACGACTTTTTAAATAAAAGTACTAAGGGAAATGTTTTTCTATTTAATTTACAACATATTGTGGTATTTTAGGAACAAAGAATTCGTATTACCATATAAAAAAATCCCAAACCATTAGAAATAATTACAGAAGTAACATTGTAAACCGGTTGAAGATGTAATAAAATTGTTTCCCGAAAGATACCCCTGTATACGAATGTAACGTTTATTTATTTGGGTGAAGTGTAAAAATTAGAGAAAAATTATTAGTTAAAATAAAAGTTTATTAAACGATAAATAATTAAGATAAATATTAAAAAGATAATAAAAATAACTAACACTATTATTGAACAACTATAAACACTAATTTAAGACTAAGAATATTATTTAATACTTGAACACTAAGATTATTTATTTAAACAATATTTATTTCACTATTTATTTATATAACTATATTTATTTATGTTCACCACTTGTAGATTACTTATTTATATCACCAACGGTTCATTCACGATGCGTGTCTTATATCAGAATGTCCTGGCTGGTTTCGGCTACGGGTTTATATAGCGTGGCATCTTTCTGTAACTTTCCGACACGACAATAACATCGAATACAAAGAATCTGCCCACCGGATGTAATTATACAGAGTTAGATGGGTGTGTTTCCCCCGCCGAGGATTACGTCATCGCTCAAGAACATTCTACCAGTGGCGGCGGTCGCATTCGGACGAGTCGAGTGGGCGCGCGCTAAACGTGATAACACCTGGTCAACATTTATTTATTTATATTCCATTCCTCATTGAAAGCCAACAATAGCTGCCGACGTAAATAACCCTACTGTTGTGGAATCTATAGTAGGCAACACAGGGATTTATAATTCTATTGGCGTTGCAAATGACTATACCATCAATTAGAAATCATGATACTTATTGGATGCAACAAGCACTTGTATTTTAATAATAACAAAATAAGTAAAACAAGAATAATTTGGTTGCTATAATGTTGCTATAAAGTTCTTTGTAATTTTAATGTTTAAAACGCTTCATTTATTTTTAGGATTTATTAATGACACTCTAAGCTAAGGCTATATTATTTCCAATAATAATAAACATAATATAATGATAATGTATACATTGCGATTAAGAGTTCAAATGTTGATCTTTCTGCAAATTATTCTATTATAACGAAAATTGAACCTGTGTTTGTAATATATACAAATATATACAGTATGTCCCCGGATTGAGTTTACAAGAGGGAAAAATCTTTAGTTTTGATTTTACAAAAAGATTTTATAGGAAGAACTTTTTTGCTTGACTATAAAGAAACTAATCTGCAATTGAAACTACAATAATAACTTGGGGTGAGTTAATAATCAAAATAACAATATATATATATATATATATATATATATATATATATATATATATATATATATATATATATATATATATATATATATATTAAAATCAAACAAAAGTCAAATGTTAAAATATATAGAATATTTTAACATTTGACCCTCTACCTTCGTAGCTTCATAATTCAATTCTCCGACGCACCTCTATTAAGCTATTCTGGATTTCCTCAATTGTTACGGCGGATATAAAATTTCTGTTTTAACGTTAGCATTTTATTGTAAAAATATTGTCAATACTTTCCACATTAAACTACATACAAACATTTCAATAAAAATAAGTTCTGCGATATTACTTTAAAGATATGAAAAATAACGACATATGTCGGATTAAACATGACACTTGACATGTTGAAAGTGCGTTACGCAAGCCATGTATCGAAGGCACTTTCCTAATTTAGAGGATGGAAATAATTAAAATTAAATTAAAGTCAACATATTTATGGGTATAATAGTTATTTATGTACTCAGGGCATAATTAAAAAATTGTAGCACGAAGGAATATTAATTTTCCCGAGTGCTGTAAATCTTGATTATGAATTTTTGTTATCATTCGTCAAAATTTCGAGCACCTTTTGTCTTCGCCATATCACAAAATAATAAATAACGCAAAATTTTACGTTTGAAACTAAAGAACACATGATACTTCATATAAAAACACATCACACATCATGTATAATTTAACCTACATCATATATATACTGTTAAATTTTGAGCACATTTGATTTATTTTAATAAAAGTTATGTTGAAAAAACATAAAACTGATATATTTTTGGCCGGTACTGTAAGTCGATATTTTATATTTATATTTTATATTGAGATTTTGTGTACATCCTGGGGCGAGTTATTCTTTATTATTTAATTTTTAAGTAGTTTCTTTATTGCTGACTTTTTTTCGTTTTCTCGTTCTTGATTTATACTTGTTTTGTTTAATTTACTAGTTGTCATTCATTCATTAATTTCTTCCTAATATACTGGTTAAAATTTATATACCTGGTGTTTTTTTTTTTATTTACTTTTCTCCTGTTCTTGTTGAATAATGGGTGATAATATAGTTTACTCTTGCTGTAACCAAAAATATAAGGAGTACCGTCTTGCATATTTCTCACTTTGTAAAAAATATTTCAGTTTTGCTTGTGTTCATCAGAAGCTAGAAAAATTAGATCTAGGATTGGTGGATTAAATTTTACTTGTACCACCTGTATTCATATTTCTGATGTTCTTGATGATTTAAGGTCAATGATTATCAGTCTGCAAAGTGATATTACAGAGTTAAAAAATAGTAGAAATAATGACACTGAAAAATCTAATTTTATAGTCACTGACGTAATTATCCACGAAATATGTGTGCGTGAAAAACGTAAAAACAATATTATGTAATTTACGGTTTGATTGAAAATACTTTTGCTGCTGAACAAGTATAATAAGTAACTGACACAAATGTAATTAAAAATATTTTAACTGATTTAGGTGTTAATTCTCAGTTTGAAGAACAAATAAGACTAGGTCGCTATGATTCATCGGCCTGCCGTCCACAATTTGTAATATAGAAAATAACAAGCCGTTTTGTAAAACGATTGAATTCCTAGGATAGGATAAGCAATATATATATATATATATATATATATATATATATATATATATATATATATATATATTGTAATTGTATAATATAAAAATATAAAACAAAGAAGAAAATTGACATAAATAAAATACAAATATTAAAAATACATATTATTTTCTAACATCTAAAAAAGACGTTCAGGGTCTCTAATTGGCAGGTTTTGAACATACCTTGAGTCAAGTTCAGGTAAAGCACAATTTTCATTAAAAAATATTAATTTTTGTTCCATTTTCTCTAACCAAAAATTATTATCTCGCATGTAACAATTCCAGTTGTTATATAACAGGTGAATAATTATTATCTATGAACACAAGTAACCTTCTGAAGATGATTTCGAGTTTCAATTAAATAGTTTATTACAGAGGAACATAAGAGCAACGTAGATATCAAGTCTGATCTCTTTCGTTTTAGTAGAAATGGCCAGTCGGCAAAATTCACCAGCAGTAAAATAACCTTCTGAAGATAATTTTGAGTTTGAAATAAATTATATATCATAAGAAATCACAAAAGCCATGCAAATTCCAAGTTTGATTTCTCTCGTTTTATTAAAAATGTCTAGTCCGCAGAATACTCCAGGAGTAAAGCAACCTCTGCGGAGGTGATCTCGGATCATCTTCCTTTTTTGTATACCACAGTTATTCAAAAATAACTAGTATTTGTGATTTAATACTATAGAACCAATAATTATGACCAGTCCGCTTTTTTGTGGTCCGCAAAATAGAACTTCCCTCTTTTCCATACTTACGTAGTTTATACACCTGTGTAGAATTTGCTAAAAGTTATCGGTAAAATTTCCCTGTAGGGCCAACGACTTTTGCATCGTTAATAAAATTAATTTAATTATATTTCAAAGAAAATTTATAATACAAGAATGTTTGATTTTATTTTGTATGCAATCATATTTAAAACATTAATTTTTAATGAAATAATGTAATAGTTACCTTTAACTACAAATATATTAGTTATATGCATTTTTCAATAATTTTTCTTCCTATAGAAAATTCATAACTCTAGCTGCCGACCGCCAGAATACAAAATAAATTCTATTGGCTGACAAAATACCCTCCCGCCGCATGCTCACCCGCGCCGGTACTTGGGGATGAGAATTCTGTAGCATTGAAAATACACAAAACACGTGTCAGCTTTTTACTAATCATGGGTGTATTTGTCATTTATTTGTAATAAAATTTAAACCCTCGCTCTTAGAAAAAATGAAATTAGGTTCGAAACCTTTTTAAATTTTTAAAATATTAACTTCAAAATTAATCAAATATTAATAATTTTAGAGCTTTGTCACAGATATATGAACAATTATATTGAAAAAATAAAAAGTTACAGACATAATATCAAGTTTTCTTTAATAAATATGATAACAATAAGTTACAAATTCGTAACAGATTTTGCATAATAAGTAAACATTTAGAACCTCTTTTCGTTCATTTGGGAAAGCGTAGACGATCCCCTTAATGTAAAATGATCGACAAGTGATGATGTAGTAAAAATTTTCAAAAATGTTAAAAAATTAAAATCATCAAATAAATGGAAAATATACCAGTGTCTCGAGACAGAACGCGAAAACAGATTGATTTCTACAACATAGTGAAACGTGATCTGCAAAATCAATTGTCGAATGGTGAAACCAACCAGAAGATAAAATACATAAATGTAATACCGACAATTACAAAATAGGAAAACTAAATAAGTCCGATAGTAATCCAATCATATTTAATTATTATTATCAAAATACGAATGGACAACACAAAATTTCATGAATTTTATATTAATTGTTGTTCGATCTATTATGATATTATATTTATTTCTGAAACATGGCTCAATAGTTCTGTGTATAACTTCATCAAATTACAATATTGTTGGATACGACAGAAATTTCACAAATTTAGGTCGCACAAAAGGCGATGGAGTACTAACTGGACTAAGGGATCATATTTACTTTAAAGTTTTAGATACATCCAACTTATCAAATATTTCACCACTAATTGATATTTGTATTTGTGGATGTTATTTCAATAATTTATCTTTTTTAATGTGCCATTATATATACAGGGTGTCCCTTAACTTCGAGCAAAAACTTTAAGGGCATATAGTACTGACCAAAATGAATAAAAAAGCTTCATCAACATAGGAATGATCTTCAACTGTTTCCGAGAAAAGCGAAAAATCTAAGAAAAACTGACAAAGATAGCGATCGAATAAAATTTTGTCTATGTCAGTAAAAAGACTATAAAAAACAATAAAATTTTATATGAAACATTTTTCTCAATTTCTTATAGTTACGTAGTTATATGAAAATTAAATATTGACCAAGGTCGCCACAACATTTCACTTTTGATTTTTATAAAATAACAAAAGGCCATCTAAGATTACCTATCAAAGGTAAACAAAAAGTCTCAATTAATCAAAATCGTAATTCTTATAGTTTTCGAGATAGCAAAGGTAAATCTCGTAAAAACTCATTTTTCACTGCGTTATATCTGGGAAACTATTAAAGATCGGACACATTTTGACTGAGCTTTTTTTACTCATTTTGATCAGTATTATATGCCCTTAAAGTTTGTGCACCAAGTTAAGGGACACCCTGTATATATATATATATATATATATATATATATATATATATATATATATATTTAAATAATAATGAAATTGTTGTATTCTTAGATGCATTAATACCGATTCTTCTACATGAAAAGTTTATACTTGCAGCCGATTTCAACCTAACTAATCTATATAATTTGTCTATAAACTGTATCAAATCAGTGTCCTTCAGAATTTTTTGTAGTGTTCTTGATATTAAGCAACATAATACAATTAAAAAAGGTAAGAAATTAGATTTAATATTATCAAATTTTTGTGACTATATAAACATTAAGAGGTCTAATGGTTGGTGAAGATTCACATCATCCTGTCTTATCTTTTCAATGTAATCTTCCAAATCGTTTAAAAGTAATAAATTTTTCATCTGCTGGTAATGAACGTTATAATTTCAGAAAAGCTAACTTCTTTAAATTATATGATGATATTTGTAATATAGACTGGTCATGCTTAAATAATTATCAATGTATTGAAGAAGCTCTGGATAAATTTTACTCTATGTTGTATGCTATACTCGATGATTCAGTACCTAAGCATAAATTTAAAATATCTAAATACCCCCCGCTGGTTCACATTTAAAATTAAATATAACCTTTTAACTAAAGAATATTATAGACGTAAATGGTTGAAAACAAAAAATATGTTTCATTTTAGTAAGTTTAAAAGACTGAGGGTTTTAGTAAAATCGCAAATTAAGAATGCTTACTGTTGTTATGTTCGTAATATAGAACAAAATTTAATATCTAATCCTAATGAGCTATGGAAATATGGAAAACAAGGCGCCACTCGTATACCAGGTATTCTTCAAGATGATAGCTGTGAACGAGCTGTGAATATGATTATCTACAGGATATAGTCAATACATTTGCTTCTTTCTTTTCTAGTTTTTTCTCACGAAGTTCATTTGATAATTTTGTAAAAGAATTGAATAATTCGCAGCCTTTTAAATTTCTTAATGTTAGTGAAGATGAAATCCGAGATATGATGTCATCTATTTTCCCAGTTTCTTTATTAAAGACTGTCGACTTATACTTGCGAAACCACTCTGTACAATTATAAATCTAGTAATTAACATTTGCACTTTTCCTGAACGCTGGAAAAAACAGAACTACACCGGATTTTTAAAAAAGGTGATAAATCTTATATTAATAATTATAGACCATTTCCATTTCGAGATGGTAATGTATAAAAATATTTACACTAATACTCGTTGTTTAATTTCTCCAGATCAACATGGTTTTATGGGTGGAAGTTCAAATATTACTAATCTTGCATCTTTTTCACAATACGTTTGTGAGGTGTTGGATGAAAAAAATCAAGCAGACACTATTTACACTGATTCATCCCGCGCCTTTGATTCTATTGACCACTTTACTATATAAAATAAGTAACTTTGGCGCAGCTCCCTCTGTAACTCAATTATTAAGATCGTATCTACATAATCGCACATGATGTGATTGCACGTAGAAATAACCCATTGAAGGTTGAATACAATATGCAGAATATTTTGTCAAGACAAAATTCTATAAATGATCTCGGAGTTACATTCTGTAGCAATTTTATGTTCATAGATCATATAAATAATACTTGCAAATCGGCTAGCAAGACACTAGGTTTTCTTATGAGAATTTTTATTATGTTTACTGATATCAATGTTCTAAAATTTGTATATTTAGCATTTATAATGAGTAAATTTGAGTAGGTATGCTTGCTTAATTCGGTATTCATTTTATCGTTGTCAATGTCTAGTTCTAGATCACATCCATCGTAGATTTTTAAAATTTCTTTCATTTAAACTAGATAGGTTCTATCCAGTGGGAGGTATAGACCAGGGTTCCATATTACGTCATTCCAAGTTCCAAACAGTCCCTAGCCGAGAGGATTATTATTATTATTATCAATTCACAGAAATTAGCACACTCGGCTAACACCTCGTTTGGTAAACTTTTCAATGTCTTTACTCGCTTCTACCATAAATTCATTTCATTTTATTTAATTAGAACAATAGTTCCGACTTTTGTTCAGCTTTCACTCAAAATAAAATTATATTTTTAGCACTGTTTGTATTTGTGTGAATGTAAAGTATAATTGCCTATTGTTTTAATAATTCGCAATTACTTAATTTTTTTCTGGTTCTCGCAGTTATACTGAAATAAATCTTGAAATATTTTCATTGTTTGTTCAGGGACGTTCGATTGCTTGCGTCTGCTCTGGAAGTTAAATATTTAGCCATTAATCTTTAAAACATTTTATCGCCAAGTCATTTACTCTCATTTAAACTAAAGAAAAACTGAAGCTTTCAGAAAGCTTTGAAATAAATTGTTTCTTTGCTCAAAGATTATTTTTAGTTTAGATTTATTTATTTATGTGGAAGATAAATTGATAAATATTTATCCATTATCTCATGTAAATTATGTAGAGACACCTCCCTAATTTCAAACGTAGTTTCATTTTCTTTCCCACAAATTCAGCACTTTAAAGTTAACTTGAGAAGCTTGAGAAAAGACGCATAAAGAAGACGATCTTAGTATAAATACGGTACTGTGTAGTAAGTAAGGCATTCCTAGTGTAACCACGACACATGTTGTAACTCTATATTATCTTATCACTTTAAATAAAAGTTTTTAAAAATATAATTTCGAGTTCTCAATTTATTATTGGCGCAGTCTTGGTAGGATTGGCAATAAGTTTTTGTGAATCGAAAACCAAGTGTTCAATTCGTCAAAATTCACAAAATCGTCGATTTTTATCGTTTAACTCTGCCAATCTTGAATTTACGAGTCAATCCTGCAATCATCAGCGATACTCTAGAGAAAAGTGAAAAATTTTGAACTCATTCCACAACAATCCACGAGGAATCCTTCCACGGCAGCCCCTGAGCGAAAATCAAGGACCCGAGAAGCCAACTACACCCACTCTACGCATCGAGCAGACATCGATCGAGAGCCAACACACCACCATCCATTGCCATTCCACATCGAAGACATCGACCAAAGGCAATAATCAACCCCCTAATGTTTAAAGAAATTGTACTATTACTGTAAGTAAATTTATTATACTTTAACACCCTGGAGGAACTCTTAGCAACTCTTAACAATCTAAATATAAATACCAACATGTCACTCCCAGCGGCACAGGGCAACATACTTGCCAACCTAAATAACGATATTATAAAATTACTGGACTTAGTACCATGCTTCGACGGAGATATAAAATCTCTTCCAAATTTTATAACCACTGTAGATGACATCATTACATTAGTTAACCAATCAAACCCATCAGATATCACAAAGAAAATAGTTGTACTTACTCTTAAAAATAAAATTAAAGGCAAAGCAGCACAAAGCCTCAGCATTACCTGTATAAATTCTTGGAAAGAATTAAAAGAACATCTTTTGGCAAATTATTCAGACACTAGATCAGAACATACTTTAATGTACGAAATTACGCATTGCAAACAAACTAAAGATAACATATTAGAATTTTACACCAAATTTAACGAATTATTTTTGATCTACAAAAGTAAAGTAGAATGTAAACATGGAAGTGCAAGTACTAAAATAATTTTAGAAAATGCTGTAAAATATTTTACACAATGCTTTATAAATAATTGTAAAGACCCATTTAGACAACAATTATCTGCCAGAAATCCGCAAAAATTGTCAGAAATACTTAACCTTATCACCAACGATTTGCAATACATACACAACCACTACACGCAAACACAAACACAAAAAACACCCCCACCCAAGAATCAAATACAATTTAACCCTCCAAGACATCAATCTCCTATGCATAAGTATCCTCAACAACAGCAACAACAATTTAGTAAACCTTTTGCCCCCAGTGCAAATGTACGCAACGCACAGCAACAAAAAGTCACCCCTATGAGTATTCAAACCTCTCAGTTCTCTAGACGTGCCCAACCACGAACAGAACAATTATTTAATCAAGACATTGAAAAAATACACCCATAGAATACCCTGAACCCACAGAAATAGAGCAAGAAAGTGAAATAAACGAGGAAAATAATTTTTTAGATATAGACCAGTCCCAACAAGAATCGAATCCCTAACTAATAATTTTAGCAAACTGCCTTTTATTAAAATTTCGAATTTTAAAATTTTAATAGATACCGGATCTACCCAAAATTATGTTAACCCAAAATTAATTAAACCAAACTTCACAAAATTCCCTGAATCATTCACTGTCCATACTTGTAACGGCAAATCGTCAGGACAGGAATTTACATTTTTACCTCTCGCTAAGAGAGGTATTGCATTCATGCTAAAAATCGCATATCCAGATTTTATTGAATAAGCATGTTTTAAGGTCCCTACAATCCGATTTTAACATTTTTACGATGATGTCTGTGTGTGAGTGTGTGTGTGTGTGTGTGTGTGTGTGGATGTGTGTGTGTGTGTGTGTGTGTGGGATGTTGGAAGAACGGTTACTCAAAAACTATAAGACTTAAAATTTGTTTAACAACGTATTTCCCAATCGGACATTCATGGGAAGATCTGAAAAGGTTTTGGTAATAATTGGACAACCGGAAGTAGAAGATTCTTGAAAAAAAATCTTCTAAATATTATTTTTTGAAAATTTTTCGTGGTAATATTAAAGAAAATTAAATTCTCTATCTGATACATTTAAATATTTTATTATATATTCCATAGATTTAGAGATAAAAGAAGTATAATATATAAAATAATCTGTTGTAATAAATTTGACAGCCGAAAGAATGCCATGAAAAATAGTTGATAATTTAAATTATTTGTAACGGACAGATAAATGTCAGTGTCAGAAATAATGAGTAATGAAAGAAAAATGTACTTGGAGAATCCCTTAATGCTTGATCTGTGACTATTATGGAGATGACAAGTCTAGGTTGAAGGACTTAAATTTGTTTCAAACATTATGGGACAATGTACACCAGTACTATAGTCTAGAGTAACTTTGAATTGCGAAAAAGCTATCAAATTCTTCTCAAGTAAGTTGTAAATATTGACAAAATTACACATCGATATAAGAATAATCGGAGTGCAATCTATCCGTCACTTTATTAAAGAGAATTAGTGTTATTTAGATATAACATGTATGAAAAAATAAAATGTAAAAGAAGATATGTAAGAATAGATGCACAATCCATATATACATTTTAGACCGCCCAAAATTAATGTTTTTACTAGAAGAATATGAAGAGAAAGTAAACAACGTTGTTCGAATTGAAAATTGCTGTTACCAGCCTAATATTTATATATGGTAAACTATACTTTGTAATTTATTGTAACATAATTTATGGTAAAATATCTTCATGTTGAGACATGCTATTATTGAATAATAAAGAAGTTTATACGTCATAGATTTATATGAATATATTATTTGTATTTATAAAAATATTCTTTGCTTTATGCATACAGCCAGGTAAAATATACGGCGAGAGGTTATGTGCTGGCCACATCAGATTTTTTAAATTTAAAAATAATAATATTAAAAGTTATATTTTCGACTTTCACAGAGATTTCGACATACTATTAGGTCTACCCCGAATAAAATTACTTAAAACAAAATTAGACTTCATAAAAGAAGAAATAACATTCTTAAATAAACATAAATTCAAATCAGAATATTTCAATTCAAATGAAAACGAAAATTTCAATATAGAAATTATAAATCAGCAAATACGAGACGAACAATTAGACTCCGAAGAGAAAAAAAATTTAAACCAATTATTGAACAAATATAAATCATTGATTTTACAAGAGAATGACAAACTGACTTTTACAAACAAAATTAAACACCAAATTAAAACTACGGACAATATTCCCATCCACACCAAACAATATAAATACCCAGAGACATATAAACAGGAAGTACAGACCCAGATGGACAAAATGTTACACGACGATATTATACAACACTCTTACTCCCCTTGGTCCGCCCCTATTTGGGTCGTCCCAAAAAAAATGGACGCTTCAGGCAAACAGAAATTTCGAGTAGTAATTGATTACAGAAAACTGAACGAGAAGACAATCACTGACAAATTTCCTATCCCAGACGTTACCGAAATTTTAGACAAATTAGGAAAATCAAATTATTTTACGACTATCGACTTGACATCGGGCTTCCACCAAATCGAAGTTGACCCGAACGACATATCAAAAACTGCATTCTCAACTGATTTCGGACATTACGAGTTTAAAAGAATGCCATTCGGCTTAAAAAACGCACCATCGACTTTTCAAAGACTCATGAATTTCGTTCTCAAAGATTTGATTAATAAAATATCTTTCGTTTACCTGGACGACATAATAATATTAGGTACCTCCCTTCAGGATCACCTAAATAATATCGAAAAAGTTTTCCAAAAATTAAAAGAGGCCAATCTAAAAATTCAATTGGATAAATGCGAATTTCTTCGCAAAGAAGTCGCCTATCTCGGGCACATTATAACAACGGAAGGAGTTAAACCAAATCCTGACAAAATTCAAGCAATAAAAAATTTCCCCATCCCTAAAACAAGCAAAGAAATAAAATCTTTCCTCGGACTCCTTGGATATTATAGAAGATTTATCGATAGCTTTTCCAAAATCACAAAACCGTTAACCAATTGTTTAAAAAAGGGACAGAAAATTGACATAAATAATTCGGAATATATTAAATGCTTCGAAAAATGCAAAACACTCCTCTCTAACAGCCTCATCCTGCAGTAGCCAGATCTCTCAAAAACATTTATATTAACAACCGACGCAAGTAATTATGCGATCGGAGCCGTTCTGTCACAAAAGAACGAAAATAACAAAGACCTTCCTATAGCATACATTTCACGAACCCTTAATAACCACGAGATTAACTATTCAGTAGTCGAAAAAGAATTATTAGCAATAATATGGGCAACAAAACAATTTCGGCAATATTTATTAGGACATCAATTCAAAATTGTTACAGATCATAGACCGCTAGTTTGGCTTCATTCATTAAAGGAACCAAATTCCAAATTAATACGGTGGCGCCTCAAACTAGAGGAATTCGATTATATAGTTGAATATAAAAAAGGATGCCAAAATGTAGTAGCCGACGCCCTGTCTCGAATTAAACCGGAGTTTCAAATAGAATTTAAAAATTCAAACATTTTCGAATCTGACAAGCCACTAGTTCATTGCATTTCAAAAGACACAAAAATGAGTAAAGGTTTTGCCTATCAAGTGAAACAAAATTACCCTTGTCAAAATTATCATAACGTAGATAACAAAATTCTTATCCAAAAAGATCCACGACTCATTTGCCATTTAATTACAAAAGATAATTATTTCGATGAACCAAGAATTAGGAACATAAGAATATGCTTAGAAAAATTATTAGATTACTGCGTTCAGAACGAAATAAATGAAATAGATATGCCAAAAATTTGTTCCGGCCTTGATAGAAAAAGTTGGAATAATATAGAAAATTTAATAAGAGAAATATTTATAAATTCTAATATTAAAATTAATGTCTATATAAAACCCAACGACGCAGAATTAAATTTAAATTCGGACACAGATTCCATTATTGTAGAAACAGGCAGCGAAAAAGATTCAACTGATACAGCCCACTCCGATAACGAACACCCAGTAAATGGCTTAACATATTTAGAAACACCCATAAATACGTGCAAAAATCAAATAATTGTAAAGGAAACTAATGGCAAGAACGAAACTAAAACGAGTAAACTTTTTAATAACAATATTCTACGTATATACTTTTATTTAAACAAAATTGACAGTAACAAAACAATCCTGAAATTCATAAAAGAACTCCTGCAACCCGGTAAAACGTATTACTGTTTAATCCCCGACAAATTTAAAACTAACTTCAACGCCGTATTACAAACATACTTTGACGCTAACAGTTATAAACTAGTAGCATGTAACTCAGTGAATACCGACATCGAAAACAAAGAAGAACAACAGATCACTATAAAAAATTATCACGAGGGAAAAACCAATCACAGAGGTATAACGGAAACCTACAACAAACTAAAACAGTCATTCTATTGGCCCAACATGCAAAGAGACATTCAAAATTTCATAAATAAATGCAACGTTTGTTTAACGACAAAATACGAAAGACACCCTATCCAGATACCTAATATAAAAACACCGACAGCAGACAAACCTTTCGAAAAAATCCACATAGATCTGTTATCATTAGAACAAACCAAAATCTTAACCATCGTAGACTCCTTTTCAAAATTCGCCGCAGCCTATATAATTAAAGATAAAAATGCTATAACAATTCTAAGTAAACTAATCACATACTTTACACACTTCCTAACACCCAACGAAATAGTATCTGACAACAACCTTGAATTTAATAACAGAACACTTCAAAATTATTTGGCTCTTAGAAAAATAAATATTCATTATATTTCCATAGATAATCCCAAGAGTAATGGAATAGTAGAAAGGTTCCACTCCTCGCTCATAGAACACATGAGAATCATAAACCAAAATCCGTTAATAAAAACATTACAACTAAAAGAAAGATTGAATTACGCACTAATACCTTACAACAATAGTTTACACTCTATCACAAAACGAACACCTTTAGAAATTATTTTCGGACGTACCTCGGAACCAAATTTGAAATCAGAAGAAATACAAGTCGATGAATATTTACAAAAACACTGCGAAGCGCTTAGACAAATAAACGAACATGTAAAATCCAACATAGAGAAATGTAAGGCAAAATACTCGGAACAAATCGAAACAGAGTACGATATACCAGAACAAGCCTATGTAAAAATACACAAAAGAAATTCCGGCAAAATAGAAAAACCAAAATTCAAAATTTTAAATGTAAAAACAATACAACCTGCAAGAGGTCAAATTATAGATGACAATAATAAAAAACATAAAATATCAAACCTCAAAACACCTCGAATTGTTACAGACTAATCCCTTTCGGAATATCCTAAATCACGCAAGATGACTCTAACACTGGACTTAACATACTTGACTTAGGGACAGCCTACATTCAGGTAAATACCCAAATAATATCATTCCAGATCCCAATATCTAATATCCTCCAACAATATCTTATTTTAGAAAATAACATTAACACATTATACCAAAAATTACAAACTTATAAATTCGAAGACAGTATCACAAATAATAAAAACATTCTAAATAATATCATGTTACATTTAAAAGATAAAATGCAACTCTTGCACATGAGAAGAGATAAACGCGGGTTAATAAACGGGCTGGGTTCCATTATCAAGAGTATCACAGGTAATTTAGACGATGCAGATAAAGAGCGATACGATCAAATAATAGAAAAAATAAATATTAATGAAAATAAACTAACCGACAAAGTTAATACAATGGTAAAAATCAATAACAATATTACTGCACAATTCAACGGTAAAATTGAAACAATTAACAAAAACAACATTATCCTTAATAAAAAATTAGATAATTTAGAAAAGGCACTCGGACACGTAATAGACGAAATAAACATCTTAAAAACCCAAAATATAATAAACGAATTAATACAAGTTGCACAAGAACTTTATTTCTCATTAATCTTGTTAGAGGAAACTATAACCTTTTGCCAATTAAATATCTTATACTTTGGTATAATAAACTATAACGAATTATCGAAAGAAATCAACAATATTGAAAATAACTTTATAAAAACAATTTTAATTAACAATATTCACAATAATCACATTTTAAAGACGTATTGCTCCATAAAAGACAAGAACCTCGTTATCCTTATAGAAGTCCCATCAAATGTCCTTAAAGAAGAACTCATACAAGTCACTTCAATACCAACATACGTACACGATACATACAAAACCGTCAATATCCTAAATGGGCTATATAGTAAAAATAATTGTAGAATTAAACCAGTAAACAAATGTACTAGAATAAGTAACAAAGAATACTACTGTCTATCTCAGAACAACGAATATGAAAACGTTATTTGCTATAAAGATTTCGAGTACTGTACATATAGTAAAATATCATTGATAAATTCTATCATTGAAATAAAAAATTCAAATTTAAAATATTTATATTTCCCACATAAAAAACAAGTAAAGTTTTATTGCAATAACGAATTACAAATCAAAAATTTAAAAGGAATATACTTTACCAATAATTGCCAATTTAACGATCAAATCAAAATAAAAGATAACTTTGGAGACTTGGTAGAAATTCACATGAATTCCACAAATACCCATATTGAGCATATAGAAAATAGAATAAAAAATATTTCACTATTAAAACACAATATAGAGAGTAGTATTCGCCTTGATTCTCCATATGACGTAACCATTAGAGACTATCATTATATTATAATTTATGTTTTAATTATACTAATTATTGTTGTAATATTAACTTGTAAGTACAAAGATTGTCTTCAAAAGAAATTTAAAAAGTCTAACGACTTAGAACTAACGGAAATTAAAAGTTCCAAAAACGTAACTTTCAATCTTGAGGAGGGAGGAATTATGTAGAGACACCTCCCTAATTTTAAACGTAGTTTCATTTTCTTTCCCACAAATTCAGCACTTTAAAGTTAACTTGAGAAGCTTGAGAAAAGACGCATAAAGAAGACGATCTTAGTATAAATACGGTACTGTGTAGTAAGTAAGGCATTCCTAGTGTAACCACGACACATGTTGTAACTCTATATTATCTTATCACTTTAAATAAAAGTTTTTAAAAATATAATTTCGAGTTCTCAATTTATTATTTGTATATTGCGTATTTATTTATGAGACGCTTGTTTTCCAAAAATCTATTAATTTTACAAAACAAAAATCAGGGATAATTGATAAAATTGAAATAATATGTATTAATACTTGTTATTTATTATTAACAATAATTATGCGGAGCAGGAGGTTTGTTATAAATCGTATTTCGTTTGTTGCAAGTATCTACTTATAGCTTACCAGTTGTGCCCGTTACAAATATTAGCAACAAACAGTATTATGACGTAATGCTATTAAATCATATATTTTCTAAATTTACTATGTTTGGGTCTCTTCTACACTAGTTTTAAAGCTATCCGCCGCTGCTTTTTGATTAATTATTTGACACAACATTCAGTTAATAATAAATAAATAATTTAGGGCTGAATGTAAGGTTAAAAGTACCTGACCACAAACTAAGTTAATGTTAATTTTTAGATAGATTATTCGGCCTGATTCTCTAAGCAAAGTTGTTAACTTTAACCACTGAAAACAGTGGTTAATTTGAAGGCCAGTCGTTATTTCTCAAAATGGTATTCACTAAATCCAAAGTCGTTAATATTTAACGACGAATTGTTAACTTTAGTGGTTAAGCTGGCAACTGCTTTATAGGTGTAGCCAGAAATTAAACACTGTGAAAAATTTGTAAAATGGCGCTTGGTTATGATCATTTGCTGTTAGGATTTGAGCTATTTAACGAAATTAATGAATACGAACAACGGTAAGTTTCATTTGCAATAAGTTATTGTTGTTATTCATATGTACAAACTTCTTCAGGCAAACTTTGCGATTGGACCATCGAAGAATAAGGGATACAAGCAACCCATTTGAGATTCCAGAGCACAGATTTATAAAAATATTTCGTTTAAATCGAGAATTAGCTCAATATTTATGCGAAAAATTAAATGATATTTTGGGGCAACCAAGGAGGTCAACTTACATTCCAAATCATTTAAAGGTAATATTAAATATTTTTATATAAATAGTAATAAATATTTTTTATTTCACACACGCGATAAATTTTTGAATTTCAGGTTCTTTTGACTCTAAATTTTTATGCGTATGGATCGTACCAAGGAATTGTCGGAGAGGACTATAATTTCCCTTGTAGTCAGCCTACAACATGCAGAATTATAACTCTTGTTACGAATGCAATTGTTCGCCACGTTATGCCGGAGAAAATAATTTTTCCTACCACGAATGAGGAAATAGCTAGTGTTAAATATGAGTAAGTATTATTTATTTTGTTTAGAAAATTATGTTAACAATATTTTGTATGTAACAGCTTCTTTCGAAAATATGGATTTCCTGACGTTATTGGTAATAAAAGCAAAGTAATCATATAAATAAATATTTCAACAACTTTTTTTTTAAATATAAGGTTGCATAGACGGTACACATATTGCTATAATTTCCCCGCCCTTAGAACATAACATTTATCCAGGAGCCGCGTACTATAACAGGAAAGGATACACAAGTTTGAATGTCCAAATTGTAAGATATAACATAAAACGTAACTAAGTGATTTTAATGTGCATCTTGCAGATAGGTGATGCTAATTTAAAAATAACATCAATCAATGCTAGATATCCTGGATCAACTCATCACGCGGCAATTTGGCAAATGAGTAATGTGCATCAGTTTTTGGAAAATAAACACAATTTAGGTGAATTGAGAGGGTGGTTATTAGGAGATTCGGAATATCCTCTCCAACCATGGCTATTAACTCCTGTGTTAGATGTCGAAGAAGACTCGCCTGAAGGAAAATATACCACTTGCCATTGCCAGACAAGAAATACTATTGAAAGGCTTAATGGTGTTTTAAAAACCCGATTTCGTTGTCTTTTGAAACATCGAACCTTGCATTACTCACCAACAAAAGCAGGGAAAATAATATATGCATGTGCAACCCTACATAACATGTGCGTAGAGAGAAATATAGATATTGATGAAAATGTGGATATTGAAAATGAAGAGGAAAATGTCGGAGGAAATAATCATATTCCGATTCCGGATAATGGAAATGTTTTAGCACAGGGTCAAAGGATAAGAGCATATGTTATTAACAATTATTTTCAATGAGGATCAGTAGAATTTGCTCTAATAATTTAAGAACTTTATACTCTTTTATTTGTATTCAAAATAAAAAAATAAATATTCGAACAGTCTTATTTATGAACACATGATATAAACAAATAAAATATATTATTACAAATATGTATAATTATAATTAATCTGCTCTTTGTTCCTTACATTTTTCTGCTTGTAACATAGCGGTTGCAATATTTTGATTTGCATTTGCAAGAGCATGGATAGAATTGGCTAAATTATCCAAACATTTGCATAACTGATTGCTATTTTTTTCAAAAATGTTTGCAGCAGTGCGTAATTGATTCATTTTAATGCTTTCACCTAAAAATAATTAAACTTTGGAATCCATAATTATACCAACACTGCAAATCTTACCTTTAGTCTTATGTATTATTTTCCTTGCAGTTTTTCGTAGTACTGGAATTTCTTTAACCGGAATTTCTTTTTCTGGAGCTTCAACTTCAAATATCTGATTAATTCCAGCATCAACATTTGTAATCTCGTTGGCAACAATAATTTCATCCAAAACGAAAAAATTGTTTTCTAAAATAATTATATGTACGAGTATT
Organism: Harpalus rufipes; assembly: GCA_951394225.1. Classification (NCBI taxonomy): domain Eukaryota; kingdom Metazoa; phylum Arthropoda; class Insecta; order Coleoptera; family Carabidae; genus Harpalus; species Harpalus rufipes. Next base: position 18,513,770 of record OX596282.1, on the reverse strand, counting down.
CTATTTTTTCAAACGTTTCCGGTGTTAAATACCTGATTCTTTACTTCCATTTTCTTCGTTTTTCTCAGTTACCTTTATTCCTGGTTCTTCTAGTTGTGGATCACCAGTAGTACTGACCCAACCTATAATACTCATTAATTTTTCTTCTGTTTCAGACAAATCCTTCGTATTTTTTATTCCTCCTCCAGTCCCACGTTGCTCCCTTAGTAAATTCCTGGCATGTCCTTTTACTTTACTCTTGTATTCCACAAAAGTCTAAAAATAAAATAAATAGTGTCGACATTCATGTATTTATATCTCTCAAAATTTTATATTGTTTCTTACCCTCTTCCACTGTTCAGGAGTTTTTTTCGCACCTTTTAATCCATTTAATATAACACTTAGTTCTTTCCATTTAACTTCGCATTCTTTGCTTTCTTCAAGAGAAGTCTTTCCCAGAATTAGTACTTTGTTTTGATCAATGAAATTTACCATTTGAGCATATTGCTCAGCAGAACAACGGGCACTACGTATTTTTTTATTATTTTCCATTTTATTTATTTATGTTAATATGTTATACTTTCTAACCTCAACTGTTAGTCAAATCTGCTTGACGTTTGATAGTGAAGATGGTCTGCGCGTTTGACGAATAAAGCGGACGAAATAGAACAGAAATACGTTTACATATTAATGCGCATGCCCGAGAACTTACTTCACGCTGATGTATAACAACAGTGGTTACGTTTTGAAATTTTAACAACTTGCTTACGAAAGATTATAGAGAATATGAAATATTGTCAAATCGTTAAATCAGTTGCTAAAAACAGTCGTTAATTTTGAGTGGTTACATAACAATTGTATAACAACTTTAGTTAGAGAATCAGGCTGTATATACTGTCTATCTGCCAGTTTGTATGTGTACTTACAATTACTTCTATATTGGAAACTGAAACTAAATATATTCACAGATATAAGAAATATAGAACTCATACATAGACCATATCATGTAGCACTTAAATAGAACGGATTTTATTCTTAATTATTTAGTGAGGATAATGGATAGTATTGTACAAATTTTCTTCTAATAATAATACCCGTATATTCAACATCTTTTTTGTGTTAAACGTTCTTATATTTTGTTAATATAATTATGTATTTCATTTTATAATCGTATATTATTTTTTGTCAACAAAACATATTTACTGTTGTAATTAATATGTTCCATTTGTGTTTTTAATTTTAATTATTTTATTCATTATGTACTATGAGTGCGCAATGTGTGTTTGTATTTATTTTTCCAAATACAAACGAACATCTTTATTCGATTTAATAACTGACCAGTTAAGATTTTATGCTAGGTGTACATTCGAAATTTGGTTGAAAGATTTTTGTACTGGTGTAAAATTTAAAAAAGAAAGTTGCAGCGCAACAACGTGCAAAATCTAAAGGATTAACAATAATATCCGTAAATTCAACGTCTTTCAGTGTTATACTTATATTTTAATAATATAATTATGAATAAACTATTTTATTTTATAATGTATATAATTTGTTGTCACAAAAAATATATTGTTGTAATCAGGTTTCACTTGTTTTTTCATGTTATTATTGTAATTTGAGTGATCAATGTACATAAAATTATTTTTCAAATTAACATTAAAAATCTTTTTACTTCCTTGTACGTAAGTAAAGGAAGTATTGTAATCGCGAAAAATTTCGGTTTTCAGATTTCAGCGGAAATATCCATTTTGATCATCCCTGAATCCATTTTGACGTCGTGACGTCTGTACGTACGTACGTACGTCCGTACGTATCTCGCATAACTCAAAAACGGTAAGCCGTAGAAAGTTGAAATTTTGTATTTAGGCCTCCTATAACATCTAGTTGTGCACCTCCCTTTCTGGTTATTACATAATTTCCAGAAGTGGCACTTTACATGAAGCCTATAATAGATTTTAATGAAAAACTGTTTTAAAATGTAGTCCAAAACTTTTCAAATTTGGTATACAAGACTTTTATGTCTATCGAAATAACATAATAGATTTTGGTTAAAATAGGCTAACCGGAAGTGGTACATTACTTGAAGTTGTTAACAGTTTTTCTTAAATAAAATGATTTTATTTTGATTTTAGAAATAAATGCTTCAAATAAAAGTTTTAGAGAATTAATTTCTGCGTCTAGTACATTAAGTATTATTAAATTAGCCCTTTGTATAAGCGAGATATGTAAATTTAAAAATTATATACTTTTTTGTTTTTTTAATAAAGCTCGCTATGGATTAGGACAAAAACAAAAAAAAATGTTCATGTCAAATTATGTTAAATACGTGCAATTTTATGATTCGTACAATAACAAATATATTTTTATTGTGAAATTAATCATATTCATTGTTGTAATCAAATATTTCTTTATTGTAATCAAAACTCTTTTTAAAAAGAATCGGGTTAGATTATGATCGCTATATATCTTACTGTTTTGAAGTTAAAATTAATATTTAGTAATTTATTTATTAAAAAAATATGTATAGTCTTTGAATATATAATACATATAAGAACGGCAACGCATATGGCCTAGCAACGTACTATATCTGTCTCTTTTTATTCACAAAATTATTATAGATAGCTAGTTACTCCTACCACAACACTATGAACTACGATAAATCGTGCTGACAGCATTGCCAGATACTATTTGTTAGAGGTATTCAATAATCAATAATTCAAAAATATTGTTTCATAATAACCAGATAATATATTTTGAATCTTCAATGTACATGTATACTTGTTTTACAGTAGCAAATTTAAAAACTTTTTAAAATCTTATCTTATTGTTCTAGCTACGTGGCAACACTGTGCAACATCCACCTATTATGTATTTTTTGAACTAACTCAGAAATAATTCGTATACGGAGGAATAGATGGCACCTTCTCTCGAAATATTTAATCTAAATACATTACGTTGCCGTTCTTGTATTGTATTATATATTCAAAGGTATAGTTTAATAATCGTACAAGGAAGTCATGTGGTGTCCACATCAGATTTTTTCGTTATCGTTTTATGTTTAATCGCTATTTAGTGTTGCTTGAGTAGGAAAATAGCAACATCCAACTAATTTATTATAATAAACTTTTAGGTGGGTGTTTAATGCACTTTTTATTTGAAGACTTGTAAATTTATAAACCTTTTTTTCTGTCGTTCATTTCTAAATCTGCAATAATATATTTTAGATAAGGGAAATAAAATAGTTTTATTTTTTTAGGTTAGCATACTCATTATACCTAATGTATGTAATTAATCTCTTAAATTAATTTTGCTCTGTATAATAAATTACTTAACATATTTAAATTAATGAGGAAGTAAAAAAATATGGTCATTAGTTTATGCAGACGACTTAGGCTGTGTCACCCCGGTGCAACTTGTATTGGGAAACTGGCAGCAAACAGTAGGCAGTGAGAGTAGTGTACCCAATGTAACAGAGATGTCACTAAACGGTTCATGTCGCTGCTATAGTTTGAAATAAATTAAGTAATCTATGAAATAAAAAATAAAAATTTATAAAATTATTTGTCAACAGTAAAAAATATTGTTCGAAGATATTATCATTGCTGCATTGTCAAGTATAAGTCGCTGGTTTAATGGCTTATGATAAGTAAATAATTTAATAATTTTATTTTAGTTTATTTCTTCTAATCTGATTAACATTTTCAGCTTTAATCTTCGTTATAAGCTTAAATGTCGGCATCCCAACTGCGAGAATAAATATATGAATGTTATAAGTGATTCACAGGATAAACACTTCTATAAATTTCCTTTAAAAAATACGGCGCGATATATGGAAAAAAATTGTAATATTAACTCAGATGAAAATTTGTCATATTCCTTCATTTGCGAAGATAATTTGTATATTACTGATATCTGTACAAAGCAGATTGGCACACCCAGCAATGGGTAATATGCCGTGATGAAATATTTATTTATTTTATTTATCTTCCTTTAAATAGTAATCATGGTTGCGTTAATTTTGTTAGCTTACTATAAATTCGTTAACCTTTATATTTAATTAATGGTATTGTAGGATGTTCATCTTAATATGCATACTCAACAAACTTTATATGAATAAGTATATAAAAGTTAAAATTGAGGAGTTTTTGGGCACAAACATCCATACTCCAAATATTGTAAATTTGAGTTATCTAGAGCTACATCTACATTCGAGGATGCCAAACAGTTTGGTAAAACTGTTTCTCGCAAAAAGTATCTTAGTTTCAAATAATTTACATTTCGGTTTAAGGGTTTTACAAAAATGTACTATAAAAATGACTTATGTAATTGCTCACCAACGTTTATTTTTCTATTACTTAACACCCAGTAATAATTTTTGAATATTTAAACATGATCCTGAGTTAAATTAAAATACAGAAATTTTAAACAGTAAGAAAGGTACAATTTTTTTCTAAAGATCTTGGCAAAATAATATTGATTTATTAGAGTATGATGATTTTTATATCTATTAATATTATGATTTTTCCCCCAAATACATTGAGCGCAATGTCTTTAAGGAATCTATAAATTCATTTATCTTTGTGATGTATGTTTCTGTGCGTATTTGTATGTGTATATATGGTCGCAGTTGGGTTTTGCTATATTGTTTTGTTTCATTGATTTTAATTAAAAAAAAAAAAACAACAAAAAGGCCATTTGTTACCAATTGGACCTACGGCCGTTATGGAAGACACAAGCTTACGTTAAAGGATTCTTTCAAGGAATCTCTTCACGGACATTGACAACAGGAAGAATACAAAATTTCAAGGATTTATCTAATGTTCTTGTGAAGAAAACTGGAACAACAGCTATAGATCTGATGTGATTGTGTTAGCCTCTATGGTCTTCGTCCAAATAATGGGAAAACCGAGAATTTCGAAACTAATTTCAACATCAACTTTTGATGGTGAACATGTGTGATATAAAATGATGGTCAATCACTAAATTTGCTGAGCGTCGCTTCCACGGGGACGTCTTCTTGCTAACTATAAGCAACAACATGATCAATGAAAAAATGTGAGAAAAGGAACTCTAGTGGTACAGTACGTATTCCGTATTGCATCTGTCTTAGAAGTCAACGTCTCGGAGGAAGACCAAAGTACTGCTGGGAAGACAAGATCAGAGCAGGTAGAAAATAGAAGAACCTACATCCCGAAAATGCATAAAATCATTTGAAAAATCCACGCAGAACAACGTTCATAAGGAGACCATGTTGAAATAATGGGTAATCAATATGAACAAGAACTCACCTGGCTACTCCAAGTAATCAAGAATGAGAAGAAAATGCTTTTATTATAAAATATTGAATTTAAATAATGTAATTTGTACATATAATAAAAATAATGAAAATAAATATTTTTTTATTTAAATATATCGAAATTATAAAAATTAAGTAATCACTGTATATTAAACAAATGAACGTTGACAGGTTCATATGACATATATTTGACATTTACTTGACATGTATTTGACATATGTCAAAAGTAGTGTACCCAATGACACCCAGGGGGCAATAGTTCCGTGCTGCCCACTTGATACATTGACTTGCACTTCTCGTTTACCTTATTGTTTTGTGGGCTGTGTTCGAATTGGTAAATATTTAGTATTTAGCTAAAATAATTTAGGCATGATAGTTTTATTAATCCCAATACATATACTATATACATCTGTGATTTGTCGTTTACTATTGGCTGTCAGCTATTAAACGACATAACCTTTTTGTGCGATAGTGTGGATACTAAATAATTCATCATGTGATTTTCTTAATCTTATTAATTTTAATGTATCTGTTTCATTCCCTGAAAAAATTGATATAAATAACCTCATATATAGAAAATTTTATTCTTATTTATAAATGATATCGCAATTTATGTTGTACTTACAAATAAAGTTAAATATTATTTATATTTTCTCATTAAATTGGTACGTTAGGGAACCTCCTAATAACCTAAATACTTGCGTGCTAATATCCCAAAGAGTGACGTCATTTAGTGGGCAAATTTAGTATACACGGTTAGTATCCTACTAAATAGAAGAATTCGAACACACCCATTGTTATAGTCACAAAAAAAAACAATAAATAATATGAAAACCATGATAAAAAGGTTTCAACAATACTTAATTAAGAAAAAATTATCAGTAAACGTTAAAAAATCAAAAATAATGAAATTTAAAAAAGGTTGAAGGAGAGAAAGAAAAGAAGTCTGGAAGTGGGCTAATGAAAATATCGAAGAAGTGAAAGAATTCAGATATTTAGGATATACATTTCAAATAAACAATAAACCCACAAAACACTTAGAATATCATAAAAATAAGGCAATTGTCTCTAGGAAACAAATATGGAGTTTGGGGGAAAAAAATTCAAAGAAATCTTAGAATAGGATGGATGATGTTTGAAGCAGTGCAGTAATCACAAGTATTACTTTACAAGGCGGAAATATACGGATGCACAGAATATAAACAAATAGAAAACATGCAAGCACGGTAAATAAAATGGATTTTGGGCCTAGATAGATGCACACCAGAGTATATAGTAATAGGAAGAGATAAAAGCATTAAAAACAAAGAAAAAGCAGAAAATTGAAGTTTGTTTGGATTTCGTGATGACTGTACTCTCGTGTCCTACTGTCCCAAAAGAAACAAAAGTGTTTTGCTTGTGTCGAGTATGCATTCATGATGATGCTCTAGATGAAGACACTGGTAATAAACAAAAACCGGAAATCGTTACATTTTATAATTCTACTAAAATTGGTGTAGATTTAGTTGATCAACTTTGTCAATCTTATAATGTCGCAAGAAATACTAAGCGGTGGCCTATGGTTGTTTTCTACAATCTTGTCAATATTTCTGCAATAAATGCATTTTGCATCTATAAATATCATCATAAAAACAAGAAAACTGTAAAAAGATCTGACTTTTTTGGGAACTAATAAAACCGCAAATGCATCGTCGGTCAACTATCCTTCAAATACAGCCAGAAATACGAAGAAGAGCTCGTGCGCTTTTGGGAACAGAAAAGCCTGCTGAGACGAAACAAGACCCAAGACAAGGTTCCAGAGGTAGGTGTTATTATTGTGGACGAAAAAGGACAGAACGACAAGAAACTGGTGCAAAAAAATTAAGAAATGGATGTGCAGAGATCATTTGTATGAACTATGTAAACAATGTTTAAATGAAACAGATATGTAAGTTTTTGAACATTTAATTAAAATATTTTTACACTTATATCGTAATAATTTATTAACTTGTCCTCAAATAACATTTTTACGTCAAAATAAAAACAATAAAATACTAATAAACTAGAAATATAGCTGGGTGACGTATGTCACCCACGCGCCTGAACTCGTTACTAAAACCCATGCGCCTACTGAAGGGCTAAGGACATCGTGCAGGGAAGTTCAGAGAAAAGAAGGAAATGAAAATGTGCTGTTAAGCTTAACTTAGGGTCAGAACAAGACTGGAGGAAAGAAGTAATCAACGATATAACACCAATTTTTGTAATATATAATTGTAATAAAATGTAAATTCTAAACCAATTTGGCAAGAATAAATATAATCTTATCTAATCTATTTAAATTAACGAATGTATTATTATTTTTCCACAAAATTCCCGCTGGAAAAAAATATAAAATATCCGCAAATTATACATTTATTTATTAACAATATTAATATTTAAATTATTACAATGATGAAATTGTACACCTAAAATGGTACTCGTATATTATTATTCATGTTATTAACGGCCGAATTCACCATTAATCCGTTGAGTAATGAATCAAGTTGATCTGTAGATCAGCGTATGCTCAATTCACCAACTTGATTTCTGAATCAAGGAGTCATGATCAACAGATTCACATTTTGTTTTAGTTTTTGACAGTTAGTGTAACTGTCATGTAATTTTATTCGTGGTAATTGTACTTTCCGTTAAAGAAAGCATATTTTATATTTTTTTTATAATATTATCGAGGCCATCCAGCTCCTTGACAACACAGAGTTAATAAGAAGACTGAAAAGGATAAAACCCTTTGAACTTGTGTAGGTGTTAGTGGGGTATCAGTGAAAAGCAGAGTACAGTGAAGTGAAAATCAAGCTCAAAATGCAATGTACGCACCAAAATTGTGTATAGCTTTATGATAGAAACTAAGGAATATCAATGGATAATAACTTAGAATAAATTTCATCTTATATCAAATTAGGTTAGAGAAAAATAACTCATTATTCTAAGACTAGATTGTTATGTAATAGCATAAAAGTGCTATATATTAAAATAATAATAATAATAATAATAATATATTTTTATTTTGATATAGGTAGTAGGAAGATGGTGATAGTACACTGATCCTAATAAAGGAGTGTTTTCAAATATAGTGAAAATGAAAGATATGAAAATATATTTGAAAATAAAGATAAAGAAGCAGCATGAGACAAAGTTACAAATGAGTAAAACAGTCAGACGCCTGACATAGCTATAAATGTTAAAATTAGGATTCAAAGATGTGATCAGTCTTTATTCATGGAATATGAAGAATCAGTTGATTATTGAATTTGATCAGTAGATTAACTTGATATTTAATGGCGAATTGGATTGCATCAGAGTCAGTGTTGATTGTGGATGCCATGATATCAGGCAAGCTGCGAAAACAGTTTAGATAAGTAATATTTAAGTTAATTGTATAAATGTAAGTTATTTTTGAAAGATTCCTTATTTTATTATAAAAGAATTATCAATTTGTTATCACAGCCTACCTGATATGGCTTACCAGGTTAATTTTTTTAACATTCCTTCAATTAACATGACACGAGAATTACGTGTTAACTTGCAGCTTACGAATGTTGCACTTAAATTCTTGAATTTCTTCGTATGTGCAGATGCAGTGTATACTTATTAGTGTGGTGGTGATTGACTATCAGACTGGGCGTCTTGTGACAGTTTGCCATTGGATCCTTCGTACTTTCATATATACGAGTATGTACAGAACAGTGACAACCCCGACCGTAAGTGAACTAGTATACGAGTATTACAGAAACGGTGTTTACAGTTCGACAAAAAGGGAAACCGGAGTACCCAGAGGAAAACTCTTTTATCAAGTGATATTCACAGCATAAATTCACTTACAATAAAGAATTATTATTATCATTATTATTGTAAAGGAGACATGATGCACTCGTGGTACCTTCTTTGTTTTATCCTACTTCCTTTTTCTGAAAGAATTGATAAAAATGTAAACATTTTGAATTTTGTATCAGTTTCAATAATTGTTCTTTTATGTAGTAAATTTCAGTGATAGTATAAACACACGATATAATATAAAAAAACACTTTTTCCGTCCTTCTGTTTTTCAATTTTTTCACATATTATTTTCCAACATTTTAATGAAATAATTTGCTAGGTAATCATCTTAAAGTTTTTCTAGGTAAAACATGTTTTGTATAGTTTTACGTCACGGATATAAAACGAACAAAGTAAAAAAAACAATGTAATTTAAAGAAAACTTTTTTATTCCGTCCCCCGATTCATAGGTTTTTACATTTTTTTCGTCTTCGTCCTCAACATACTTTAATCATCTTGAATTTTTACTTCCTTGTACGTAAGTAAAGGAAGTATTGTAATCGCGAAAAATGTCGGTTTTCAGATTTCAGCAGAAATATCCATTTTGATCATCCCTGAATCCATTTTGACTAATTTCGTCGTGACGTCTGTACGTACGATCGTATGTACGTCCGTACGTACGTATCTCGCATAACTCAAAAACGGTAAGCCGTAGAAAGTTGAAATTTTGTATTTAGGCCTCCTATAACATCTAGTTGTGCACCTCCCTTTCTGGTTATTACACAATTTCCAGAAGTGGTACTTTACATGAAGCCTATAATAGATTTTAATGAAAAACTGTTTTAAAATATAATCCAAAACTTTTCAAATTTGATATACAAGACTTTTATGTCAATCGAAATAACATAATAGATTTTGGTTAAAATAGGCTAACCGGAAGTGGTACATTACTTGAAGTTGTTAACAGTTTTTCTTCAATAAAATTATTTTATTTTGATTTTAGAAATAAATGCTTCAAATAAAAGTTTTAGAGAATTAATTTCTGCGTCTAGCAAATCAAGTATTATTAAATTAGTCCTTTATATAAGCGAGATATGTAAATTTAAAAATTATTTTTTTGTAATGAAGCTTGCTATGGATAAGGACAAAAAAAAATGTTCATGTCAAATTACGTTAAATACGTGCAATTTTATGATTCGTACAATAACAAATATATTTTTATTGTGAAATTAGTTATAATCATTGTTGTAATCAAATATTTCTTTGTTGTAATCAAAACTCTCTTTAAAAACTCACTTTATGGTCGCTATATATCTTACTGTTTTGAAGTTAAAATTAATATTTTGTAATTTATTTATTAAAAAAATCTGTATAGTTTAATAATCGTACAAGGAAGTCGTGTGGTGTCCACATCAGATTTTTTTGTGTGTGCAGGTGCAGTTTGTATGTAATAAGTGTCGTGGTGGTTGACTATTAGACTGGCTGTCTTGTAATAGTCTGCCATTGGATCCTTCGTACTTTCACATACAGAACAGAGATAGCTCTACCCGAGAGGTGAACTAGTGTACTTTCAGAAACAGAGTGTTTGCATTATGTGTATTGACGAAAAAAGGATACCGGAGACCCCAGAGTAAAACCCTATAACATATTTTAATGAAACAACTTTTTCCCCGTCCCCCGGTTCTTAAGTTTTTACATTTTTCTTGTATTCGTCTTTGATAAACACGCATAAAGGATACTTGATGCACCTATGATACTTGTTCCGTTTTATCCCCTTCCTTTTTCTCAAAGAATTGATAAAAATTTAAACATCTTGAATTTCTTATCGGTGTCAATTGTTCTATATACTTATGTAGTAATTTTCATTAATAGTATAAAACAACACAATATAATAACAGGGTGATTCAGGACTAATGTTACAAACTTTAACAGCATATTCCTGAGGTCATTTTAAGTAAAAAATGCTATATGAACATTGGTCTTATCTCTTCTAGTTCCCAAAATACAAGAGGTTAAAGTTTTATTAAAAAAGCTCAAAGTTTTCAATTTTTTGTAATCAAGATATCTTGGAAAATAAGAGTTATATTGAAAAGTCATACCTTCTTTATCCTAATTAAAAATTATACCTTTGTTTGTGTAATAATGGATGGTTTTAGTACTGCTGAATATGCAGATATAATTTTTATTTATGGATTTTGTAATGGTAATACCCGTCATGCGTGCAAAGAATACCATGACAGATACCCACATAGACGGACTCAAGGCGCTCATTTTGATCATTTCTTATAAAATATTTCTAATTTGTTGTCTTATTTCATATTGTCTTTGGTATCTATTCTAAGTGTTGTTATGTTGTTCTGTATTTAGAATTTGTTCATCTGTCTGTTTAATTGCGTTATCTTGTGTTTTGTTGTCGTAATTATATGCTTTCTTTCCATACTTTTTAGCAATACACGTTTATTTTAACAAAATAAAAATATTTATGACAAATAAAGTTTGACTTTTCCATAAAACTTTTCTTTTTCAGAAGTATCTTCATTACAAAAATTTGAAAATTTTGAGCGTTTTTTATAAAACTTTAACCTCTTGTATTTTGGTAATTAGAAATTAGAAGAGATAGGACCTATGTTCATACAAAATTTTATGCTTAAAATGACCTCAGGAATAAGCTGTTAAAGTTTGTAACATTAGTCCTGAATCACCCTGTATATAAAAAACACTTTTCCATCCTTTCTTATGATTTTTCAATATTTTTCACGTATTTTTTTACCAACATTTAATAAAAAATTGAGCTGGATAATTATCTTGAATTTCTTCTAGGTTAAACATGTTTTGTATAGTTACGCCACGGACTTAATACGAACAAAGTAAAAAAAAAACATTGTAATTTAAAGAAAACTTTTTATTCCGTCCCCCCGATTCATAGGTTTTTACATTTTTGTCGTCTTCGTAGTCAACATAATTTAATGCGATTTCAGGCGACATACCCGTTCACTTGCTAGGATTAGTCACGGTCAGTTACAGTATGATATGGTCAGTGGTGGCGCCAAAAATCGTCTGGTTCACTTGGCACCGAGCTTGGTGGTTATGTATATTCTGTGACATATAAAACTGTCAAAAATAGTGTCTGACAGTTATAAAGCATGTCAATAAGAAAATTAGATTGAGCTTATATTCAGCACTGGAGGATGAATTAAATAGTCCTGTGTTAAATATTCGTGGATTATTTATATTCTTTATTAAAAAGAATGATACTGTGTTGCTTTTAAAACAACCAGCGCTTTTTTGGGCGAACTAATGACTTTAGAGAAAAACGTTATATACAAAAAATTACCAGGAAAAAGGGCTTAATTTATGAGGAATAATAAATAAAAAATTCAACCAGTGGTTCTCAAACGGTAGAATAAAATTATATTTTTTTAAATGGCAACCTATATAAATTTTTTGTCCATTAGATAGAGAATTTTTTTCTGATTTCAACGATATAAATATGATATGGGGTTGTATAACAATTATTTCGAGAAAAATGATTTTAAAAATCAGAAATAATTTTACAATATTGAAGTAGGCTATCGGTTTCAATTGTTCTATATACTTATGTAGTAATTTTCAGTAATAGTATAAAAAAATCTGTTGTGGCCAGCACAATACCTTCCGTCATTCTCGTGTATAATGTATAAATTCCATATTTTTTCTTACAAAAGATTCTAAATTTCAAGTAAAATTATTTGATAAACAAACTATTCAAATTGCACTTGACACTGGCATCTTCTTCTTCTTTAGCTTTTCCCATTCGTTAGGGTTCGCTATTTTTGCATGTCGTTCTCATTCAGTTCCTTTTCTCTCAAATCTTCCGCAATACAGTCCTTCCATCTTATCTTTGGTCTTCCTCTGTTTCTTTAACGTCCTATTACTAAACTATTCATTGTTGTTCCAATATAATTCTTCATTTCTCCTCATGACATGTTCAAACCAATGTAATCGTCTTTCTTGTATCTTTCTAAAAACTTGTAACACTAGAGTTATTTTCTTAACGTATCTTTCCGTGTATTCACCAATATCTACTTCAACATCCTCATATCTGCCACATTAATTTACTTTTTATTGATACTGACATCTGTCAATTTGAATTATATGAATATATTACTAGTTCCCAAGTTTGGCATAGCTGGCTAAATTATAAAATTTAATTTCTTTAAAATTCTTTAACTCTGTATCTATTGAATATGAAGTATAAATTGTAATCAAATCGTATAGAGAATAATATATTCTTTAAGTTATAATAACGTTAAATGTCAATAAATCAAATTAAACTGTTAAATCTTCAAATGAGACTACTTCCGGTTGACCAATCATAACAAAATCTAATCAGTTGTTCTTCTGGATGTAAACTTGAGGAATACGAAAAAATTATAATTTTTGGAATCGTGGTATTGAAGTTATGGAATCCGGAACTTTTGTCACACACACACACACACACAGACACACACAGACACACGGACACAGATACATACAGACATCATCGTAAAAATCTTAAAATCGTATTATAGGGACCCTAAAACATGCTTATACACTAAAAACTCATCATTGAATTTTTTGACCAAAGACAATACCTTCCTTACCTAAAGGTGACGGAAGGTAAAAAGTGTTCAAAAGAGGAACTGGCGGTAACGAGGACGGTCTATTTTCCATCTTTTTATATGATTTTTCAATATTTGTCACTTATTTTTTACCACCATTTCATAAAAAATTGAGCTGGATCATCTTGAATTTCTTCTAGGTTAAACATGTTTTGTATAGTTTTATGTCACGGACTTAATACGAACAAAGTAAAAAAAAAACCATGTAATTTTAAGGAAACTTTTTATTCCGTCCCCCGATTCATAGGTTTTTACATTTTTCTCATCTTCGTAGTCAACATTATTTAATTATGTTGAATTTTTTTGTGTGTGCAGATGCAGTTTGTATGTAATAGTGTCGTGGTGGTTGACTATTAGACTGGCTGTCTTGTAATAGTCTGCAATTGGATCCTTCGTACTTTCACATACAGAACAGAGATAGCTCTGCCCGAGAGGTGAACTAGTGTACTTTCAGAAACGGCGTGTTTGCAGTATGTGTATCGACGAAAAAGGGATACCGCAGTACCCAGAAGAAATCCCTTTTACCAAGTGATATTGATATCATAAATTCACTACACAAATACTTGAGTATTTGCTCTTAATAGAAAAATACCGTGTTTAAAGTTACCAATGGGCTGTAAGTTTATCAGTATCTAACATTTCAATACAAAATAAAGATAAATACTTATAAAGGATACTAGTTGCGCACTCGTCGTACTTACTTCGTTTTATCCTTCTCAAAGAATTGATAAAAATATAAAAATGATTTTCTTATCGGTTTCCATTTTTCTATATATTTGTGGTAATACTGATATCATAAGAAAAAAAAAACACAATATTATAAAAAAACTTTATATCCTTGCTTCTGAAATTTTAATATTTTTTATTTATTTCCTTTTCAACAGATTATTAAAAAATGTAGCTAGGTAATCCTCTTGAATTTTCTTTTAGGTTAATAAACTTTTTTATCCCATCCTCCGATTCTTAAGATTTTTACGTTTTTCTTGTATTCGTCGAAGATAAATACGCACAAAGGATACATGATGCACTCGTGGTACCTTCTTCATTTTATCCTACTTCGTTTTATTCAAAGAAATGATAAAAATGTAAACATCTTGAATTTCTTGGTTTCGATTGAACTTTTCCATCCTTCTGATGTTTAATGTCTTTCATATATTTTCTTTTCAACATTAAAAAATGTCTAGGTAATCATCTTGAATTTCTTAAAGGTTAAACATGTTTTGTATAGTTAAAACGAACAATGTAATTTCAAGAAAACTAATTTTTATTACCTCATAGGTTTTTACATTTTTCTTGATTTACTCGTCAACAAAATTTAATTGTCTTGATTTTATTTGTGTGTGCAGGTTAAGTTTGTATGCAATAGTGTAGTCTGTCGTACTTTCACATAGAGAACATAGATGGCTCTGCCCGAGAAGCTAAATAGTGGACTCTTAGAAACGGCGTGTTTGTAGTATGTTTATAGACGAAATAGGGGTACCGGAGTACCCCGAGGAAAACCCATTTACCAAGTGATATTTATAACAAATTCACTACACAAATACGTGAGTATTGGCTTTTATTAGAAAGATATCGTATAACAGTTTAAAGTTAGCAATCGGCTGTAAGTTTCGTTAAAACTATTCTTTTCGTTCCATATTAAACTTTAAAAATTAAACTGCACTCATAGTAAAGTAATGTATCATGAAACTTTTTCAGAAAAACTAAATTACATTTTCTTACATTTCAGATCTACAATTTCTTTATTTGTATTTTTAAGTAGAGTAGAATAAAGAAGAATTCTATAATTTAATTATATGTTGGTCATTGATCTTTAATATTTATTTTCCTTTCGAATTTATTATTAAATTATTTTCTTACGAAAAACCACAAATAAGCATTAAACAATTATATATAAGTGGCCTATCAGAGTTTTATCATTAATATTAATTGAACGGATACGTTCACCAACAATACATGTTTCAATATCTTCTGTTTCTGATTTAAATTAAATAAAAATTATTTCAAGTATTTTTTTTAAAGATGTCCGATCAAGATCATCTACGAATTTTATGAATTCAGACTTTAGATCCGCCCGTTCTGTCAAATTCAATAGTGTCGTTTACTTTATTTAGTTTTTATGAGGGTACATAAGGTACTATTGCTATTTTATTATTATAAAAATATATGTTACAGTAAAAGCATTCAAAATTCAAAACTAAGACAACTAGTAAGTTTATTAGTAAATATAAAACCAAATTTGTGAAAAATAAGATACTGACCAATACTGACAGTGTCAGTGACATTGACAGAAAGTAACGTTATTCGTACGGCTATGAATCAAGTATTGTCAATAACGAGCATCGTTTTAACCCTAGACCAATTTTGGTGTGTCCGGCGGACACATTCGAATATAAAAGTATGAAAATTTAATAAATGCAATAAGATTGGGATCGCTCCATCACTGACTTTGTAAATTAAGGTATTATAAATAATTCTTCGAAAGATAAAGCGTTTTTGTCGAAAAGGTTTCATTGTAAGCAATTTAAAAATGTAAGATAACGTAGACGGCTAACGTGTGTCTATCAGACACCCATAAAAATCTGCAAGCGTCTATAAGGACATACGGGTATTAGTATATGTGCCAATGTTCTACACACCGCACCGAATTTTTGTAATTTGTAAGAATATATGTTTTTTATATGATTTATACTTTCCCTAATTTATGTTTTTCAATACAGTACAAATAACACACGTGTCCGTCAGAAACGATGTAACCGGATTTGTTTAAAAAAATTACTCGTAATATTTTTTTCATAAAAAATTAAAAAAAGTCATAACTATTTCAATTTATAATCATGGTAACAGCAATTTAGTATTTTTAAAATATCAAATGAATTTTGAATATGTGTATGATTTTAAAATGGTAACAAATAAAGATCCTACCTTTGTATGGATCGAGTCTACCATCCACGTAAGTGGGCATGCAAAGATATCAACATACCAGGCATTAGCCGTGGTCGCATGCGACGATCTGACCAGTTGTCCAACCTTGGTTGCAGAGTAGTCAGACTTGACGCATGAATCAAAGTTCCTAACTACATTAGTTATAATCAGTGCGGAATCGAATATCTTCAGTAGTTGATGCATTAATCCTTCAAGGGCTATTGTATCACTGATAATAATCCTAGAAAATTCAGATATATACATTTTAGAAAGCTGATTTTTTTTTTTTTATTGATATGTATGTTATTTATAATCATCTTTCAAAAAGTGAATGTTAAAGTGTTTTATAAATCATGTACATACCCCATATACAATTAAATGTTTTTCAAAATTATAACTAAATTAATCACTTGCATTCATACTTTACAGTTTCTAAATTTTGATACCGATCTGAAGAATATTTTCATTAGAGATATTATAACCCAGGCACTAACTTTAACTGAATGTTCTATCGATGTACACTGGTACACCCTATGCTGAATATAAAGTTATATTTCTATAGCAACGTAAATAATTAAATACAACAATCAAAATATACACTGTATAACATTATTGTAAAATAATGTTAATTTCTATATAATTCACAAAGTAAATACTTATATTTTTGTTAATAAAATGAATACAAATATATTCAGTATTTTCAAAATATGTTACACTGAAATACAACTTTTTCTATTAATATATTATGTGTTAGAATAGAAAACCATGTACAATGCATATATTTTTCAAATTATATTTCTATTAGTATTCTTTTAAAAAGAATTTTGAAATAAAGAATTTTTAAAATTAAAGCGCACATAAAATGTACCCTATTACTGTCCGTGATGGCAGTGTTTTAAAACTATAAACAAATTAAACTCTTACCTTATACATGCTTATCATTTTCCAAATTTCATGTAACATCTAGGAATGGTATGGAGAATATTGTAGAATTCAGAACATGAATAAATTTTCGCTGTATGTTCACTCGATAGTACAATTGTGAAAATAAAGTTTTATTACTATAACAACGTAAAATAATGAAATACAACAAATAAATATCATTCTTGTATTACATTATTATGAATGTTTTCTGAAGTCGAGTATAAATCCGAATATACATTAAGAAAATTGGAACATTTAGCAATGGCAAGTGAGGCAAGATGATCGCACCTATTATTTATTTTATTAAAATATATTACCAATTTTATAATGCATGAAGTTGAATTCATACATTTTTATTAATTAATATTGTATGGGATAAAGTTGATATGTGCATATTTGTGTCCATGCCATTTTACTTCCATATTCCACTGAAAAACGGGCCACTGAAAATAGCTTTTTTATTTATAATTATTTTTAAATATTTATAAGCTACGCTTAGGGGCTCATAAATCTTTGGCATGATGATAGCACTTCCGGTATGACTGGAAGTGACATTAACTTTCATATTTCAAATATGAGACCCTATATATTTTTATATATTTAGAATCTACGTAAAATTACAAATTCAAAGATAATATGCTTGAAATGCATTTTTATTGAAGAAATAAATTACGAAAACGTAAAAGAAAATGGTGCATAATTAAGCTGCTAAGCCATGATATCAGGCAAGCAATGAAAACGAGTTAAAGGGAAACCGGAGTACCCGGAGAAAACTCTTTTATCAAGTGATATTCATTGCATAAATTCACAATAAAGAATTATTATTATCATTATTATTATAAAGGAGACATGATACACTCGTGGTACCTTCTTTGTTTTATGCTACTTCCTTTCTCTGAAAGAATTGATAAAAATGTAAACATCTTGTATTTCGTATCAGTTTCAATTGTTCTTTTATGTAGTAAATTTCAGTGATAGTATAAAAACACAATATAGTATAAAAAAACACTTTTTCCATCCTTTCTTCTGTTTTTTAATTTTTTCACGTATTTTTTTCCAACATTTTTATAAAATAATTTGCAAAGTATTCATCTTGAAGTTTTTCTAGGTGAAACATGTTTTGTATAGTTTTATGTGATGGATATAAAACGAACAAAGTAAAAAAGAAACAATGTAATTTTAAGAAAACTTTTTTTATTCCGTCCCCCAATTCATAAGGTTTTTACATTTTTCTCGTCTTCGTAATCAACATAATTTAATCATCTTCAATTTTTTATGTGTGCAGGTGCAGTTTGTAGTGTCGTGGTGGTTGAATATTAGACTGGCTGTCTTGTAATAGTCTGCCATTGGATCCTTCGAACTTTCACATACAGAACAGAGATAGCTCTGCCCGAAAGGTGAACTAGTGTACATTCAGAAATGGCGTTTTTGCAATATGTGTATCGACGAAAAAGGGATGCCGGAGAACACAGAGGAAAACCCTTTTACCAAGTGCTATTTATAGTATAAATTCACTACACAAATACGTAAGTATTTGCTTTTATAAGAAAGATACCGTACGACAGTTTAAAGTTAGCAATCGGCTGTAGGTTTATCGGTATCTAACATTTCAATCCAATTTCAAATTAAAGATAAATAAAGGATATAAGATGCGCTTTTGGTTCCAACTTCGTTTTTATCCTTCTTACTTCTTCTCAAAGAATTGATAAAAATATAAACATGAATTTCTTATCGGTTTCAATTGTTCTATATATGTATGTAGTAATTTTCAGTTATGTTATAAAAAAACAATATAATATTAAAATAAAACACTTTTCCATCCTTTCTTATGATTTTTCAATATTTTCACGTATTTTTTATCAACATCTAATAAAAAATTGAGCTGGATAACCACCTTGAATTTCTTCTAGGTTAAACATGTTTTGTATAGTTTTGTCACGGACTTAATAGGAACAAAGTAAAAAAAACAATGAAATTTAAAGAAAACTTTTTTATTCTTTCCCCCGATTTATAGGTTTTTACATTTTTCTCGTCTTCGTAGTCAACATTCTATAATCATCTTGAATTTTTTGTGTGTGTTGGTGCAGTTTGTATGTAATAGTGTCGTGGTGGTTGACTATTAGACTAGCTGTCTTGTAATAGTCTGCCATTGGATCCTTCGTACTTTCACATACAGAACAGAGATAGCTCTGCCCGAGAGGTGAATTAGTGTACTTTCAGAAACGGCGTGTTTGCAGTATGTGTATCGAGGAAAAAGGGATACCGGAGTACCCAGTGGACAACCGTTTTACCAAATGATATTGATAGCATAAACTAACTACACAAATATGTAAGTATTTGTGTTTATTAGAAAGATAGCGTATGACAGTTTGTTAGCAATCGGCTGTAGGTTTATCCGTATCTAACATTTCAATTCAATTTCAAATTAAAGATAAATAAAGGATTCAAGATGCACTCTTGGTTTCTACTTTGTTTTTATCCTTCTTCCTTCTTCCTTCTTCTCAAAGAATTTTACATTTTTCTTGTATTCGTTTTGATAAACACGCATAAAGGATACTTGATGCACTCGTGATACCTTTTCCATTTTATCCCAATTCCTTTTTCTCAAAAAAACACACAATATAATATAAAAAAACACTTTTCCATCCTTTCTTATGATTTTTTACATACATTTAATAAAAAATTGAGCTGGTTAATTTTATCTTGAATTTCATCTAGGTTAAACATGTTTCGTATAGTTTTATGTCACGGACTTAATACGGACAACGTAAAAAAAAACAATGTAATTTAAAGAAAACTTTTTATTCCGTCCCCCAATTCAGAGGTTTTTACATTTTTCTCGTCTTCGTAGTCAACATAATTTAATCATGTTGAATTTTTTTGTGTGTGCAGATGCAGTTTGTATGTAATAGTGTCATGGTGGTTGACTATTAGACTGGCTGTCTTGTAATAGTCTGCCATTGGATCCTTCGTACTTTCACTTTCACATACAGAACAGAGAGAGCTCTGCCCGAGAGGTGAACTAGTGTACTTTCAGAAACGGCGTGTTTGCAGTATGTGTATCGAGGAAAAAGGGATACCGGAGTACCCAGTAGAAAACCGTTTTACCAAGTAATATTGATAGCATAAATTCACTACACAAATACGTAAGTATTTGATTTTATTAGAAAGATACCGTATGACAGTTTAAAGTTAGCAATCGGCTATAGGTTTATCGGTATCTAACATTTTAATTCAATATCAAATTAAAGATAAATAAAGGATACAAGATGCACTTTTGGTTCCTACTTCGTTTTTATCCTTCTTACTTCTTCTCAAAGAATTGATAAAAATATAAACATGATTTTTTATCGGTTTCAATTGTTATATATATTTGTGGTATTCCTCAATATAAATAATATAAGATAAAAAAAAATATTATGGACTTAATACGAACAAAGTAAAAAAAATCAGTTATGTTTCAATGTTGTAAAATTTTTTGCAGCCCCGATTGGAAGTGGTTGTTGAAGAAGAGGGATTAGGGGACTTTTGGTTCCAACAAGATGGGGCTACAGCCCACACAGCCCGAAATTCTCTAAACGCTTTAAGAGAAATGTTTCCTGGACGTCTAGTGTCTTTGAGAGGTGACGTGGGGTGGCATGCGCAGTCGCCCGATTTAAGCATATGCGACTTCTTTCTTTGGGGATATCTTAAGGAAAAAATGTTCAAACGTCGCCCCCAAAACCTGCTAGAAGTAAGGGAGCAGGTTGTTGAAGAAGTAAACGCGATTCCCCTCGAAATGTGTCAACGGGCCGTTCAAAACTTCAGAAATCGGATACAGCAATGTATTGCAGCTAACGGCCGCCTTCTTAAAGACATTATTTTTAAAAATTAATGAGTATAAAATGGTAAGTCCTACTGATTTCAAATATAATTTTTTTTTTTTCATATATACCCTGGTTTATTTTTTATAACTCTTCAAAACTGCTCAGTTGGTTCTGCCGCAGCCTGTATATATTTGTGGTAATCCTCAATGATACATAACATAAGATAAAAAAGTATAATAATAAGAAAACACTTTTTCTATCCTTGATTCTGAAAATTTAATATTTTTTACTCATTTTCTTTTCACCAAATTAATAAAAAATGTAGTTAAGAATCATCTTGAATTTGTTCTAGGTTGATCGATTTATAACAAACAGAAAAAAAACATTATTTTTTAACGAAAAAACTTTTTTTCCCGTACCCCGATTCTTAAGTTTTTACATTTTTCTTGTATTCGTCTTTGATAAACACTCATAAAGGATACTTGATGCACTCGTGATACCTTTTCCGTTTTATCCCACTTCCCTTTTCTCAAAGAATTAATAAAAATGTAAAGATCTTGAATTTATTATCGGTTTCAATTGTTCTATATACTCATGTAGTAATTTTCAGTAATAGTATAAAAGAACACAATATAATATAAAAAAAAAACACTTTTCCATTCTTTCTTATTTTTCTATATTTTTCACGTATTTTTTAACATTTAATAAATCTGAGCTGGATATTCATCTTGAATTTCTTCTAGGTTAAACATGTTTTGTATAGTTTTATGTCACGGACATAATACGAACAAAGTAAAAAAAAAATATAATTTATAGAAAACTTTTTATTCCGTCCCCCGATTCATAGGTTTTTACGTTTTTCTAGTCTTCGTAATCAACATAATTTAATCATCTTGAATTTTTTTGTGTGTGCAAGTGCAGTTTGTATGTAATAGTGTCGTGGTGGTTGACTATTAGACTGGCTGTCTTGTAATAGTCTGCCATTGGATCCTTCGTACTTTCACATACAGAACAGAGATAGCTCTGCCCGAGAGGTGAACTAGTGTACTTTCAGAAACGGCGTGTTTGCAGTATGTGTATCGAGGAAAAAGTGATATCGGAGTACCCAGTGGAAAACCGTTTTACCAAATAATATTGATAGCATAAATTCACTACACAAATACGTAAGTATTTGATTTTATTAGAAAGATACCGTATGACAGTTTGAAGTTAGCAATTGGCTATAGGTTTATCGATATCTAACATTTTAATTCAATATCAAATTAAAAATAAATAAAGGATACAAGATGCACTTTTGGTTCCTACTTCGTTTTATCCTTCTTCCTTCTTCTCAAAACAAGTGATAAAAATATAAACATGATTTTTTTATCGGTTTCAATTGTTATTTATATTTGTGGATTCCTTAATGATAAATAACAAAAGGTAAAAAAAAATATTATAAAAGAAAACACTTTTTTCTATTTAATATTTTTTACTCATTTTCTTTTCACCAAATTAATAAAAATTGTAGTTAAGTAATCATCTTGAATTTGTTCTAGGTTGAACACAGATTTATAACAAACCAAAAAAAAACATTTTATCGAAACACCGTTTTTTTCCCGTCCCGCCCCGTGTATTCGTCTTTGATAAACATGCATAAAGGATACTTGATGCACTCGTAATGCTTTTTCCGTTTTATCCCGCTTCCTTTTTCTCACAGAATTGATAAAAATTTAAACATCTTGAATTTCTTATCGGTTTCAATTGTTCTATATACTCATGTAGTAATTTTCAGTAATAGTATAAAAGAACACAATATTATATTAAAAAAACACTTTTCCATCTTTTCTTATTTTTCTATATTTTTCACGTATTTTTTAACATTTAATAAATCTGAGCTGGATATTCATCTTGAATTTCACGGACATAATACGAACAAAGTAAAAAAACAAAACAATATAATTTATAGAAAACTTTTTATTCCGTCCCCCGATTCATAGGTTTTTACGTTTTTCTCGTCTTCGTAGTCAACATAATTTAATCATCTTGAATTTTTTTGTTTGTGCAAGTGCAGTTTGTATGTAATAGTGTCGTGGTGGTTGACTATTAGACTGGCTGTCTTGTAATAGTCTGCCATTGGATCCTTCGTAATTTCACATACAGAACAGAGATAGCTCTGCCCGAGAGGTGAACTAGTGTACTTTCAGAAACGGCGTGTTTGCAGTATGTGTATCGAGGAAAAAGTGATATCGGAGTACCCAGTGGAAAACCGTTTTACCAAATAATATTGATAGCATAAATTCACTACACAAATACGTAAGTATTTGATTTTATTAGAAAGATACCGTATGACAGTTTGAAGTTAGCAATTGGCTATAGGTTTATCGGTATCTAACATTTTAATTCAATATCAAATTAAAGATAAATAAAGGATACAAGATGCACTTTTGGTTCCTACTTCGTTTTATCCTTCTTCCTTCTTCTCAAAAGAACTGATAAAAATATAAACATGATTTTTTTATCGGTTTCAATTGTTATTTATATTTGTGGATTCCTCAATGATAAATATAACAAAAGATAAAAAAAATATTATAAAAGAAAACACTTTTTTCTCATTTTCTTTTTACCAAATTAATAAAAAAATGTAGTTAAGTAATCATCTTGAATTTGTTCTAGGTTGAACACCGATTTATAACAAACAGAAAAAAAAACATTATATTGTAACGACACAACTTTCTTTTCCCGACTCCAAATCTTAAGGTTTTACATTTTTCTTGTATTCGTTTTGATAAACACGCATAAATGATACTTGATACATTCGTGATACCTTTTCCATTTTATCCCACCTCCTTTTTCTCAAAGACTTGATAAAAATTTAAACATCTTGAATTTCTTATCGGTTTCAATTGTTCTATATACTTATATAGTAATTTTCAGTAATAGTTCGTGTAATATTATAAAAAAACACAATATAATATAAAAAAAACACTTTTCCATCCTTTCTTATGATTTTTCAATATTTTTCACGTATTTTTTACCAACATTTAATAAAAAAAATGATCTGGTTAATTTTATCTTGAATTTCATCTAGGTTAAACATGTTTTGTATAGTTTTATGTCACGGACTTAATACGGACAACGTAAAAAAAACAATGTAATTTAAAGAAAACTTTTTATTCCGTCCCCCAATTCAGAGGTTTTTACATTTTTCTTGTCTTCGTAGTCAACATAATTTAATCATCTTGAATTTTTTTGTTTGTGCAGGTGCAGTTTGTATGTAATAGTGTCGTGGTGGTTGACTATTAGACTGGCTGTCTTGTAATAGTTTGCCATTGGATCCTTAGTACTTTCACATACAGAACAGAGACAGCTCTGCCCGAGAGGTGAACTAGTGTACTTTCAGAAACGGCGTGTTTGCAGTATATCGAGGAAAATGTGATACCGGAGTACCCAGTGGAAAACCCTTTTACCAAGTAATATTGATAGCATAAACTCACTACATAAATACGTAAATGTTTGTTTTTATTAGAAAGATACCGTATCACAGTTTATTAGCAATCGGTTGTAGGTTTCTAACATTTCAATTCAATTTGAAATTAAAGATAAATAAAGGAGACAAGATGCACTTTTGGTTCCTATTTCGTTTTTATCCTTCTTCTTTCTTCTCAAAGAATTAATAAAAATATAAACATGAATTTCTTATCGGTTTCAATTGTTATATATATTTGTGGTATCACTGATAACATAAGACAAAAAAAAAATACAATATTATAAAAAAAAAACTTTATATCCTTGCTACTGAAATTTTAATATTTTTTACTCATTTCCTTTTCAACAGATTAATAAAAAATGTAGCTAGGTAATCTTGAATTTTCTTTTAGGTTATATAGACATAGAAAAAAAAATTAATGAATAAACTTTTTTATCCCATCCTCCGATTCTCAAGTTTTTACGTTTTTCTTGTATTCGTCTAAGATAAATACGCACAAAGGATACATGATGCACTCCTGGTACCTTCTTCGTTTTATCCTACTTCGTTTTATTCAAAGAATTGATAAAAATGTAAACATCTTGAATTTCTGATTGGTTTCGATTGTTTTATATATTTATGTAGTATTTATTAGTGATAATATATAAAAAAAACTTTTCCATCCTTCTGATGTTTAATGTTTTTCATATATTTTCTTTTCAACATTAAAAAATTTCTAGGTAATCATTTTGAATTTCTTCAAGGTTTAACATGTTTTGTATAGTTTTATGTCACGGATTTTTATTACGTCACAGGTTTTTACATTTTTCTTCATTTAGTCGTCAACAAAATTTAATTGTCTTGACTTTATTTGTGTGTGCAGGTTAAGTTTATATATAATAATGTAGTCTGTCGTACTTTCACATAGAGAACATAGATGGCTCTGCCCGAGAAGTTAAATAGTGGACTCTTAGAAACGGCGTGTTTGTAGTATGTTTATAGACGAAATAGGGGTACCGGAGTACCCCGAGGAAAACCCATTTACCAAGTGATATTTATAACAAATTCACTACACAAATACGTGAGTATTGGCTTTTATTAGAAAGATATCGTATAACAGTTTAAAGTTAGCAATCGGCTGTAAGTTTCGTTAAAACTATTCTTTTCGTTCCATATTAAACTTTAAAAATTAAACTGCACTCATAGTAAAGTAATGTATCATGAGAAAAACTAAATTACATTTTCTTACATTTCAGATCTACAATTTCTTTATTTGTATTTTTAAGTAGAGTAGAATAAAGAAGAATTCTATAATTTAATTATATGTTGGTCATTGATCTTTAATATTTATTTTCCTTTCGAATTTATTATTAAATTATTTTCTTACGAAAAACCACAAATAAGCATTAAACAATTATATATAAGTGGCCTATCAGAGTTTTATCATTAATATTAATTGAACAGATACGTTCACCAACAATACATGTTTCAATATCTTCTGTTTCTGATTTAAATTAAATAAAAATTATTTCAAGTATTTTTTTTTAAAGATGTCCGATCAAGATCATCTACGAATTTTATGAATTCAGACTTTAGATCCGCCCATTCTGTCAAATTCAATAGTGTCGTTTACTTTATTTAGTTTTTATGAGGGTACATAAGGTACTATTGCTATTTTATTATTATAAAAATATATGTTACAGTAAAAGCATTCAAAATTCAAAACTAAGACAACTGGTAAGTTTATTAGTAAATATAAAACCAAATTTGTGAAAAATAAGATACTGACCAATACTGACAGTGTCAGTGACATTGACAGAAAGTAACGTTATTCGTACGGCTATGAATCAAGTATTGTCAATAACGAGCATCGTTTTAACCCTAGACCAATTTTGGTGTGTCCGGCGGACACATTAGAATATAAAAGTATGAAAATTTAATAAATGCTATAAGATTGGGACCGCTCCATCACTGACTTTGTAAATTAAGGTATTATAAATAATTCTTCGAAAGATAAAGCGTTTTTGTCGAAAAGGTTTCATTGTAAGCAATTTAAAAATGTAAGATAACGTAGACGGCTAACGTGTGTCTATCAGACACCCATAAAAATCTGCAAGCGTCTATACGGACATACGGGTATTAGTATATGTGCCAATGTTCTACACACCGCACCGAATTTTTGTAATTTGTAAGAATATAAGTTTTTTATATGATTTATACTTTCCCTAATTTATGTTTTTCAATACAGTACAAATAACACACGTGTTCGTCAGAAACGATGTAACCGGATTTGTTTAAAAAAATTACTCGTAATATTTTTTTCATAAAAAATTTAAAAAAGTCATAACTATTTCAATTTATAATCATGGTAACAGCAATTTAGTATTTTTAAAATATCAAATGAATTTTGAATATGTGTATGATTTTAAAATGGTAACAAATAAAGATCCTACCTTTTTATGGATCGAGTCTACCATCCACGTAAGTGGGCATGCAAAGATATCAACATACCAGGCATTAGCCGTGGTCGCATGCGACGATCTGACCAGTTGTCCAACCTTGGTTGCAGAGTAGTCAGACTTGACGCATGAATCAAAGTTCCTAACTACATTAGTTATAATCAGTGCGGAATCGAATATCTTCAGTAGTTGATGCATTAATCCTTCAAGGGCTATTGTATCACTGATAATAATCCTAGAAAATTCAGATATATACATTTTAGAAAGCTGATTTTTTTTTTTATTGATATGTATGTTATTTATAATCATCTTTCTAAAAGTGAATGTTAAAGTGTTTTATAAATCATGTACATACCCCATATACAATTAAATGTTTTTCAAAATTATAAATAAATTAATCACTTACCTTAATTGCATTCATACTTTACAGTTTCTAAATTTTGATACCGATCTGAAGAATATTTTCATTAGAGATATTATAACCCAGGCACTAACTTTAACTGAATGTTCTATCGATGTACACTGGTACACCCTATGCTGAATATAAAGTTATATTTCTATAGCAACGTAAATAATTAAATACAACAATCAAAATATACACTGTATAACATTATTGTAAAATAATGTTAATTTTTATATAATTCACAAAGTAAAAACTTATATTTTTGTTAGTAAAATGTATATAAATATATTCAGTATTTTCAAAATATGTTTCACTGAAATACAACTTTTTCTTATTATGTGTTAGAATAGAAAACCATGTACTATGCACAGAGCTGTGAGCAGTACTCGAAAAAAGTATTTAAGTACTAAATACTAAACACTTCTAAGAAAAGTATTTAAATACTAAGTAAAGTAATACTTTAAATACTTTTTTTTACCTACTTACAGTACCAGTACTAAGTATTTTTTTATGAAATCAGTTAACATATTACAAAAAATGATCGAATTTAGGTATAACATTCTCATCTATGAAGACAGTTAAAGTAGCCCATTAATTTTAAAGTACAATACCTATTTTAAAAAAGTAGTACCTATATTTGTGGAATAAGTGAAGAAGTCTGTCCACATGCGTGTAAAAAAGGCTTCACGCATATAAAATGTTTTAAAATAAACTCCCTAAGACTCCATTGCGTTTTACGCATCGCTATTAGAATTCAGACTTCACATACTGCGATTAATGTTTGTAGCTACTACTTCACGCATTGGAGTAGAAAAATTATTTATTTAGTTCTATAATATTGATGAGCAAGTAGAAATATCTTTTAATAAATAAGATGTTCAACATGTTCATCATAATATACTGCATTACGTATTGATTTATCTTTATTTACTTCAACTATTTAATTAAAACCCCAGTTGACAGTAGTGCACAGAACACATAGAAATATGTTCTGCGCATGCGTGAAGTACTTAGTATTTAAAGTCTTTTAATTACTCTAAATACTTTTAGATACTTTAAGTACCAAAAAATATTTCAAGTACTTTTTATGAAAAAAAGTATTTTAAGTACAGTACTAAGTACTGATTTTCAAAAATATTTCAAGTAAAGTATTGTAAATACTGGATGTTTTTAAAGTAATACTTCCAGTACTTTTACTTTAAGTAGTTCCCAGCTCTGACTATGCATATATTTTTCAAATTATATTTCTATTAGTATTCTTTTAAAAAGAATTTTGAAATAAGGAATTTTTAAAATTAAAGCGCACATAAAATGTACCCTATTACTGTCCGTGATGGCAGTATTTTAAAACTATAAACAAATTAAACTCTTACCTTATACATGCTTATCATTTTCCAAATTTCATGTAACATCTAGGAATGGTATGGAGAATATTGTAGAATTCAGAACATGAATAAATTTTCGCTGTATGTTCACTCGATAGTACACTTGTGAAAATAAAGTTTTATTACTATAACAACGTAAAATAATGAAATACAACAAATAAATATCATTCTTGTATTACATTATTATGAATGTTTTCTGAAGTCGAGTATAAATCCGAATATACATTAAGAAAATTGGAACATTTAGCAATGGCAAGTGAGGCAAGATGATCGCACCTATTATTTATTTTATTAAAATATATTACCAATTTTATAATGCATGAAGTTGAATTCATACATTTTTATTAATTAATATTGTATGGGATAAAGTTGATATGTGCATATTTGTGTCCATGCCATTTTACTTCCATATTCCACTGAAAAACGGGCCACTGAAAATAGCTTTTTCATTTATAATTATTTTTAAATATTTATAAGCTAGGCTTAGGGGCTCGTAAATCTTTGGCATGATGATAGCACTTCCGGTAAAAACGTAAAAGAAAATGGTGCATAATTAAGCTGCTAAGCCATGATATCAGGCAAGCTATGAAAACGAGTTAAAGGGAAACCGGAGTACCCGGAGAAAACTCTTTTATCAAGTGATATTCATTGCATAAATTCACAATAAAGAATTATTATTATCATTATTATTATAAAGGAGACACTCGTGGTACCTTCTTTGTTTTATGCTACTTCCTTTCTCTGAAAGAATTGATAAAAATGTAAACATCTTGTATTTCGTATCAGTTTCAATTGTTCTTTTATGTAGTAAATTTCAGTGATAGTATAAAAACACAATATAGTATAAAAAAACACTTTTTCCATCCTTTCTTCTGTTTTTTAATTTTTTCACGTATTTTTTTCCAACATTTTTATAAAATAATTTGCAAAGTATTCATCTTGAAGTTTTTCTAGGTGAAACATGTTTTGTATAGTTTTATGTGATGGATATAAAACGAACAAAGTAAAAAAGAAACAATGTAATTTTAAGAAAACTTTTTTTATTCCGTCCCCCAATTCATAAGGTTTTTACATTTTTTTCGTCTTCGTAATCAACATAATTTAATCATCTTCAATTTTTTATGTGTGCAGGTGCAGTTTGTAGTGTCGTGGTGGTTGAATATTAGACTGGCTGCCTTGCAATAGTCTGCCATTGGATCCTTCGAACTTTCACATACAGAACAGAGATAGCTCTGCCCGAGAGGTGAACTAGTGTACATTCAGAAATGGCGTTTTTGCAATATGTGTATCGACGAAAAAGGGATGCCGGAGAACACAGAGGAAAACCCTTTTACCAAGTGCTATTTATAGTATAAATTCACTACACAAATACGTAAGTATTTGCTTTTATAAGAAAGATACCATATCAGTTTATTAGCAATCGGTTGTAGGTTTCTAACATTTCAATTCAATTTGAAATTAAAGATAAATAAAGGATATAAGATGCGCTTTTGGTTCCAACTTCGTTTTTATCCTTCTTACTTAATTAATAAAAATATAAACATGAATTTCTTATCGGTTTCAATTGTTCTATATATGTATGTAGTAATTTTCAGTTATGTTATAAAAAAACAATATAATATTAAAATAAAACACTTTTCCATCCTTTCTTATGATTTTTCAATATTTTCACGTATTTTTTATCAACATCTAATAAAAAATTGAGCTGGATAATCACCTTGAATTTCTTCTAGGTTAAACATGTTTTGTATAGTTTTGTCACGGACTTAATAGGAACAAAGTAAAAAAAAACAATGAAATTTAAAGAAAACTTTTTTATTCTTTCCCCCGATTTATAGGTTTTTACATTTTTCTCGTCTTCGTAGTCAACATTCTATAATCATCTTGAATTTTTTGTGTGTGCTGGTGCAGTTTGTATGTAATAGTGTCGTGGTGGTTGACTATTAGACTAGCTGTCTTGTAATAGTCTGCCATTGGATCCTTCGTACTTTCACATACGGAACAGAGATAGCTCTGCCCGAGAGGTGAATTAGTGTACTTTCAGAAACGGCGTGTTTGCAGTATGTGTATCGAGGAAAAAGGGATACCGGAGTACCCAGTGGACAACCGTTTTACCAAATGATATTGATAGCATAAACTAACTACACAAATATGTAAGTATTTGTGTTTATTAGAAAGATAGCGTATGACAGTTTGTTAGCAATCGGCTGTAGGTTTATCCGTATCTAACATTTCAATTCAATTTCAAATTAAAGATAAATAAAGGATACAAGATGCACTCTTGGTTTCTACTTTGTTTTTATCTTTCTTCCTTCTTCTCAAAGAATTGATAAAAATATAAACATGAATTTCAATTGTTATATATATATTTGTGGTATTCCTCAATGATAAATAACATAAGATAAAAAAATATATATATTATAAAAGAAAACACTTTTTTCTATCCTTGCTTCTGAAAATTTAATATTTTTTACTCATTTTCTTTTCACCAAATTAATAAAAAATGTAGTTAAGGAATCATCTTGAATTTGTTGTAGGTTGAACACCGATTTATAACAAACAGAAAAAAAACATTATCTTGTAACGACACAACTTTCTTTTCCCGACCCCAAATCTTAAGGTTTTACATTTTTCTTGTATTCGTTTTGATAAACACGCATAAAGGATACTTGATGCACTCGTAATACCTTTTCCATTTTATCCCAATTCCTTTTTCTCAAAAAAACACACAATATATAAAAAAAAAACACTTTTCCATCCTTTCTTATGATTTTTCAATATTTTTCACGTATATTTTACATACATTTAATAAAAAATTGAGCTGGTTAATTTTATTTTGAATTTCATGAACCTTGCTTCTGAAAATTTAATATTTTTTACTCATTTTCTTTTCACCAAATTAATAAAAAATGTAGTTAAGAATCATTTTGAATTTGTTCTAGGTTAAACATCGATTTATAACAAACAGAAAAAACATTATATTTTAACGAAACAACTTTTTTTCCCGTACCCCGATTATTAAGTTTTTACATTTTTCTTGTATTCGTCTTTGATAAACACTCATAAAGGATACTTGATGCACTCGTGATACCTTTCCGTTTTATCCCACTTCCTTTTTCTCAAAGAATTAATAAATAAATGTAAACATCTTGAATTTATTATCGGTTTCAATTGTTCTATACACTCATGTAGTAATTTTCAGTAATAGTATAAAAGAACACAATATAATATAAAAAAACACTCTTCCATCCTTTCTTATTTTTCTATATTTTTCATGTATTTTTTAACATTTAATAAATCTGAGCTGGATATTCATCTTGAATTACTTCTAGGTTAAACATGTTTGTTAGTTTTATGTCACGGACATAATACGAACAAAGTAAATAAAAAAACAATATAATTTATAGAAAACTTTTTATTCCGTCCCCCGATTCATAGGTTTTTACGTTTTTCTCGTCTTCGTAGTCAACATAATTTAATCATCTTGAATTTTTTTGTTTGTGCAGGTGCAGTTTGTATGTAATAGTGTCGTGGTGGTTGACTATTAGACTGGCTGTCTTGTAATAGTCTGCCATTGGATCCTTCGTACTTTCACATACAGAACAGAGAGAGCTCTGCCAGAGAGGTGAACTAGTGTACTTTCAGAAACGGCGTGTTTGCAGTAAGTGTATCGAGGAAAAAGTGATATTGGAGTACCCAGTGGAAAACCGTTTTACCAAGTAATATTGATAGCATAAATTCACTACATAAATACGTAAGTATTTGATTTTATTTGAAAGATACCGTATGACAGTTTGAAGTTAGCAATTGGCTATAGGTTTATCGGTATCTAACATTTTATTCAATATCAAATTAAAGATAAATAAAGGATACAAGATGCACTTTTGGTTCCTACTTCGTTTTATCCGTCTTCCTTCTTCTCAAAAGAACTGATAAAAATATAAACATGATTTTTTTATCGGTTTCAATTGTTATTTATATTTGTGGATTCCTCAATGATCAATATAACAAAAGATAAAAAAAATATTATAAAAGAAAACACTTTTTTCTATTTAATATTTTTTACTCATTTTCTTTTCACCAAATTAATAAAAAATGTAGTTAAGGAATCATCTTGAATTTGTTGTAGGTTGAACACCGATTTATAACAAACAGAAAAAAAACATTATCTTGTAACGACACAACTTTCTTTTCCCGACCCCAAATCTTAAGGTTTTACATTTTTCTTGTATTCGTTTTGATAAACACGCATAAAGGATACTTGATGCACTCGTAATACCTTTTCCATTTTATCCCACCTCCTTTTTCTCAAATACTTGATAAAAATTTAAAAATCTTGAATTTCTTATCGGTTTCAATTGTTCTATATACTTATATAGTAATTTTCAGTAATAGTTCGTGTAATATTATAAAAAAAAACACAATATAATATATAAAAAAATCTGATGTGGACACCACATGACTTCCTTGTACGATTATTAAACTATACATATTTTTTAAATAATTAAATTACAAAATATTGACAGGCTTAAGCCAAGCCCGAGAAATATTTTGATATAGAACAAAAAATAATTCATTTACTACTATCATTTTTAAATTAACATTAATCTAACCCGGTTCTTTTTAAAGAGAATTTTGATTACAACAAAGAAATATTTGATTACAACAATGAATATGACTAATTTCACAATAAAAATATAATATTTGTTAGTGAACGAATCATAAAATTGCATGTATTTAACGTAATTTGACATGAACTTCTTTTTTATTTTTTTGTCCTAATCCATAGCAAGCTTTATTAAAAAAACAAAAAGTAGGTATTTAATTTTTAAATTTACGTACGGTTTTTGTGATTGAGTTTGCTATGAATAAGACAAAATAATGAATAAAAAATTAAATTTGAATTGTGAAGTATAATAACTTTAAAAAATTGCACGTATTTGTCGTAAATTTAAACTTAATTACAAAAACCAATAAGAAAGCTAATGAATAAAATATATACAAGGTCCCTAAATTTCTGTAACAAGAGGTGATGTTAAAATCTTATCAGAAATATAATGGTTTTTTGCACAAAAAAGAACAAATAGACTTTTCTTGAAATACTGTGTGCTGATTTTCGACGGGTTATACGTATAAACTTTGTTATTTTTATAGAGATATTACATGTAGACCTTATTTGAGCGCACAGTGGCAGCGGCTATAGAGATTTTAAACTACAAATCATTCAAACCTAACATCCTAGCTTATTCTATACACAGTCCTTTGAGATGCACAATGGTTTCGAGTGAACATTGTTTTTGGGGGGCAGTGAGGTTTAAGGCAATTTGTTGTTATTATAGTTACGTAAACGACGTACATTTTGTTTGACTTTTTGCCATGGAGTGGGTTTAGGTTAGATGCCGTGCAAAACGCACTTGCAACTTACGCGTGGACAAAAATAGATATTTTCTACTTTAGCAGCCAGTTTTATATTTACGTTAAAATAGCATATAACTTTTCTTATAGAACTTTTCAAAAGCTTCAATTTTTGTCTAAGTTATTTTCTTCTAACATCAATATTTTTGAAGATACAGCACAATAACTGTTCAAACTTTAAGTGATAGTGGGGGGTAAACGGAGCTCAGTCGCTAAAAATTTTTTAAGGGTTTTTATTCTTCATATAAAGAGAAGGTATCTACAGAAATTTAGCTCAATCGGAGGCTTGCGTTTTTCGAAACTTTATCCTAATTATATACCTATACAATTTTTAATAGTTTTTTGCAGAAATGTATATACTTGCAAAGGTAATAAGTTTCCCCACCTCCTTATCTTGAAAAAGACTGAGGAATTATTACACGGTGCGTTACCTTTTTTTGTGTAAGGGAGGTTCGCCAGTAGCCATATTATACCCTTATACAAATTCTCACTCTTAACATATTAAAGTGACCGATTTTCGGTAGCGAAATACCGCATCCGGATCACAATAATAGTTATGAAACAATCATCCTTCGCCACACATTCCTGTGTAAACGCACTTCTTTCGCCTCGGCCACACTCATAATCACCCTCCTTATCTTGAAAAAGACTGAGGAATTATTACACGGTGCGTTACCTTTTTTTGTGTAAGGGAGGTTCGCCAGTAGCCATATTATACCCTTATACAAATCCTCACTCTTAACATATTAAAGTGACCGATTTTCGGTAGCGAAATACCGCATCCGGATCACAATAATAGTTATGAAACAATCATCCTTCGCCACACATTCCTGTGTAAGCACACTTCTTTCGCCTCGGCCACACTCATAATCACCCTCCTTATCTTGAAAAAGACTGAGGAATTATTACACGGTGCATTACCTTTTTTGTGTAAGGAAGATTCGCCAGTAGCCATATTATCATCATCATTCTCTGCATTACGCTCCTAGTCGAAGCTTAGCATCCTCCGCTATTCTCTTCCATTCCGTTCTGTTGTGCACGTCTCTCGTCCAATTTGTCACACCTAATTTCTTAATATCCTGTATTATTTGGTCTTCCCACTTGTTCTGTGGTCTACCCCTGCTTCTTGTTCCTCTAGGCTTACTTTGTAATAGTCTTCGCGGCATTCTATGCTCTTCCATTCTTTTGGTGTGTCCAAACCATTTTAGTTTTAGCCATATTATACCCTTATACAAATCCTCGCTGTTAACATATTAAAGTGACCGATTTTCGGTAGCGAAATACCGCATCCGGATCACAATAATAGTTATGAAAGAATCACGCATTCCTGTGTAAACACACTTTTTTCACCTTGGCCAGACTCCTAATCACCCTCAACTTCACCAAGATTTAACAAGTCGTTCACTCGACATTTTCTCCACATGACTAAATCATCTCTTTGTATATTTTACTCTAAATATATAACATTTGTGACTACAGTTTGTGAATTTTCAGTAGGCCTTACATCTCTTCTATACTTTGGTTTTAAAAGAATAGCATTGAAACTTTTTGGTAAAATTGCAGAATAATGAGCAATGTTTGTTCCACCATCAGTATATAAAACGGATATAGGCTTTAAAGACTCTGAATCATTGTCATTGTTGAAAGTATGTTTTGTTAGTAAGAAATGATTTTTATTCAATAGCCCTGAATCACATCTATCTTGTAATTCCCGTAAAGTCTTTTTCTTATCCATGTCGCCACTCTCTATTTCTTCATAAATATAAATATCTCTTGAAGCTGCAATTGCTATCGCTTTTGTATGCGCTTCATTTCCCCAAGTTTTAATGTTTGCAGTATTATTTATTAATTCTATTAAGCTTGCATATTCGAATAAAAAATTCATTCTATCAGGGTGTTCAAAGTATAACCAATTTTTGAAAAAAATATAACAACATAACATTCTAATACATTTGTGTAATTCTTGTGTCCCGAATAAACATAATGATAACGAACGGAATAAACATGATCCATCACCTTCTGTTTTCACTACTGAGAAATTTTCTCTTAAAGCATCATAAATTTTTGTGTTGCGTTGAAAATCAATAGGTTGAGACTTTAAAACTGCATTATTTTCTGTTAGAACACCTCTTTTTACCATATCCATAAAGTCTTCATATCGTAAAAATATCATTTGTAAACGATTACAATAATTTTCTTTAGACAATGCTACATTTATTTTATGTATCTCAGACAGCATTATATCAGCAATTTGTAAAATTGTTTCATCTAGATTTAAAAGTTCAGTCGAATTTAGTTCAATATTTTCTTTCAATGTACTAACTTCATGATTACTAACATTAATACTACAATTGGAGATTGTGTTTTTTATCATTAATGATGATTGTACATTTTGTTCATACACAGGATCATTATTCTGTAAATTAAATTTTACAAATATTGGTTTATGGTATGAGAAATATGTTTCATACACGCCTGTTGCCACAGAGGCATTTGTAGAAAATATAATATCTATTTGTGTATTTAAATCTGTAGTAGATAGATCAGTTGGCAACACAGATTTTAAGTTATAATTCCTAAAAATGTTAATTACATCAATGTTTCTTTCACATTTCATATCAAAATTGAAATCTCCTATAACTATTAATTCTTTGTCATTTCTATATATTCTTTCATATATATTTTGAAAATTATTCTCAAAAAATTTATTTGTACAAGAAGGAGATTTATAACCACTAATAATGTAATAATTTTCTATTTTAATGGCAAATAATTCTACATGATATTCAGTTTTATTTTGATTTTCTTGTATTTCAAGTGTATGATCCAAATATAACACATCCATTCCTTTTCTTGCAAAACAAATAACACCTCTTGAAGAATGGTGTACGTTGGATCGAAATATTTCAATAAAATTAGGAATTTCAAATTTGTCAGTTGATTTTGACAGTGTTTCCGCAAATATTAAAATATCACTTCTACAATACCACTGATCGCTTAATATTAATTTAAGCTTTGTCGTTAGTGAGTTTATATTTTGGTATGTGACCGTAATTCCATTAATTACTTTTAAATTGTCAAAGGATAATTTTAATGTTTTTTCAGTTCGTAATCTATATAATTCTAGCAAAACTGGATCATTCGATTTGTTTAATTTTGGTGGTTTAAATGTACCTAAAATATATAACCCAGATAACATTGTAACTCTACTTAGCGCTACATACAGCATGGACCGTGTAATTCTGTTTGATTTATTAAAATCTACACATATTTCTTGGTAAGTCTGACCTTGACTTTTATGAATTGTTAATGCTTCCGCAGGTACTACTGGAAATTGTTTTCGTAATATTTGGTACTGTAATTTATTCGAAATGTTTAATGAAATACTGGTTTTCACTACAGGCGTTAGATTGGAATCGATATTTTCGGATTTCATAAATTCTTTATATGGAAGCTTAGCTTTTTTACCAACAACGCTGGATGCAAAATCTATCCATATTATATACGGATCTGTAGAATTTGGATTAAAAGTTATGTGCTTTAAGCAACCACAAGCTCCGTTCACAAGTCCGTCTTCGACATCAATGTTACTAGTTATCATGTATTTAATATTTAATTTCAATCTTACTCTAAAGGGTAAACCATTCGTCTGAGTTATATTTTTTGTTTTTAATGATTCTATTACACGATTTCTATTTGTATCTGATACTTTGCCTAAAATCGTGTCCTTTGCTTCAGAAATGTATTCTGTGCCGATTTGCTTTTCTATTTTCATCTGGTTATAATTATCCACATTAACATTTTCCGCAAACAAACGTATTGCGCTTTCAGGAACATCTGATTCTTGAACCTGTCTTGATTTAAATAGGTCTATATTATTTGAAGTCATTTGGCCTACAGCTAAATTATTTAATGCTTCAATAAATAGTCTTTCATCTTTTTGTCTCATAATTTGCGTCAGTTCAAAAAATTCAAAATCTTGCCATAAAGGATTTATGTCAAAAAGCCTAAACATTTCATTATTTTTTGATATTTTATAAATGGGCGAATCCATTACAGGTGGTAACTGATTCAAATCTCCAACTACAATAACTGATAGGTCACCAAAAGGTTTATTTATTCCTCGTATTTGTCGCAATCTTGTATCTACACGACTTAAAAGTGTACTGCCTACCATTGAAATCTCATCTATAATTAGTAATTTTAAATGAAACAATTTTTCTCTAATATTGTTTGCTAAGTCAGCAGATAGTTCAGGCATTTGGCCACCAAACTGTACTACGGGTAGAGCAAAAGCGGTATGTAACGTTACTCCGTTTATTAAAAAGGCAGCTTTACCAGAAGGTGCACAAAGTAAAACAACCAATTTATCTTTTTCAGAACCAACATCAGATTCTGCATCACGTAAAAGTTTAGAAAGTCCTGCATCCACTTTTCCTACGTAATTAATTATGTACGATGCTATACCGTATTCTTCCAAAACAAACTGCACGTCTATATTAGCCTCAAATAAATGTAATATTGTTTTATTATAACTATTAATATTTACTTCTAAACTACTGCGTTTTAAAAATACTTGTGCTCGTTTTAATGAACTCCTTAAAGCCAAAATATATTGTTCTTCTGTTGTTTTTAATTTAATTAAAATATCGTCAAAAGTAACAAATTCTTGCTTCTTTGAAAAATATAACATTAAATTACGAATTTCAGATAAAGTTTTTGTAATTTCATCAGTCTTTTCATCATTATTTAATGGCTCTAAAATCATTGTCCTATTCATAACAGGTTGTGGGAAATTAAATCGACATTTCATTTTATTTTTTGTACCTTTGTAACATGTATGAGTATGTTTATGTCGTTGAACTGCCATAAAAACATCATTTTCATCGTATGTGCAAGTTATAAATCTATCTATAAATCGAATGCATTCATCTACACTTTCACTATTGGAAGAATCATATTTAGGAGCCTCTTTAATCCAAAGAAAAATGTGTTCGTGCGGAGATCCACGTACTTGAAACTCTACCCGTTCATAACTGTCATCAACTAAATATTCATCAAAAACACTGTTTTCCCGCTTTAAAAGTAACATTAATTTATTAGCTTTGTAATCAAAATATCGTGCACAGGTTACTGGATCTCGCGTAACTAATTCTGATTTTTCTGCGTCATCTAAATGTAACGCTTGTTCACTTGAAATTGTTTTGTTCAAATTTAATTTACTTAAACACTGTAATAATTCTGGCCAAATCTTTTCACCTGCCGAAAGGGTTAAGAAAATTGTAGGTTTGCCTAACTGCCTGATCATTGCCATTAGGTCACGTTTCTTTGATTCCCAATAAGAAGGCGAAGATCTAATTTGTTTTAAAATTTTATGACCCTGATCTAATTTTATCATATTGTCTAAATACGCCATATCTAAAACATTTTTCACTTGCACATTTGCTGTTCGCTTTGTTTTCCTCAAACAAATATTTAAACTAGCTATGCATGATTTTTCTAATTTCTTTTTAGCTATAAAAAGAATCCTAGTAGGTATACAAGACCTTCGATCCCAACGCCTAATCTCTGATTTTGCCCGATCACTATAAGAAATAAACGAAGGAATATCCATTTTATAACCACCAAATATCTTAGGAAAACATAATTCGTCTATATCTTCCACTGCATGCCAAGGTACAGGAATTTTTCCTTGTCCTGGAGCAATAATTTTAACATTGTTGACTATTTCTTCATTTCTATCAACTAACATAACTTCTTCATCTGATTCTACCTCTAATTCAAAATCTGAATCAAAATCTACATCATGCAAAATACTTAAATTATTTTGGCTATTACTTCTTGCTATGTTATCATTAATATCAGAATTATCTACAATGAAATTAACTTTTTCATTATAATTATTCTGAAACTGATGTAAATATTTATCATCAATATGGATATCATGTTTCTTGTAAAGTGGTGTTTCAATTAGATGGTTTAGAGCTTCGCAGACAACAGCAGGGCGAATCGTTTCAAACATATAATTGCTCTTGTGATCAAAATGTCTTTTTAACTTTAGCTGTAATGTCGCCATCTGATCGAAATTTCTCGGCAATACCTTTAACACATCATTTATTTCAATTGGTATATTTACTACACTACCTTTTAAACCAAGTTGTGGATTTACTGCAAAAGATTTTAAAGGTCTAATTTGCATGAAATTGATATAAGGTGCAACCATTCTCTCTTCAAGTGGTGATAGAATTTGCAGACAATTCGGAATATCAACAAATTTAAATCCATTACTAGTTGATAAATTAGGTATTTTACCTTTACTTATATGTGAGTTGCACGTTTTACAAATAAATTTTGAATTATAATTGTAAATTTTTGAAAAAATGTCTTCAGAAACAGTCTTTTTAATTTTATCTACATTAAAGTTAACTACAGAGTGGCTGAAAAATAGACCCTCACAAGAACAACATATACATTCAGGCATACATGCTCGATCTTTCAAAAATTGCAAAAAATACGTATCTTTTAGTACATTACTTCTCTGATAATTTCGGGCAATATTCTCTCTAAGTCGGAGTTGATCATTATATCGTTTATTTGTTTTTTGTTGCTTATCATTTAATCGCTCTTTGATTTTATATAATTCCTGTGATCTTAGTTTGTCTAAACGTTCTCTGGTTCTCACATTTTCTCTCTCTTTATATACATCATCTTCTCTTAATTTTTTTATTCTTTCCTTTGTCTTAACATTTTCTACCTCTTTATATTCATCATTTTCTCTTAATTTTTTGATTCTTTCCTTTGTCTTAACATTATCCTCCTCTTTATATTCATCATTTTCTCTTAATTTTTTGATTCTTTCCTTTGTCTTAACATTTTCCTTTTCTTTATATTCATCATCTTCTCTTAATTTTTGTTTTCTTTCCTTTGTCTTAACATTTTCCTCCTCTTTATATTCATCATCTTCTCTTAATTTTTTTATTCTTTCCTTTGTTTTAACATTTTCTACCTCTTTATATTCATCATTTTCTCTTAATTTTTTGATTCTTTCCTTTGTCTTAACATTATCCTCCTCTTTATATTCATCATTTTCTCTTAATTTTTTGATTCTTTCCTTTGTCTTAACATTTTCCTTTTCTTTATATTCATCATCTTCTCTTAATTTTTGTTTTCTTTCCTTTGTCTTAACATTTTCCTCCTCTTTATATTCATCATCTTCTCTTAATTTTTTTATTCTTTCCTTTGTTTTAACATTTTCCTTCTCTTTATATTCATCATCTTCTCTTAATTTTTGTTTTCTTTCCTTTGTCTTAACATTTTCCTCCTCTTTATATTCATCATCTTCTCTTAATTTTTTTATTCTTTCCTTTGTTTTAACATTTTCCTCCTCTTTATATTCATCATTTTCTCTTAATTTTTTGATTCTTTCCTTTGTCTTAACATTTTCCTCCTCTT
This sequence comes from Harpalus rufipes, assembly GCA_951394225.1. Taxonomy (NCBI): domain Eukaryota; kingdom Metazoa; phylum Arthropoda; class Insecta; order Coleoptera; family Carabidae; genus Harpalus; species Harpalus rufipes. The sequence continues at coordinate 18,471,846 of OX596282.1, read as the reverse complement.
TATATTCATTATCTTCCCTTAATCTTTTGATTCTTTCCTTTGTCTTAACATTTTCCTCCTCTTTATATTCATCATCTTCTCTTAATTTTTGTTTTCTTTCCTTTGTCTTAACATTTTCCTTCTCTTTATATTCATCATCTTCTCTTAATTTTTTTATTCTTTCCTTCGACTTAACATTTTCCTCCTCTTTATAATCATCATCTTCCCTTAATTTTTTTATTCTTTCCTTTGTTTTAACATTTTCATCGTTTTTATATTCATAATCTTGTCGTTTTTCTGCAATATATTTCTTCATTCTATCTTTCTTTTGCCTGTATGATTGTTTCTTTCCCATTCTTTTATTATTCAACAAATAATTCTATTACCAAGAGAGGTGCACAACACAACAGGATTTTGAAAGTTATATGAGCGCGGCGAACAGAGACGGCTCGTAGTTTTGTGGGGCTCCTAATAATAAAGATTGACAGGCTTAGGCCGAGCCCCAGAAATATTTTGATATAGAACAAAATATAATTCATTTATTACTATCATTATATGACCTATGGTTTTTGTTAAAAATATTCTTTATTGCACCAAAAAATTGCTTGATTTCAATAAAGAAAATATTAATATAATAATGAAGATGACTAATTTCACAAAAAAAAAATACAGTAGAACCCCGGTTAACCGAAATAAAGGGGGCGCAGCCGTTTCGAATAACGATTTTTTTCGGTTAACCCATTAACATCTAAAATAGCCTACATATGTACTAAAATGGGTGTGTAGGGAAAATGAATTATTTTGAAACAATGTACATTACATAATATACATATGTAGTTACAGTTTTTAGATACAGTACCAGTGGCGGCTCGTCCTCAAGTGCTAAAGAGCTGCAGAACCACTATTTTTCTCTGAAAATTCCCATTACTAATTAAGCATAAATTAAATATAATATATATTAAAATATATTTAAAAATCCTATATCAGAATTACTTATTTATATTGAATATAATATACAGCACGCGCTGTATGACGCTATACAGTTAGTCAAATGATCAATGAATAGTATGTCCGCTAGCTATATCCACAACCTCGCTGACTTACTACGATGTTCAGCTACAAGTAATTTGTGTGCGTCGGCAGGTGTCGTCTGCTATCAAATAAGAGGTCGCAATGTTATGCTCACAAAGAGCTGCAAACCAGCGCAGATCGCAGCTAGATAGCAGGTTTATTCAGTTATATACTCGTACGCGTATTAGTTTATTGTCTAGATTTAGACGCATGCCTTTAAAATTTAAAATAAACCAATGAAAAAAATTTAATTTCTTAAATTTATCTTTTATTGATTACCCTTTTTCTTTTTCTTTGATGCAGCACTAGAATTACCAACCGTACGCTTTTGAAGCGTGCATACGCGTTTTAATAATAAAATATGAATGTGTACGCTATAGGTGCGCTTATTAAGAAATATTAGTAATGTACGCTTTTCTGGTAATCAGGTATTTGACCTATTTCAACAGTAGAATGTATGAGTTCCAAACCCTGCTTATTAGCAACTGTGAGCCAAATAAATTATTACTGAAGGTGTCTGACTTCTATCTGACTATAATTTTTTAACAATTTGTTAAATTTACTACATTATTGCGCGGTTTCATAAAAAAATAACTCATGGCTAAATTTAACAACGTGTTAAATTTTGACATATGAATTGTGAAAAATTTATAAATTTTAGTAGTTTATTTAACTCAATTATATTGGGTGTATCATATGCATACTTAACACATATTTAATTTAAAATGTTCTTGCATACAATTTATTTAATTTCTACACTTTAATAACATTCAATTTAGCATATGTCAAAATTTAACACGTTCTTAAATTTAACAGTGAGTTAAATTTAAACAAGATTTTATGAAACCAGGCATATAAAGAACTCAAAATTATCTTACTTTTTACACGTTTGACCTTGAAATTTTTCAAAAAATCGCCTGCGGCGCATTTTTTTTCACAATGAAGTTGACGACCGTATGCAGCACACCCACAAATATGTAGCACGAGCCGCCACTGTACAGTACAGTATGTACATAAGTTTTCAACTTCTTTGATAGCAGCTAATTTATCCGCAATAGAAATCACAACACGTTTCCGCTTAGATGCCATCTCACAACAATACGTAAAGACACACACAAAAAAACCTATGTTCCACTCTACTACTCATTTGCGAGCCCCGTGCGAGCACCCCGTCACTACAGCCCGCCTGTGAAATAAAGGAGTCGGACAGTAAGTGGGGCTACATAATCATTCGTGGAATTGATAAATTATATATGGAATTGTTTCGGTTAACCCGGGTTTCGGTTGACCCGAGTTCGGTTAACCGGGGTTCTACTGTAATTGTTATTGTAGATTTTTAACTTGAGCAATGTACTATGGTTTTTTATTCAAATTTTTTTTGAATAAATTGTACAACGAATACTAAAGTTGATTGCGGGGCCCTCGAAATATTTTTGGTACTTATTCTAAATGAATTATTATTGTTAATTGTTCTTACCTTATTTTGTAGATGTTTAAAATACAAGATTGTTGGATATTCCAATATTCCAAATTGTATTGAAATTAGTGAAATGCAATACCTACTATCGATTCACTATGTATTTTACAACTTACTGGATAAAACACACTTCACAGACAAATATGCAATTAGCTGCAAACTAATGGTGTCGTTATCAACTTATACTGTTTTAAACTCTAATGCAACTAAGATCGAGAAATTCAATTGACAAGTATTGCTAAGCCATATCACAGAGCATAAACACAAATATAGCCATATGACATCTGGTAGCAAAATCAGGGTTGCGTTTGAGAAATTTCTATTGTACCAACAGTTTAACACAAATTTTACTAAAATCACTATGTAATATTAAAAAATTATTAAATATTATACGTATTTGTGTATCTAAATTGACATATTGTAAGATGTGTTAACAATTATTACTGCGTACTTGGGTGCACATTTTCACGTTAGAAAAGCAATAAATTATGTTGTCACGAATTCCCGCGTAAACGAAAAGTTCGTGATCTATGTCAATAATAATTGTATATATCCTTAAATAAATTCATTTTCATTATTTCTTTTATAGATTTATAGTGTGATTATTTAATATTCCTTTATAATATAATATCAAATTTCTTACAAATAAATAGGGAAATAAATACTCAGTATGTTTGACATTGGCCCGCAAATGGCGGCGATCTTAGCCCATGGTCAAAGCGGGTAGGTAGAGGTACCCTAAAAAATAATGCCAATATTTTTATTTGAATTAATGATATTGACTAATGTCATGAGTGATGTGGACACCACACGACATCTTTGTGCGCCTGTTAACCTATACATATTTTTTTAATAATTAAATTACAAAATATTGACAGTCTTAAGCCAAGCCCGAGAAATATTTTGATATACTTGGAACAAAAAGTAATTCATTTACTACTATCATTCTTAAATTAACATTAATCTAACCCGGTTCTTTTTAAAGTGGGTTTTGATTACAATAAATAATATTTGATTACAACAATGAATATGACTAATTTCACAATAAAAATATAATATTTGTTATTGTACGAATCATAAAATTGCACGTTTTTAACGTAATATGACATGAACATTTTTTTTATGTTTTTGTCCTAATCCATAGCAAGCTTTATTACAAAAACAAAAAAAGGATGTAATTTTTAAATTTACATATCTCGCTTATACAAAGGGCTAATTTAATAATACTTGATGTGCTAGACGCAGAAATTAATTCTCTAAAACTTTTATTTGAAGCATTTATTTCTAAAATCAAAATAAAAGCATTTTATTCAAGAAAAACTGTTAACAACTTCAAGTAATGTACCACTTCCGGTTAGCCTATTTTAACCAAAATCTATTATGTTATTTCGATTGACATAAAAGTTTTGTATACCAAATTTGAATAGTTTTGTATTATATTTTAAAACAGTTTTTCATTAAAATCTATTATAGGCTTCATGTAAAGTGTCACTTCTGGAAATTGTGTAATAACCAGAAAGGGAGGTGCACAACTAGATGTTATAGGAGTCCTAAATACAAAATTTCAACTTTCTACGGCTTACCGTTTTTGAGTTATGCGAGATACGTACGTACGGACGTACGTACGTACGGACGTACGGACGTACGTACGTACGGACGTACGTACGTACGTACAGACGTCACGACGAAATTAGTCAAAATGGATTCAGGGATCATCAAAATGGATATTTCCGCTGAAATCTGAAAACCGAAATTTTTCGCGATTACAATACTTCCTTTACTTACGTACAAGGAAGTAAAAAGGATGTAATTTTTAAATTTACATATCTCGCTTATACAAAGGGCTAATTTAATAATACTTGATGTGCTAGACGCAGAAATTAATTCTCTAAAACTTTTATTTGAAGCATTTATTTCTAAAATCAAAATAAAAGCATTTTATTCAAGAAAAACTGTTAACAACTTCAAGTAATGTACCACTTCCGGTTAGCCTATTTTAACCAAAATCTATTATGTTATTTCGATTGACATAAAAGTTTTGTATACCAAATTTGAATAGTTTTGTATTATATTTTAAAACAGTTTTTCATTAAAATCTATTATAGGCTTCATGTAAAGTGTCACTTCTGGAAATTGTGTAATAACCAGAAAGGGAGGTGCACAACTAGATGTTATAGGAGTCCTAAATACAAAATTTCAACTTTCTACGGCTTACCGTTTTTGAGTTATGCGAGATACGTACGTACGGACGTACGTACGTACGGACGTACGGACGTACGTACGTACGGACGTACGTACGTACGTACAGACGTCACGACGAAATTAGTCAAAATGGATTCAGGGATCATCAAAATGGATATTTCCGCTGAAATCTGAAAACCGAAATTTTTCGCGATTACAATACTTCCTTTACTTACGTACAAGGAAGTAAAAAACACTTTTCTATCCTTTCTTATGATTTTTCAATATTTTTCACGTATTTTTACGAACATTTAATAAAAAAAATAATCTGGTTAATTTTATCTTGAATTTCATCTAGATTAAACATGTTTTGTATAGTTTTATGTCACGGATTAATACAAACAAAGTAAAAAAAACAATGGAATTTAAAGAAAACTTTTTATTCCGTCCCCCGTTTCATAGGTTTTTACATTTTTCTCGTTTTCGTAGTCGACATAATTTAATCATCTTGAATTTTTTTGTGAGTACAGGTGCAGTTTGTATGTAATAGTGTCGTGGTGGTTGACTATTAGACTGGCTGTCTTGTAATAGTCTGCCATTGGATCCTTCGTACTTTCACATACAGAACAGAGATAGCTCTGCCCGAGAGGTGAACTAGTGTACTTTCAGAAACGGCGTGTTTGCAGTATGTGTATCGAGGAAAAAGTGATATTGGAGTAACCAGTGGAAAACCGTTTTACCAAGTAATATTGATAGCATAAATTCACTACACAAATACGTAAGTATTTGATTTTATTAGAAAGATACCGTATGACAGTTTGAAGTTAGCAATTGGCTATAGGTTTATCGGTATCTAACATTTTATTCAATATCAAATTAAAGATAAATAAAGGATACAAGATGCACTTTTGGTTCCTACTTCGTTTTATCCGTCTTCCTTCTTCTCAAAAGAACTGATAAAAATATAAACATGATTTTTTTATCGGTTTCAATTGTTATTTATATTTGTGGATTCCTCAATGATCAATATAACAAAAGATAAAAAAAATATTATAAAAGAAAACACTTTTTTCTATTTAATATTTTTTACTCATTTTCTTTTCACCAAATTAATAAAAAATGTAGTTAAGGAATCATCTTGAATTTGTTGTAGGTTGAACACCGATTTATAACAAACAGAAAAAAAACATTATCTTGTAACGACACAACTTTCTTTTCCCGACCCCAAATCTTAAGGTTTTACATTTTTCTTGTATTCGTTTTGATAAACACGCATAAAGGATACTTGATGCACTCGTAATACCTTTTCCATTTTATCCCACCTCCTTTTTCTCAAATACTTGATAAAAATTTAAAAATCTTGAATTTCTTATCGGTTTCAATTGTTCTATATACTTATATAGTAATTTTCAGTAATAGTTCGTGTAATATTATAAAAAAAAACACAATATAATATATAAAAAAAACACTTTTCTATCCTTTCTTATGATTTTTCAATATTTTTCACGTATTTTTACGAACATTTAATAAAAAAAATAATCTGGTTAATTTTATCTTGAATTTCATCTAGATTAAACATGTTTTGTATAGTTTTATGTCACGGATTAATACAAACAAAGTAAAAAAAACAATGGAATTTAAAGAAAACTTTTTATTCCGTCCCCCGTTTCATAGGTTTTTACATTTTTCTCGTTTTCGTAGTCGACATAATTTAATCATCTTAAATTTTTTTGTGAGTACAGGTGCAGTTTGTATGTAATAGTGTCGTGGTGGTTGACTATTAGACTGGCTGTCTTGTAATAGTCTGCCATTGGATCCTTCGTACTTTCACATACAGAACAGAGATAGCTCTGCCCGAGAGGTGAACTAGTGTACTTTCAGAAACGGCGTGTTTGCAGTATGTGTATCGAGGAAAAAGTGATATTGGAGTAACCAGTGGAAAACCGTTTTACCAAGTAATATTGATAGCATAAATTCACTACACAAATACGTAAGTATTTGATTTTATTAGAAAGATACCGTATGACAGTTTGAAGTTACCAATTGGCTATAGGTTTATCGGTATCTAACATTTTAATTCAATATCAAATTAAAGATAAAAAAAGGATACAAGATGTACTTTTGGTTCCTACTTCGTTTTAACCTTCTTCCTTCTTCTCAAAAGAACTGATAAAAATATAAACATGATTTTTTTATCGGTTTCAATTGTTATTTATATTTGTGGATTCCTCAATGATCAATATAACAAAAGATAAAAAAAATATTATAAAAGAAAACACTTTTTTCTATTTAATATTTTTTACTCATTTTCTTTTTACCAAATTAATAAAAAATGTAGTTAAGTAATCATCTTGAATTTGTTCTAGGTTGAACAGCGATTTATAACAAACAGAAAAAAAACATTATATTGTAACGACACAAATTTCTTTTCCCGACCCTAAATCTTAAGGTTTTACATTTTTCTTGTATTCGTTTTGATAAACACGCATAAAGGATACTTGATGCACTCGTAATACCTTTTCCATTTTATCCCAATTCCTTTTTCTCAAAAAAACACACAATATAAAAAAAACACTTTTCCATCCTTTCTTATGATTTTTCAATATTTTTCACGTATATTTTACATACATTTAATAAAAAATTGAGCTGGTTAATTTTATCTTGAATTTCATGAACCTTGCTTCTGAAAATTTAATATTTTTTACTCATTTTCTTTTCACCAAATTAATAAAAAATGTAGTTAAGAATCATTTTGAATTTGTTCTAGGTTAAACATCGATTTATAACAAACAGAAAGAAACATTATATTTTAACGAAACAACTTTTTTCCCGTACCCCGATTATTAAGTTTTTACATTTTTCTTGTATTCGTCTTTGATAAACACTCATAAAGGATACTTGATGCACTCGTGATACCTTTCCGTTTTATCCCACTTCCTTTTTCTCAAAGAATTAATAAATAAATGTAAACATCTTGAATTTATTATCGGTTTCAATTGTTCTATACACTCATGTAGTAATTTTCAGTAATAGTATAAAAGAACACAATATAATATAAAAAAACACTCTTCCATCCTTTCTTATTTTTCTATATTTTTCATGTATTTTTTAACATTTAATAAATCTGAGCTGGATATTCATCTTGAATTACTTCTAGGTTAAACATGTTTGTTAGTTTTATGTCACGGACATAATACGAACAAAGTAAATAAAAAAACAATATAATTTATAGAAAACTTTTTATTCCGTCCCCCGATTCATAGGTTTTTACGTTTTTCTCGTCTTCGTAGTCAACATAATTTAATCATCTTGAATTTTTTTGTTTGTGCAGGTGCAGTTTGTATGTAATAGTGTCGTGGTGGTTGACTATTAGACTGGCTGTCTTGTAATGGTCTGCCATTGGATCCTTCGTACTTTCACATACAGAACAGAGATAGCTCTGCCCGAGAGGTGAACTAGTGTACTTTCAGAAACGGCGTGTTTGCAGTATGTGTATCGAGGAAAAAGGGATACCTGAGTACCCAGTGGAAAACCGTTTTACCAAGTAATAGTGATAGCATAAATTCACTACACAAATTCGTAAGTATTTGATTTTATTAGAAAGATACCGTATGACAGTTTAAAGTTAGCAATCGGCTATAGGTTTATCGGTGTCTAACATTTTAATTCAATATCAAAATTAAAGATAAATAAATGATACAAGATGCACTCTTGGGTCCTACTTCGTTTCATCCTTCTTCCTTCTTCTGAAAAGAACTGATAAAAATATAAACATGATTTTTTTGTCGGTTTAAATTGTTATTTATATTTGTGGATTCCTCAATGATAAGTAGCAAAAGATTAAAAAAATATTATAAAAGAAAACACTTTTTTTTTTTAATCTTCTTTACTCATTTTCTTTTTACCAAATTAATAAAAAATGTAGTTAAGTAATCATCTTGAATTTGTTCTAGGTTGAACACCGATTTATAACAAACCGAAAAAACACATTATATTTTATCGAAATACCGTGTTTTTCCCGTCCCGCCCCTTGTATTCGTCTTTGATAAACACGCATAAAGGATACTTGATGCACTCGTGGTGCTTTTTCCGTTTTATCCCGCTTCCTTTTTCTCAAAGAAATGATAAAAATTTAAACATCTTGAATTTCTTATCGGTTTCAATTGTTCTATAAGCTTATGTAGTAATTTTCCCTAATAGTCTAAAAAAACACAATATAATATAAAAAAAAACACTTTTCCATCCTTTCTTATGATTTTTAAATATTTTTCACGTATTTTTACCTTCCGTCACCTTTAGGTAAGGAAGGTATTGTCTTTGGTCAAAAAATTCAATGATGAGTTTTTACTGAATAAGCACGTTTTAGGGTCCGTATGTATGTGTGTCTGTGTGTCCGTGTGTCTATGTGTGTGACAAAACTTCCGGATTCCATAACTTCAATACCACGATTCCAAAAATTATAATTTTTTCGTATTCTTCAAGTTTACATCCAGAAGAACAACTGATTAGATTTTGGTTATAATTGGTCAACCGGAAGTAGTCTCATTTGAAGATTTAAAAGTTAAATTTGATTTATTGACATTTAACGATATTATAACTTAAAGAATATATTATTCTCTATACGATTTGATTACAATTTATACTTCATATTCAATAGATACAGAGTTAAAGAATTTTAAAGAAATTAAATTTTATAATTCAGCCAGCTATGCCAAACTTGAGAACTAGTAATATATTCATATAATTCAAATTGACAGATGTCAGTATCAATAAAAAGTAAATTAATGTGGCAGATATGAGGATGTTGAAGTAGATATTGGGGAATACACGGAAAGATACGGTAAGAAAATAACTCTAGTGTTACAAGTTTTTAGAAAGATACAAGAAAAACGATTACATTGGTTTGAACATGTCATGAGGAGAAATGAAGAATTATATTGGAACAAGAATGAATAGTTTAGTAATAGGACGTTAAAGAAACAAAGGAAGACCAAAGATAAGATGGAAGGACTGTATTGCGGAAGATTTGAGAGAAAAGGAACTGAATGAGAACGACATGCAAAAATAACGACCCCTAACGAATGGGAAAAGCTAAAGAAGAAGAAGATGCCAGTGTCAAGTGCAATTTGAATAGTTTGTTGTTGTACTGGAAATTTAGAATCTTTTGTAAGAAAAATTATGGAATTTATACATTATACACGAGAATGACAGAAGGTATTGTGCTGGCCACAACAGATTTTTTAATATTTAATAAAGAATTGAGCTAGATTCTTGAATTTCTTCTAGATTAAACACATGTTTTGTATAGTTTTATGTCACGGATTAATACGAACAAAGTAAAAAAAAAACAATGGAATTTAAAGAAAACTTTTTATTCCGTCCCCCGATTCATAGGTTTTTACATTTTTCTCGTTTTCGTAGTCAACATAATTTAATCATCTTGAATTTTTTTGTGGGTGCAGGTGCAGTTTGTATGTAATAGTGACGTGGTGGTTGACTATTAGACTTGGCTGTCTTGTGATAGTCTGCGATTGGATCCTTCGTACTTTCACAAATAGAACAGGGATAGCTCTGCTCGAGAGGTGAACTAGTGTACTTTCAGAAACGGCGTGTTTGCAGTATGTGTATCGACGAAAAAGGTATACCGGAGTACTCAGAGAAATACCCTTTTACCAAATGATATTGATAGCATAAACTCACTACACAAATACGTAAATGTTTGTTTTTATTAGAAAGAAACCCTATCACAGTTTGTTAGCAGTCGGTTGTAGGTTTCTAACATTTCAATTCAATTTGAAATTAAAGATAAATAAGGGATACAAGATGAACTTTTGTTTCCTATTTTGTTTTTATACTTCTTCCTTCTTCTCAAAGAATTGATAAAAATATAAACATGAATTTCTTATCGGTTTCAATTGTTATATATATATTTGTGGTATCACTGATAACATAAGACAAAAAAAACAAAACATTATAAAAAAAAACTTTATATTCTTGCTTCTGAAATTTTAATATTTTTTACTCATTTCCTTTTCAACAGATTAATAAAAAATGTAGCTGTTGAATTTTCTTTTAGGTTATATTTATAACGAACATAGAAAAAAAAATAATAAATAAACTTTTTTATCCCATCCTTCGATTCTTAAGTTTTTACGTTTTTCTTGTATTCGTCTAAGATAAATACGCATAAAGGATACATGGCGCACTCGTGGTACCTTCTTCGTTTTATCCTACTTCGTTTTATTCAAAGAATTGATAAAAATGTAAACATCTAGAATTGGTTTCGATTGTTTTATATATTTATGTAGTATTTTTTAGTGATAATATATAAAAAACACTTTTTCATCCTATCTTCTGTTTTTTTAATATTTTCACGTATTTTTTCCAACATTTTTCATCTTGAAGTTTTTCTAGGTGAAACATGTTTTGTATAGTTTTATGTGACGGATATAAAACGAACAAAGTAAAAACAAAACAATGTAATTTTAAGAAAACTTCTTTTATTCCGTCTCCCAATTCATAAGGTTTATACATTTTTCTCGTCTTCGTAATCAACATAATTTAATCATCTTCAATTTTTTGTTTGCAGGTGCAGTTTGTATGTAATAGTGTCGTGGTGGTTGAATATTAGACTGACTGTCTTGTAATAGTCTGCCATTGGATCCTTCGTACTTTCACATACAGAACAGAGATAGCTCTTTTTTATTGTCCCCCGATTCATAGGTTTTTACATTTTTCTCGTCTTCGTAGTCAACATAATTTAATCATGTTGAATTTTTTTGTGTGTGCAGATGCAGTTTGTATGTAATAGTGTCGTGGTGGTTGACTATTAGACTGGCTGTCTTGTAACTTGTAATAGTCTGCCATTGGATCCTTCGTACATTCACTTTCACATACAGAACAGAGATAGCTCTGCCCGAGAGGTGAACTAGTGTACATTCAGAAACGGCGTTTTTGCAATATGTGTATCAACAAAAAAAGGGATGCCGGAGAACACAGAGGAAAACCCTTTTACCAAGTGCTATTTATAGTATAAATTCACTACACAAATACGTAAGTATTTGCTTTTATAAGATACCGTACGACAGTTTTAAGTTAGCAATCGGCTGTAGGTTTATCGGTATCTAACATTTCAATTCAATTTCAAATTAAAGATAAATAAAGTATACAAGATGCACTTTTGGTTTCTACTTTGTTTTTATCCTTCTTCCTTCTTCTCAAAGAATTGATAAAAATATAAACATAAATTTCTTATCGGTTTCAATTGTTCTATATATTTATGTAGTATTTTTCAGTTATATTAAAAAAAAAACACTTTTCCATCCTTTCTTATGATTTTTCAATATTTATCACTTTTTACTAAAATTTAATAAAAAATTGAGCTGGATAATCATCTTGAATTTCTTCTAGGTTAAACATGTTTTGTATAGTTTTGTCACCGACTTAATACGAACAAAAAAAAAACAATGTAATTTAAAGAAAACTTTTTTTTTGTCCCCCGATTCATAGGTTTTTACATTTTTCTCGTCTTCGTAGTCAAGATAATTTAATCATGTTGAATTTTTTTGTGTGTGCAGATGCAGTTTGTATGTAATAGTGTCGTGGTGGTTGACTATTAGACTGGCTGTCTTGTAACTTGTAATAGTCTGCCATTGGATCCTTCGTACATTCACTTTCACATACAGAACAGAGATAGCTCTGCCCGAGAGGTGAACTAGTGTACTTTCAGAAACTTTCAGGAGGACACATTAGAATATAAAAGTATGAAAATATAATAAATGCTATAAGATTGGGACCGCTCCATCACTGACTTTGTAAATTAAGGTATTATAAATAATTCTTCGAAAGATAAAGCGTTTTTGTCGGAAAGGTTTCATTGTAAGCAATTTAAAAATGTAAGATAACGTAGACGGCTAACGTGTGTCTATCAGACACCCATAAAAATCTGCAAGCGTCTATACGGACATACGGGTATTAGTATATGTGCCAATGTTCTACACACCGCACCGAATTTTTGTAATTTGTAAGAATATAAGTTTTTTATATGATTTATACTTTCCCTAATTTATGTTTTTCAATACAGTACAAATAACACACGTGTTCGTCAGAAACGATGTAACCGGATTTGTTTAAAAAAATTACTCGTAATATTTTTTTCATAAAAAATTTAAAAAAGTCATAACTATTTCAATTTATAATCATGGTAACAGCAATTTAGTATTTTTAAAATATCAAATGAATTTTGAATATGTGTATGATTTTAAAATGGTAACAAATAAAGATCCTACCTTTTTATGGATCGAGTCTACCATCCACGTAAGTGGGCATGCAAAGATATCAACATACCAGGCATTAGCCGTGGTCGCATGCGACGATCTGACCAGTTGTCCAACCTTGGTTGCAGAGTAGTCAGACTTGACGCATGAATCAAAGTTCCTAACTACATTAGTTATAATCAGTGCGGAATCGAATATCTTCAGTAGTTGATGCATTAATCCTTCAAGGGCTATTGTATCACTGATAATAATCCTAGAAAATTCAGATATATACATTTTAGAAAGCTGATTTTTTTTTTTATTGATATGTATGTTATTTATAATCATCTTTCTAAAAGTGAATGTTAAAGTGTTTTATAAATCATGTACATACCCCATATACAATTAAATGTTTTTCAAAATTATAAATAAATTAATCACTTACCTTAATTGCATTCATACTTTACAGTTTCTAAATTTTGATACCGATCTGAAGAATATTTTCATTAGAGATATTATAACCCAGGCACTAACTTTAACTGAATGTTCTATCGATGTACACTGGTACACCCTATGCTGAATATAAAGTTATATTTCTATAGCAACGTAAATAATTAAATACAACAATCAAAATATACACTGTATAACATTATTGTAAAATAATGTTAATTTTTATATAATTCACAAAGTAAAAACTTATATTTTTGTTAGTAAAATGTATATAAATATATTCAGTATTTTCAAAATATGTTTCACTGAAATACAACTTTTTCTTATGTGTTAGAATAGAAAACCATGTACTATGCACAGAGCTGTGAGCAGTACTCGAAAAAAGTATTTAAGTACTAAATACTAAACACTTCTAAGAAAAGTATTTAAATACTAAGTAAAGTAATACTTTAAATACTTTTTTTTACCTACTTACAGTACCAGTACTAAGTATTTTTTTATGAAATCAGTTAACATATTACAAAAAATGATCGAATTTAGGTATAACATTCTCATCTATGAAGACAGTTAAAGTAGCCCATTAATTTTAAAGTACAATACCTATTTTAAAAAAGTAGTACCTATATTTGTGGAATAAGTGAAGAAGTCTGTCCACATGCGTGTAAAAAAGGCTTCACGCATATAAAATGTTTTAAAATAAACTCCCTAAGACTCCATTGCGTTTTACGCATCGCTATTAGAATTCAGACTTCACATACTGCGATTAATGTTTGTAGCTACTACTTCACGCATTGGAGTAGAAAAATTATTTATTTAGTTCTATAATATTGATGAGCAAGTAGAAATATCTTTTAATAAATAAGATGTTCAACATGTTCATCATAATATACTGCATTACGTATTGATTTATCTTTATTTACTTCAACTATTTAATTAAAACCCCAGTTGACAGTAGTGCACAGAACACATAGAAATATGTTCTGCGCATGCGTGAAGTACTTAGTATTTAAAGTCTTTTAATTACTCTAAATACTTTTAGATACTTTAAGTACCAAAAAGTATTTCAAGTACTTTTTATGAAAAAAAGTATTTTAAGTACAGTACTAAGTACTGGTTTTCAAAAATATTTCAAGTAAAGTATTGTAAATACTGGATGTTTTTAAAGTAATACTTCCAGTACTTTTACTTTAAGTAGTTCCCAGCTCTGACTATGCATATATTTTTCAAATTACATTTCTATTAGTATTCTTTTAAAAAGAATTTTGAAATAAGGAATTTTTAAAATTAAAGCGCACATAAAATGTACCCTATTACTGTCCGTGATGGCAGTATTTAAAACTATAAACAAATTAAACTCTTACCTTATACATGCTTATCATTTTCCAAATTTCATGTAACATCTAGGAATGGTATGGAGAATATTGTAGAATTCAGAACATGAATAAATTTTCGCTGTATGTTCACTCGATAGTACACTTGTGAAAATAAAGTTTTATTACTATAACAACGTAAAATAATGAAATACAACAAATAAATATCATTCTTGTATTACATTATTATGAATGTTTTCTGAAGTCGAGTATAAATCCGAATATACATTAAGAAAATTGGAACATTTAGCAATGGCAAGTGAGGCAAGATGATCGCACCTATTATTTATTTTATTAAAATATATTACCAATTTTATAATGCATGAAGTTGAATTCATACATTTTTATTAATTAATATTGTATGGGATAAAGTTGATATGTGCATATTTGTGTCCATGCCATTTTACTTCCATATTCCACTGAAAAACGGGCCACTGAAAATAGCTTTTTCATTTATAATTATTTTTAAATATTTATAAGCTAGGCTTAGGGGCTCGTAAATCTTTGGCATGATGATAGCACTTCCGGTAAAAACGTAAAAAAAAATGGTGCATAATTAAGCTGCTAAGCCATGATATCAGGCAAGCTATGAAAACGAGTTAAAGGGAAACCGGAGTACCCGGAGAAAACTCTTTTATCCAGTGATATTCATTGCATAAATTCACAATAAAGAATTATTATTATCATTATTATTATAAAGGAGACATGATACACTCGTGGTACCTTCTTTGTTTTATGCTACTTCCTTTCTCTGAAAGAATTGATAAAAATGTAAACATCTTGTATTTCGTATCAGTTTCAATTGTTCTTTTATGTAGTAAATTTCAGTGATAGTATAAAAACACAATATAGTATAAAAAAAACACTTTTTCCATCCTTTCTTCTGTTTTTTAATTTTTTCACGTATTTTTTTCCAACATTTTTATAAAATAATTTACAAAGTATTCATCTTGAAGTTTTTCTAGGTGAAACATGTTTTGTATAGTTTTATGTGATGGATATAAAACGAACAAAGTAAAAAAGAAACAATGTAATTTTAAGAAAACTTTTTTTATTCCGTCCCCCAATTCATAAGGTTTTTACATTTTTCTCGTCTTCGTAATCAACATAATTTAATCATCTTCAATTTTTTATGTGTGCAGGTGCAGTTTGTAGTGTCGTGGTGGTTGAATATTAGACTGGCTGCCTTGTAATAGTCTGCCATTGGATCCTTCGAACTTTCACATACAGAACAGAGATAGCTCTGCCCGAGAGGTGAACTAGTGTACATTCAGAAATGGCGTTTTTGCAATATGTGTATCGACGAAAAAGGGATGCCGGAGAACACAGAGGAAAACCCTTTTACCAAGTGCTATTTATAGTATAAATTCACTACACAAATACGTAAGTATTTGCTTTTATAAGAAAGATACCATATCAGTTTATTAGCAATCGGTTGTAGGTTTCTAACATTTCAATTCAATTTGAAATTAAAGATAAATAAAGGATATAAGATGCGCTTTTGGTTCCAACTTCGTTTTTATCCTTCTTACTTCTTCTCAAAGAATTAATAAAAATATAAACATGAATTTCTTATCGGTTTCAATTGTTCTATATATGTATGTAGTAATTTTCAGTTATGTTATAAAAAAACAATATAATATTAAAATAAAACACTTTTCCATCCTTTCTTATGATTTTTCAATATTTTCACGTATTTTTTATCAACATCTAATAAAAAATTGAGCTGGATAATCACCTTGAATTTCTTCTAGGTTAAACATGTTTTGTATAGTTTTGTCACGGACTTAATAGGAACAAAGTAAAAAAAAACAATGAAATTTAAAGAAAACTTTTTTATTCTTTCCCCCGATTTATAGGTTTTTACATTTTTCTCGTCTTCGTAGTCAACATTCTATAATCATCTTGAATTTTTTGTGTGTGCTGGTGCAGTTTGTATGTAATAGTGTCGTGGTGGTTGACTATTAGACTAGCTGTCTTGTAATAGTCTGCCATTGGATCCTTCGTACTTTCACATACGGAACAGAGATAGCTCTGCCCGAGAGGTGAATTAGTGTACTTTCAGAAACGGCGTGTTTGCAGTATGTGTATCGAGGAAAAAGGGATACCGGAGTACCCAGTGGACAACCGTTTTACCAAATGATATTGATAGCATAAAGTAACTACACAAATATGTAAGTATTTGTGTTTATTAGAAACATAGCGTATGACAGTTTGTTAGCAATCGGCTGTAGGTTTATCCGTATCTAACATTTCAATTCAATTTCAAATTAAAGATAAATAAAGGATACAAGATGCACTCTTGGTTTCTACTTTGTTTTTATCTTTCTTCCTTCTTCTCAAAGAATTGATAAAAATATAAACATGAATTTCAATTGTTATATATATTTGTGGTATTCCTCAATGATAAATAACATAAGATAAAAAAATATATATATTATAAAAGAAAACACTTTTTTCTATCCTTGCTTCTGAAAATTTAATATTTTTTACTCATTTTCTTTTCACCAAATTAATAAAAAATGTAGTTAAGTAATCATCTTGAATTTGTTGTAGGTTAAACACCGATTTATAACAAACAGAAAAAAAAAACATTATTTGTAACGACACAAATTTCTTTTCCCGACCCTAAATCTTAAGGTTTTACATTTTTCTTGTATTCGTTTTGATAAACACGCATAAAGGATACTTGATGCACTCGTGATACCTTTTCCATTTTATCCCAATTCCTTTTTCTCAAAAAAACACACAATATAATATAAAAAAACACTTTTCCATCCTTTCTTATGATTTTTTACATACATTTAATAAAAAATTGAGCTGGTTAATTTTATCTTGAATTTCATCTAGGTTAAACATGTTTCGTATAGTTTTATGTCACGGACTTAATACGGACAACGTAAAAAAAAAATGTAATTTAAAGAAAACTTTTTATTCCGTCCCCCAATTCAGAGGTTTTTACATTTTTTTCGTCTTCGTAGTCAACATAATTTAATCATGTTGAATTTTTTTGTGTGTGCAGATGCAGTTTGTATGTAATAGTGTCGTGGTGGTTGACTATTAGACTGGCTGTCTTGTAATAGTCTGCCATTGGATCCTTCGTACTTTCACTTTCAGATACAGAACAGAGAGAGCTCTGCCCGAGAGGTGAACTAGTGTACTTTCAGAAACGGCGTGTTTGCAGTATGTGTATCGAGGAAAAAGGGATACCGGAGTACCCAGTGGAAAACCGTTTTACCAAGTAATATTGATAGCATAAATTCACTACACAAATACGTAAGTATTTGATTTTATTAGAAAGATACCGTATGACAGTTTAAAGTTAGCAATCGGCTATAGGTTTATCGGTATCTAACATTTTAATTCAATATCAAATTAAAGATAAATAAAGGATACAAGATGCACTTTTGGTTCCTACTTCGTTTTTATCCTTCTTACTTCTTCTCAAAGAATTGATAAAAATATAAACATTATTTTTTTATCGGTTTCAATTGTTATATATATTTGTGGTATTCCTCAATATAAATAATATAAGATAAAAAAAAAATATTATGGACTTAATACGAACAAAGTAAAAAAAATCAGTTATGTTTCAATGTTGTAAAATTTTTTGCAGCCCCGATTGGAAGTGGTTGTTGAAGAAGAGGGATTAGGGGACTTTTGGTTCCAACAAGATGGGGCTACAGCCCACACAGCCCGAAATTCTCTAAACGCTTTAAGATAAATGTTTCCTGGACGTCTAGTGTCTTTGAGAGGTGACGTGGGGTGGCATGCGCAGTCGCCCGATTTAAGCATATGCGACTTCTTTCTTTGGGGATATCTTAAGGAAAAAATGTTCAAACGTCGCCCCAAAACCTGCTAGAAGTAAGGGAGCAGATTGTTGAAGAAGTAAACGCGATTCCCCTCGAAATGTGTCAACGGGCCGTTCAAAACTTCAGAAATCGGATACAGCAATGTATTGCAGCTAACGGCCGCCTTCTTAAAGACATTATTTTTAAAAATTAATGAGTATAAAATGGTAAGTCCTACTGATTTCAAATATATATATATATATATATATATATATATATATATATATATATATATATATATATTTCATATATACCCTGGTTTATTTTTTATAACTCTTCAAAACTGCTCAATTGGTTCTGCCGCAGCCTGTATATATTTGTGGTAATCCTCAATGATAAATAACATAAGATAAAAAAGTATAATAATAAGAAAACACTTTTTCTATCCTTGATTCTGAAAATTTAATATTTTGTACTCATTTTCTTTTCACCAAATTAATAAAAAATGTAGTTAAGAATCATCTTGAATTTGTTCTAGGTACATCGATTTATAACAAACAGAAAAAAAACATTATTTTTTAACGAAACAACTTTTTTTCCCGTACCCCGATTCTTAAGTTTTTACATTTTTCTTGTATTCGTCTTTGATAAACACTCATAAAGGATACTTGATGCACTCGTGATACCTTTTCCGTTTTATCCCACTTCCCTTTTCTCAAAGAATTAATAAAAATGTAAAGATCTTGAATTTCTTATCGGTTTCAATTGTTCTATATACTCATGTAGTAATTTTCAGTAATAGTATAAAAGAACACAATATAATATAAAAAAACACTCTTCCATCCTTTCTTATTTTTCTATATTTTTCATGTATTTTTTAACATTTAATAAATCTGAGCTGGATATTCATCTTGAATTACTTCTAGGTTAAACATGTTTGTTAGTTTTATGTCACGGACATAATACGAACAAAGTAAATAAAAAAACAATATAATTTATAGAAAACTTTTTATTCCGTCCCCCGATTCATAGGTTTTTACGTTTTTCTCGTCTTCGTAGTTAACATAATTTAATCATCTTGAATATTTTTGTGAGTACAGGTGCAGTTTGTATGTAATAGTGTCGTGGTGGTTGACTATTAGACTGGCTGTCTTGTAATAGTCTGCCATTGGATCCTTCGTACTTTCACATACAGAACAGAGATAGTTCTGCCCGAGAGGTGAACTAGTGTACTTTCAGAAACGGCGTGTTTGCAGTGTGTGTATCGAGGAAAAAGTGATATCGGAGTACCCAGTGGAAAACCGCTTTACCAAGTAATATTGATACCATAAATTCACTACACAAATACGGTAAGTATTTGATTTTATTAGAAAGATACCGTATCACAGTTTAAAGTTAGCAATCGGCTTTATCGGTATCTAACATTTTAATTCAATATCAAATTAAAGATAAATAAAGGATACAAGATGCACTTTTGGTTCCTACTTCGTTTTATCCTTCTTCCTTCTTCTCAAAACAACTGATAAAAATATAAACATGATTTTTTTATCGGTTTCAATTGTTATTTATATTTGTGGATTCCTCAATGATAAATAACAAAAGATAAAAAAAAATATTATAAAAGAAAACACTTTTTTCTATTTAATATTTTTTACTCATTTTCTTTTCACCAAATTAATAAAAAATGTAGTTAAGTAATCATCTTGAATTTGTTCTAGGTTGAACACAGATTTATAACAAACCGAAAAAAAAACATTATATTTTATCGAAACACCGTGTTTTTCCCGTCCCGCCCCTTGTATTCGTCTTTGATAAACACGCATAAAGGATACTTGATGCACTCGTAGTGCTTTTTCCGTTTTATCCCGCTTCCTTTTTCTCACAGAATTGATAAAAATTTAAACATCTTGAATTTCTTATCGGTTTCAATTGTTCTATATGCTCATGTAGTAATTTTCAGTAATAGTATAAAAGAACACAATATTATATTAAAAAAAAACACTTTTCCATCTTTTCTATATTTTTCACGTATTTTTTAACATTTAATAAATCTGAGCTGGATATTCATCTTGAATTTCACGGACATAAAACGAACAAAGTAAAAAAAAACAAAACAATATAATTTATAGAAAACTTTTTATTCCGTCCCCCGATTCATAGGTTTTTACGTTTTTCTCGTCTTCGTAGTCAACATAATTTAATCATCTTGAATTTTTTTGTTTGTGCAGGTGCAGTTTGTATGTAATAGTGTCGTGGTGGTTGACTATTAGACTGGCTGTCTTGTAATAGTCTGCCATTGGATCCTACGTACTTTCACCTTTCACATACAGAACAGAGAGAGCTCTGCCCGAGAGGTGAACTAGTGTACTTTCAGAAACGGCGTGTTTGCAGTATGTGTATCGAGGAAAAAGTGATATTGGAGTAACCAGTGGAAAACCGTTTTACCAAGTAATATTGATAGCATAAATTCACTACACAAATACGTAAGTATTTGATTTTATTAGAAAGATACCGTATGACAGTTTGAAGTTAGCAATTGGCTATAGGTTTATCGGTATCTAACATTTTAATTCAATATCAAATTAAAAATAAATAAAGGATACAAGATGCAGTTTTGGTTCCTACTTCGTTTTATCCTTCTTCCTTCTTCTCAAAAGAACTGATAAAAATATAAACATGATTTTTTTATCGGTTTCAATTGTTATTTATATTTGTGGATTCCTCAATGATAAATATAACAAAAGATAAAAAAAATATTATAAAAGAAAACACTTTTTTCTATATAATATTTTTTACTCATTTTCTTTTCACCAAATTAATAAAAAATGTAGTTAAGGAATCATCTTGAATTTGTTGTAGGTTGAACACCGATTTATAACAAACAGAAAAAAAACATTATCTTGTAACGACACAACTTTCTTTTCCCGACCCCAAATCTTAAGGTTTTACATTTTTCTTGTATTCGTTTTGATAAACACGCATAAAGGATACTTGATGCACTCGTAATACCTTTTCCATTTTATCCCAATTCCTTTTTCTCAAAAAAACACACAATATATAAAAAAAAACACTTTTCCATCCTTTCTTATGATTTTTCAATATTTTTCACGTATATTTTACATACATTTAATAAAAAATTGAGCTGGTTAATTTTATTTTGAATTTCATGAACCTTGCTTCTGAAAATTTAATATTTTTTACTCATTTTCTTTTCACCAAATTAATAAAAAATGTAGTTAAGAATCATTTTGAATTTGTTCTAGGTTAAACATCGATTTATAACAAACAGAAAAAACATTATATTTTAACGAAACAACTTTTTTTCCCGTACCCCGATTATTAAGTTTTTACATTTTTCTTGTATTCGTCTTTGATAAACACTCATAAAGGATACTTGATGCACTCGTGATACCTTTCGGTTTTATCCCACTTCCTTTTTCTCAAAGAATTAATAAATAAATGTAAACATCTTGAATTTATTATCGGTTTCAATTGTTCTATACACTCATGTAGTAATTTTCAGTAATAGTATAAAAGAACACAATATAATATAAAAAAAACACTCTTCCATCCTTTCTTATTTTTCTATATTTTTCATGTATTTTTTAACATTTAATAAATCTGAGCTGGATATTCATCTTGAATTACTTCTAGGTTAAACATGTTTGTTAGTTTTATGTCACGGACATAATACGAACAAAGTAAATAAAAAAACAATATAATTTATAGAAAACTTTTTATTCCGTCCCCCGATTCATAGGTTTTTACGTTTTTCTCGTCGTCGTAGTCAACATAATTTAATCATCTTGAATTTTTTTGTTTGTGCAGGTGCAGTTTGTATGTAATAGTGTCGTGGTGGTTGACTATTAGACTGGCTGTCTTGTAATAGTCTGCCATTGGATCCTTCGTACTTTCACATACAGAACAGAGATAGCTCTGCCCGAGAGGTGAACTAGTGTACTTTCAGAAACGGCGTGTTTGCAGTATGTGTATCGAGGAAAAAGGGATACCGGAGTACCCAGTGGAAAACCGTTTTACCAAGTAATAGTGATAGCATAAATTCACTACACAAATTCGTAAGTATTTGATTTTATTAGAAAGATACCGTATGACAGTTTAAAGTTAGCAATCGGCTATAGGTTTATCGGTGTCTAACATTTTAATTCAATATCAAATTAAAGATAAATAAATGATACAAGATGCACTCTTGGTTCCTACTTCGTTTCATCCTTCTTCCTTCTTCTGAAAAGAACTGATAAAAATATAAAAATGATTTTTTTGTCGGTTTCAATTGTTATTTATATTTGTGGATTCCTCAATGATAAGTAGCAAAAGATTAAAAAAATATTATAAAAGAAAACACTTTTTTTTTAATCTTCTTTTCTTTTCTTTTCACCAAATTAATAAAAAATGTAGTTAAGTAATCATCTTGAATTTGTTCTAGGTTGAACACCGATTTATAACAAACCGAAAAAACACATTATATTTTATCGAAATACCGTGTTTTTCCCGTCCCGCCCCTTGTATTCGTCTTTGATAAACACGCATAAAGGATACTTGATGCACTCGTGGTGCTTTTTCCGTTTTATCCCGCTTCCTTTTTCTCAAAGAAATGATAAAAATTTAAACATCTTGAATTTCTTATCGGTTTCAATTGTTCTATAAGCTTATGTAGTAATTTTCCCTAATAGTCTAAAAAAACACAATATAATATAAAAAAAAAACACTTTTCCATCCTTTCTTATGATTTTTAAATATTTTTCACGTATTTTTACCTTCCGTCACCTTTAGGTAAGGAGGGTATTGTCTTTGGTCAAAAAATTCAATGATGAGTTTTTACTGAATAAGCACGTTTTAGGGTCCGTATGTATGTGTGTCTGTGTGTCTGTGTGTCCGTGTGTCTATGTGTGTGACAAAACTTCCGGATTCCATAACTTCAATACCACGATTCCAAAAATTATAATTTTTTCGTATTCTTCAAGTTTACATCCAGAAGAACAACTGATTAGATTTTGGTTATAATTGGTCAACCGGAAGTAGTCTCATTTGAAGATTTAAAAGTTAAATTTGATTTATTGACATTTAACGATATTATAACTTAAAGAATATATTATTCTCTATACGATTTGATTACAATTTATACTTCATATTCAATAGATACAGAGTTAAAGAATTTTAAAGAAATTAAATTTTATAATTCAGCCAGCTATGCCAAACTTGAGAACTAGTAATATATTCATATAATTCAAATTGACAGATGTCAGTATCAATAAAAAGTAAATTAATGTGGCAGATATGAGGATATTGAAGTAGATATTGGGGAATACACGGAAAGATACGGTAAGAAAATAACTCTAGTGTTACAAGTTTTTAGAAAGATACAAGAAAAACGATTACATTGGTTTGAACATGTCATGAGGAGAAATGAAGAATTATATTGGAACAAGAATGAATAGTTTAGTAATAGGACGTTAAAGAAACAAAGGAAGACCAAAGATAAGATGGAAGGACTGTATTGCGGAAGATTTGAGAGAAAAGGAACTGAATGAGAACGACATGCAAAAATAACGACCCCTAACGAATGGGAAAAGCTAAAGAAGAAGAAGATGCCAGTGTCAAGTGCAATTTGAATAGTTTGTTGTTGTACTGGAAATTTAGAATCTTTTGTAAGAAAAATTATGGAATTTATACATTATACACGAGAATGACAGAAGGTATTGTGCTGGCCACAACAGATTTTTTAATATTTAATAAAGAATTGAGCTAGATTCTTGAATTTCTTCTAGATTAAACACATGTTTTGTATAGTTTTATGTCACGGATTAATACGAACAAAGTAAAAAAAAAACAATGGAATTTAAAGAAAACTTTTTATTCCGTCCCCCGATTCATAGGTTTTTACATTTTTCTCGTTTTCGTAGTCAACATAATTTAATCATCTTGAATTTTTTTGTGGGTGCAGGTGCAGTTTGTATGTAATAGTGACGTGGTGGTTGACTTATTAGACTTGGCTGTCTTGTGATAGTCTGCGATTGGATCCTTCGTACTTTCACAAATAGAACAGGGATAGCTCTGCTCGAGAGGTGAACTAGTGTACTTTCAGAAACGGCGTGTTTGCAGTATGTGTATCGACGAAAAAGGTATACCGGAGTACTCAGAGGAAAACCCTTTTACCAAATGATATTGATAGCATAAACTCACTACACAAATACGTAAATGTTTGTTTTTATTAGAAAGAAACCCTATCACAGTTTGTTAGCAGTCGGTTGTAGGTTTCTAACATTTCAATTCAATTTGAAATTAAAGATAAATAAGGGATACAAGATGAACTTTTGTTTCCTATTTCGTTTTTATACTTCTTCCTTCTTCTCAAAGAATTGATAAAAATATAAACATGAATTTCTTATCGGTTTCAATTGTTATATATATATATATATATATATATATATATATATATATATATATATATATATATATATATATATTTGTGGTATCACTGATAACATAAGACAAAAAAACAAAACATTATAAAAAAAAACTTTATATTCTTGCTTCTGAAATTTTAATATTTTTTACTCATTTCCTTTTCAACAGATTAATAAAAAATGTAGCTCTTGAATTTTCTTTTAGGTTATATTTATAACGAACATAGAAAAAAAAATAATAAATAAACTTTTTTATCCCATCCTTCGATTCTTAAGTTTTTACGTTTTTCTTGTATTCGTCTAAGATAAATACGCATAAAGGATACATGGCGCACTCGTGGTACCTTCTTCGTTTTATCCTACTTCGTTTTATTCAAAGAATTGATAAAAATGTAAACATCTAGAATTGGTTTCGATTGTTTTATATATTTATGTAGTATTTTTTAGTGATAATATATAAAAAAACACTTTTTCCATCCTATCTTCTGTTTTTTTAATATTTTCACGTATTTTTTCCAACATTTTTCATCTTGAAGTTTTTC
This sequence comes from Harpalus rufipes, assembly GCA_951394225.1. Classification (NCBI taxonomy): domain Eukaryota; kingdom Metazoa; phylum Arthropoda; class Insecta; order Coleoptera; family Carabidae; genus Harpalus; species Harpalus rufipes. The sequence goes on along the minus strand of OX596282.1, from coordinate 18,446,305 downwards.
TAGGTGAAACATGTTTTGTATAGTTTTATGTGACGGATATAAAACGAACAAAGTAAAAACAAAACAATGTAATTTTAAGAAAACTTCTTTTATTCCGTCTCCCAATTCATAAGGTTTATACATTTTTCTCGTCTTCGTAATCAACATAATTTAATCATCTTCAATTTTTTGTGTGCAGGTGCAGTTTGTATGTAATAGTGTCGTGGTGGTTGAATATTAGACTGGCTGTCTTGTAATAGTCTGCCATTGGATCCTTCGTACTTTCACATACAGAACAGAGATAGCTTTGCCCGAGAGGTGAACTAGTGTACATTCAGAAACGGCGTTTTTGCAATATGTGTATCAACAAAAAAAGGGATGCCGGAGAACACAGAGGAAAACCCTTTTACCAAGTGCTGTTTATAGTATAAATTCACTACACAAATACGTAAGTATTTGCTTTTATAAGATACCGTACGACAGTTTTAAGTTAGCAATCGGCTGTAGGTTTATCGGTATCTAACATTTCAATTCAATTTCAAATTAAAGATAAATAAAGGATACAAGATGCACTTTTGGTTTCTACTTTGTTTTTATCCTTCTTCCTTCTTCTCAAAGAATTGATAAAAATATAAACATAAATTTCTTATCGGTTTCAATTGTTCTATATATTTATGTAGTATTTTTCAGTTATATTAAAAAAAAAACACTTTTCCATCCTTTCTTATGATTTTTCAATATTTATCACTTTTTACCAAAATTTAATAAAAAATTGAGCTGGATAATCATCTTGAATTTCTTCTAGGTTAAACATGTTTTGTATAGTTTTGTCACCGACTTAATACGAACAAAAAAAAAACAATGTAATTTAAAGAAAACTTTTTTATTGTCCCCCGATTCATAGGTTTTTACATTTTTCTCGTCTTCGTAGTCAACATAATTTAATCATGTTGAATTTTTTTGTGTGTGCAGATGCAGTTTGTATGTAATAGTGTCGTGGTGGTTGACTATTAGACTGGCTGTCTTGTAACTTGTAATAGTCTGCCATTGGATCCTTCGTACATTCACTTTCACATACAGAACAGAGATAGCTCTGCCCGAGAGGTGAACTAGTGTACTTTCAGAAACTTTCAGGAGGACACATTAGAATATAAAAGTATGAAAATTTAATAAATGCTATAAGATTGGGACCGCTCCATCACTGACTTTGTAAATTAAGGTATTATAAATAATTCTTCGAAAGATAAAGCGTTTTTGTCGAAAAGGTTTCATTGTAAGCAATTTAAAAATGTAAGATAACGTAGACGGCTAACGTGTGTCTATCAGACACCCATAAAAATCTGCAAGCGTCTATACGGACATACGGGTATTAGTATATGTGCCAATGTTCTACACACCGCACCGAATTTTTGTAATTTGTAAGAATATAAGTTTTTTATATGATTTATACTTTCCCTAATTTATGTTTTTCAATACAGTACAAATAACACACGTGTCCGTCAGAAACGATGTAACCGGATTTGTTTAAAAAAATTACTCGTAATATTTTTTTCATAAAAAATTTAAAAAAGTCATAACTATTTCAATTTATAATCATGGTAACAGCAATTTAGTATTTTTAAAATATCAAATGAATTTTGAATATGTGTATGATTTTAAAATGGTAACAAATAAAGATCCTACCTTTTTATGGATCGAGTCTACCATCCACGTAAGTGGGCATGCAAAGATATCAACATACCAGGCATTAGCCGTGGTCGCATGCGACGATCTGACCAGTTGTCCAACCTTGGTTGCAGAGTAGTCAGACTTGACGCATGAATCAAAGTTCCTAACTACATTAGTTATAATCAGTGCGGAATCGAATATCTTCAGTAGTTGATGCATTAATCCTTCAAGGGCTATTGTATCACTGATAATAATCCTAGAAAATTCAGATATACACATTTTAGAAAGCTGATTTTTTTTTTATTGATATGTATGTTATTTATAATCATCTTTCTAAAAGTGAATGTTAAAGTGTTTTATAAATCATGTACATACCCCATATACAATTAAATGTTTTTCAAAATTATAAATAAATTAATCACTTACCTTAATTGCATTCATACTTTACAGTTTCTAAATTTTGATACCGATCTGAAGAATATTTTCATTAGAGATATTATAACCCAGGCACTAACTTTAACTGAATGTTCTATCGATGTACACTGGTACACCCTATGCTGAATATAAAGTTATATTTCTATAGCAACGTAAATAATTAAATACAACAATCAAAATATACACTGTATAACATTATTGTAAAATAATGTTAATTTTTATATAATTCACAAAGTAAAAACTTATATTTTTGTTAGTAAAATGTATATAAATATATTCAGTATTTTCAAAATATGTTTCACTGAAATACAACTTTTTCTTATGTGTTAGAATAGAAAACCATGTACTATGCACAGAGCTGTGAGCAGTACTCGAAAAAAGTATTTAAGTACTAAATACTAAACACTTCTAAGAAAAGTATTTAAATACTAAGTAAAGTAATACTTTAAATACTTTTTTTTACCTACTTACAGTACCAGTACTAAGTATTTTTTTATGAAATCAGTTAACATATTACAAAAAATGATCGAATTTAGGTATAACATTCTCATCTATGAAGACAGTTAAAGTAGCCCATTAATTTTAAAGTACAATACCTATTTTAAAAAAGTAGTACCTATATTTGTGGAATAAGTGAAGAAGTCTGTCCACATGCGTGTAAAAAGGCTTCACGCATATAAAATGTTTTAAAATAAACTCCCTAAGACTCCATTGCGTTTTACGCATCGCTATTAGAATTCAGACTTCACATACTGCGATTAATGTTTGTAGCTACTACTTCACGCATTGGAGTAGAAAAATTATTTATTTAGTTCTATAATATTGATGAGCAAGTAGAAATATCTTTTAATAAATAAGATGTTCAACATGTTCATCATAATATACTGCATTACGTATTGATTTATCTTTATTTACTTCAACTATTTAATTAAAACCCCAGTTGACAGTAGTGCACAGAACACATAGAAATATGTTCTGCGCATGCGTGAAGTACTTAGTATTTAAAGTCTTAATTACTCTAAATACTTTTAGATACTTTAAGTACCAAAAAGTATTTCAAGTACTTTTTATGAAAAAAAGTATTTTAAGTACAGTACTAAGTACTGATTTTCAAAAATATTTCAAGTAAAGTATTGTAAATACTGGATGTTTTTAAAGTAATACTTCCAGTACTTTTACTTTAAGTAGTTCCCAGCTCTGACTATGCATATATTTTTCAAATTATATTTCTATTAGTATTCTTTTAAAAAGAATTTTGAAATAAGGAATTTTTAAAATTAAAGCGCACATAAAATGTACCCTATTACTGTCCGTGATTGCAGTATTTTAAAACTATAAACAAATTAAACTCTTACCTTATACATGCTTATCATTTTCCAAATTTCATGTAACATCTAGGAATGGTATGGAGAATATTGTAGAATTCAGAACATGAATAAATTTTCGCTGTATGTTCACTCGATAGTACACTTGTGAAAATAAAGTTTTATTACTATAACAACGTAAAATAATGAAATACAACAAATAAATATCATTCTTGTATTACATTATTATGAATGTTTTCTGAAGTCGAGTATAAATCCGAATATACATTAAGAAAATTGGAACATTTAGCAATGGCAAGTGAGGCAAGATGATCGCACCTATTATTTATTTTATTAAAATATATTACCAATTTTATAATGCATGAAGTTGAATTCATACATTTTTATTAATTAATATTGTATGGGATAAAGTTGATATGTGCATATTTGTGTCCATGCCATTTTACTTCCATATTCCACTGAAAAACGGGCCACTGAAAATAGCTTTTTCATTTATAATTATTTTTAAATATTTATAAGCTAGGCTTAGGGGCTCGTAAATCTTTGGCATGATGATAGCACTTCCGGTAAAAACGTAAAAGAAAATGGTGCATAATTAAGCTGCTAAGCCATGATATCAGGCAAGCTATGAAAACGAGTTAAAGGGAAACCGGAGTACCCGGAGAAAACTCTTTTATCAAGTGATATTCATTGCATAAATTCACAATAAAGAATTATTATTATCATTATTATTATAAAGGAGACATGATACACTCGTGGTACCTTCTTTGTTTTATGCTACTTCCTTTCTCTGAAAGAATTGATAAAAATGTAAACATCTTGTATTTCGTATCAGTTTCAATTGTTCTTTTATGTAGTAAATTTCAGTGATAGTATAAAAACACAATATAGTATAAAAAAAACACTTTTTCCATCCTTTCTTCTGTTTTTTAATTTTTTCACGTATTTTTTTCCAACATTTTTATAAAATAATTTACAAAGTATTCATCTTGAAGTTTTTCTAGGTGAAACATGTTTTGTATAGTTTTATGTGATGGATATAAAACGAACAAAGTAAAAAAGAAACAATGTAATTTTAAGAAAACTTTTTTTATTCCGTCCCCCAATTCATAAGGTTTTTACATTTTTTTCGTCTTCGTAATCAACATAATTTAATCATCTTCAATTTTTTATGTGTGCAGGTGCAGTTTGTAGTGTCGTGGTGGTTGAATATTAGACTGGCTGCCTTGTAATAGTCTGCCATTGGATCCTTCGAACTTTCACATACAGAACAGAGATAGCTCTGCCCGAGAGGTGAACTAGTGTACATTCAGAAATGGCGTTTTTGCAATATGTGTATCGACGAAAAAGGGATGCCGGAGAACACAGAGGAAAACCCTTTTACCAAGTGCTATTTATAGTATAAATTCACTACACAAATACGTAAGTATTTGCTTTTATAAGAAAGATACCATATCAGTTTATTAGCAATCGGTTGTAGGTTTCTAACATTTCAATTCAATTTGAAATTAAAGATAAATAAAGGATATAAGATGCGCTTTTGGTTCCAACTTCGTTTTTATCCTTCTTACTTAATTAATAAAAATATAAACATGAATTTCTTATCGGTTTCAATTGTTCTATATATGTATGTAGTAATTTTCAGTTATGTTATAAAAAAACAATATAATATTAAAATAAAACACTTTTCCATCCTTTCTTATGATTTTTCAATATTTTCACGTATTTTTTATCAACATCTAATAAAAAATTGAGCTGGATAATCACCTTGAATTTCTTCTAGGTTAAACATGTTTTGTATAGTTTTGTCACGGACTTAATAGGAACAAAGTAAAAAAAAACAATGAAATTTAAAGAAAACTTTTTTATTCTTTCCTCCGATTTATAGGTTTTTACATTTTTCTCGTCTTCGTAGTCAACATTCTATAATCATCTTGAATTTTTTGTGTGTGCTGGTGCAGTTTGTATGTAATAGTGTCGTGGTGGTTGACTATTAGACTAGCTGTCTTGTAATAGTCTGCCATTGGATCCTTCGTACTTTCACATACGGAACAGAGATAGCTCTGCCCGAGAGGTGAATTAGTGTACTTTCAGAAACGGCGTGTTTGCAGTATGTGTATCGAGGAAAAAGGGATACCGGAGTACCCAGTGGACAACCGTTTTACCAAATGATATTGATAGCATAAAGTAACTACAGAAATATGTAAGTATTTGTGTTTATTAGAAAGATAGCGTATGACAGTTTGTTAGCAATCGGCTGTAGGTTTATCCGTATCTAACATTTCAATTCAATTTCAAATTAAAGATAAATAAAGGATACAAGATGCACTCTTGGTTTCTACTTTGTTTTTATCTTTCTTCCTTCTTCTCAAAGAATTGATAAAAATATAAACATGAATTTCAATTGTTATATATATTTGTGGTATTCCTCAATGATAAATAACATAAGATAAAAAATATATATATTATAAAAGAAAACACTTTTTTCTATCCTTGCTTCTGAAAATTTAATATTTTTTACTCATTTTCTTTTCACCAAATTAATAAAAAATGTAGTTAAGTAATCATCTTGAATTTGTTGTAGGTTAAACACCGATTTATAACAAACAGAAAAAAACATTATATTGTAACGACACAAATTTCTTTTCCCGACCCTAAATCTTAAGGTTTTACATTTTTCTTGTATTCGTTTTGATAAACACGCATAAAGGATACTTGATGCACTCGTGATACCTTTTCCATTTTATCCCAATTACTTTTTCTCAAAAAAACACACAATATAATATAAAAAAACACTTTTCCATCCTTTCTTATGATTTTTTACATACATTTAATAAAAAATTGAGCTGGTTAATTTTATCTTGAATTTCATCTAGGTTAAACATGTTTCGTATAGTTTTATGTCACGGACTTAATACGGACAACGTAAAAAAAAACAATGTAATTTAAAGTAAACTTTTTATTCCGTCCCCAATTCAGAGGTTTTTACATTTTTCTCGTCTTCGTAGTCAACATAATTTAATCATGTTGAATTTTTTTGTGTGTGCAGATGCAGTTTGTATGTAATAGTGTCGTGGTGGTTGACTATTAGACTGGCTGTCTTGTAATGGTCTGCCATTGGATCCTTCGTACTTTCACTTTCACATACAGAACAGAGAGAGCTCTGCCCGAGAGGTGAACTAGTGTACTTTCAGAAACGGCGTGTTTGCAGTATGTGTATCGAGGAAAAAGGGATACCGGAGTACCCAGTGGAAAACCGTTTTACCAAGTATTATTGATAGCATAAATTCACTACACAAATACGTAAGTATTTGATTTTATTAGAAAGATACCGTATGACAGTTTAAAGTTAGCAATCGGCTATAGGTTTATCGGTATCTAACATTTTAATTCAATATCAAATTAAAGATAAATAAAGGATACAAGATGCACTTTTGGTTCCTACTTCGTTTTTATCCTTCTTACTTCTTCTCAAAGAATTGATAAAAATATAAACATTATTTTTTTATCGGTTTCAATTGTTATATATATTTGTGGTATTCCTCAATATAAATAATATAAGATAAAAAAAAAATATTATGGACTTAATACGAACAAAGTAAAAAAAATCAGTTATGTTTCAATGTTGTAAAATTTTTTGCAGCCCCGATTGGAAGTGGTTGTTGAAGAAGAGGGATTAGGGGACTTTTGGTTCCAACAAGATGGGGCTACAGCCCACACAGCCCGAAATTCTCTAAACGCTTTAAGATAAATGTTTCCTGGACGTCTAGTGTCTTTGAGAGGTGACGTGGGGTGGCATGCGCAGTCGCCCGATTTAAGCATATGCGACTTCTTTCTTTGGGGATATCTTAAGGAAAAAATGTTCAAACGTCGCCCCAAAACCTGCTAGAAGTAAGGGAGCAGATTGTTGAAGAAGTAAACGCGATTCCCCTCGAAATGTGTCAACGGGCCGTTCAAAACTTCAGAAATCGGATACAGCAATGTATTGCAGCTAACGGCCGCCTTCTTAAAGACATTATTTTTAAAAATTAATGAGTATAAAATGGTAAGTCCTACTGATTTCAAATATATATATATATATATATATATATATATATATATATATATATATATATATATATATATATATTTCATATATACCCTGGTTTATTTTTTATAACTCTTCAAAACTGCTCAATTGGTTCTGCCGCAGCCTGTATATATTTGTGGTAATCCTCAATGATAAATAACATAAGATAAAAAAGTATAATAATAAGAAAACACTTTTTCTATCCTTGATTTTGAAAATTTAATATTTTGTACTCATTTTCTTTTCACCAAATTAATAAAAAATGTAGTTAAGAATCATCTTGAATTTGTTCTAGGTACATCGATTTATAACAAACAGAAAAAAAACATTATTTTTTAACGAAACAACTTTTTTTCCCGTACCCCGATTCTTAAGTTTTTACATTTTTCTTGTATTCGTCTTTGATAAACACTCATAAAGGATACTTGATGCACTCGTGATACCTTTTCCGTTTTATCCCACTTCCCTTTTCTCAAAGAATTAATAAAAATGTAAAGATCTTGAATTTCTTATCGGTTTCAATTGTTCTATATACTCATGTAGTAATTTTCAGAAATAGTATAAAAGAACACAATATAATATAAAAAAACACTCTTCCATCCTTTCTTATTTTTCTATATTTTTCATGTATTTTTTAACATTTAATAAATCTGAGCTGGATATTCATCTTGAATTACTTCTAGGTTAAACATGTTTGTTAGTTTTATGTCACGGACATAATACGAACAAAGTAAATAAAAAAACAATATAATTTATAGAAAACTTTTTATTCCGTCCCCCGATTCATAGGTTTTTACGTTTTTCTCGTCTTCGTAGTCAACATAATTTAATCATCTTGAATATTTTTGTGAGTACAGGTGCAGTTTGTATGTAATAGTGTCGTGGTGGTTGACTATTAGACTGGCTGTCTTGTAATAGTCTGCCATTGGATCCTTCGTACTTTCACATACAGAACAGAGATAGTTCTGCCCGAGAGGTGAACTAGTGTACTTTCAGAAACGGCGTGTTTGCAGTGTGTGTATCGAGGAAAAAGTGATATCGGAGTACCCAGTGGAAAACCGCTTTACCAAGTAATATTGATACCATAAATTCACTACACAAATACGGTAAGTATTTGATTTTATTAGAAAGATACCGTATCACAGTTTAAAGTTAGCAATCGGCTTTATCGGTATCTAACATTTTAATTCAATATCAAATTAAAGATAAATAAAGGATACAAGATGCACTTTTGGTTCCTACTTCGTTTTATCCTTCTTCCTTCTTCTCAAAACAACTGATAAAAATATAAACATGATTTTTTTATCGGTTTCAATTGTTATTTATATTTGTGGATTCCTCAATGATAAATAACAAAAGATAAAAAAAAATATTATAAAAGAAAACACTTTTTTCTATTTAATATTTTTTACTCATTTTCTTTTCACCAAATTAATAAAAAATGTAGTTAAGTAATCATCTTGAATTTGTTCTAGGTTGAACACAGATTTATAACAAACCGAAAAAAAAACATTATATTTTATCGAAACACCGTGTTTTTCCCGTCCCGCCCCTTGTATTCGTCTTTGATAAACACGCATAAAGGATACTTGATGCACTCGTAGTGCTTTTTCCGTTTTATCCCGCTTCCTTTTTCTCACAGAATTGATAAAAATTTAAACATCTTGAATTTCTTATCGGTTTCAATTGTTCTATATGCTCATGTAGTAATTTTCAGTAATAGTATAAAAGAACACAATATTATATTAAAAAAAAACACTTTTCCATCTTTTCTATATTTTTCACGTATTTTTTAACATTTAATAAATCTGAGCTGGATATTCATCTTGAATTTCACGGACATAAAACGAACAAAGTAAAAAAAAACAAAACAATATAATTTATAGAAAACTTTTTATTCCGTCCCCCGATTCATAGGTTTTTACGTTTTTCTCGTCTTCGTAGTCAACATAATTTAATCATCTTGAATTTTTTTGTTTGTGCAGGTGCAGTTTGTATGTAATAGTGTCGTGGTGGTTGACTATTAGACTGGCTGTCTTGTAATAGTCTGCCATTGGATCCTACGTACTTTCACCTTTCACATACAGAACAGAGAGAGCTCTGCCCGAGAGGTGAACTAGTGTACTTTCAGAAACGGCGTGTTTGCAGTATGTGTATCGAGGAAAAAGTGATATTGGAGTAACCAGTGGAAAACCGTTTTACCAAGTAATATTGATAGCATAAATTCACTACACAAATACGTAAGTATTTGATTTTATTAGAAAGATACCGTATGACAGTTTGAAGTTAGCAATTGGCTATAGGTTTATCGGTATCTAACATTTTAATTCAATATCAAATTAAAAATAAATAAAGGATACAAGATGCAGTTTTGGTTCCTACTTCGTTTTATCCTTCTTCCTTCTTCTCAAAAGAACTGATAAAAATATAAACATGATTTTTTTATCGGTTTCAATTGTTATTTATATTTGTGGATTCCTCAATGATAAATATAACAAAAGATAAAAAAAATATTATAAAAGAAAACACTTTTTTCTATATAATATTTTTTACTCATTTTCTTTTCACCAAATTAATAAAAAATGTAGTTAAGGAATCATCTTGAATTTGTTGTAGGTTGAACACCGATTTATAACAAACAGAAAAAAAACATTATCTTGTAACGACACAACTTTCTTTTCCCGACCCCAAATCTTAAGGTTTTACATTTTTCTTGTATTCGTTTTGATAAACACGCATAAAGGATACTTGATGCACTCGTAATACCTTTTCCATTTTATCCCAATTCCTTTTTCTCAAAAAAACACACAATATATAAAAAAAAACACTTTTCCATCCTTTCTTATGATTTTTCAATATTTTTCACGTATATTTTACATACATTTAATAAAAAATTGAGCTGGTTAATTTTATTTTGAATTTCATGAACCTTGCTTCTGAAAATTTAATATTTTTTACTCATTTTCTTTTCACCAAATTAATAAAAAATGTAGTTAAGAATCATTTTGAATTTGTTCTAGGTTAAACATCGATTTATAACAAACAGAAAAAACATTATATTTTAACGAAACAACTTTTTTTCCCGTACCCCGATTATTAAGTTTTTACATTTTTCTTGTATTCGTCTTTGATAAACACTCATAAAGGATACTTGATGCACTCGTGATACCTTTCGGTTTTATCCCACTTCCTTTTTCTCAAAGAATTAATAAATAAATGTAAACATCTTGAATTTATTATCGGTTTCAATTGTTCTATACACTCATGTAGTAATTTTCAGTAATAGTATAAAAGAACACAATATAATATAAAAAAAACACTCTTCCATCCTTTCTTATTTTTCTATATTTTTCATGTATTTTTTAACATTTAATAAATCTGAGCTGGATATTCATCTTGAATTACTTCTAGGTTAAACATGTTTGTTAGTTTTATGTCACGGACATAATACGAACAAAGTAAATAAAAAAACAATATAATTTATAGAAAACTTTTTATTCCGTCCCCCGATTCATAGGTTTTTACGTTTTTCTCGTCGTCGTAGTCAACATAATTTAATCATCTTGAATTTTTTTGTTTGTGCAGGTGCAGTTTGTATGTAATAGTGTCGTGGTGGTTGACTATTAGACTGGCTGTCTTGTAATAGTCTGCCATTGGATCCTTCGTACTTTCACATACAGAACAGAGATAGCTCTGCCCGAGAGGTGAACTAGTGTACTTTCAGAAACGGCGTGTTTGCAGTATGTGTATCGAGGAAAAAGGGATACCGGAGTACCCAGTGGAAAACCGTTTTACCAAGTAATAGTGATAGCATAAATTCACTACACAAATTCGTAAGTATTTGATTTTATTAGAAAGATACCGTATGACAGTTTAAAGTTAGCAATCGGCTATAGGTTTATCGGTGTCTAACATTTTAATTCAATATCAAATTAAAGATAAATAAATGATACAAGATGCACTCTTGGTTCCTACTTCGTTTCATCCTTCTTCCTTCTTCTGAAAAGAACTGATAAAAATATAAAAATGATTTTTTTGTCGGTTTCAATTGTTATTTATATTTGTGGATTCCTCAATGATAAGTAGCAAAAGATTAAAAAAATATTATAAAAGAAAACACTTTTTTTTTAATCTTCTTTTCTTTTCTTTTCACCAAATTAATAAAAAATGTAGTTAAGTAATCATCTTGAATTTGTTCTAGGTTGAACACCGATTTATAACAAACCGAAAAAACACATTATATTTTATCGAAATACCGTGTTTTTCCCGTCCCGCCCCTTGTATTCGTCTTTGATAAACACGCATAAAGGATACTTGATGCACTCGTGGTGCTTTTTCCGTTTTATCCCGCTTCCTTTTTCTCAAAGAAATGATAAAAATTTAAACATCTTGAATTTCTTATCGGTTTCAATTGTTCTATAAGCTTATGTAGTAATTTTCCCTAATAGTCTAAAAAAACACAATATAATATAAAAAAAAAAAACACTTTTCCATCCTTTCTTATGATTTTTAAATATTTTTCACGTATTTTTACCTTCCGTCACCTTTAGGTAAGGAGGGTATTGTCTTTGGTCAAAAAATTCAATGATGAGTTTTTACTGAATAAGCACGTTTTAGGGTCCGTATGTATGTGTGTCTGTGTGTCTGTGTGTCCGTGTGTCTATGTGTGTGACAAAACTTCCGGATTCCATAACTTCAATACCACGATTCCAAAAATTATAATTTTTTCGTATTCTTCAAGTTTACATCCAGAAGAACAACTGATTAGATTTTGGTTATAATTGGTCAACCGGAAGTAGTCTCATTTGAAGATTTAAAAGTTAAATTTGATTTATTGACATTTAACGATATTATAACTTAAAGAATATATTATTCTCTATACGATTTGATTACAATTTATACTTCATATTCAATAGATACAGAGTTAAAGAATTTTAAAGAAATTAAATTTTATAATTCAGCCAGCTATGCCAAACTTGAGAACTAGTAATATATTCATATAATTCAAATTGACAGATGTCAGTATCAATAAAAAGTAAATTAATGTGGCAGATATGAGGATGTTGAAGTAGATATTGGGGAATACACGGAAAGATACGGTAAGAAAATAACTCTAGTGTTACAAGTTTTTAGAAAGATACAAGAAAAACGATTACATTGGTTTGAACATGTCATGAGGAGAAATGAAGAATTATATTGGAACAAGAATGAATAGTTTAGTAATAGGACGTTAAAGAAACAAAGGAAGACCAAAGATAAGATGGAAGGACTGTATTGCGGAAGATTTGAGAGAAAAGGAACTGAATGAGAACGACATGCAAAAATAACGACCCCTAACGAATGGGAAAAGCTAAAGAAGAAGAAGATGCCAGTGTCAAGTGCAATTTGAATAGTTTGTTGTTGTACTGGAAATTTAGAATCTTTTGTAAGAAAAATTATGGAATTTATACATTATACACGAGAATGACAGAAGGTATTGTGCTGGCCACAACAGATTTTTTAATATTTAATAAAGAATTGAGCTAGATTCTTGAATTTCTTCTAGATTAAACACATGTTTTGTATAGTTTTATGTCACGGATTAATACGAACAAAGTAAAAAAAAAACAATGGAATTTAAAGAAAACTTTTTATTCCGTCCCCCGATTCATAGGTTTTTACATTTTTCTCGTTTTCGTAGTCAACATAATTTAATCATCTTGAATTTTTTTGTGGGTGCAGGTGCAGTTTGTATGTAATAGTGACGTGGTGGTTGACTTATTAGACTTGGCTGTCTTGTGATAGTCTGCGATTGGATCCTTCGTACTTTCACAAATAGAACAGGGATAGCTCTACTCGAGAGGTGAACTAGTGTACTTTCAGAAACGGCGTGTTTGCAGTATGTGTATCGACGAAAAAGGTATACCGGAGTACTCAGAGGAAAACCCTTTTACCAAATGATATTGATAGCATAAACTCACTACACAAATACGTAAATGTTTGTTTTTATTAGAAAGAAACCCTATCACAGTTTGTTAGCAGTCGGTTGTAGGTTTCTAACATTTCAATTCAATTTGAAATTAAAGATAAATAAGGGATACAAGATGAACTTTTGTTTCCTATTTCGTTTTTATACTTCTTCCTTCTTCTCAAAGAATTGATAAAAATATAAACATGAATTTCTTATCGGTTTCAATTGTTATATATATATATATATATATATATATATATATATATATATATATATATATATATATATATATATTTGTGGTATCACTGATAACATAAGACAAAAAAACAAAACATTATAAAAAAAAACTTTATATTCTTGCTTCTGAAATTTTAATATTTTTTACTCATTTCCTTTTCAACAGATTAATAAAGAATGTAGCTCTTGAATTTTCTTTTAGGTTATATTTATAACGAACATAGAAAAAAAAATAATAAATAAACTTTTTTATCCCATCCTTCGATTCTTAAGTTTTTACGTTTTTCTTGTATTCGTCTAAGATAAATACGCATAAAGGATACATGGCGCACTCGTGGTACCTTCTTCGTTTTATCCTACTTCGTTTTATTCAAAGAATTGATAAAAATGTAAACATCTAGAATTGGTTTCGATTGTTTTATATATTTATGTAGTATTTTTTAGTGATAATATATAAAAAAACACTTTTTCCATCCTATCTTCTGTTTTTTTAATATTTTCACGTATTTTTTCTAACATTTTTCATCTTGAAGTTTTTCTAGGTGAAACATGTTTTGTATAGTTTTATGTGACGGATATAAAACGAACAAAGTAAAAACAAAACAATGTAATTTTAAGAAAACTTCTTTTATTCCGTCTCCCAATTCATAAGGTTTATACATTTTTCTCGTCTTCGTAATCAACATAATTTAATCATCTTCAATTTTTTGTGTGCAGGTGCAGTTTGTATGTAATAGTGTCGTGGTGGTTGAATATTAGACTGGCTGTCTTGTAATAGTCTGCCATTGGATCCTTCGTACTTTCACATACAGAACAGAGATAGCTTTGCCCGAGAGGTGAACTAGTGTACATTCAGAAACGGCGTTTTTGCAATATGTGTATCAACAAAAAAAGGGATGCCGGAGAACACAGAGGAAAACCCTTTTACCAAGTGCTGTTTATAGTATAAATTCACTACACAAATACGTAAGTATTTGCTTTTATAAGATACCGTACGACAGTTTTAAGTTAGCAATCGGCTGTAGGTTTATCGGTATCTAACATTTCAATTCAATTTCAAATTAAAGATAAATAAAGGATACAAGATGCACTTTTGGTTTCTACTTTGTTTTTATCCTTCTTCCTTCTTCTCAAAGAATTGATAAAAATATAAACATAAATTTCTTATCGGTTTCAATTGTTCTATATATTTATGTAGTATTTTTCAGTTATATTAAAAAAAAAACACTTTTCCATCCTTTCTTATGATTTTTCAATATTTATCACTTTTTACCAAAATTTAATAAAAAATTGAGCTGGATAATCATCTTGAATTTCTTCTAGGTTAAACATGTTTTGTATAGTTTTGTCACCGACTTAATACGAACAAAAAAAAAAACAATGTAATTTAAAGAAAACTTTTTTATTGTCCCCCGATTCATAGGTTTTTACATTTTTCTCGTCTTCGTAGTCAACATAATTTAATCATGTTGAATTTTTTTGTGTGTGCAGATGCAGTTTGTATGTAATAGTGTCGTGGTGGTTGACTATTAGACTGGCTGTCTTGTAACTTGTAATAGTCTGCCATTGGATCCTTCGTACATTCACTTTCACATACAGAACAGAGATAGCTCTGCCCGAGAGGTGAACTAGTGTACTTTCAGAAACTTTCAGGAGGACACATTAGAATATAAAAGTATGAAAATTTAATAAATGCTATAAGATTGGGACCGCTCCATCACTGACTTTGTAAATTAAGGTATTATAAATAATTCTTCGAAAGATAAAGCGTTTTTGTCGAAAAGGTTTCATTGTAAGCAATTTAAAAATGTAAGATAACGTAGACGGCTAACGTGTGTCTATCAGACACCCATAAAAATCTGCAAGCGTCTATACGGACATACGGGTATTAGTATATGTGCCAATGTTCTACACACCGCACCGAATTTTTGTAATTTGTAAGAATATAAGTTTTTTATATGATTTATACTTTCCCTAATTTATGTTTTTCAATACAGTACAAATAACACACGTGTCCGTCAGAAACGATGTAACCGGATTTGTTTAAAAAAATTACTCGTAATATTTTTTTCATAAAAAAATTAAAAAAGTCATAACTATTTCAATTTATAATCATGGTAACAGCAATTTAGTATTTTTAAAATATCAAATGAATTTTGAATATGTGTATGATTTTAAAATGGTAACAAATAAAGATCCTACCTTTTTATGGATCGAGTCTACCATCCACGTAAGTGGGCATGCAAAGATATCAACATACCAGGCATTAGCCGTGGTCGCATGCGACGATCTGACCAGTTGTCCAACCTTGGTTGCAGAGTAGTCAGACTTGACGCATGAATCAAAGTTCCTAACTACATTAGTTATAATCAGTGCGGAATCGAATATCTTCAGTAGTTGATGCATTAATCCTTCAAGGGCTATTGTATCACTGATAATAATCCTAGAAAATTCAGATATACACATTTTAGAAAGCTGATTTTTTTTTTATTGATATGTATGTTATTTATAATCATCTTTCTAAAAGTGAATGTTAAAGTGTTTTATAAATCATGTACATACCCCATATACAATTAAATGTTTTTCAAAATTATAAATAAATTAATCACTTACCTTAATTGCATTCATACTTTACAGTTTCTAAATTTTGATACCGATCTGAAGAATATTTTCATTAGAGATATTATAACCCAGGCACTAACTTTAACTGAATGTTCTATCGATGTACACTGGTACACCCTATGCTGAATATAAAGTTATATTTCTATAGCAACGTAAATAATTAAATACAACAATCAAAATATACACTGTATAACATTATTGTAAAATAATGTTAATTTTTATATAATTCACAAAGTAAAAACTTATATTTTTGTTAGTAAAATGTATATAAATATATTCAGTATTTTCAAAATATGTTTCACTGAAATACAACTTTTTCTTATGTGTTAGAATAGAAAACCATGTACTATGCACAGAGCTGTGAGCAGTACTCGAAAAAAGTATTTAAGTACTAAATACTAAACACTTCTAAGAAAAGTATTTAAATACTAAGTAAAGTAATACTTTAAATACTTTTTTTTACCTACTTACAGTACCAGTACTAAGTATTTTTTTATGAAATCAGTTAACATATTACAAAAAATGATCGAATTTAGGTATAACATTCTCATCTATGAAGACAGTTAAAGTAGCCCATTAATTTTAAAGTACAATACCTATTTTAAAAAAGTAGTACCTATATTTGTGGAATAAGTGAAGAAGTCTGTCCACATGCGTGTAAAAAGGCTTCACGCATATAAAATGTTTTAAAATAAACTCCCTAAGACTCCATTGCGTTTTACGCATCGCTATTAGAATTCAGACTTCACATACTGCGATTAATGTTTGTAGCTACTACTTCACGCATTGGAGTAGAAAAATTATTTATTTAGTTCTATAATATTGATGAGCAAGTAGAAATATCTTTTAATAAATAAGATGTTCAACATGTTCATCATAATATACTGCATTACGTATTGATTTATCTTTATTTACTTCAACTATTTAATTAAAACCCCAGTTGACAGTAGTGCACAGAACACATAGAAATATGTTCTGCGCATGCGTGAAGTACTTAGTATTTAAAGTCTTAATTACTCTAAATACTTTTAGATACTTTAAGTACCAAAAAGTATTTCAAGTACTTTTTATGAAAAAAAGTATTTTAAGTACAGTACTAAGTACTGATTTTCAAAAATATTTCAAGTAAAGTATTGTAAATACTGGATGTTTTTAAAGTAATACTTCCAGTACTTTTACTTTAAGTAGTTCCCAGCTCTGACTATGCATATATTTTTCAAATTATATTTCTATTAGTATTCTTTTAAAAAGAATTTTGAAATAAGGAATTTTTAAAATTAAAGCGCACATAAAATGTACCCTATTACTGTCCGTGATGGCAGTATTTTAAAACTATAAACAAATTAAACTCTTACCTTATACATGCTTATCATTTTCCAAATTTCATGTAACATCTAGGAATGGTATGGAGAATATTGTAGAATTCAGAACATGAATAAATTTTCGCTGTATGTTCACTCGATAGTACACTTGTGAAAATAAAGTTTTATTACTATAACAACGTAAAATAATGAAATACAACAAATAAATATCATTCTTGTATTACATTATTATGAATGTTTTCTGAAGTCGAGTATAAATCCGAATATACATTAAGAAAATTGGAACATTTAGCAATGGCAAGTGAGGCAAGATGATCGCACCTATTATTTATTTTATTAAAATATATTACCAATTTTATAATGCATGAAGTTGAATTCATACATTTTTATTAATTAATATTGTATGGGATAAAGTTGATATGTGCATATTTGTGTCCATGCCATTTTACTTCCATATTCCACTGAAAAACGGGCCACTGAAAATAGCTTTTTCATTTATAATTATTTTTAAATATTTATAAGCTAGGCTTAGGGGCTCGTAAATCTTTGGCATGATGATAGCACTTCCGGTAAAAACGTAAAAGAAAATGGTGCATAATTAAGCTGCTAAGCCATGATATCAGGCAAGCTATGAAAACGAGTTAAAGGGAAACCGGAGTACCCGGAGAAAACTCTTTTATCAAGTGATATTCATTGCATAAATTCACAATAAAGAATTATTATTATCATTATTATTATAAAGGAGACATGATACACTCGTGGTACCTTCTTTGTTTTATGCTACTTCCTTTCTCTGAAAGAATTGATAAAAATGTAAACATCTTGTATTTCGTATCAGTTTCAATTGTTCTTTTATGTAGTAAATTTCAGTGATAGTATAAAAACACAATATAGTATAAAAAAAACACTTTTTCCATCCTTTCTTCTGTTTTTTAATTTTTTCACGTATTTTTTTCCAACATTTTTATAAAATAATTTACAAAGTATTCATCTTGAAGTTTTTCTAGGTGAAACATGTTTTGTATAGTTTTATGTGATGGATATAAAACGAACAAAGTAAAAAAGAAACAATGTAATTTTAAGAAAACTTTTTTTATTCCGTCCCCCAATTCATAAGGTTTTTACATTTTTTTCGTCTTCGTAATCAACATAATTTAATCATCTTCAATTTTTTATGTGTGCAGGTGCAGTTTGTAGTGTCGTGGTGGTTGAATATTAGACTGGCTGCCTTGTAATAGTCTGCCATTGGATCCTTCGAACTTTCACATACAGAACAGAGATAGCTCTGCCCGAGAGGTGAACTAGTGTACATTCAGAAATGGCGTTTTTGCAATATGTGTATCGACGAAAAAGGGATGCCGGAGAACACAGAGGAAAACCCTTTTACCAAGTGCTATTTATAGTATAAATTCACTACACAAATACGTAAGTATTTGCTTTTATAAGAAAGATACCATATCAGTTTATTAGCAATCGGTTGTAGGTTTCTAACATTTCAATTCAATTTGAAATTAAAGATAAATAAAGGATATAAGATGCGCTTTTGGTTCCAACTTCGTTTTTATCCTTCTTACTTAATTAATAAAAATATAAACATGAATTTCTTATCGGTTTCAATTGTTCTATATATGTATGTAGTAATTTTCAGTTATGTTATAAAAAAACAATATAATATTAAAATAAAACACTTTTCCATCCTTTCTTATGATTTTTCAATATTTTCACGTATTTTTTATCAACATCTAATAAAAAATTGAGCTGGATAATCACCTTGAATTTCTTCTAGGTTAAACATGTTTTGTATAGTTTTGTCACGGACTTAATAGGAACAAAGTAAAAAAAAACAATGAAATTTAAAGAAAACTTTTTTATTCTTTCCTCCGATTTATAGGTTTTTACATTTTTCTCGTCTTCGTAGTCAACATTCTATAATCATCTTGAATTTTTTGTGTGTGCTGGTGCAGTTTGTATGTAATAGTGTCGTGGTGGTTGACTATTAGACTAGCTGTCTTGTAATAGTCTGCCATTGGATCCTTCGTACTTTCACATACGGAACAGAGATAGCTCTGCCCGAGAGGTGAATTAGTGTACTTTCAGAAACGGCGTGTTTGCAGTATGTGTATCGAGGAAAAAGGGATACCGGAGTACCCAGTGGACAACCGTTTTACCAAATGATATTGATAGCATAAAGTAACTACAGAAATATGTAAGTATTTGTGTTTATTAGAAAGATAGCGTATGACAGTTTGTTAGCAATCGGCTGTAGGTTTATCCGTATCTAACATTTCAATTCAATTTCAAATTAAAGATAAATAAAGGATACAAGATGCACTCTTGGTTTCTACTTTGTTTTTATCTTTCTTCCTTCTTCTCAAAGAATTGATAAAAATATAAACATGAATTTCAATTGTTATATATATTTGTGGTATTCCTCAATGATAAATAACATAAGATAAAAAAATATATATATTATAAAAGAAAACACTTTTTTCTATCCTTGCTTCTGAAAATTTAATATTTTTTACTCATTTTCTTTTCACCAAATTAATAAAAAATGTAGTTAAGTAATCATCTTGAATTTGTTGTAGGTTAAACACCGATTTATAACAAACAGAAAAAAACATTATATTGTAACGACACAAATTTCTTTTCCCGACCCTAAATCTTAAGGTTTTACATTTTTCTTGTATTCGTTTTGATAAACACGCATAAAGGATACTTGATGCACTCGTGATACCTTTTCCATTTTATCCCAATTACTTTTTCTCAAAAAAACACACAATATAATATAAAAAAACACTTTTCCATCCTTTCTTATGATTTTTTACATACATTTAATAAAAAATTGAGCTGGTTAATTTTATCTTGAATTTCATCTAGGTTAAACATGTTTCGTATAGTTTTATGTCACGGACTTAATACGGACAACGTAAAAAAAAACAATGTAATTTAAAGTAAACTTTTTATTCCGTCCCCAATTCAGAGGTTTTTACATTTTTCTCGTCTTCGTAGTCAACATAATTTAATCATGTTGAATTTTTTTGTGTGTGCAGATGCAGTTTGTATGTAATAGTGTCGTGGTGGTTGACTATTAGACTGGCTGTCTTGTAATGGTCTGCCATTGGATCCTTCGTACTTTCACTTTCACATACAGAACAGAGAGAGCTCTGCCCGAGAGGTGAACTAGTGTACTTTCAGAAACGGCGTGTTTGCAGTATGTGTATCGAGGAAAAAGGGATACCGGAGTACCCAGTGGAAAACCGTTTTACCAAGTATTATTGATAGCATAAATTCACTACACAAATACGTAAGTATTTGATTTTATTAGAAAGATACCGTATGACAGTTTAAAGTTAGCAATCGGCTATAGGTTTATCGGTATCTAACATTTTAATTCAATATCAAATTAAAGATAAATAAAGGATACAAGATGCACTTTTGGTTCCTACTTCGTTTTTATCCTTCTTACTTCTTCTCAAAGAATTGATAAAAATATAAACATTATTTTTTTATCGGTTTCAATTGTTATATATATTTGTGGTATTCCTCAATATAAATAATATAAGATAAAAAAAAAATATTATGGACTTAATACGAACAAAGTAAAAAAAATCAGTTATGTTTCAATGTTGTAAAATTTTTTGCAGCCCCGATTGGAAGTGGTTGTTGAAGAAGAGGGATTAGGGGACTTTTGGTTCCAACAAGATGGGGCTACAGCCCACACAGCCCGAAATTCTCTAAACGCTTTAAGATAAATGTTTCCTGGACGTCTAGTGTCTTTGAGAGGTGACGTGGGGTGGCATGCGCAGTCGCCCGATTTAAGCATATGCGACTTCTTTCTTTGGGGATATCTTAAGGAAAAAATGTTCAAACGTCGCCCCAAAACCTGCTAGAAGTAAGGGAGCAGATTGTTGAAGAAGTAAACGCGATTCCCCTCGAAATGTGTCAACGGGCCGTTCAAAACTTCAGAAATCGGATACAGCAATGTATTGCAGCTAACGGCCGCCTTCTTAAAGACATTATTTTTAAAAATTAATGAGTATAAAATGGTAAGTCCTACTGATTTCAAATATATATATATATATATATATATATATATATATATATATATATATATATATATATATATATTTCATATATACCCTGGTTTATTTTTTATAACTCTTCAAAACTGCTCAATTGGTTCTGCCGCAGCCTGTATATATTTGTGGTAATCCTCAATGATAAATAACATAAGATAAAAAAGTATAATAATAAGAAAACACTTTTTCTATCCTTGATTTTGAAAATTTAATATTTTGTACTCATTTTCTTTTCACCAAATTAATAAAAAATGTAGTTAAGAATCATCTTGAATTTGTTCTAGGTACATCGATTTATAACAAACAGAAAAAAAACATTATTTTTTAACGAAACAACTTTTTTTCCCGTACCCCGATTCTTAAGTTTTTACATTTTTCTTGTATTCGTCTTTGATAAACACTCATAAAGGATACTTGATGCACTCGTGATACCTTTTCCGTTTTATCCCACTTCCCTTTTCTCAAAGAATTAATAAAAATGTAAAGATCTTGAATTTCTTATCGGTTTCAATTGTTCTATATACTCATGTAGTAATTTTCAGTAATAGTATAAAAGAACACAATATAATATAAAAAAACACTCTTCCATCCTTTCTTATTTTTCTATATTTTTCATGTATTTTTTAACATTTAATAAATCTGAGCTGGATATTCATCTTGAATTACTTCTAGGTTAAACATGTTTGTTAGTTTTATGTCACGGACATAATACGAACAAAGTAAATAAAAAAACAATATAATTTATAGAAAACTTTTTATTCCGTCCCCCGATTCATAGGTTTTTACGTTTTTCTCGTCTTCGTAGTCAACATAATTTAATCATCTTGAATATTTTTGTGAGTACAGGTGCAGTTTGTATGTAATAGTGTCGTGGTGGTTGACTATTAGACTGGCTGTCTTGTAATAGTCTGCCATTGGATCCTTCGTACTTTCACATACAGAACAGAGATAGTTCTGCCCGAGAGGTGAACTAGTGTACTTTCAGAAACGGCGTGTTTGCAGTGTGTGTATCGAGGAAAAAGTGATATCGGAGTACCCAGTGGAAAACCGCTTTACCAAGTAATATTGATACCATAAATTCACTACACAAATACGGTAAGTATTTGATTTTATTAGAAAGATACCGTATCACAGTTTAAAGTTAGCAATCGGCTTTATCGGTATCTAACATTTTAATTCAATATCAAATTAAAGATAAATAAAGGATACAAGATGCACTTTTGGTTCCTACTTCGTTTTATCCTTCTTCCTTCTTCTCAAAACAACTGATAAAAATATAAACATGATTTTTTTATCGGTTTCAATTGTTATTTATATTTGTGGATTCCTCAATGATAAATAACAAAAGATAAAAAAAAATATTATAAAAGAAAACACTTTTTTCTATTTAATATTTTTTACTCATTTTCTTTTCACCAAATTAATAAAAAATGTAGTTAAGTAATCATCTTGAATTTGTTCTAGGTTGAACACAGATTTATAACAAACCGAAAAAAAAACATTATATTTTATCGAAACACCGTGTTTTTCCCGTCCCGCCCCTTGTATTCGTCTTTGATAAACACGCATAAAGGATACTTGATGCACTCGTAGTGCTTTTTCCGTTTTATCCCGCTTCCTTTTTCTCACAGAATTGATAAAAATTTAAACATCTTGAATTTCTTATCGGTTTCAATTGTTCTATATGCTCATGTAGTAATTTTCAGTAATAGTATAAAAGAACACAATATTATATTAAAAAAAAACACTTTTCCATCTTTTCTATATTTTTCACGTATTTTTTAACATTTAATAAATCTGAGCTGGATATTCATCTTGAATTTCACGGACATAAAACGAACAAAGTAAAAAAAAAAACAAAACAATATAATTTATAGAAAACTTTTTATTCCGTCCCCCGATTCATAGGTTTTTACGTTTTTCTCGTCTTCGTAGTCAACATAATTTAATCATCTTGAATTTTTTTGTTTGTGCAGGTGCAGTTTGTATGTAATAGTGTCGTGGTGGTTGACTATTAGACTGGCTGTCTTGTAATAGTCTGCCATTGGATCCTTCGTACTTTCACATACAGAACAGAGATAGCTCTGCCCGAGAGGTGAACTAGTGTACTTTCAGAAACGGCGTGTTTGCAGTATGTGTATCGAGGAAAAAGGGATACCGGAGTACCCAGTGGAAAACCGCTTTACCAAGTAATATTGATACCATAAATTCACTACACAAATACGGTAAGTATTTGATTTTATTAGAAAGATACCGTATCACAGTTTAAAGTTAGCAATCGGCTTTATCGGTATCTAACATTTTAATTCAATATCAAATTAAAGATAAATAAAGGATACAAGATGCACTTTTGGTTCCTACTTCGTTTTATCCTTCTTCCTTCTTCTCAAAAGAACTGATAAAAATATAAACATGATTTTTTTATCGGTTTCAATTGTTATTTATATTTGTGGATTCCTCAATGATAAATATAACAAAAGATAAAAAAAATATTATAAAAGAAAACACTTTTTTCTATATAATATTTTTTACTCATTTTCTTCTCACCAAATTAATAAAAAATGTAGTTAAGTAATCATCTTGAATTTGTTGTAGGTTGAACACCGATTTATAACAAACAGAAAAAAAACATTATATTGTAACGACACAACTTTCTTTTCCCGACCCCAAATCTTAAGGTTTTACATTTTTCTTGTATTCGTTTTGATAAACACGCATAAAGGATACTTGATGCATTCGTAATACCTTTTCCATTTTATCCCACCTCCTTTTTCTCAAAGACTTGATAAAAATTTAAACATCTTGAATTTCTTATCGGTTTCAATTGTTCTATATACTTATATAGTAATTTTCAGTAATAGTTCGTGTAATATTATAAAAAAAACACAATATAATATATAAAAAAAACACTTTTCTATCCTTTCTTATGATTTTTCAATATTTTTCACGTATTTTTACGAACATTTAATAAAAAAAATAATCTGGTTAATTTTATCTTCAATTTCATCTAGATTAAACATGTTTTGTATAGTTTTATGTCACGGATTAATACGAACAAAGTAAAAAAAACAATGGAATTTAAAGAAAACTTTTTATTCCGTCCCCCGATTCATAGGTTTTTACATTTTTCTCGTTTTCGTAGTCAACATAATTTAATCATCTTGATTTTTTTTGTGAGTACAGGTGCAGTTTGTATGTAATAGTGTCGTGGTGGTTGACTATTAGACTGGCTGTCTTGTAATAGTCTGCCATTGGATCCTTCGTACTTTCACATACAGAACAGAGATAGCTCTGCCCGAGAGGTGAACTAGTGTACTTTCAGAAACGGCGTGTTTGCAGTGTGTGTATCGAGGAAAAAGTGATATCGGAGTACCCAGTGGAAAACCGTTTTACCAAGTAATATTGATAGCATAAATTCACTACACAAATACGTAAGTATTTGATTTTATTAGAAAGATACCGTATGACAGTTTGAAGTTACCAATTGGCTATAGGTTTATCGGTATCTAACATTTTAATTCAATATCAAATTAAAGATAAAAAAAGGATACAAGATGCACTTTTGGTTCCTACTTCGTTTTATCCTTCTTCCTTCTTCTCAAAAGAACTGATAAAAATATAAACATGATTTTTTTATCGGTTTCAATTGTTATTTATATTTGTGGATTCCTCAATGATCAATATAACAAAAGATAAAAAAAATATTATAAAAGAAAACACTTTTTTCTATTTAACATTTTTTACTCATTTTCTTTTTACCAAATTAATAAAAAATGTAGTTAAGTAATCATCTTGAATTTGTTCTAGGTTGAACAGCGATTTATAACAAACAGAATAAAAACATTATATTGTAACGACACAAATTTCTTTTCCCGACCCTAAATCTTAAGGTTTTACATGTTTCTTGTATTCGTTTTGATAAACACGCATAAAGGATACTTGATGCACTCGTAATACCTTTTCCATTTTATCCCAATTCCTTTTTCTCAAAAAAACACACAATATAAAAAAAACACTTTTCCATCCTTTCTTATGATTTTTCAATATTTTTCACGTATATTTTACATACATTTAATAAAAAATTGAGCTGGTTAATTTTATCTTGAATTTCATGAACCTTGCTTCTGAAAATTTAATATTTTTTACTCATTTTCTTTTCACCAAATTAATAAAAAATGTAGTTAAGAATCATTTTGAATTTGTTCTAGGTTAAACATCGATTTATAACAAACAGAAAAAAACATTATATTTTAACGAAACAACTTTTTTTCCCGTACCCCGATTATTAAGTTTTTACATTTTTCTTGTATTCGTCTTTGATAAACACTCATAAAGGATACTTGATGCACTCGTGAAACCTTTCCGTTTTATCCCACTTCCTTTTTCTCAAAGAATTAATAAATAAATGTAAACATCTTGAATTTATTATCGGTTTCAATTGTTCTATACACTCATGTAGTAATTTTCAGTAATAGTATAAAAGAACACAATATAATATAAAAAAACACTCTTCCATCCTTTCTTATTTTTCTATATTTTTCATGTATTTTTTAACATTTAATAAATCTGAGCTGGATATTCATCTTGAATTACTTCTAGGTTAAACATGTTTGTTAGTTTTATGTCACGGACATAATACGAACAAAGTAAATAAAAAAACAATATAATTTATAGAAAACTTTTTATTCCGTCCCCCGATTCATAGGTTTTTACGTTTTTCTCGTCTTCGTAGTCAACATAATTTAATCATCTTGAATTTTTTTGTTTGTGCAGGTGCAGTTTGTATGTAATAGTGTCGTGGTGGTTGACTATTAGACTGGCTGTCTTGTAATAGTCTGCCATTGGATCCTTCGTACTTTCACATACAGAACAGAGATAGCTCTGCCCGAGAGGTGAACTAGTGTACTTTCAGAAACGGCGTGTTTGCAGTATGTGTATCGAGGAAAAAGGGATACCGGAGTACCCAGTGGAAAACCGCTTTACCAAGTAATATTGATACCATAAATTCACTACACAAATACGGTAAGTATTTGATTTTATTAGAAAGATACCGTATCACAGTTTAAAGTTAGCAATCGGCTTTATCGGTATCTAACATTTTAATTCAATATCAAATTAAAGATAAATAAAGGATACAAGATGCACTTTTGGTTCCTACTTCGTTTTATCCTTCTTCTCAAAACAACTGATAAAAATATAAACATGATTTTTTTATCGGTTTCAATTGTTATTTATATTTGTGGATTCCTCAATGATAAATAACAAAAGATAAAAAAAAATATTATAAAAGAAAACACTTTTTTCTATTTAATATTTTTTACTCATTTTCTTTTCACCAAATTAATAAAAAATGTAGTTAAGTAATCATCTTGAATTTGTTCTAGGTTGAACACAGATTTATAACAAACCGAAAAAAAAAACATTATATTTTATCGAAACACCGTGTTTTTCCCGTCCCGCCCCGTGTATTCGTCTTTGATAAACACGCATAAAGGATACTTGATGCACCCGTAGTGCTTTTCCGTTTTATCCCGCTTCCTTTTTCTCACAGAATTGATAAAAATTTAAACATCTTGAATTTCTTATCGGTTTCAATTGTTCTATATGCTCATGTAGTAATTTTCAGTAATAGTATAAAAGAACACAATATTATATTAAAAAAAAACACTTTTCCATCTTTTCTATATTTTTCACGTATTTTTTAACATTTAATAAATCTGAGCTGGATATTCATCTTGAATTTCACGGACATAATACGAACAAAGTAAATAAAAAAACAATATAATTTATAGAAAACTTTTTATTCCGTCCCCCGATTCATAGGTTTTTACGTTTTTCTCGTCTTCGTAGTCAACATAATTTAATCATCTTGAATTTTTTTGTTTGTGCAGGTGCAGTTTGTATGTAATAGTGTCGTGGTGGTTGACTATTAGACTGGCTGTCTTGTAATAGTCTGCCATTGGATCCTTCGTACTTTCACATACAGAACAGAGAGAGCTCTGCCAGAGAGGTGAACTAGTGTACTTTCAGAAACGGCGTGTTTGCAGTATGCAGGGTGTCCAGATTGGGCGTTTTATCGCCAAATGGGCTACAAAAAGATGTTTTTGGCGATAGAAAAACGATGTTGGCGATTTTTCATTTTTTGGGCGATTTATAATAAAATTTTGGTGAAAAATAGGCGATATTGTAATATATCCAATTATATTTACTGATTTAGGTAAAAGTATTTTCAAAATTCAGAATGCATAAGGGGAAGTTGATACAGGCAACGCTACCTATGTTCTTACAAGTAACTACTCGCTACTAGTTCTAGTTCTTGTTCTTGTTGCGAGCTATACAGCTGCTATATAATGCGCAGAAGCAATACGCAGTAACGCTAACGCAATGTAATTTTGCAAGTAAATCTGTATTGTTGGTGTTATTGTATTCCTGATTATATTCATTCTTCTTCATTCATTTATGTAATATTACATTACTAGTTATTTTTGTCACGTCACGTGTGTTTTGATTTGGTTCTTGTTGTTTTAAATTGAAAACAATGGGAAAATATGGAAAATACAAGAGAAAATACTTTAATGAATGGGAGAAACAAGATTGGGCAAAAGGTACGTACTATTTATTATTGTTTATTATCATTGATACGAGATGCGTTGTGTGTATTATTAGTACATTACATAACAAGCGTGGAAAGTGGTAAATAGCGTGCGAGTGTAGAGATTGAAGAACAAGGCGCGTAGCGCCGAGTGATTTAATACACGAGCATGCTAGACACTTTCGAGCGAGTTATGTACACTATTTTTCAGACGACCACAAAATATTTAAAAAAAATTGTTTACACTAATACACTTCTTACTGTTATAAGCAAATTTTTATTTTATTTTTATTATTTATTATTTACAAATGTAATGTTAATAGTGTTGTTACTACAGTTATAAAAGTTAACCGGGCTTTTATCTTGGAATGTTTTGTGTTGATAAATTTTCATTTAGCAAAACCGCTGCCAGCTGACGTTTGAGGTTAGGTTCAACTACCGGCGCTCGGCGCAACTCAATCCGTTACACGCGCGTAATCTAAAACTACATTACATAAATAATACTAAATGATACATAAATATTAGCAAATATAATAATTATTAATGTTCAACTTGACGGTTATTGTAAATTATCATATATTTTATTTAACTTTTTGCCGAAATGCCATCTGATGTCGATTAATGGAACTAAAAACTCATAACATCACTAGTGTGTTAGATTCATAACATCACTAGCGTGTTATGTTGCACATTCTGTTGTTATTTAGCGTGTTGTTATAGCTACTTTCATAGATGGTCGTCTGAAAAAGTTATTTTGTTCATAAATAACTATAATTAATTTATATTTATCTCTATGCTTAATAAAATTTTAGGTTGGTTAAAAGAATACAAGACGTTACCATATTATAACCAGAATGACTTGAATGAGGCATATTGTATTACATGCCAAACATCTCTTAGAGCACATATTTCTGATTTACAAAGGCATGCAAAAACAAAAATACACAAGAAAAGGTCAAATATTCCCCCCAAAAAAGCTACAATTTTAAATTTTGCAAGTATGATGTATTGCTTCAGCGTAAATAATTGTGACTAATTTTATTTCTATTTTAAGTTACATCCAAATCATTTACTAATGAAGAGAAAATACGAGATTTAAAACTTGTGATGCATATAGTAAACCATTCGTCAGTAAGGTCGATTGATCACCTTGGTGAGCTTTTAAAAACAATTGGAAAAGGATCTAATTTGGAGGAACTTCGATTGCATCATACAAAATGTACGAGTATTATAAAAAATGTTATAAGTTGTGCAGTACTCTCTGAACTTGTAAGAAGTATAGGAAATAAGCGCTATTCCCTTATTCTGGACGAATCTACGGATGTATCTGTAAATAAATATATGGCTCTCTGTGTAAGATATTATAACGAGACACACAATATGATTGTAACAGACTTTTTGGGTTTAATTGAAATTGAAAGAGCAACTGCTAATGATTTGTATGAAGTATTAACTACTTATTTAACTAAAGTAAATTTACCGTTAAAAAATATGTTAGCGATAGGCACAGATGGTGCTAGCAATTTATGTGGCAATCGGAATTCGCTTTTTACTTTGTTAAGAGCAGATATTCCGAATTTAATATTATTAAAATGTACCTGTCATTCTCTTCATTTATGCGTTTCAAAAGCAGCTAATGAACTTCCTACTTGTTTAGATTTTTTGGCACGTGAAATTTATAACTGGTTTTCTTGTAGTCCATTAAGGCGAATTGAATATAGAAGAATATATGACTTAATAAATTTAGGTGAAGATAAAAAATTCAGAAATTTTATTCAGTTATCAGCAACTAGGTGGCTAGCTCGATACAACGTAATAAAGCGAATTTTGGAACATTGGCTCGAATTAAAAACTTTTTTTGAACTAGCAAGTTCAACAGAAAAATGTTATACAGCTCGAACAATTAATCAAATGTTGCAAGATGATAAAAATAAACTGTATTTTATATTTTTAAGACCAATACTTTCCGATTTAAATTTGTTGAACGTTGCATTTCAAAGTAATTCTTGTGATGTTGGCAGTGCGTATAACAATATGTTTTTAGTTATTCAATCTTTAGCAAGGAGAATTATTAAACCAATATTTCTGAACACTGATGATGGTAAAGACTTTCTAAAAAAAATAATGAAGTGCATTGATAATCAGTTATCATTTCTATCTGTAGAATCTGCTGATTTGGGAACAGATTTCTCCAGCCAGTTATCTCAATTAAGTAGTATTTCTAATACAGAAAAAACCGATATTCAAAATCGATGTTTAAATTTTTTAATCATATTATTAAAAGAAATGGTTGGAAGATTACCATCTAATATTGAAATATATAATAAATTTAGCATGATAAGTCCGTTACATTGTTTAGGACAAAAGCAAGAGTGTTTTGGTAATCTTCCGATATTGCCTTTTATTTTGGAATCGGAAAACCGTGACGAGATAGAAAATCAATGGCGGAAATTATCTTTAGTTTCTTGGTCTGCCGAATTTAAGGGTAATATACCTAACAATATTGTAGAATTCTGGCCTGTTGTTTATAACTATAAAGACGCTTCGTCATCTTCAATTTTTAAAGATTTAGCTGCTGTTGTGCTAAGAATGTTATCAGTACCGATAAGCAACGCAGTTGTTGAACGGGTGTTTTCAGTAATGAATATCGTGAAAACGAAAACACGAAATAGAATGAAGTTAAGCACATTGGAAGCAGTTCTACGAATAAGAATATATATGCAAAATAGGAAACTGTGCTGTACAAATTTTATCCCAACTGATGACATGCTGAAATTATTTAATTCTAGTATTTATTCCAGTTCTTCTAGCAGCACTACGAGTGCTGTTAGTGATGACATTGAATTACCTTTAGATGATATATTAGACTTAGTAAAGTCAAATTGATGTATTTTTCTTTTATTGTGTACCTAATGTTATTGCCATATTACAATTTAAATATAATATGTAATAGTAATAATAATTGAGTATAGTTTATTTTTAATAAAAAAATCTGCAAAAAATTCTGATTTCCCTGTCATACCCATTACATTTCCTTAAATCCTTAGATCTTCACGTAATTATACAAATAAATGGATATAATACATAGTATTATTTATATATTATGTGTATTGCAAATATTAGTCGCGTTCGTTTTACAATTTTTTACATGAGATATTAGCTCATCTCAAGTCGCCTCAGTTGCGTCACTAATTTTGACCGTTTTATTTATCGTAACGGAAATGAGATAAAGTGAGACCGAAGTGAGAAGAGTTCTTCCCCCCTTCCCGATTCTTAGTCACCTCTGGAGGTTGTGCTTGTTGAGTTTTTAATATTAGATGAATGGTGGGGATGAATGTTTTGATGTCACGGACTGTCACATACAATTAGTTTGGTTACTTTGGTTATTGAAAATATTATTTGTTTATTCCTTTAATAAATATTAGTATTATTTTAAGAAAATGGCCGATAATATTGAAGATATTGTGCTGGTAAGTTCAAGTCACCAACAAAATTTGTCTTTTGCCGTTTTTTTTACTTCATAATAATCTCACTTGATCTCAACTCAGTTCATGTCAAACTCATCTCATTTTGAGATTAGGTGAGATGATGCAAATGATAAAAAGAACGCGACTATTGATACTTGTATAAACAATCATTTATAAAGATACATTTTTCGCACGAACAAAACACAACATTGTTGGCGCTTTTGGGCTACTGCGGTGACATCTTTTGGCTACTACTTGTAAAAAAAATCTGGACACCCTGGCAGTATGTGTATCGAGGAAAAAGTGATATTGGAGTACCCAGTGGAAAACCGTTTTACCAAGTAATATTGATAGCATAAATTCACTACATAAATACGTAAGTATTTGATTTTATTAGAAAGATACCGTATGACAGTTTGAAGTTAGCAATTGGCTATAGGTTTATCGGTATCTAACATTTTTATTCAATATCAAATTAAAGATAAATAAAGGATACAAGATGCACTTTTGGTTCCTACTTCGTTTTATCCTTCTTCCTTCTTCTCAAAAGAACTGATAAAAATATAAACATGATTTTTTTATCGGTTTCAATTGTTATTTATATTTGTGGATTCCTCAATGATAAATATAACAAAAGATAAAAAAAATATTATAAAAGAAAACACTTTTTTCTATATAATATTTTTTACTCATTTTCTTTTCACCAAATTAATAAAAAATGTAGTTAAGTAATCATCTTGAATTTGTTGTAGGTTGAACACCGATTTATAACAAACAGAAAAAAAACATTATATTGTAACGACACAACTTTCTTTTCCCGACCCCAAATCTTAAGGTTTTACATTTTTCTTGTATTCGTTTTGATAAACACGCATAAAGGATACTTGATGCACTCGTAATACCTTTTCCATTTTATCCCACCTCCTTTTTCTCAAAGACTTGATAAAAATTTAAACATCTTGAATTTCTTATCGGTTTCAATTGTTCTATATACTTATATAGTAATTTTCAGTAATAGTTCGTGTAATATTATAAAAAAAACACAATATAATATATAAAAAAAACACTTTTCTATCCTTTCTTATGATTTTTCAATATTTTTCACGTATTTTTACGAACATTTAATAAAAAAAATAATCTGGTTAATTTTATCTTGAATTTCATCTAGATTAAACATGTTTTGTATAGTTTTATGTCACGGATTAATACAAACAAAGTAAAAAAAACAATGGAATTTAAAGAAAACTTTTTATTCCGTCCCCCGTTTCATAGGTTTTTACATTTTTCTCGTTTTCGTAGTCAACATAATTTAATCATCTTGAATTTTTTTGTGAGTACAGGTGCAGTTTGTATGTAATAGTGTCGTGGTGGTTGACTATTAGACTGGCTGTCTTGTAATAGTCTGCCATTGGATCCTTCGTACTTTCACATACAGAACAGAGATAGCTCTGCCCGAGAGGTGAACTAGTGTACTTTCAGAAACGGCGTGTTTGCAGTGTGTGTATCGAGGAAAAAGTGATATCGGAGTACCCAGTGGAAAACCGTTTTACCAAGTAATATTGATAGCATAAATTCACTACACAAATACGTAAGTATTTGATTTTATTAGAAAGATACCGTATGACAGTTTGAAGTTACCAATTGGCTATAGGTTTATCGGTATCTAACATGTTAATTCAATATCAAATTAAAGATAAAAAAGGATACAAGATGCACTTTTGGTTCCTACTTCGTTTTATCCTTCTTCCTTCTTCTCAAAAGAACTGATAAAAATATAAACATGATTTTTTTTATCGGCTTCAATTGTTATTTATATTTGTGGATTCCTCAATGATCAATATAACAAAAGATAAAAAAAATATTATAAAAGAAAACACTTTTTTCTATTTAATATTTTTTACTCATTTTCTTTTCACCAAATTAATAAAAAATGTAGTTAAGTAATCATCTTGAATTTGTTCTAGGTTGAACAGCGATTTATAACAAACAGAATAAAAACATTATATTGTAACGACACAAATTTCTTTTCCCGACCCTAAATCTTAAGGTTTTACATGTTTCTTGTATTCGTTTTGATAAACACGCATAAAGGATACTTGATGCACTCGTAATACCTTTTCCATTTTATCCCAATTCCTTTTTCTCAAAAAAACACACAATATAAAAAAAAACACTCTTCCATCCTTTCTTATTTTTCTATATTTTTCATGTATTTTTTAACATTTAATAAATCTGAGCTGGATATTCATCTTGAATTACTTCTAGGTTAAACATGTATGTTAGTTTTATGTCACGGACATAATACGAACAAAGTAAATAAAAAAACAATATAATTTATAGAAAACTTTTTATCCCGTCCCCCGATTCATAGGTTTTTACGTTTTTCTCGTCTTCGTAGTCAACATAATTTAATCATCTTGAATTTTTTTGTTTGTGCAGGTGCAGTTTGTATGTAATAGTGTCGTGGTGGTTGACTATTAGACTGGCTGTCTTGTAATAGTCTGCCATTGGATCCTTCGTACTTTCACCTTTCACATACAGAACAGAGAGAGCTCTGCCCGAGAGGTGAACTAGTGTACTTTCAGAAACGGCGTGTTTGCAGTATGTGTATCGAGGAAAAAGGGATACCGGAGTACCCAGTGGAAAACCGCTTTACCAAGTAATATTGATACCATAAATTCACTACACAAATACGGTAAGTATTTGATTTTATTAGAAAGATACCGTATCACAGTTTAAAGTTAGCAATCGGCTTTATCGGTATCTAACATTTTAATTCAATATCAAATTAAAGATAAATAAAGGATACAAGATGCACTTTTGGTTCCTACTTCGTTTTATCCTTCTTCCTTCTTCTCAAAAGAACTGATAAAAATATAAACATGATTTTTTTATCGGTTTCAATTGTTATTTATATTTGTGGATTCCTCAATGATCAATATAACAAAAGATAAAAAAAATATTATAAAAGAAAACACTTTTTTCTATATAATATTTTTTACTCATTTTCTTTTCACCAAATTAATAAAAAATGTAGTTAAGGAATCATCTTGAATTTGTTGTAGGTTGAACACCGATTTATAACAAACAGAAAAAAAAACATTATCTTGTAACGACACAACTTTCTTTTCCCGACCCCAAATCTTAAGGTTTTTCTTGTATTCGTTTTGATAAACACGCATAAAGGATACTTGATGCACTCGTAATACCTTTTCCATTTTATCCCACCTCCTTTTTCTCAAAGACTTGATAAAAATTTAAACATCTTGAATTTCTTATCGGTTTCAATTGTTCTATATGCTCATGTAGTAATTTTCAGTAATAGTATAAAAGAACACAATATTATATTAAAAAAAAACACTTTTCCATCTTTTCTATATTTTTCACGTATTTTTTAACATTTAATAAATCTGAGCTGGATATTCATCTTGAATTTCACGGACATAATACGAACAAAGTAAAAAAAAACAAAACAATATAATTTATAGAAAACTTTTTATTCCGTCCCCCGATTCATAGGTTTTTACGTTTTTCTCGTCTTCGTAGTCAACATAATTTAATCATCTTGAATTTTTTTGTTTGTGCAGGTGCAGTTTGTATGTAATAGTGTCGTGGTGGTTGACTATTAGACTGGCTGTCTTGTAATAGTCTGCCATTGGATCCTTCGTACTTTCACCTTTCACATACAGAACAGAGAGAGCTCTGCCCGAGAGGTGAACTAGTGTACTTTCAGAAACGGCGTGTTTGCAGTATGTTTATCGAGGAAAAAGTGATATTGGAGTAACCAGTGGAAAACCGTTTTACCGAGTAATATTGATAGCATAAATTCACTACACAAATACGTAAGTATTTGAT
Organism: Harpalus rufipes; assembly: GCA_951394225.1. Lineage (NCBI taxonomy): Eukaryota > Metazoa > Arthropoda > Insecta > Coleoptera > Carabidae > Harpalus > Harpalus rufipes. The sequence continues at coordinate 18,410,702 of OX596282.1, read as the reverse complement.
TTTATTAGAGAGATACCGTATGACAGTTTGAAGTTAGCAATTGGCTATAGGTTTATCGGTATCTAACATTTTAATTCAATATCAAATTAAAGATAAATAAAGGATACAAGATGCACTTTTGGTTCCTACTTCGTTTTATCCTTCTTCCTTCTTCTCAAAAGAACTGATAAAAATATAAACATGATTTTTTTATCGGTTTCAATTGTTATTTATATTTGTGGATTCCTCAATGATAAATATAACAAAAGATAAAAAAAATATTATAAAAGAAAACACTTTTTTCTATATAATATTTTTTACTCATTTTCTTTTCACCAAATTAATAAAAAATGTAGTTAAGGAATCATCTTGAATTTGTTGTAGGTTGAACACCGATTTATAACAAACAGAAAAAAAACATTATCTTGTAACGACACAACTTTCTTTTCCCGACCCCAAATCTTAAGGTTTTACATTTTTCTTGTATTCGTTTTGATAAACACGCATAAAGGATACTTGATGCACTCGTAATACCTTTTCCATTTTATCCCACCTCCTTTTTCTCAAAGACTTGATAAAAATTTAAACATCTTGAATTTCTTATCGGTTTCAATTGTTCTATATACTTATATAGTAATTTTCAGTAATAGTTCGTGTAATATTATAAAAAAAACACAATATAATATATATAAAAAACACTTTTCTATCCTTTCTTATGATTTTTCAATATTTTTCACGTATTTTTTACCAACATTTAATAAAAAAAATAATCTGGTTAATTTTATCTTGAATTTCATCTAGATTAAACATGTTTTGTATAGTTTTATGTCACGGATTAATACGAACAAAGTAAAAAAACAATGGAATTTAAAGAAAACTTTTTATTCCGTCCCCCGATTCATAGGTTTTTACATTTTTCTCGTTTTCGTAGTCAACATAATTTAATCATCTTGAATATTTTTGTGAGTACAGGTGCAGTTTGTATGTAATAGTGTCGTGGTGGTTGACTATTAGACTGGCTGTCTTGTAATAGTCTGCCATTGGATCCTTCGTACTTTCACATACAGAACAGAGATAGCTCTGGCCGAGAGGTGAACTAGTGTACTTTCAGAAACGGCGTGTTTGCAGTGTGTGTATCGAGGAAAAAGTGATATCGGAGTACCCAGTGGAAAACCGTTTTACCAAGTAATATTGATAGCATAAATTCACTACACAAATACGTAAGTATTTGATTTTATTAGAAAGATACCGTATGACAGTTTGAAGTTACCAATTGGCTATAGGTTTATCGGTATCTAACATTTTAATTCAATATCAAATTAAAGATAAAAAAAGGATACAAGATGTACTTTTGGTTCCTACTTCGTTTTAACCTTCTTCCTTCTTCTCAAAAGAACTGATAAAAATATAAACATGATTTTTTTATCGGTTTCAATTCTTATTTATATTTGTGGATTCCTCAATGATCAATATAACAAAAGATAAAAAAAATATTATAAAAGAAAACACTTTTTTCTATTTAATATTTTTTACTCATTTTCTTTTTACCAAATTAATAAAAAATGTAGTTAAGTAATCATCTTGAATTTGTTCTAGGTTGAACAGCGATTTATAACAAACAGAAAAAAAAATTATATTGTAACGACACAAATTTCTTTTCCCGACCCTAAATCTTAAGGTTTTACATTTTTCTTGTATTCGTTTTGATAAACACGCATAAAGGATACTTGATGCACTCGTAATACCTTTTCCATTTTATCCCAATTCCTTTTTCTCAAAAAAACACACAATATAAAAAAAACACTTTTCCATCCTTTCTTATGATTTTTCAATATTTTTCACGTATATTTTACATACATTTAATAAAAAATTGAGCTGGTTAATTTTATCTTGAATTTCATGAACCTTGCTTCTGAAAATTTAATATTTTTTACTCATTTTCTTTTCAACAAATTAATAAAAAATGTAGTTAAGAATCATTTTGAATTTGTTCTAGGTTAAACATCGATTTATAACAAACAGAAAGAAACATTATATTTTAACGAAACAACTTTTTTCCCGTACCCCGATTATTAAGTTTTTACATTTTTCTTGTATTCGTCTTTGATAAACACTCATAAAGGATACTTGATGCACTCGTGATACCTTTCCGTTTTATCCCACTTCCTTTTTCTCAAAGAATTAATAAATAAATGTAAACATCTTGAATTTATTATCGGTTTCAATTGTTCTATACACTCATGTAGTAATTTTCAGTAATAGTATAAAAGAACACAATATAATATAAAAAAACACTCTTCCATCCTTTCTTATTTTTCTATATTTTTCATGTATTTTTTAACATTTAATAAATCTGAGCTGGATATTCATCTTGAATTACTTCTAGGTTAAACATGTTTGTTAGTTTTATGTCACGGACATAATACGAACAAAGTAAATAAAAAAACAATATAATTTATAGAAAACTTTTTATTCCGTCCCCCGATTCATAGGTTTTTACGTTTTTCTCGTCTTCGTAGTCAACATAATTTAATCATCTTGAATTTTTTTGTTTGTGCAGGTGCAGTTTGTATGTAATAGTGTCGTGGTGGTTGACTATTAGACTGGCTGTCTTGTAATGGTCTGCCATTGGATCCTTCGTACTTTCACATACAGAACAGAGATAGCTCTGCCCGAGAGGTGAACTAGTGTACTTTCAGAAACGGCGTGTTTGCAGTATGTGTATCGAGGAAAAAGGGATACCTGAGTACCCAGTGGAAAACCGTTTTACCAAGTAATAGTGATAGCATAAATTCACTACACAAATTCGTAAGTATTTGATTTTATTAGAAAGATACCGTATGACAGTTTAAAGTTAGCAATCGGCTATAGGTTTATCGGTGTCTAACATTTTAATTCAATATCAAAATTAAAGATAAATAAATGATACAAGATGCACTCTTGGGTCCTACTTCGTTTCATCCTTCTTCCTTCTTCTGAAAAGAACTGATAAAAATATAAACATGATTTTTTTGTCGGTTTAAATTGTTATTTATATTTGTGGATTCCTCAATGATAAGTAGCAAAAGATTAAAAAAATATTATAAAAGAAAACACTTTTTTTTTTAATCTTCTTTACTCATTTTCTTTTTACCAAATTAATAAAAAATGTAGTTAAGTAATCATCTTGAATTTGTTCTAGGTTGAACACCGATTTATAACAAACCGAAAAAACACATTATATTTTATCGAAATACCGTGTTTTTCCCGTCCCGCCCCTTGTATTCGTCTTTGATAAACACGCATAAAGGATACTTGATGCACTCGTGGTGCTTTTTCCGTTTTATCCCGCTTCCTTTTTCCCAAAGAAATGATAAAAATTTAATCATCTTGAATTTCTTATCGGTTTTAATTGTTCTATAAGCTTATGTAGTAATTTTCCCTAATAGTCTAAAAAAACACAATATAATATAAAAAAAAACACTTTTCCATCCTTTCTTATGATTTTTAAATATTTTTCACGTATTTTTACCTTCCGTCACCTTTAGGTAAGGAAGGTATTGTCTTTGGTCAAAAAATTCAATGATGAGTTTTTACTGAATAAGCACGTTTTAGGGTCCGTATGTATGTGTGTCTGTGTGTCTGTGTGTCCGTGTGTCTATGTGTGTGACAAAACTTCCGGATTCCATAACTTCAATACCACGATTCCAAAAATTATAATTTTTTCGTATTCTTCAAGTTTACATCCAGAAGAACAACTGATTAGATTTTGGTTATAATTGGTCAACCGGAAGTAGTCTCATTTGAAGATTTAAAAGTTAAATTTGATTTATTGACATTTAACGATATTATAACTTAAAGAATATATTATTCTCTATACGATTTGATTACAATTTATACTTCATATTCAATAGATACAGAGTTAAAGAATTTTAAAGAAATTAAATTTTATAATTCAGCCAGCTATGCCAAACTTGAGAACTAGTAATATATTCATATAATTCAAATTGACAGATGTCAGTATCAATAAAAAGTAAATTAATGTGGCAGATATGAGGATGTTGAAGTAGATATTGGGGAATACACGGAAAGATACGGTAAGAAAATAACTCTAGTGTTACAAGTTTTTAGAAAGATACAAGAAAAACGATTACATTGGTTTGAACATGTCATGAGGAGAAATGAAGAATTATATTGGAACAAGAATGAATAGTTTAGTAATAGGACGTTAAAGAAACAAAGGAAGACCAAAGATAAGATGGAAGGACTGTATTGCGGAAGATTTGAGAGAAAAGGAACTGAATGAGAACGACATGCAAAAATAACGACCCCTAACGAATGGGAAAAGCTAAAGAAGAAGAAGATGCCAGTGTCAAGTGCAATTTGAATAGTTTGTTGTTGTACTGGAAATTTAGAATCTTTTGTAAGAAAAATTATGGAATTTATACATTATACACGAGAATGACAGAAGGTATTGTGCTGGCCACAACAGATTTTTTAATATTTAATAAAGAATTGAGCTAGATTCTTGAATTTCTTCTAGATTAAACACATGTTTTGTATAGTTTTATGTCACGGATTAATACGAACAAAGTAAAAAAAAAACAATGGAATTTAAAGAAAACTTTTTATTCCGTCCCCCGATTCATAGGTTTTTACATTTTTCTCGTTTTCGTAGTCAACATAATTTAATCATCTTGAATTTTTTTGTGGGTGCAGGTGCAGTTTGTATGTAATAGTGACGTGGTGGTTGACTTATTAGACTTGGCTGTCTTGTGATAGTCTGCGATTGGATCCTTCGTACTTTCACAAATAGAACAGGGATAGCTCTGCTCGAGAGGTGAACTAGTGTACTTTCAGAAACGGCGTGTTTGCAGTATGTGTATCGACGAAAAAGGTATACCGGAGTACTCAGAGGAATACCCTTTTACCAAATGATATTGATAGCATAAACTCACTACACAAATACGTAAATGTTTGTTTTTATTAGAAAGAAACCCTATCACAGTTTGTTAGCAGTCGGTTGTAGGTTTCTAACATTTCAATTCAATTTGAAATTAAAGATAAATAAGGGATACAAGATGAACTTTTGTTTCCTATTTTGTTTTTATACTTCTTCCTTCTTCTCAAAGAATTGATAAAAATATAAACATGAATTTCTTATCGGTTTCAATTGTTATATATATATTTGTGGTATCACTGATAACATAAGACAAAAAAAACAAAACATTATAAAAAAAAACTTTATATTCTTGCTTCTGAAATTTTAATATTTTTTACTCATTTCCTTTTCAACAGATTAATAAAAAATGTAGCTCTTGAATTTTCTTTTAGGTTATATTTATAACGAACATAGAAAAAAAAATAATAAATAAACTTTTTTATCCCATCCTTCGATTCTTAAGTTTTTACGTTTTTCTTGTATTCGTCTAAGATAAATACGCATAAAGGATACATGGCGCACTCGTGGTACCTTCTTCGTTTTATCCTACTTCGTTTTATTCAAAGAATTGATAAAAATGTAAACATCTAGAATTGGTTTCGATTGTTTTATATATTTATGTAGTATTTTTTAGTGATAATATATAAAAAAACACTTTTTCCATCCTATCTTCTGTTTTTTTAATATTTTCACGTATTTTTTCCAACATTTTTCATCTTGAAGTTTTTCTAGGTGAAACATGTTTTGTATAGTTTTATGTGACGGATATAAAACGAACAAAGTAAAAACAAAACAATGTAATTTTAAGAAAACTTCTTTTATTCCGTCTCCCAATTCATAAGGTTTATACATTTTTCTCGTCTTCGTAATCAACATAATTTAATCATCTTCAATTTTTTGTGTGCAGGTGCAGTTTGTATGTAATAGTGTCGTGGTGGTTGAATATTAGACTGGCTGTCTTGTAATAGTCTGCCATTGGATCCTTCGTACTTTCACATACAGAACAGAGATAGCTTTGCCCGAGAGGTGAACTAGTGTACATTCAGAAACGGCGTTTTTGCAATATGTGTATCAACAAAAAAAGGGATGCCGGAGAACACAGAGGAAAACCCTTTTACCAAGTGCTGTTTATAGTATAAATTCACTACACAAATACGTAAGTATTTGCTTTTATAAGATACCGTACGACAGTTTTAAGTTAGCAATCGGCTGTAGGTTTATCGGTATCTAACATTTCAATTCAATTTCAAATTAAAGATAAATAAAGGATACAAGATGCACTTTTGGTTTCTACTTTGTTTTTATCCTTCTTCCTTCTTCTCAAAGAATTGATAAAAATATAAACATAAATTTCTTATCGGTTTCAATTGTTCTATATATTTATGTAGTATTTTTCAGTTATATTAAAAAAAAAACACTTTTCCATCCTTTCTTATGATTTTTCAATATTTATCACTTTTTACCAAAATTTAATAAAAAATTGAGCTGGATAATCATCTTGAATTTCTTCTAGGTTAAACATGTTTTGTATAGTTTTGTCACCGACTTAATACGAACAAAAAAAAAAACAATGTAATTTAAAGAAAACTTTTTTATTGTCCCCCGATTCATAGGTTTTTACATTTTTCTCGTCTTCGTAGTCAACATAATTTAATCATGTTGAATTTTTTTGTGTGTGCAGATGCAGTTTGTATGTAATAGTGTCGTGGTGGTTGACTATTAGACTGGCTGTCTTGTAACTTGTAATAGTCTGCCATTGGATCCTTCGTACATTCACTTTCACATACAGAACAGAGATAGCTCTGCCCGAGAGGTGAACTAGTGTACTTTCAGAAACTTTCAGGAGGACACATTAGAATATAAAAGTATGAAAATTTAATAAATGCTATAAGATTGGGACCGCTCCATCACTGACTTTGTAAATTAAGGTATTATAAATAATTCTTCGAAAGATAAAGCGTTTTTGTCGAAAAGGTTTCATTGTAAGCAATTTAAAAATGTAAGATAACGTAGACGGCTAACGTGTGTCTATCAGACACCCATAAAAATCTGCAAGCGTCTATACGGACATACGGGTATTAGTATATGTGCCAATGTTCTACACACCGCACCGAATTTTTGTAATTTGTAAGAATATAAGTTTTTTATACGATTTATACTTTCCCTAATTTATGTTTTTCAATACAGTACAAATAACACACGTGTCCGTCAGAAACGATGTAACCGGATTTGTTTAAAAAAATTACTCGTAATATTTTTTTCATAAAAAAATTAAAAAAGTCATAACTATTTCAATTTATAATCATGGTAACAGCAATTTAGTATTTTTAAAATATCAAATGAATTTTGAATATGTGTATGATTTTAAAATGGTAACAAATAAAGATCCTACCTTTTTATGGATCGAGTCTACCATCCACGTAAGTGGGCATGCAAAGATATCAACATACCAGGCATTAGCCGTGGTCGCATGCGACGATCTGACCAGTTGTCCAACCTTGGTTGCAGAGTAGTCAGACTTGACGCATGAATCAAAGTTCCTAACTACATTAGTTATAATCAGTGCGGAATCGAATATCTTCAGTAGTTGATGCATTAATCCTTCAAGGGCTATTGTATCACTGATAATAATCCTAGAAAATTCAGATATATACATTTTAGAAAGCTGATTTTTTTTTTTATTGATATGTATGTTATTTATAATCATCTTTCTAAAAGTGAATGTTAAAGTGTTTTATAAATCATGTACATACCCCATATACAATTAAATGTTTTTCAAAATTATAAATAAATTAATCACTTACCTTAATTGCATTCATACTTTACAGTTTCTAAATTTTGATACCGATCTGAAGAATATTTTCATTAGAGATATTATAACCCAGGCACTAACTTTAACTGAATGTTCTATCGATGTACACTGGTACACCCTATGCTGAATATAAAGTTATATTTCTATAGCAACGTAAATAATTAAATACAACAATCAAAATATACACTGTATAACATTATTGTAAAATAATGTTAATTTTTATATAATTCACAAAGTAAAAACTTATATTTTTGTTAGTAAAATGTATATAAATATATTCAGTATTTTCAAAATATGTTTCACTGAAATACAACTTTTTCTTATGTGTTAGAATAGAAAACCATGTACTATGCACAGAGCTGTGAGCAGTACTCGAAAAAAGTATTTAAGTACTAAATACTAAACACTTCTAAGAAAAGTATTTAAATACTAAGTAAAGTAATACTTTAAATACTTTTTTTTACCTACTTACAGTACCAGTACTAAGTATTTTTTTATGAAATCAGTTAACATATTACAAAAAATGATCGAATTTAGGTATAACATTCTCATCTATGAAGACAGTTAAAGTAGCCCATTAATTTTAAAGTACAATACCTATTTTAAAAAAGTAGTACCTATATTTGTGGAATAAGTGAAGAAGTCTGTCCACATGCGTGTAAAAAAGGCTCACGCATATAAAATGTTTTAAAATAAACTCCCTAAGACTCCATTGCGTTTTACGCATCGCTATTAGAATTCAGACTTCACATACTGCGATTAATGTTTGTAGCTACTACTTCACGCATTGGAGTAGAAAAATTATTTATTTAGTTCTATAATATTGATGAGCAAGTAGAAATATCTTTTAATAAATAAGATGTTCAACATGTTCATCATAATATACTGCATTACGTATTGATTTATCTTTATTTACTTCAACTATTTAATTAAAACCCCAGTTGACAGTAGTGCACAGAACACATAGAAATATGTTCTGCGCATGCGTGAAGTACTTAGTATTTAAAGTCTTTTAATTACTCTAAATACTTTTAGATACTTTAAGTACCAAAAAGTATTTCAAGTACTTTTTATGAAAAAAAGTATTTTAAGTACAGTACTAAGTACTGATTTTCAAAAATATTTCAAGTAAAGTATTGTAAATACTAGATGTTTTTAAAGTAATACTTCCAGTACTTTTACTTTAAGTAGTTCCCAGCTCTGACTATGCATATATTTTTCAAATTATATTTCTATTAGTATTCTTTTAAAAAGAATTTTGAAATAAGGAATTTTTAAAATTAAAGCGCACATAAAATGTACCCTATTACTGTCCGTGATGGCAGTGTTTTAAAACTATAAACAAACTTATACATGCTTATCATTTTCCAAATTTCATGTAACATCTAGGAATGGTATGGAGAATATTGTAGAATTCAGAACATGAATAAATTTTCGCTGTATGTTCACTCGATAGTACACTTGTGAAAATAAAGTTTTATTACTATAACAACGTAAAATAATGAAATACAACAAATAAATATCATTCTTGTATTACATTATTATGAATGTTTTCTGAAGTCGAGTATAAATCCGAATATACATTAAGAAAATTGGAACATTTAGCAATGGCAAGTGAGGCAAGATGATCGCACCTATTATTTATTTTATTAAAATATATTACCAATTTTATAATGCATGAAGTTGAATTCATACATTTTTATTAATTAATATTGTATGGGATAAAGTTGATATGTGCATATTTGTGTCCATGCCATTTTACTTCCATATTCCACTGAAAAACGGGCCACTGAAAATAGCTTTTTCATTTATAATTATTTTTAAATATTTATAAGCTAGGCTTAGGGGCTCGTAAATCTTTGGCATGATGATAGCACTTCCGGTAAAAACGTAAAAAAAAATGGTGCATAATTAAGCTGCTAAGCCATGATATCAGGCAAGCTATGAAAACGAGTTAAAGGGAAACCGGAGTACCCGGAGAAAACTCTTTTATCCAGTGATATTCATTGCATAAATTCACAATAAAGAATTATTATTATCATTATTATTATAAAGGAGACATGATACACTCGTGGTACCTTCTTTGTTTTATGCTACTTCCTTTCTCTGAAAGAATTGATAAAAATGTAAACATCTTGTATTTCGTATCAGTTTCAATTGTTCTTTTATGTAGTAAATTTCAGTGATAGTATAAAAACACAATATAGTATAAAAAAAAAACACTTTTTCCATCCTTTCTTCTGTTTTTTAATTTTTTCACGTATTTTTTTCCAACATTTTTATAAAATAATTTACAAAGTATTCATCTTGAAGTTTTTCTAGGTGAAACATGTTTTGTATAGTTTTATGTGATGGATATAAAACGAACAAAGTAAAAAAGAAACAATGTAATTTTAAGAAAACTTTTTTTATTCCGTCCCCCAATTCATAAGGTTTTTACACTTTTTTCGTCTTCGTAATCAACATAATTTAATCATCTTCAATTTTTTATGTGTGCAGGTGCAGTTTGTAGTGTCGTGGTGGTTGAATATTAGACTGGCTGCCTTGTAATAGTCTGCCATTGGATCCTTCGAACTTTCACATACAGAACAGAGATAGCTCTGCCCGAGAGGTGAACTAGTGTACATTCAGAAATGGCGTTTTTGCAATATGTGTATCGACGAAAAAGGGATGCCGGAGAACACAGAGGAAAACCCTTTTACCAAGTGCTATTTATAGTATAAATTCACTACACAAATACGTAAGTATTTGCTTTTATAAGAAAGATACCATATCAGTTTATTAGCAATCGGTTGTAGGTTTCTAACATTTCAATTCAATTTGAAATTAAAGATAAATAAAGGATATAAGATGCGCTTTTGGTTCCAACTTCGTTTTTATCCTTCTTACTTAATTAATAAAAATATAAACATGAATTTCTTATCGGTTTCAATTGTTCTATATATGTATGTAGTAATTTTCAGTTATGTTATAAAAAAACAATATAATATTAAAATAAAACACTTTTCCATCCTTTCTTATGATTTTTCAATATTTTCACGTATTTTTTATCAACATCTAATAAAAAATTGAGCTGGATAATCACCTTGAATTTCTTCTAGGTTAAACATGTTTTGTATAGTTTTGTCACGGACTTAATAGGAACAAAGTAAAAAAAAACAATGAAATTTAAAGAAAACTTTTTTATTCTTTCCCCCGATTTATAGGTTTTTACATTTTTCTCGTCTTCGTAGTCAACATTCTATAATCATCTTGAATTTTTTGTGTGTGCTGGTGCAGTTTGTATGTAATAGTGTCGTGGTGGTTGACTATTAGACTAGCTGTCTTGTAATAGTCTGCCATTGGATCCTTCGTACTTTCACATACGGAACAGAGATAGCTCTGCCCGAGAGGTGAATTAGTGTACTTTCAGAAACGGCGTGTTTGCAGTATGTGTATCGAGGAAAAAGGGATACCGGAGTACCCAGTGGACAACCGTTTTACCAAATGATATTGATAGCATAAACTAACTACAGAAATATGTAAGTATTTGTGTTTATTAGAAAGATAGCGTATGACAGTTTGTTAGCAATCGGCTGTAGGTTTATCCGTATCTAACATTTCAATTCAATTTCAAATTAAAGATAAATAAAGGATACAAGATGCACTCTTGGTTTCTACTTTGTTTTTATCTTTCTTCCTTCTTCTCAAAGAATTGATAAAAATATAAACATGAATTTCAATTGTTATATATATTTGTGGTATTCCTCAATGATAAATAACATAAGATAAAAAAATATATATATTATAAAAGAAAACACTTTTTTCTATCCTTGCTTCTGAAAATTTAATATTTTTTACTCATTTTCTTTTCACCAAATTAATAAAAAATGTAGTTAAGTAATCATCTTGAATTTGTTGTAGGTTAAACACCGATTTATAACAAACAGAAAAAAACATTATATTGTAACGACACAAATTTCTTTTCCCGACCCTAAATCTTAAGGTTTTACATTTTTCTTGTATTCGTTTTGATAAACACGCATAAAGGATACTTGATGCACTCGTGATACCTTTTCCATTTTATCCCAATTACTTTTTCTCAAAAAAACACACAATATAATATAAAAAAACACTTTTCCATCCTTTCTTATGATTTTTTACATACATTTAATAAAAAATTGAGCTGGTTAATTTTATCTTGAATTTCATCTAGGTTAAACATGTTTCGTATAGTTTTATGTCACGGACTTAATACGGACAACGTAAAAAAAAACAATGTAATTTAAAGAAAACTTTTTATTCCGTCCCCAATTCAGAGGTTTTTACATTTTTCTCGTCTTCGTAGTCAACATAATTTAATCATGTTGAATTTTTTTGTGTGTGCAGATGCAGTTTGTATGTAATAGTGTCGTGGTGGTTGACTATTAGACTGGCTGTCTTGTAATAGTCTGCCATTGGATCCTTCGTACTTTCACTTTCACATACAGAACAGAGAGAGCTCTGCCCGAGAGGTGAACTAGTGTACTTTCAGAAACGGCGTGTTTGCAGTATGTGTATCGAGGAAAAAGGGATACCGGAGTACCCAGTGGAAAACCGTTTTACCAAGTAATATTGATAGCATAAATTCACTACACAAATACGTAAGTATTTGATTTTATTAGAAAGATACCGTATGACAGTTTAAAGTTAGCAATCGGCTATAGGTTTATCGGTATCTAACATTTTAATTCAATATCAAATTAAAGATAAATAAAGGATACAAGATGCACTTTTGGTTCCTACTTCGTTTTTATCCTTCTTACTTCTTCTCAAAGAATTGATAAAAATATAAACATGATTTTTTTATCGGTTTCAATTGTTATATATATTTGTGGTATTCTTCAATATAAATAATATAAGATAAAAAAATATATTATGGACTTAATACGAACAAAGTAAAAAAAAATCAGTTATGTTTCAATGTTGTAAAAATTTTTGCAGCCCCGATTGGAAGTGGTTGTTGAAGAAGAGGGATTAGGGGACTTTTGGTTCCAACAAGATGGGGCTACAGCCCACACAGCCCGAAATTCTCTAAACGCTTTAAGAGAAATGTTTCCTGGACGTCTAGTGTCTTTAAGAGGTGACGTGGGGTGGCATGCGCAGTCGCCCGATTTAAGCATATGCGACTTCTTTCTTTGGGGATATCTTAAGAAAAAATGTTCAATCGTCGCCCCCAAAACCTGCTAGAAGTAAGGGAGCAGATTGTTGAAGAAGTAAACGCGATTCCCCTCGAAATGTGTCAACTGGCCGTTCAAAACTTCAGAAATCGGATACAGCAATGTATTGCAGCTAACGGCCGCCTTCTTAAAGACATTATTTTTAAAAATTAATGAGTATAAAATGGTAAGTCCTACTGATTTCAAATATATATATATATATATATATATATATATATATATATATATATATATATATATATATATATATATATTTCATATATACCCTGGTTTATTTTTTATAACTCTTCAAAACTGCTCAATTGGTTCTGCCGCAGCCTGTATATATTTGTGGTAATCCTCAATGATAAATAACATAAGATAAAAAAGTATAATAATAAGAAAACACTTTTTCTATCCTTGATTCTGAAAATTTAATATTTTGTACTCATTTTCTTTTCACCAAATTAATAAAAAATGTAGTTAAGAATCATCTTGAATTTGTTCTAGGTACATCGATTTATAACAAACAGAAAAAAAACATTATTTTTTAACAAAACAACTTTTTTCCCGTACCCCGATTCTTAAGTTTTTACATTTTTCTTGTATTCGTCTTTGATAAACACTCATAAAGGATACTTGATGCACTCGTGATACCTTTTCCGTTTTATCCCACTTCCCTTTTCTCAAAGAATTAATAAAAATGTAAAGATCTTGAATTTCTTATCGGTTTCAATTGTTCTATATATTCATGTAGTAATTTTCAGTAATAGTATAAAAGAACACAATATAATATAAAAAAAACACTTTTCCATTCTTTCTTATTTTTCTATATTTTTCACGTATTTTTTAACATTTAATAAATCTGAGCTGGATATTCATCTTGAATTTCACGGACATAATACGAACAAAGTAAAAAAAAACAAAACAATATAATTTATAGAAAACTTTTTATTCCGTCCCCCGATTCATAGGTTTTTACGTTTTTCTCGTCTTCGTAGTCAACATAATTTAATCATCTTGAATTTTTTTGTTTGTGCAGGTGCAGTTTGTATGTAATAGTGTCGTGGTGGTTGACTATTAGACTGGCTGTCTTGTAATAGTCTGCCATTGGATCCTTCGTACTTTCACCTTTCACATACAGAACAGAGAGAGCTCTGCCCGAGAGGTGAACTAGTGTACTTTCAGAAACGGCGTGTTTGCAGTATGTGTATCGAGGAAAAAGTGATATTGGAGTAACCAGTGGAAAACCGTTTTACCAAGTAATATTGATAGCATAAATTCACTACACAAATACGTAAGTATTTGATTTTATTAGAAAGATACCGTATGACATGAAGTTAGCAATTGGCTATAGGTTTATCGGTATCTAACATTTTAATTCAATATCAAATTAAAGATAAATAAAGTATACAAGATGCACTTTTGGTTCCTACTTCGTTTTATCCTTCTTCCTTCTTCTCAAAAGAACTGATAAAAATATAAACATGATTTTTTTATCGGTTTCAATTGTTATTTATATTTGTGGATTCCTCAATGATCAATATAACAAAAGATAAAAAAAATATTATAAAAGAAAACACTTTTTTCTATTTAATATTTTTTACTCATTTTCTTTTTACCAAATTAATAAAAAATGTAGTTAAGTAATCATCTTGAATTTGTTCTAGGTTGAACAGCGATTTATAACAAACAGAATAAAAACATTATATTGTAACGACACAAATTTCTTTTCCCGACCCTAAATCTTAAGGTTTTACATGTTTCTTGTATTCGTTTTGATAAACACGCATAAAGGATACTTGATGCACTCGTAATACCTTTTCCATTTTATCCCAATTCCTTTTTCTCAAAAAAACACACAATATAAAAAAAAACACTTTTCCATCCTTTCTTATGATTTTTCAATATTTTTCACGTATATTTTACATACATTTAATAAAAAATTGAGCTGGTTAATTTTATCTTGAATTTCATGAACCTTGCTTCTGAAAATTTAATATTTTTTACTCATTTTCTTTTCACCAAATTAATAAAAAATGTAGTTAAGAATCATTTTGAATTTGTTCTAGGTTAAACATCGATTTATAACAAACAGAAAAAAAACATTATATTTTAACGAAACAACTTTTTTTCCCGTACCCCGATTATTAAGTTTTTACATTTTTCTTGTATTCGTCTTTGATAAACACTCATAAAGGATACTTGATGCACTCGTGAAACCTTTCCGTTTTATCCCACTTCCTTTTTCTCAAAGAATTAATAAATAAATGTAAACATCTTGAATTTATTATCGGTTTCAATTGTTCTATACACTCATGTAGTAATTTTCAGTAATAGTATAAAAGAACACAATATAATATAAAAAAACACTCTTCCATCCTTTCTTATTTTTCTATATTTTTCATGTATTTTTTAACATTTAATAAATCTGAGCTGGATATTCATCTTGAATTACTTCTAGGTTAAACATGTTTGTTTGGTTTAGGTCACGGACATAATACGAACAAAGTAAATAAAAAAACAATATAATTTATAGAAAACTTTTTATTCCGTCCCCCGATTCATAGGTTTTTACGTTTTTCTCGTCTTCGTAGTCAACATAATTTAATCATCTTGAATTTTTTTGTTTGTGCAGGTGCAGTTTGTATGTAATAGTGTCGTGGTGGTTGACTATTAGACTGGCTGTCTTGTAATAGTCTGCCATTGGATCCTTCGTACTTTCACATACAGAACAGAGATAGCTCTGCCCGAGAGGTGAACTAGTGTACTTTCAGAAACGGCGTGTTTGCAGTATGTGTATCGAGGAAAAAGGGATACCAGAGTACCCAGTGGAAAACCGCTTTACCAAGTAATATTGATACCATAAATTCACTACACAAATACGGTAAGTATTTGATTTTATTAGAAAGATACCGTATCACAGTTTAAAGTTAGCAATCGGCTTTATCGGTATCTAACATTTTAATTCAATATCAAATTAAAGATAAATAAAGGATACAAGATGCACTTTTGGTTCCTACTTCGTTTTATCCTTCTTCCTTCTTCTCAAAACAACTGATAAAAATATAAACATGATTTTTTTATCGGTTTCAATTGTTATTTATATTTGTGGATTCCTCAATGATCAATATAACAAAAGATAAAAAAAATATTATAAAAGAAAACACTTTTTTCTATTTAATATTTTTTACTCATTTTCTTTTTACCAAATTAATAAAAAATGTAGTTAAGTAATCATCTTGAATTTGTTGTAGGTTGAACACCGATTTATAACAAACAGAAAAAAAACATTATATTGTAACGACACAACTTTCTTTTCCCGACCCCAAATCTTAAGGTTTTACATTTTTCTTGTATTCGTTTTGATAAACACGCATAAAGGATACTTGATGCACTCGTAATACCTTTTCCATTTTATCCCACCTCCTTTTTCTCAAAGACTTGATAAAAATTTAAACATCTTGAATTTCTTATCGGTTTCAATTGTTCTATATACTTATATAGTAATTTTCAGTAATAGTTCGTGTAATATTATAAAAAAAACACAATATAATATATAAAAAAAACACTTTTCTATCCTTTCTTATGATTTTTCAATATTTTTCACGTATTTTTACGAACATTTAATAAAAAAAATAATCTGGTTAATTTTATCTTGAATTTCATCTAGATTAAACATGTTTTGTATAGTTTTATGTCACGGATTAATACAAACAAAGTAAAAAAAACAATGGAATTTAAAGAAAACTTTTTATTCCGTCCCCCGTTTCATAGGTTTTTACATTTTTCTCGTTTTCGTAGTCAACATAATTTAATCATCTTGAATTTTTTTGTGAGTACAGGTGCAGTTTGTATGTAATAGTGTCGTGGTGGTTGACTATTAGACTGGCTGTCTTGTAATAGTCTGCCATTGGATCCTTCGTACTTTCACATACAGAACAGAGATAGCTCTGCCCGAGAGGTGAACTAGCGTACTTTCAGAAACAGCGTGTTTGCAGTATGTGTATCGAGGAAAAAGGGATACCGGAGTACCCAGTGGAAAACCGCTTTACCAAGTAATATTGATACCATAAATTCACTACACAAATACGGTAAGTATTTGATTTTATTAGAAAGATACCGTATCACAGTTTAAAGTTAGCAATCGGCTTTATCGGTATCTAACATTTTAATTCAATATCAAATTAAAGATAAATAAAGGATACAAGATGCACTTTTGGTTCCTACTTCGTTTTATCCTTCTTCCTTCTTCTCAAAACAACTGATAAAAATATAAACATGATTTTTTTATCGGTTTCAATTGTTATTTATATTTGTGGATTCCTCAATGATAAATAACAAAAGATAAAAAAAAATATTATAAAAGAAAACACTTTTTTCTATTTAATATTTTTTACTCATTTTCTTTTCACCAAATTAATAAAAAATGTAGTTAAGTAATCATCTTGAATTTGTTCTAGGTTGAACACAGATTTATAACAAACCGAAAAAAAAACATTATATTTTATCGAAACACCGTGTTTTTCCCGTCCCGCCCCGTGTATTCGTCTTTGATAAACACGCATAAAGGATACTTGATGCACTCGTAGTGCTTTTCCGTTTTATCCCGCTTCCTTTTTCTCACAGAATTGATAAAAATTTAAACATCTTGAATTTCTTATCGGTTTCAATTGTTCTATATGCTCATGTAGTAATTTTCAGTAATAGTATAAAAGAACACAATATTATATTAAAAAAAAACACTTTTCCATCTTTTCTATATTTTTCACGTATTTTTTAACATTTAATAAATCTAAGCTGGATATTCATCTTGAATTTCACGGACATAATACGAACAAAGTAAAAAAAAACAAAACAATATAATTTATAGAAAACTTTTTATTCCGTCCCCCGATTCATAGGTTTTTACGTTTTTCTCGTCTTCGTAGTCAACATAATTTAATCATCTTGATTTTTTTTGTTTGTGCAGGTGCAGTTTGTATGTAATAGTGTCGTGGTGGTTGACTATTAGACTGGCTGTCTTGTAATAGTCTGCCATTGGATCCTTCGTACTTTCACATACAGAACAGAGAGAGCTCTGCCAGAGAGGTGAACTAGTGTACTTTCAGAAACGGCGTGTTTGCAGTAAGTGTATCGAGGAAAAAGTGATATTGGAGTACCCAGTGGAAAACCGTTTTACCAAGTAATATTGATAGCATAAATTCACTACATAAATACGTAAGTATTTGATTTTATTTGAAAGATACCGTATGACAGTTTGAAGTTAGCAATTGGCTATAGGTTTATCGGTATCTAACATTTTATTCAATATCAAATTAAAGATAAATAAAGGATACAAGATGCACTTTTGGTTCCTACTTCGTTTTATCCTTCTTCCTTCTTCTCAAAAGAACTGATAAAAATATAAACATGATTTTTTTATCGGTTTCAATTGTTATTTATATTTGTGGATTCCTCAATGATAAATATAACAAAAGAAAAAAAAAATATTATAAAAGAAAACACTTTTTTCTATATAATATTTTTTACTCATTTTCTTTTCACCAAATTAATAAAAAATGTAGTTAAGGAATCATCTTGAATTTGTTGTAGGTTGAACACCGATTTATAACAAACAGAAAAAAAACATTATCTTGTAACGACACAACTTTCTTTTCCCGACCCCAAATCTTAAGGTTTTACATTTTTCTTGTATTCGTTTTGATAAACACGCATAAAGGATACTTGATGCACTCGTAATACCTTTTCCATTCTCCTTTTTCTCAAAGACTTGATAAAAATTTAAACATCTTGAATTTCTTATCGGTTTCAATTGTTCTATATACTTATATAGTAATTTTCAGTAATAGTTCGTGTAATATTATAAAAAAAACACAATATAATATATAAAAAAAACACTTTTCTATCCTTTCTTATGATTTTTCAATATTTTTCACGTATTTTTTACCAACATTTAATAAAAAAAATAATCTGGTTAATTTTATCTTGAATTTCATCTAGATTAAACATGTTTTGTATAGTTTTATGTCACGGATTAATACGAACAAAGTAAAAAAACAATGGAATTTAAAGAAAACTTTTTATTCCGTCCCCCGATTCATAGGTTTTTACATTTTTCTCGTTTTCGTAGTCAACATAATTTAATCATCTTGAATATTTTTGTGAGTACAGGTGCAGTTTGTATGTAATAGTGTCGTGGTGGTTGACTATTAGACTGGCTGTCTTGTAATAGTCTGCCATTGGATCCTTCGTACTTTCACATACAGAACAGAGATAGTTCTGCCCGAGAGGTGAACTAGTGTACTTTCAGAAACGGCGTGTTTGCAGTGTGTGTATCGAGGAAAAAGTGATATCGGAGTACCCAGTGGAAAACCGTTTTACCAAGTAATATTGATAGCATAAATTCACTACACAAATACGTAAGTATTTGATTTTATTAGAAAGATACCGTATGACAGTTTGAAGTTACCAATTGGCTATAGGTTTATCGGTATCTAACATTTTAATTCAATATCAAATTAAAGATAAAAAAAGGATACAAGATGCACTTTTGGTTCCTACTTCGTTTTAACCTTCTTCCTTCTTCTCAAAAGAACTGATAAAAATATAAACATGATTTTTTTATCGGTTTCAATTGTTATTTATATTTGTGGATTCCTCAATGATCAATATAACAAAAGATAAAAAAAATATTATAAAAGAAAACACTTTTTTCTATTTAATATTTTTTACTCATTTTCTTTTTACCAAATTAATAAAAAATGTAGTTAAGTAATCATCTTGAATTTGTTCTAGGTTGAACAGCGATTTATAACAAACAGAAAAAAAACATTATATTGTAACGACACAAATTTCTTTTCCCGACCCTAAATCTTAAGGTTTTACATTTTTCTTGTATTCGTTTTGATAAACACGCATAAAGGATACTTGATGCACTCGTAATACCTTTTCCATTTTATCCCAATTCCTTTTTCTCAAAAAAACACACAATATAAAAAAAACACTTTTCCATCCTTTCTTATGATTTTTCAATATTTTTCACGTATATTTTACATACATTTAATAAAAAATTGAGCTGGTTAATTTTATCTTGAATTTCATGAACCTTGCTTCTGAAAATTTAATATTTTTTACTCATTTTCTTTTCACCAAATTAATAAAAAATGTAGTTAAGAATCATTTTGAATTTGTTCTAGGTTAAACATCGATTTATAACAAACAGAAAGAAACATTATATTTTAACGAAACAACTTTTTTTCCCGTACCCCGATTATTAAGTTTTTACATTTTTCTTGTATTCGTCTTTGATAAACACTCATAAAGGATACTTGATGCACTCGTGATACCTTTCCGTTTTATCCCAATTCCTTTTTCTCAAAAAAACACACAATATAAAAAAAAAACACTTTTCCATCCTTTCTTATGATTTTTCAATATTTTTCACGTATATTTTACATACATTTAATAAAAAATTGAGCTGGTTAATTTTATCTTGAATTTCATGAACCTTGCTTCTGAAAATTTAATATTTTTTACTCATTTTCTTTTCACCAAATTAATAAAAAATGTAGTTAAGAATCATTTTGAATTTGTTCTAGGTTAAACATCGATTTATAACAAACAGAAAGAAACATTATATTTTAACGAAACAACTTTTTTTCCCGTACCCCGATTATTAAGTTTTTACATTTTTCTTGTATTCGTTTTGATAAACACGCATAAAGGATACTTGATGCACTCGTAATACCTTTTCCATTTTATCCCAATTCCTTTTTCTCAAAAAAACACACAATATAAAAAAAAAACACTTTTCCATCCTTTCTTATGATTTTTCAATATTTTTCACGTATATTTTACATACATTTAATAAAAAATTGAGCTGGTTAATTTTATCTTGAATTTCATGAACCTTGCTTCTGAAAATTTAATATTTTTTACTCATTTTCTTTTCACCAAATTAATAAAAAATGTAGTTAAGAATCATTTTGAATTTGTTCTAGGTTAAACATCGATTTATAACAAACAGAAAGAAACATTATATTTTAACGAAACAACTTTTTTTCCCGTACCCCGATTATTAAGTTTTTACATTTTTCTTGTATTCGTCTTTGATAAACACTCATAAAGGATACTTGATGCACTCGTGATACCTTTCCGTTTTATCCCACTTCCTTTTTCTCAAAGAATTAATAAATAAATGTAAACATCTTGAATTTATTATCGGTTTCAATTGTTCTATACACTCATGTAGTAATTTTCAGTAATAGTATAAAAGAACACAATATAATATAAAAAAAACACTCTTCCATCCTTTCTTATTTTTCTATATTTTTCATGTATTTTTTAACATTTAATAAATCTGAGCTGGATATTCATCTTGAATTACTTCTAGGTTAAACATGTTTGTTAGTTTTATGTCACGGACATAATACGAACAAAGTAAATAAAAAAACAATATAATTTATAGAAAACTTTTTATTCCGTCCCCCGATTCATAGGTTTTTACGTTTTTCTCGTCTTTGTAGTCAACATAATTTAATCATCTTGAATTTTTTTGTTTGTGCAGGTGCAGTTTGTATGTAATAGTGTCGTGGTGGTTGACTATTAGACTGGCTGTCTTGTAATAGTCTGCCATTGGATCCTTCGTACTTTCACATACAGAACAGAGAGAGCTCTGCCAGAGAGGTGAACTAGTGTACTTTCAGAAACGGCGTGTTTGCAGTAAGTGTATCGAGGAAAAAGTGATATTGGAGTACCCAGTGGAAAACCGTTTTACCAAGTAATATTGATAGCATAAATTCACTACATAAATACGTAAGTATTTGATTTTATTTGAAAGATACCGTATGACAGTTTGAAGTTAGCAATTGGCTATAGGTTTATCGGTATCTAACATTTTATTCAATATCAAATTAAAGATAAATAAAGGATACAAGATGCACTTTTGGTTCCTACTTCGTTTTATCCTTCTTCCTTCTTCTCAAAAGAACTGATAAAAATATAAACATGATTTTTTTATCGGTTTCAATTGTTATTTATATTTGTGGATTCCTCAATGATAAATATAACAAAAGAAAAAAAAAATATTATAAAAGAAAACACTTTTTTCTATATAATATTTTTTACTCATTTTCTTTTCACCAAATTAATAAAAAATGTAGTTAAGGAATCATCTTGAATTTGTTGTAGGTTGAACACCGATTTATAACAAACAGAAAAAAAACATTATCTTGTAACGACACAACTTTCTTTTCCCGACCCCAAATCTTAAGGTTTTACATTTTTCTTGTATTCGTTTTGATAAACACGCATAAAGGATACTTGATGCACTCGTAATACCTTTTCCATTTTATCCCACCTCCTTTTTCTCAAAGACTTGATAAAAATTTAAACATCTTGAATTTCTTATCGGTTTCAATTGTTCTATATACTTATATAGTAATTTTCAGTAATAGTTCGTGTAATATTATAAAAAAAACACAATATAATATATAAAAAAAACACTTTTCTATCCTTTCTTATGATTTTTCAATATTTTTCACGTATTTTTTACCAACATTTAATAAAAAAAATAATCTGGTTAATTTTATCTTGAATTTCATCTAGATTAAACATGTTTTGTATAGTTTTATGTCACGGATTAATACGAACAAAGTAAAAAAACAATGGAATTTGAAGAAAACTTTTTATTCCGTCCCCCGATTCATAGGTTTTTACATTTTTCTCGTTTTCGTAGTCAACATAATTTAATCATCTTGAATTTTTTTGTGAGTACAGGTGCAGTTTGTATGTAATAGTGTCGTGGTGGTTGACTATTAGACTGGCTGTCTTGTAATAGTCTGCCATTGGATCCTTCGTACTTTCACATACAGAACAGAGATAGCTCTGCCCGAGAGGTGAACTAGTGTACTTTCAGAAACGGCGTGTTTGCAGTAAGTGTATCGAGGAAAAAGTGATATTGGAGTACCCAGTGGAAAACCGTTTTACCAAGTAATATTGATAGCATAAATTCACTACATAAATACGTAAGTATTTGATTTTATTAGAAAGATACCGTATGACAGTTTGAAGTTAGCAATTGGCTATAGGTTTATCGGTATCTAACATTTTATTCAATATCAAATTAAAGATAAATAAAGGATACAAGATGCACTTTTGGTTCCTACTTCGTTTTATCCTTCTTCCTTCTTCTCAAAAGAACTGATAAAAATATAAACATGATTTTTTTATCGGTTTCAATTGTTATTTATATTTGTGGATTCCTCAATGATAAATATAACAAAAGATAAAAAAAATATTATAAAAGAAAACACTTTTTTCTATATAATATTTTTTACTCATTTTCTTTTCACCAAATTAATAAAAAATGTAGTTAAGTAATCATCTTGAATTTGTTGTAGGTTGAACACCGATTTATAACAAACAGAAAAAAAACATTATATTGTAACGACACAACTTTCTTTTCCCGACCCCAAATCTTAAGGTTTTACATTTTTCTTGTATTCGTTTTGATAAACACGCATAAAGGATACTTGATGCACTCGTAATACCTTTTCCATTTTATCCCACCTCCTTTTTCTCAAAGACTTGATAAAAATTTAAACATCTTGAATTTCTTATCGGTTTCAATTGTTCTATATACTTATATAGTAATTTTCAGTAATAGTTCGTGTAATATTATAAAAAAAACACAATATAATATATAAAAAAAACACTTTTCTATCCTTTCTTATGATTTTTCAATATTTTTCACGTATTTTTACGAACATTTAATAAAAAAAATAATCTGGTTAATTTTATCTTGAATTTCATCTAGATTAAACATGTTTTGTATAGTTTTATGTCACGGATTAATACGAACAAAGTAAAAAAACAATGGAATTTAAAGAAAACTTTTTATTCCGTCCCCCGATTCATAGGTTTTTACATTTTTCTCGTTTTCGTAGTCAACATAATTTAATCATCTTGAATATTTTTGTGAGTACAGGTGCAGTTTGTATGTAATAGTGTCGTGGTGGTTGACTATTAGACTGGCTGTCTTGTAATAGTCTGCCATTGGATCCTTCGTACTTTCACATACAGAACAGAGATAGTTCTGCCCGAGAGGTGAACTAGTGTACTTTCAGAAACGGCGTGTTTGCAGTGTGTGTATCGAGGAAAAAGTGATATCGGAGTACCCAGTGGAAAACCGTTTTACCAAGTAATATTGATAGCATAAATTCACTACACAAATACGTAAGTATTTGATTTTATTAGAAAGATACCGTATGACAGTTTGAAGTTACCAATTGGCTATAGGTTTATCGGTATCTAACATTTTAATTCAATATCAAATTAAAGATAAAAAAAGGATACAAGATGCACTTTTGGTTCCTACTTCGTTTTAACCTTCTTCCTTCTTCTCAAAAGAACTGATAAAAATATAAACATGATTTTTTTATCGGTTTCAATTGTTATTTATATTTGTGGATTCCTCAATGATCAATATAACAAAAGATAAAAAAAATATTATAAAAGAAAACACTTTTTTCTATTTAATATTTTTTACTCATTTTCTTTTTACCAAATTAATAAAAAATGTAGTTAAGTAATCATCTTGAATTTGTTCTAGGTTGAACAGCGATTTATAACAAACAGAAAAAAAACATTATATTGTAACGACACAAATTTCTTTTCCCGACCCTAAATCTTAAGGTTTTACATTTTTCTTGTATTCGTTTTGATAAACACGCATAAAGGATACTTGATGCACTCGTAATACCTTTTCCATTTTATCCCAATTCCTTTTTCTCAAAAAAACACACAATATAAAAAAAACACTTTTCCATCCTTTCTTATGATTTTTCAATATTTTTCACGTATATTTTACATACATTTAATAAAAAATTGAGCTGGTTAATTTTATCTTGAATTTCATGAACCTTGCTTCTGAAAATTTAATATTTTTTACTCATTTTCTTTTCACCAAATTAATAAAAAATGTAGTTAAGAATCATTTTGAATTTGTTCTAGGTTAAACATCGATTTATAACAAACAGAAAGAAACATTATATTTTAACGAAACAACTTTTTTTCCCGTACCCCGATTATTAAGTTTTTACATTTTTCTTGTATTCGTCTTTGATAAACACTCATAAAGGATACTTGATGCACTCGTGATACCTTTCCGTTTTATCCCACTTCCTTTTTCTCAAAGAATTAATAAATAAATGTAAACATCTTGAATTTATTATCGGTTTCAATTGTTCTATACACTCATGTAGTAATTTTCAGTAATAGTATAAAAGAACACAATATAATATAAAAAAACACTCTTCCATCCTTTCTTATTTTTCTATATTTTTCATGTATTTTTTAACATTTAATAAATCTGAGCTGGATATTCATCTTGAATTACTTCTAGGTTAAACATGTTTGTTAGTTTTATGTCACGGACATAATACGAACAAAGTAAATAAAAAAACAATATAATTTATAGAAAACTTTTTATTCCGTCCCCCGATTCATAGGTTTTTACGTTTTTCTCGTCTTTGTAGTCAACATAATTTAATCATCTTGAATTTTTTTGTTTGTGCAGGTGCAGTTTGTATGTAATAGTGTCGTGGTGGTTGACTATTAGACTGGCTGTCTTGTAATAGTCTGCCATTGGATCCTTCGTACTTTCACATACAGAACAGAGAGAGCTCTGCCAGAGAGGTGAACTAGTGTACTTTCAGAAACGGCGTGTTTGCAGTAAGTGTATCGAGGAAAAAGTGATATTGGAGTACCCAGTGGAAAACCGTTTTACCAAGTAATATTGATAGCATAAATTCACTACATAAATACGTAAGTATTTGATTTTATTTGAAAGATACCGTATGACAGTTTGAAGTTAGCAATTGGCTATAGGTTTATCGGTATCTAACATTTTATTCAATATCAAATTAAAGATAAATAAAGGATACAAGATGCACTTTTGGTTCCTACTTCGTTTTATCCTTCTTCCTTCTTCTCAAAAGAACTGATAAAAATATAAACATGATTTTTTTATCGGTTTCAATTGTTATTTATATTTGTGGATTCCTCAATGATAAATATAACAAAAGAAAAAAAAAATATTATAAAAGAAAACACTTTTTTCTATATAATATTTTTTACTCATTTTCTTTTCACCAAATTAATAAAAAATGTAGTTAAGGAATCATCTTGAATTTGTTGTAGGTTGAACACCGATTTATAACAAACAGAAAAAAAACATTATCTTGTAACGACACAACTTTCTTTTCCCGACCCCAAATCTTAAGGTTTTACATTTTTCTTGTATTCGTTTTGATAAACACGCATAAAGGATACTTGATGCACTCGTAATACCTTTTCCATTTTATCCCACCTCCTTTTTCTCAAAGACTTGATAAAAATTTAAACATCTTGAATTTCTTATCGGTTTCAATTGTTCTATATACTTATATAGTAATTTTCAGTAATAGTTCGTGTAATATTATAAAAAAAACACAATATAATATATAAAAAAAACACTTTTCTATCCTTTCTTATGATTTTTCAATATTTTTCACGTATTTTTTACCAACATTTAATAAAAAAAATAATCTGGTTAATTTTATCTTGAATTTCATCTAGATTAAACATGTTTTGTATAGTTTTATGTCACGGATTAATACGAACAAAGTAAAAAAACAATGGAATTTGAAGAAAACTTTTTATTCCGTCCCCCGATTCATAGGTCATTACATTTTTCTCGTTTTCGTAGTCAACATAATTTAATCATCTTGAATTTTTTTGTGAGTACAGGTGCAGTTTGTATGTAATAGTGTCGTGGTGGTTGACTATTAGACTGGCTGTCTTGTAATAGTCTGCCATTGGATCCTTCGTACTTTCACATACAGAACAGAGATAGCTCTGCCCGAGAGGTGAACTAGTGTACTTTCAGAAACGGCGTGTTTGCAGTAAGTGTATCGAGGAAAAAGTGATATTGGAGTACCCAGTGGAAAACCGTTTTACCAAGTAATATTGATAGCATAAATTCACTACATAAATACGTAAGTATTTGATTTTATTAGAAAGATACCGTATGACAGTTTGAAGTTAGCAATTGGCTATAGGTTTATCGGTATCTAACATTTTTATTCAATATCAAATTAAAGATAAATAAAGGATACAAGATGCACTTTTGGTTCCTACTTCGTTTTATCCTTCTTCCTTCTTCTCAAAAGAACTGATAAAAATATAAACATGATTTTTTTATCGGTTTCAATTGTTATTTATATTTGTGGATTCCTCAATGATAAATATAACAAAAGATAAAAAAAATATTATAAAAGAAAACACTTTTTTCTATATAATATTTTTTACTCATTTTCTTTTCACCAAATTAATAAAAAATGTAGTTAAGTAATCATCTTGAATTTGTTGTAGGTTGAACACCGATTTATAACAAACAGAAAAAAAACATTATATTGTAACGACACAACTTTCTTTTCCCGACCCCAAATCTTAAGGTTTTACATTTTTCTTGTATTCGTTTTGATAAACACGCATAAAGGATACTTGATGCACTCGTAATACCTTTTCCATTTTATCCCACCTCCTTTTTCTCAAAGACTTGATAAAAATTTAAACATCTTGAATTTCTTATCGGTTTCAATTGTTCTATATACTTATATAGTAATTTTCAGTAATAGTTCGTGTAATATTATAAAAAAAACACAATATAATATATAAAAAAAACACTTTTCTATCCTTTCTTATGATTTTTCAATATTTTTCACGTATTTTTACGAACATTTAATAAAAAAAATAATCTGGTTAATTTTATCTTGAATTTCATCTAGATTAAACATGTTTTGTATAGTTTTATGTCACGGATTAATACAAACAAAGTAAAAAAAAACAATGGAATTTAAAGAAAACTTTTTATTCCGTCCCCCGTTTCATAGGTTTTTACATTTTTCTCGTTTTCGTAGTCAACATAATTTAATCATCTTGAATTTTTTTGTGAGTACAGGTGCAGTTTGTATGTAATAGTGTCGTGGTGGTTGACTATTAGACTGGCTGTCTTGTAATAGTCTGCCATTGGATCCTTCGTACTTTCACATACAGAACAGAGATAGCTCTGCCCGAGAGGTGAACTAGCGTACTTTCAGAAACGGCGTGTTTGCAGTATGTGTATCGAGGAAAAAGGGATACCGGAGTACCCAGTGGAAAACCGCTTTACCAAGTAATATTGATACCATAAATTCACTACACAAATACGGTAAGTATTTGATTTTATTAGAAAGATACCGTATCACAGTTTAAAGTTAGCAATCGGCTTTATCGGTATCTAACATTTTAATTCAATATCAAATTAAAGATAAATAAAGGATACAAGATGCACTTTTGGTTCCTACTTCGTTTTATCCTTCTTCCTTCTTCTCAAAACAACTGATAAAAATATAAACATGATTTTTTTATCGGTTTCAATTGTTATTTATATTTGTGGATTCCTCAATGATAAATAACAAAAGATAAAAAAAAATATTATAAAAGAAAACACTTTTTTCTATTTAATATTTTTTACTCATTTTCTTTTCACCAAATTAATAAAAAATGTAGTTAAGTAATCATCTTGAATTTGTTCTAGGTTGAACACAGATTTATAACAAACCGAAAAAAAAACATTATATTTTATCGAAACACCGTGTTTTTCCCGTCCCGCCCCGTGTATTCGTCTTTGATAAACACGCATAAAGGATACTTGATGCACTATGATCAATATAACAAAAGATAAAAAAAATATTATAAAAGAAAACACTTTTTTCTATATAATATTTTTTACTCATTTTCTTTTCACCAAATTAATAAAAAATGTAGTTAAGGAATCATCTTGAATTTGTTGTAGGTTGAACACCGATTTATAACAAACAGAAAAAAAACATTATCTTGTAACGACACAACTTTCTTTTCCCGACCCCAAATCTTAAGGTTTTTCTTGTATTCGTTTTGATAAACACGCATAAAGGATACTTGATGCACTCGTAATACCTTTTCCATTTTATCCCACCTCCTTTTTCTCAAAGACTTGATAAAAATTTAAACATCTTGAATTTCTTATCGGTTTCAATTGTTCTATATACTTATATAGTAATTTTCAGTAATAGTTCGTGTAATATTATAAAAAAAACACAATATAATATATAAAAAAAACACTTTTCTATCCTTTCTTATGATTTTTCAATATTTTTCACGTATTTTTACGAACATTTAATAAAAAAAATAATCTGGTTAATTTTATCTTGAATTTCATCTAGATTAAACATGTTTTGTATAGTTTTATGTCACGGATTAATACAAACAAAGTAAAAAAAAACAATGGAATTTAAAGAAAACTTTTTATTCCGTCCCCCGTTTCATAGGTTTTTACATTTTTCTCGTTTTCGTAGTCAACATAATTTAATCATCTTGAATTTTTTTGTGAGTACAGGTGCAGTTTGTATGTAATAGTGTCGTGGTGGTTGACTATTAGACTGGCTGTCTTGTAATAGTCTGCCATTGGATCCTTCGTACTTTCACATACAGAACAGAGATAGCTCTGCCCGAGAGGTGAACTAGCGTACTTTCAGAAACGGCGTGTTTGCAGTATGTGTATCGAGGAAAAAGGGATACCGGAGTACCCAGTGGAAAACCGCTTTACCAAGTAATATTGATACCATAAATTCACTACACAAATACGGTAAGTATTTGATTTTATTAGAAAGATACCGTATCACAGTTTAAAGTTAGCAATCGGCTTTATCGGTATCTAACATTTTAATTCAATATCAAATTAAAGATAAATAAAGGATACAAGATGCACTTTTGGTTCCTACTTCGTTTTATCCTTCTTCCTTCTTCTCAAAACAACTGATAAAAATATAAACATGATTTTTTTATCGGTTTCAATTGTTATTTATATTTGTGGATTCCTCAATGATAAATAACAAAAGATAAAAAAAAATATTATAAAAGAAAACACTTTTTTCTATTTAATATTTTTTACTCATTTTCTTTTCACCAAATTAATAAAAAATGTAGTTAAGTAATCATCTTGAATTTGTTCTAGGTTGAACACAGATTTATAACAAACCGAAAAAAAAACATTATATTTTATCGAAACACCGTGTTTTTCCCGTCCCGCCCCGTGTATTCGTCTTTGATAAACACGCATAAAGGATACTTGATGCACTATGATCAATATAACAAAAGATAAAAAAAATATTATAAAAGAAAACACTTTTTTCTATATAATATTTTTTACTCATTTTCTTTTCACCAAATTAATAAAAAATGTAGTTAAGGAATCATCTTGAATTTGTTGTAGGTTGAACACCGATTTATAACAAACAGAAAAAAAACATTATCTTGTAACGACACAACTTTCTTTTCCCGACCCCAAATCTTAAGGTTTTTCTTGTATTCGTTTTGATAAACACGCATAAAGGATACTTGATGCACTCGTAATACCTTTTCCATTTTATCCCACCTCCTTTTTCTCAAAGACTTGATAAAAATTTAAACATCTTGAATTTCTTATCGGTTTCAATTGTTCTATATACTTATATAGTAATTTTCAGTAATAGTTCGTGTAATATTATAAAAAAAACACAATATAATATATAAAAAAAACACTTTTCTATCCTTTCTTATGATTTTTCAATATTTTTCACGTATTTTTACGAACATTTAATAAAAAAAATAATCTGGTTAATTTTATCTTGAATTTCATCTAGATTAAACATGTTTTGTATAATTTTATGTCACGGATTAATACAAACAAAGTAAAAAAAAACAATGGAATTTAAAGAAAACTTTTTATTCCGTCCCCCGTTTCATAGGTTTTTACATTTTTCTCGTTTTCGTAGTCAACATAATTTAATCATCTTGAATTTTTTTGTGAGTACAGGTGCAGTTTGTATGTAATAGTGTCGTGGTGGTTGACTATTAGACTGGCTGTCTTGTAATAGTCTGCCATTGGATCCTTCGTACTTTCACATACAGAACAGAGATAGCTCTGCCCGAGAGGTGAACTAGCGTACTTTCAGAAACGGCGTGTTTGCAGTATGTGTATCGAGGAAAAAGGGATACCGGAGTACCCAGTGGAAAACCGCTTTACCAAGTAATATTGATACCATAAATTCACTACACAAATACGGTAAGTATTTGATTTTATTAGAAAGATACCGTATCACAGTTTAAAGTTAGCAATCGGCTTTATCGGTATCTAACATTTTAATTCAATATCAAATTAAAGATAAATAAAGGATACAAGATGCACTTTTGGTTCCTACTTCGTTTTATCCTTCTTCCTTCTTCTCAAAACAACTGATAAAAATATAAACATGATTTTTTTATCGGTTTCAATTGTTATTTATATTTGTGGATTCCTCAATGATAAATAACAAAAGATAAAAAAAAATATTATAAAAGAAAACACTTTTTTCTATTTAATATTTTTTACTCATTTTCTTTTCACCAAATTAATAAAAAATGTAGTTAAGTAATCATCTTGAATTTGTTCTAGGTTGAACACAGATTTATAACAAACCGAAAAAAAAACATTATATTTTATCGAAACACCGTGTTTTTCCCGTCCCGCCCCGTGTATTCGTCTTTGATAAACACGCATAAAGGATACTTGATGCACTATGATCAATATAACAAAAGATAAAAAAAATATTATAAAAGAAAACACTTTTTTCTATATAATATTTTTTACTCATTTTCTTTTCACCAAATTAATAAAAAATGTAGTTAAGGAATCATCTTGAATTTGTTGTAGGTTGAACACCGATTTATAACAAACAGAAAAAAAACATTATCTTGTAACGACACAACTTTCTTTTCCCGACCCCAAATCTTAAGGTTTTTCTTGTATTCGTTTTGATAAACACGCATAAAGGATACTTGATGCACTCGTAATACCTTTTCCATTTTATCCCACCTCCTTTTTCTCAAAGACTTGATAAAAATTTAAACATCTTGAATTTCTTATCGGTTTCAATTGTTCTATATACTTATATAGTAATTTTCAGTAATAGTTCGTGTAATATTATAAAAAAAACACAATATATAAAAAAAACACTTTTCTATCCTTTCTTATGATTTTTCAATATTTTTCACGTATTTTTACGAACATTTAATAAAAAAAATAATCTGGTTAATTTTATCTTGAATTTCATCTAGATTAAACACATGTTTTGTATAGTTTTATGTCACGGATTAATACGAACAAAGTAAAAAAAAAACAATGGAATTTAAAGAAAACTTTTTATTCCGTCCCCCGATTCATAGGTTTTTACATTTTTCTCGTTTTCGTAGTCAACATAATTTAATCATCTTGAATTTTTTTGTGGGTGCAGGTGCAGTTTGTATGTAATAGTGACGTGGTGGTTGACTATTAGACTTGGCTGTCTTGTGATAGTCTGCGATTGGATCCTTCGTACTTTCACAAATAGAACAGGGATAGCTCTGCTCGAGAGGTGAACTAGTGTACTTTCAGAAACGGCGTGTTTGCAGTATGTGTATCGACGAAAAAGGTATACCGGAGTACTCAGAGGAAAACCCTTTTACCAAATGATATTGATAGCATAAACTCACTACACAAATACGTAAGTATTTGATTTTATTAGAAAGATACCGTATGACAGTTTGAAGTTACCAATTGGCTATAGGTTTATCGGTATCTAACATTTTAATTCAATATCAAATTAAAGATAAAAAAAGGATACAAGATGCACTTTTGGTTCCTACTTCGTTTTATCCTTCTTCTCAAAAGAACTGATAAAAATATAAACATGATTTTTTTATCGGTTTCAATTGTTATTTATATTTGTGGATTCCTCAATGATCAATATAACAAAAGATAAAAAAAATATTATAAAAGAAAACACTTTTTTCTATTTAATATTTTTTACTCATTTTCTTTTTACCAAATTAATAAAAAATGTAGTTAAGTAATCATCTTGAATTTGTTGTAGGTTGAACACCGATTTATAACAAACAGAAAAAAAACATTATATTGTAACGACACAACTTTCTTTTCCCGACCCCAAATCTTAAGGTTTTACATTTTTCTTGTATTCGTTTTGATAAACACGCATAAAGGATACTTGATGCACTCGTAATACCTTTTCCATTTTATCCCACCTCCTTTTTCTCAAAGACTTGATAAAAATTTAAACATCTTGAATTTCTTATCGGTTTCAATTGTTCTATATACTTATATAGTAATTTTCAGTAATAGTTCGTGTAATATTATAAAAAAAACACAATATAATATATAAAAAAAACACTTTTCTATCCTTTCTTATGATTTTTCAATATTTTTCACGTATTTTTACGAACATTTAATAAAAAAAATAATCTGGTTAATTTTATCTTGAATTTCATCTAGATTAAACATGTTTTGTATAGTTTTATGTCACGGATTAATACAAACAAAGTAAAAAAAACAATGGAATTTAAAGAAAACTTTTTATTCCGTCCCCCGTTTCATAGGTTTTTACATTTTTCTCGTTTTCGTAGTCAACATAATTTAATCATCTTGAATTTTTTTGTGAGTACAGGTGCAGTTTGTATGTAATAGTGTCGTGGTGGTTGACTATTAGACTGGCTGTCTTGTAATAGTCTGCCATTGGATCCTTCGTACTTTCACATACAGAACAGAGATAGCTCTGCCCGAGAGGTGAACTAGCGTACTTTCAGAAACGGCGTGTTTGCAGTATGTGTATCGAGGAAAAAGGGATACCGGAGTACCCAGTGGAAAACCGCTTTACCAAGTAATATTGATACCATAAATTCACTACACAAATACGGTAAGTATTTGATTTTATTAGAAAGATACCGTATCACAGTTTAAAGTTAGCAATCGGCTTTATCGGTATCTAACATTTTAATTCAATATCAAATTAAAGATAAATAAAGGATACAAGATGCACTTTTGGTTCCTACTTCGTTTTATCCTTCTTCCTTCTTCTCAAAACAACTGATAAAAATATAAACATGATTTTTTTATCGGTTTCAATTGTTATTTATATTTGTGGATTCCTCAATGATAAATAACAAAAGATAAAAAAAAATATTATAAAAGAAAACACTTTTTTCTATTTAATATTTTTTACTCATTTTCTTTTCACCAAATTAATAAAAAATGTAGTTAAGTAATCATCTTGAATTTGTTCTAGGTTGAACACAGATTTATAACAAACCGAAAAAAAAACATTATATTTTATCGAAACACCGTGTTTTTCCCGTCCCGCCCCGTGTATTCGTCTTTGATAAACACGCATAAAGGATACTTGATGCACTCGTAGTGCTTTTCCGTTTTATCCCGCTTCCTTTTTCTCACAGAATTGATAAAAATTTAAACATCTTGAATTTCTTATCGGTTTCAATTGTTCTATATGCTCATGTAGTAATTTTCAGTAATAGTATAAAAGAACACAATATTATATTAAAAAAAAACACTTTTCCATCTTTTCTATATTTTTCACGTATTTTTTAACATTTAATAAATCTAAGCTGGATATTCATCTTGAATTTCACGGACATAATACGAACAAAGTAAAAAAAAACAAAACAATATAATTTATAGAAAACTTTTTATTCCGTCCCCCGATTCATAGGTTTTTACGTTTTTCTCGTCTTCGTAGTCAACATAATTTAATCATCTTGATTTTTTTTGTTTGTGCAGGTGCAGTTTGTATGTAATAGTGTCGTGGTGGTTGACTATTAGACTGGCTGTCTTGTAATAGTCTGCCATTGGATCCTTCGTACTTTCACATACAGAACAGAGAGAGCTCTGCCAGAGAGGTGAACTAGTGTACTTTCAGAAACGGCGTGTTTGCAGTAAGTGTATCGAGGAAAAAGTGATATTGGAGTACCCAGTGGAAAACCGTTTTACCAAGTAATATTGATAGCATAAATTCACTACATAAATACGTAAGTATTTGATTTTATTTGAAAGATACCGTATGACAGTTTGAAGTTAGCAATTGGCTATAGGTTTATCGGTATCTAACATTTTATTCAATATCAAATTAAAGATAAATAAAGGATACAAGATGCACTTTTGGTTCCTACTTCGTTTTATCCTTCTTCCTTCTTCTCAAAAGAACTGATAAAAATATAAACATGATTTTTTTATCGGTTTCAATTGTTATTTATATTTGTGGATTCCTCAATGATAAATATAACAAAAGAAAAAAAAAATATTATAAAAGAAAACACTTTTTTCTATATAATATTTTTTACTCATTTTCTTTTCACCAAATTAATAAAAAATGTAGTTAAGGAATCATCTTGAATTTGTTGTAGGTTGAACACCGATTTATAACAAACAGAAAAAAAACATTATCTTGTAACGACACAACTTTCTTTTCCCGACCCCAAATCTTAAGGTTTTACATTTTTCTTGTATTCGTTTTGATAAACACGCATAAAGGATACTTGATGCACTCGTAATACCTTTTCCATTCTCCTTTTTCTCAAAGACTTGATAAAAATTTAAACATCTTGAATTTCTTATCGGTTTCAATTGTTCTATATACTTATATAGTAATTTTCAGTAATAGTTCGTGTAATATTATAAAAAAAACACAATATAATATATAAAAAAAACACTTTTCTATCCTTTCTTATGATTTTTCAATATTTTTCACGTATTTTTTACCAACATTTAATAAAAAAAATAATCTGGTTAATTTTATCTTGAATTTCATCTAGATTAAACATGTTTTGTATAGTTTTATGTCACGGATTAATACGAACAAAGTAAAAAAACAATGGAATTTAAAGAAAACTTTTTATTCCGTCCCCCGATTCATAGGTTTTTACATTTTTCTCGTTTTCGTAGTCAACATAATTTAATCATCTTGAATATTTTTGTGAGTACAGGTGCAGTTTGTATGTAATAGTGTCGTGGTGGTTGACTATTAGACTGGCTGTCTTGTAATAGTCTGCCATTGGATCCTTCGTACTTTCACATACAGAACAGAGATAGTTCTGCCCGAGAGGTGAACTAGTGTACTTTCAGAAACGGCGTGTTTGCAGTGTGTGTATCGAGGAAAAAGTGATATCGGAGTACCCAGTGGAAAACCGTTTTACCAAGTAATATTGATAGCATAAATTCACTACACAAATACGTAAGTATTTGATTTTATTAGAAAGATACCGTATGACAGTTTGAAGTTACCAATTGGCTATAGGTTTATCGGTATCTAACATTTTAATTCAATATCAAATTAAAGATAAAAAAAGGATACAAGATGCACTTTTGGTTCCTACTTCGTTTTAACCTTCTTCCTTCTTCTCAAAAGAACTGATAAAAATATAAACATGATTTTTTTATCGGTTTCAATTGTTATTTATATTTGTGGATTCCTCAATGATCAATATAACAAAAGATAAAAAAAATATTATAAAAGAAAACACTTTTTTCTATTTAATATTTTTTACTCATTTTCTTTTTACCAAATTAATAAAAAATGTAGTTAAGTAATCATCTTGAATTTGTTCTAGGTTGAACAGCGATTTATAACAAACAGAAAAAAAACATTATATTGTAACGACACAAATTTCTTTTCCCGACCCTAAATCTTAAGGTTTTACATTTTTCTTGTATTCGTTTTGATAAACACGCATAAAGGATACTTGATGCACTCGTAATACCTTTTCCATTTTATCCCAATTCCTTTTTCTCAAAAAAACACACAATATAAAAAAAAACACTTTTCCATCCTTTCTTATGATTTTTCAATATTTTTCACGTATATTTTACATACATTTAATAAAAAATTGAGCTGGTTAATTTTATCTTGAATTTCATGAACCTTGCTTCTGAAAATTTAATATTTTTTACTCATTTTCTTTTCACCAAATTAATAAAAAATGTAGTTAAGAATCATTTTGAATTTGTTCTAGGTTAAACATCGATTTATAACAAACAGAAAGAAACATTATATTTTAACGAAACAACTTTTTTTCCCGTACCCCGATTATTAAGTTTTTACATTTTTCTTGTATTCGTCTTTGATAAACACTCATAAAGGATACTTGATGCACTCGTGATACCTTTCCGTTTTATCCCACTTCCTTTTTCTCAAAGAATTAATAAATAAATGTAAACATCTTGAATTTATTATCGGTTTCAATTGTTCTATACACTCATGTAGTAATTTTCAGTAATAGTATAAAAGAACACAATATAATATAAAAAAAACACTCTTCCATCCTTTCTTATTTTTCTATATTTTTCATGTATTTTTTAACATTTAATAAATCTGAGCTGGATATTCATCTTGAATTACTTCTAGGTTAAACATGTTTGTTAGTTTTATGTCACGGACATAATACGAACAAAGTAAATAAAAAAACAATATAATTTATAGAAAACTTTTTATTCCGTCCCCCGATTCATAGGTTTTTACGTTTTTCTCGTCTTTGTAGTCAACATAATTTAATCATCTTGAATTTTTTTGTTTGTGCAGGTGCAGTTTGTATGTAATAGTGTCGTGGTGGTTGACTATTAGACTGGCTGTCTTGTAATAGTCTGCCATTGGATCCTTCGTACTTTCACATACAGAACAGAGAGAGCTCTGCCAGAGAGGTGAACTAGTGTACTTTCAGAAACGGCGTGTTTGCAGTAAGTGTATCGAGGAAAAAGTGATATTGGAGTACCCAGTGGAAAACCGTTTTACCAAGTAATATTGATAGCATAAATTCACTACATAAATACGTAAGTATTTGATTTTATTTGAAAGATACCGTATGACAGTTTGAAGTTAGCAATTGGCTATAGGTTTATCGGTATCTAACATTTTATTCAATATCAAATTAAAGATAAATAAAGGATACAAGATGCACTTTTGGTTCCTACTTCGTTTTATCCTTCTTCCTTCTTCTCAAAAGAACTGATAAAAATATAAACATGATTTTTTTATCGGTTTCAATTGTTATTTATATTTGTGGATTCCTCAATGATAAATATAACAAAAGAAAAAAAAAATATTATAAAAGAAAACACTTTTTTCTATATAATATTTTTTACTCATTTTCTTTTCACCAAATTAATAAAAAATGTAGTTAAGTAATCATCTTGAATTTGTTGTAGGTTGAACACCGATTTATAACAAACAGAAAAAAAACATTATATTGTAACGACACAACTTTCTTTTCCCGACCCCAAATCTTAAGGTTTTACATTTTTCTTGTATTCGTTTTGATAAACACGCATAAAGGATACTTGATGCACTCGTAATACCTTTTCCATTTTATCCCACCTCCTTTTTCTCAAAGACTTGATAAAAATTTAAACATCTTGAATTTCTTATCGGTTTCAATTGTTCTATATACTTATATAGTAATTTTCAGTAATAGTTCGTGTAATATTATAAAAAAAACACAATATAATATATAAAAAAAACACTTTTCTATCCTTTCTTATGATTTTTCAATATTTTTCACGTATTTTTACGAACATTTAATAAAAAAAATAATCTGGTTAATTTTATCTTGAATTTCATCTAGATTAAACATGTTTTGTATAGTTTTATGTCACGGATTAATACGAACAAAGTAAAAAAACAATGGAATTTAAAGAAAACTTTTTATTCCGTCCCCCGATTCATAGGTTTTTACATTTTTCTCGTTTTCGTAGTCAACATAATTTAATCATCTTGAATATTTTTGTGAGTACAGGTGCAGTTTGTATGTAATAGTGTCGTGGTGGTTGACTATTAGACTGGCTGTCTTGTAATAGTCTGCCATTGGATCCTTCGTACTTTCACATACAGAACAGAGATAGTTCTGCCCGAGAGGTGAACTAGTGTACTTTCAGAAACGGCGTGTTTGCAGTGTGTGTATCGAGGAAAAAGTGATATCGGAGTACCCAGTGGAAAACCGTTTTACCAAGTAATATTGATAGCATAAATTCACTACACAAATACGTAAGTATTTGATTTTATTAGAAAGATACCGTATGACAGTTTGAAGTTACCAATTGGCTATAGGTTTATCGGTATCTAACATTTTAATTCAATATCAAATTAAAGATAAAAAAAGGATACAAGATGCACTTTTGGTTCCTACTTCGTTTTAACCTTCTTCCTTCTTCTCAAAAGAACTGATAAAAATATAAACATGATTTTTTTATCGGTTTCAATTGTTATTTATATTTGTGGATTCCTCAATGATCAATATAACAAAAGATAAAAAAAATATTATAAAAGAAAACACTTTTTTCTATTTAATATTTTTTACTCATTTTCTTTTTACCAAATTAATAAAAAATGTAGTTAAGTAATCATCTTGAATTTGTTCTAGGTTGAACAGCGATTTATAACAAACAGAAAAAAAACATTATATTGTAACGACACAAATTTCTTTTCCCGACCCTAAATCTTAAGGTTTTACATTTTTCTTGTATTCGTTTTGATAAACACGCATAAAGGATACTTGATGCACTCGTAATACCTTTTCCATTTTATCCCAATTCCTTTTTCTCAAAAAAACACACAATATAAAAAAAACACTTTTCCATCCTTTCTTATGATTTTTCAATATTTTTCACGTATATTTTACATACATTTAATAAAAAATTGAGCTGGTTAATTTTATCTTGAATTTCATGAACCTTGCTTCTGAAAATTTAATATTTTTTACTCATTTTCTTTTCACCAAATTAATAAAAAATGTAGTTAAGAATCATTTTGAATTTGTTCTAGGTTAAACATCGATTTATAACAAACAGAAAGAAACATTATATTTTAACGAAACAACTTTTTTTCCCGTACCCCGATTATTAAGTTTTTACATTTTTCTTGTATTCGTCTTTGATAAACACTCATAAAGGATACTTGATGCACTCGTGATACCTTTCCGTTTTATCCCACTTCCTTTTTCTCAAAGAATTAATAAATAAATGTAAACATCTTGAATTTATTATCGGTTTCAATTGTTCTATACACTCATGTAGTAATTTTCAGTAATAGTATAAAAGAACACAATATAATATAAAAAAACACTCTTCCATCCTTTCTTATTTTTCTATATTTTTCATGTATTTTTTAACATTTAATAAATCTGAGCTGGATATTCATCTTGAATTACTTCTAGGTTAAACATGTTTGTTAGTTTTATGTCACGGACATAATACGAACAAAGTAAATAAAAAAACAATATAATTTATAGAAAACTTTTTATTCCGTCCCCCGATTCATAGGTTTTTACGTTTTTCTCGTCTTTGTAGTCAACATAATTTAATCATCTTGAATTTTTTTGTTTGTGCAGGTGCAGTTTGTATGTAATAGTGTCGTGGTGGTTGACTATTAGACTGGCTGTCTTGTAATAGTCTGCCATTGGATCCTTCGTACTTTCACATACAGAACAGAGAGAGCTCTGCCAGAGAGGTGAACTAGTGTACTTTCAGAAACGGCGTGTTTGCAGTAAGTGTATCGAGGAAAAAGTGATATTGGAGTACCCAGTGGAAAACCGTTTTACCAAGTAATATTGATAGCATAAATTCACTACATAAATACGTAAGTATTTGATTTTATTTGAAAGATACCGTATGACAGTTTGAAGTTAGCAATTGGCTATAGGTTTATCGGTATCTAACATTTTATTCAATATCAAATTAAAGATAAATAAAGGATACAAGATGCACTTTTGGTTCCTACTTCGTTTTATCCTTCTTCCTTCTTCTCAAAAGAACTGATAAAAATATAAACATGATTTTTTTATCGGTTTCAATTGTTATTTATATTTGTGGATTCCTCAATGATAAATATAACAAAAGAAAAAAAAAATATTATAAAAGAAAACACTTTTTTCTATATAATATTTTTTACTCATTTTCTTTTCACCAAATTAATAAAAAATGTAGTTAAGGAATCATCTTGAATTTGTTGTAGGTTGAACACCGATTTATAACAAACAGAAAAAAAACATTATCTTGTAACGACACAACTTTCTTTTCCCGACCCCAAATCTTAAGGTTTTACATTTTTCTTGTATTCGTTTTGATAAACACGCATAAAGGATACTTGATGCACTCGTAATACCTTTTCCATTTTATCCCACCTCCTTTTTCTCAAAGACTTGATAAAAATTTAAACATCTTGAATTTCTTATCGGTTTCAATTGTTCTATATACTTATATAGTAATTTTCAGTAATAGTTCGTGTAATATTATAAAAAAAACACAATATAATATATAAAAAAAACACTTTTCTATCCTTTCTTATGATTTTTCAATATTTTTCACGTATTTTTTACCAACATTTAATAAAAAAAATAATCTGGTTAATTTTATCTTGAATTTCATCTAGATTAAACATGTTTTGTATAGTTTTATGTCACGGATTAATACGAACAAAGTAAAAAAACAATGGAATTTGAAGAAAACTTTTTATTCCGTCCCCCGATTCATAGGTCATTACATTTTTCTCGTTTTCGTAGTCAACATAATTTAATCATCTTGAATTTTTTTGTGAGTACAGGTGCAGTTTGTATGTAATAGTGTCGTGGTGGTTGACTATTAGACTGGCTGTCTTGTAATAGTCTGCCATTGGATCCTTCGTACTTTCACATACAGAACAGAGATAGCTCTGCCCGAGAGGTGAACTAGTGTACTTTCAGAAACGGCGTGTTTGCAGTAAGTGTATCGAGGAAAAAGTGATATTGGAGTACCCAGTGGAAAACCGTTTTACCAAGTAATATTGATAGCATAAATTCACTACATAAATACGTAAGTATTTGATTTTATTAGAAAGATACCGTATGACAGTTTGAAGTTAGCAATTGGCTATAGGTTTATCGGTATCTAACATTTTTATTCAATATCAAATTAAAGATAAATAAAGGATACAAGATGCACTTTTGGTTCCTACTTCGTTTTATCCTTCTTCCTTCTTCTCAAAAGAACTGATAAAAATATAAACATGATTTTTTTATCGGTTTCAATTGTTATTTATATTTGTGGATTCCTCAATGATAAATATAACAAAAGATAAAAAAAATATTATAAAAGAAAACACTTTTTTCTATATAATATTTTTTACTCATTTTCTTTTCACCAAATTAATAAAAAATGTAGTTAAGTAATCATCTTGAATTTGTTGTAGGTTGAACACCGATTTATAACAAACAGAAAAAAAACATTATATTGTAACGACACAACTTTCTTTTCCCGACCCCAAATCTTAAGGTTTTACATTTTTCTTGTATTCGTTTTGATAAACACGCATAAAGGATACTTGATGCACTCGTAATACCTTTTCCATTTTATCCCACCTCCTTTTTCTCAAAGACTTGATAAAAATTTAAACATCTTGAATTTCTTATCGGTTTCAATTGTTCTATATACTTATATAGTAATTTTCAGTAATAGTTCGTGTAATATTATAAAAAAAACACAATATAATATATAAAAAAAACACTTTTCTATCCTTTCTTATGATTTTTCAATATTTTTCACGTATTTTTACGAACATTTAATAAAAAAAATAATCTGGTTAATTTTATCTTGAATTTCATCTAGATTAAACATGTTTTGTATAGTTTTATGTCACGGATTAATACAAACAAAGTAAAAAAAAACAATGGAATTTAAAGAAAACTTTTTATTCCGTCCCCCGTTTCATAGGTTTTTACATTTTTCTCGTTTTCGTAGTCAACATAATTTAATCATCTTGAATTTTTTTGTGAGTACAGGTGCAGTTTGTATGTAATAGTGTCGTGGTGGTTGACTATTAGACTGGCTGTCTTGTAATAGTCTGCCATTGGATCCTTCGTACTTTCACATACAGAACAGAGATAGCTCTGCCCGAGAGGTGAACTAGCGTACTTTCAGAAACGGCGTGTTTGCAGTATGTGTATCGAGGAAAAAGGAATACCGGAGTACCCAGTGGAAAACCGCTTTACCAAGTAATATTGATACCATAAATTCACTACACAAATACGGTAAGTATTTGATTTTATTAGAAAGATACCGTATCACAGTTTAAAGTTAGCAATCGGCTTTATCGGTATCTAACATTTTAATTCAATATCAAATTAAAGATAAATAAAGGATACAAGATGCACTTTTGGTTCCTACTTCGTTTTATCCTTCTTCCTTCTTCTCAAAACAACTGATAAAAATATAAACATGATTTTTTTATCGGTTTCAATTGTTATTTATATTTGTGGATTCCTCAATGATAAATAACAAAAGATAAAAAAAAATATTATAAAAGAAAACACTTTTTTCTATTTAATATTTTTTACTCATTTTCTTTTCACCAAATTAATAAAAAATGTAGTTAAGTAATCATCTTGAATTTGTTCTAGGTTGAACACAGATTTATAACAAACCGAAAAAAAAACATTATATTTTATCGAAACACCGTGTTTTTCCCGTCCCGCCCCGTGTATTCGTCTTTGATAAACACGCATAAAGGATACTTGATGCACTATGATCAATATAACAAAAGATAAAAAAAATATTATAAAAGAAAACACTTTTTTCTATATAATATTTTTTACTCATTTTCTTTTCACCAAATTAATAAAAAATGTAGTTAAGGAATCATCTTGAATTTGTTGTAGGTTGAACACCGATTTATAACAAACAGAAAAAAAACATTATCTTGTAACGACACAACTTTCTTTTCCCGACCCCAAATCTTAAGGTTTTTCTTGTATTCGTTTTGATAAACACGCATAAAGGATACTTGATGCACTCGTAATACCTTTTCCATTTTATCCCACCTCCTTTTTCTCAAAGACTTGATAAAAATTTAAACATCTTGAATTTCTTATCGGTTTCAATTGTTCTATATACTTATATAGTAATTTTCAGTAATAGTTCGTGTAATATTATAAAAAAAACACAATATAATATATAAAAAAAACACTTTTCTATCCT
Source organism: Harpalus rufipes (assembly GCA_951394225.1). Lineage (NCBI taxonomy): Eukaryota > Metazoa > Arthropoda > Insecta > Coleoptera > Carabidae > Harpalus > Harpalus rufipes. The sequence continues at coordinate 18,366,891 of OX596282.1, read as the reverse complement.
TTCTTATGATTTTTCAATATTTTTCACGTATTTTTACGAACATTTAATAAAAAAAATAATCTGGTTAATTTTATCTTGAATTTCATCTAGATTAAACATGTTTTGTATAGTTTTATGTCACGGATTAATACAAACAAAGTAAAAAAAAACAATGGAATTTAAAGAAAACTTTTTATTCCGTCCCCCGTTTCATAGGTTTTTACATTTTTCTCGTTTTCGTAGTCAACATAATTTAATCATCTTGAATTTTTTTGTGAGTACAGGTGCAGTTTGTATGTAATAGTGTCGTGGTGGTTGACTATTAGACTGGCTGTCTTGTAATAGTCTGCCATTGGATCCTTCGTACTTTCACATACAGAACAGAGATAGCTCTGCCCGAGAGGTGAACTAGCGTACTTTCAGAAACGGCGTGTTTGCAGTATGTGTATCGAGGAAAAAGGGATACCGGAGTACCCAGTGGAAAACCGCTTTACCAAGTAATATTGATACCATAAATTCACTACACAAATACGGTAAGTATTTGATTTTATTAGAAAGATACCGTATCACAGTTTAAAGTTAGCAATCGGCTTTATCGGTATCTAACATTTTAATTCAATATCAAATTAAAGATAAATAAAGGATACAAGATGCACTTTTGGTTCCTACTTCGTTTTATCCTTCTTCCTTCTTCTCAAAACAACTGATAAAAATATAAACATGATTTTTTTATCGGTTTCAATTGTTATTTATATTTGTGGATTCCTCAATGATAAATAACAAAAGATAAAAAAAAATATTATAAAAGAAAACACTTTTTTCTATTTAATATTTTTTACTCATTTTCTTTTCACCAAATTAATAAAAAATGTAGTTAAGTAATCATCTTGAATTTGTTCTAGGTTGAACACAGATTTATAACAAACCGAAAAAAAAACATTATATTTTATCGAAACACCGTGTTTTTCCCGTCCCGCCCCGTGTATTCGTCTTTGATAAACACGCATAAAGGATACTTGATGCACTATGATCAATATAACAAAAGATAAAAAAAATATTATAAAAGAAAACACTTTTTTCTATATAATATTTTTTACTCATTTTCTTTTCACCAAATTAATAAAAAATGTAGTTAAGGAATCATCTTGAATTTGTTGTAGGTTGAACACCGATTTATAACAAACAGAAAAAAAACATTATCTTGTAACGACACAACTTTCTTTTCCCGACCCCAAATCTTAAGGTTTTTCTTGTATTCGTTTTGATAAACACGCATAAAGGATACTTGATGCACTCGTAATACCTTTTCCATTTTATCCCACCTCCTTTTTCTCAAAGACTTGATAAAAATTTAAACATCTTGAATTTCTTATCGGTTTCAATTGTTCTATATACTTATATAGTAATTTTCAGTAATAGTTCGTGTAATATTATAAAAAAAACACAATATAATATATAAAAAAAACACTTTTCTATCCTTTCTTATGATTTTTCAATATTTTTCACGTATTTTTACGAACATTTAATAAAAAAAATAATCTGGTTAATTTTATCTTGAATTTCATCTAGATTAAACATGTTTTGTATAGTTTTATGTCACGGATTAATACAAACAAAGTAAAAAAAAACAATGGAATTTAAAGAAAACTTTTTATTCCGTCCCCCGTTTCATAGGTTTTTACATTTTTCTCGTTTTCGTAGTCAACATAATTTAATCATCTTGAATTTTTTTGTGAGTACAGGTGCAGTTTGTATGTAATAGTGTCGTGGTGGTTGACTATTAGACTGGCTGTCTTGTAATAGTCTGCCATTGGATCCTTCGTACTTTCACATACAGAACAGAGATAGCTCTGCCCGAGAGGTGAACTAGCGTACTTTCAGAAACGGCGTGTTTGCAGTATGTGTATCGAGGAAAAAGGGATACCGGAGTACCCAGTGGAAAACCGCTTTACCAAGTAATATTGATACCATAAATTCACTACACAAATACGGTAAGTATTTGATTTTATTAGAAAGATACCGTATCACAGTTTAAAGTTAGCAATCGGCTTTATCGGTATCTAACATTTTAATTCAATATCAAATTAAAGATAAATAAAGGATACAAGATGCACTTTTGGTTCCTACTTCGTTTTATCCTTCTTCCTTCTTCTCAAAACAACTGATAAAAATATAAACATGATTTTTTTATCGGTTTCAATTGTTATTTATATTTGTGGATTCCTCAATGATAAATAACAAAAGATAAAAAAAAATATTATAAAAGAAAACACTTTTTTCTATTTAATATTTTTTACTCATTTTCTTTTCACCAAATTAATAAAAAATGTAGTTAAGTAATCATCTTGAATTTGTTCTAGGTTGAACACAGATTTATAACAAACCGAAAAAAAAACATTATATTTTATCGAAACACCGTGTTTTTCCCGTCCCGCCCCGTGTATTCGTCTTTGATAAACACGCATAAAGGATACTTGATGCACTATGATCAATATAACAAAAGATAAAAAAAATATTATAAAAGAAAACACTTTTTTCTATATAATATTTTTTACTCATTTTCTTTTCACCAAATTAATAAAAAATGTAGTTAAGGAATCATCTTGAATTTGTTGTAGGTTGAACACCGATTTATAACAAACAGAAAAAAAACATTATCTTGTAACGACACAACTTTCTTTTCCCGACCCCAAATCTTAAGGTTTTTCTTGTATTCGTTTTGATAAACACGCATAAAGGATACTTGATGCACTCGTAATACCTTTTCCATTTTATCCCACCTCCTTTTTCTCAAAGACTTGATAAAAATTTAAACATCTTGAATTTCTTATCGGTTTCAATTGTTCTATATACTTATATAGTAATTTTCAGTAATAGTTCGTGTAATATTATAAAAAAAACACAATATATAAAAAAACACTTTTCTATCCTTTCTTATGATTTTTCAATATTTTTCACGTATTTTTACGAACATTTAATAAAAAAAATAATCTGGTTAATTTTATCTTGAATTTCATCTAGATTAAACACATGTTTTGTATAGTTTTATGTCACGGATTAATACGAACAAAGTAAAAAAAAAACAATGGAATTTAAAGAAAACTTTTTATTCCGTCCCCCGATTCATAGGTTTTTACATTTTTCTCGTTTTCGTAGTCAACATAATTTAATCATCTTGAATTTTTTTGTGGGTGCAGGTGCAGTTTGTATGTAATAGTGACGTGGTGGTTGACTATTAGACTTGGCTGTCTTGTGATAGTCTGCGATTGGATCCTTCGTACTTTCACAAATAGAACAGGGATAGCTCTGCTCGAGAGGTGAACTAGTGTACTTTCAGAAACGGCGTGTTTGCAGTATGTGTATCGACGAAAAAGGTATACCGGAGTACTCAGAGGAAAACCCTTTTACCAAATGATATTGATAGCATAAACTCACTACACAAATACGTAAGTATTTGATTTTATTAGAAAGATACCGTATGACAGTTTGAAGTTACCAATTGGCTATAGGTTTATCGGTATCTAACATTTTAATTCAATATCAAATTAAAGATAAAAAAAGGATACAAGATGCACTTTTGGTTCCTACTTCGTTTTATCCTTCTTCTCAAAAGAACTGATAAAAATATAAACATGATTTTTTTATCGGTTTCAATTGTTATTTATATTTGTGGATTCCTCAATGATCAATATAACAAAAGATAAAAAAAATATTATAAAAGAAAACACTTTTTTCTATTTAATATTTTTTACTCATTTTCTTTTTACCAAATTAATAAAAAATGTAGTTAAGTAATCATCTTGAATTTGTTCTAGGTTGAACAGCGATTTATAACAAACAGAATAAAAACATTATATTGTAACGACACAAATTTCTTTTCCCGACCCTAAATCTTAAGGTTTTACATGTTTCTTGTATTCGTTTTGATATACACGCATAAAGGATACTTGATGCACTCGTAATACCTTTTCCATTTTATCCCACCTCCTTTTTCTCAAAGACTTGATAAAAATTTAAACATCTTGAATTTGTTATCGGTTTCAATTGTTCTATATACTTATATAGTAATTTTCAGTAATAGTTCGTGTAATATTATAAAAAAAACACAATATATAAAAAAAACACTTTTCTATCCTTTCTTATGATTTTTCAATATTTTTCACGTATTTTTACGAAAATTTAATAAAAAAAATAATCTGGTTAATTTTATCTTGAATTTCATCTAGATTAAACACAAGTTTTGTATAGTTTTATGTCACGGATTAATACGAACTAAGTAAAAAAAAAACAATGGAATTTAAAGAAAACTTTTTATTCCGTCCCCCGATTCATAGGTTTTTACATTTTTCTCGTTTTCGTAGTCAACATAATTTAATCATCTTGAATTTTTTTGTGGGTGCAGGTGCAGTTTGTATGTAATAGTGACGTGGTGGTTGACTATTAGACTTGGCTGTCTTGTGATAGTCTGCGATTGGATCCTTCGTACTTTCACAAATAGAACAGGGATAGCTCTGCTCGAGAGGTGAAGTAGTGTACTTTCAGAAACGGCGTGTTTGCAGTATGTGTATCGACGAAAAAGGTATACCGGAGTACTCAGAGGAAAACCCTTTTACCAAATGATATTGATAGCATAAACTCACTACACAAATACGTTAATGTTTGTTTTTATTAGAAAGAAACCCTATCACAGTTTGTTAGCAGTCGGTTGTAGGTTTCTAACATTTCAATTCAATTTGAAATTAAAGATAAATAAGGGATACAAGATGAACTTTTGTTTCCTATTTTGTTTTTATACTTCTTCCTTCTTCTCAAAGAATTGATAAAAATATAAACATGAATTTCTTATCGGTTTCAATTGTTATATATATATTTGTGGTATCACTGATAACATAAGACAAAAAAACAAAACATTATAAAAAAAAACTTTATATTCTTGCTTCTGAAATTTTAATATTTTTTACTCATTTCCTTTTCAACAGATTAATAAAAAATGTAGCTCTTGAATTTTCTTTTAGGTTATATTTATAACGAACATAGAAAAAAAAATAATAAATAAACTTTTTTATCCCATCCTTCGATTCTTAAGTTTTTACGTTTTTCTTGTATTCGTCTAAGATAAATACGCATAAAGGATACATGGCGCACTCGTGGTACCTTCTTCGTTTTATCCTACTTCGTTTTATTCAAAGAATTGATAAAAATGTAAACATCTAGAATTGGTTTCGATTGTTTTATATATTTATGTAGTATTTTTTAGTGATAATATATAAAAAACACTTTTTCCATCCTATCTTCTGTTTTTTTAATATTTTCACGTATTTTTTCCAACATTTTTCATCTTGAAGTTTTTCTAGGTGAAACATGTTTTGTATAGTTTTATGTGACGTATATAAAACGAACAAAGTAAAAACAAAACTATGTAATTTTAAGAAAACTTCTTTTATTCCGTCTCCCAATTCATAAGGTTTATACATTTTTCTCGTCTTCGTAATCAACATAATTTAATCATCTTCAATTTTTTGTGTGCAGGTGCAGTTTGTATGTAATAGTGTCGTGGTGGTTGAATATTAGACTGGCTGTCTTGTAATAGTCTGCCATTGGATCCTTCGTACTTTCACATACAGAACAGAGATAGCTCTGCCCGAGAGGTGAACTAGTGTACATTCAGAAACGGCGTTTTTGCAATATGTGTATCAACAAAAAAAGGGATGCCGGAGAACACAGAGGAAAACCCTTTTACCAAGTGCTATTTATAGTATAAATTCACTACACAAATACGTAAGTATTTGCTTTTATAAGATACCGTACGACAGTTTTAAGTTAGCAATCGGCTGTAGGTTTATCGGTATCTAACATTTCAATTCAATTTCAAATTAAAGATAAATAAAGTATACAAGATGCACTTTTGGTTTCTACTTTGTTTTTATCCTTCTTCCTTCTTCTCAAAGAATTGATAAAAATATAAACATAAATTTCTTATCGGTTTCAATTGTTCTATATATTTATGTAGTATTTTTCAGTTATATTAAAAAAAAAAACACTTTTCCATCCTTTCTTATGATTTTTCAATATTTATCACTTTTTACTAAAATTTAATAAAAAATTGAGCTGGATAATCATCTTGAATTTCTTCTAGGTTAAACATGTTTTGTATAGTTTTGTCACCGACTTAATACGAACAAAAAAAAAAAACAATGTAATTTAAAGAAAACTTTTTTATTGTCCCCCGATTCATAGGTTTTTCATTTTTCTCGTCTTCGTAGTCAAGATAATTTAATCATGTTGAATTTTTTTGTGTGTGCAGATGCAGTTTGTATGTAATAGTGTCGTGGTGGTTGACTATTAGACTGGCTGTCTTGTAACTTGTAATAGTCTGCCATTGGATCCTTCGTACATTCACTTTCACATACAGAACAGAGATAGCTCTGCCCGAGAGGTGAACTAGTGTACTTTCAGAAACTTTCAGGAGGACACATTAGAATATAAAAGTATGAAAATTTAATAAATGCTATAAGATTGGGACCGCTCCATCACTGACTTTGTAAATTAAGGTATTATAAATAATTCTTCGAAAGATAAAGCGTTTTTGTCGAAAAGGTTTCATTGTAAGCAATTTAAAAATGTAAGATAACGTAGACGGCTAACGTGTGTCTATCAGACACCCATAAAAATCTGCAAGCGTCTATACGGACATACGGGTATTAGTATATGTGCCAATGTTCTACACACCGCACCGAATTTTTGTAATTTGTAAGAATATAAGTTTTTTATATGATTTATACTTTCCCTAATTTATGTTTTTCAATACAGTACAAATAACACACGTGTTCGTCAGAAACGATGTAACCGGATTTGTTTAAAAAAATTACTCGTAATATTTTTTTCATAAAAAATTTAAAAAAGTCATAACTATTTCAATTTATAATCATGGTAACAGCAATTTAGTATTTTTAAAATATCAAATGAATTTTGAATATGTGTATGATTTTAAAATGGTAACAAATAAAGATCCTACCTTTTTATGGATCGAGTCTACCATCCACGTAAGTGGGCATGCAAAGATATCAACATACCAGGCATTAGCCGTGGTCGCATGCGACGATCTGACCAGTTGTCCAACCTTGGTTGCAGAGTAGTCAGACTTGACGCATGAATCAAAGTTCCTAACTACATTAGTTATAATCAGTGCGGAATCGAATATCTTCAGTAGTTGATGCATTAATCCTTCAAGGGCTATTGTATCACTGATAATAATCCTAGAAAATTCAGATATATACATTTTAGAAAGCTGATTTTTTTTTTATTGATATGTATGTTATTTATAATCATCTTTCTAAAAGTGAATGTTAAAGTGTTTTATAAATCATGTACATACCCCATATACAATTAAATGTTTTTCAAAATTATAAATAAATTAATCACTTACCTTAATTGCATTCATACTTTACAGTTTCTAAATTTTGATACCGATCTGAAGAATATTTTCATTAGAGATATTATAACCCAGGCACTAACTTTAACTGAATGTTCTATCGATGTACACTGGTACACCCTATGCTGAATATAAAGTTATATTTCTATAGCAACGTAAATAATTAAATACAACAATCAAAATATACACTGTATAACATTATTGTAAAATAATGTTAATTTTTATATAATTCACAAAGTAAAAACTTATATTTTTGTTAGTAAAATGTATATAAATATATTCAGTATTTTCAAAATATGTTTCACTGAAATACAACTTTTTCTTATGTGTTAGAATAAAAAACCATGTACTATGCACAGAGCTGTGAGCAGTACTCGAAAAAAGTATTTAAGTACTAAATACTAAACACTTCTAAGAAAAGTATTTAAATACTAAGTAAAGTAATACTTTAAATACTTTTTTTTACCTACTTACAGTACCAGTACTAAGTATTTTTTTATGAAATCAGTTAACATATTACAAAAAATGATCGAATTTAGGTATAACATTCTCATCTATGAAGACAGTTAAAGTAGCCCATTAATTTTAAAGTACAATACCTATTTTAAAAAAGTAGTACCTATATTTGTGGAATAAGTGAAGAAGTCTGTCCACATGCGTGTAAAAAAGGCTTCACGCATATAAAATGTTTTAAAATAAACTCCCTAAGACTCCATTGCGTTTTACGCATCGCTATTAGAATTCAGACTTCACATACTGCGATTAATGTTTGTAGCTACTACTTCACGCATTGGAGTAGAAAAATTATTTATTTAGTTCTATAATATTGATGAGCAAGTAGAAATATCTTTTAATAAATAAGATGTTCAACATGTTCATCATAATATACTGCATTACGTATTGATTTATCTTTATTTACTTCAACTATTTAATTAAAACCCCAGTTGACAGTAGTGCACAGAACACATAGAAATATGTTCTGCGCATGCGTGAAGTACTTAGTATTTAAAGTCTTTTAATTACTCTAAATACTTTTAGATACTTTAAGTACCAAAAAGTATTTCAAGTACTTTTTATGAAAAAAAGTATTTTAAGTACAGTACTAAGTACTGGTTTTCAAAAATATTTCAAGTAAAGTATTGTAAATACTGGATGTTTTTAAAGTAATACTTCCAGTACTTTTACTTTAAGTAGTTCCCAGCTCTGACTATGCATATATTTTTCAAATTACATTTCTATTAGTATTCTTTTAAAAAGAATTTTGAAATAAGGAATTTTTAAAATTAAAGCGCACATAAAATGTACCCTATTACTGTCCGTGATGGCAGTATTTAAAACTATAAACAAATTAAACTCTTACCTTATACATGCTTATCATTTTCCAAATTTCATGTAACATCTAGGAATGGTATGGAGAATATTGTAGAATTCAGAACATGAATAAATTTTCGCTGTATGTTCACTCGATAGTACACTTGTGAAAATAAAGTTTTATTACTATAACAACGTAAAATAATGAAATACAACAAATAAATATCATTCTTGTATTACATTATTATGAATGTTTTCTGAAGTCGAGTATAAATCCGAATATACATTAAGAAAATTGGAACATTTAGCAATGGCAAGTGAGGCAAGATGATCGCACCTATTATTTATTTTATTAAAATATATTACCAATTTTATAATGCATGAAGTTGAATTCATACATTTTTATTAATTAATATTGTATGGGATAAAGTTGATATGTGCATATTTGTGTCCATGCCATTTTACTTCCATATTCCACTGAAAAACGGGCCACTGAAAATAGCTTTTTCATTTATAATTATTTTTAAATATTTATAAGCTAGGCTTAGGGGCTCGTAAATCTTTGGCATGATGATAGCACTTCCGGTAAAAACGTAAAAAAAAATGGTGCATAATTAAGCTGCTAAGCCATGATATCAGGCAAGCTATGAAAACGAGTTAAAGGGAAACCGGAGTACCCGGAGAAAACTCTTTTATCCAGTGATATTCATTGCATAAATTCACAATAAAGAATTATTATTATCATTATTATTATAAAGGAGACATGATACACTCGTGGTACCTTCTTTGTTTTATGCTACTTCCTTTCTCTGAAAGAATTGATAAAAATGTAAACATCTTGTATTTCGTATCAGTTTCAATTGTTCTTTTATGTAGTAAATTTCAGTGATAGTATAAAAACACAATATAGTATAAAAAAAACACTTTTTCCATCCTTTCTTCTGTTTTTAAATTTTTTCACGTATTTTTTTCCAACATTTTTATAAAATAATTTACAAAGTATTCATCTTGAAGTTTTTCTAGGTGAAACATGTTTTGTATAGTTTTATGTGATGGATATAAAACGAACAAAGTAAAAAAGAAACAATGTAATTTTAAGAAAACTTTTTTTATTCCGTCCCCCAATTCATAAGGTTTTTACATTTTTTTCGTCTTCGTAATCAACATAATTTAATCATCTTCAATTTTTTATGTGTGCAGGTGCAGTTTGTAGTGTCGTGGTGGTTGAATATTAGACTGGCTGCCTTGTAATAGTCTGCCATTGGATCCTTCGAACTTTCACATACAGAACAGAGATAGCTCTGCCCGAGAGGTGAACTAGTGTACATTCAGAAATGGCGTTTTTGCAATATGTGTATCGACGAAAAAGGGATGCCGGAGAACACAGAGGAAAACCCTTTTACCAAGTGCTATTTATAGTATAAATTCACTACACAAATACGTAAGTATTTGCTTTTATAAGAAAGATACCATATCAGTTTATTAGCAATCGGTTGTAGGTTTCTAACATTTCAATTCAATTTGAAATTAAAGATAAATAAAGGATATAAGATGCGCTTTTGGTTCCAACTTCGTTTTTATCCTTCTTACTTCTTCTCAAAGAATTAATAAAAATATAAACATGAATTTCTTATCGGTTTCAATTGTTCTATATATGTATGTAGTAATTTTCAGTTATGTTATAAAAAAACAATATAATATTAAAATAAAACACTTTTCCATCCTTTCTTATGATTTTTCAATATTTTCACGTATTTTTTATCAACATCTAATAAAAAATTGAGCTGGATAATCACCTTGAATTTCTTCTAGGTTAAACATGTTTTGTATAGTTTTGTCACGGACTTAATAGGAACAAAGTAAAAAAAAACAATGAAATTTAAAGAAAACTTTTTTATTCTTTCCCCCGATTTATAGGTTTTTACATTTTTCTCGTCTTCGTAGTCAACATTCTATAATCATCTTGAATTTTTTGTGTGTGCTGGTGCAGTTTGTATGTAATAGTGTCGTGGTGGTTGACTATTAGACTAGCTGTCTTGTAATAGTCTGCCATTGGATCCTTCGTACTTTCACATACAGAACAGAGATAGCTCTGCCCGAGAGGTGAATTAGTGTACTTTCAGAAACGGCGTGTTTGCAGTATGTGTATCGAGGAAAAAGGGATACCGGAGTACCCAGTGGACAACCGTTTTACCAAATGATATTGATAGCATAAAGTAACTACAGAAATATGTAAGTATTTGTGTTTATTAGAAAGATAGCGTATGACAGTTTGTTAGCAATCGGCTGTAGGTTTATCCGTATCTAACATTTCAATTCAATTTCAAATTAAAGATAAATAAAGGATACAAGATGCACTCTTGGTTTCTACTTTGTTTTTATCTTTCTTCCTTCTTCTCAAAGAATTGATAAAAATATAAACATGAATTTCAATTGTTATATATATTTGTGGTATTCCTCAATGATAAATAACATAAGATAAAAAAATATATATATTATAAAAGAAAACACTTTTTTCTATCCTTGCTTCTGAAAATTTAATATTTTTTACTCATTTTCTTTTCACCAAATTAATAAAAAATGTAGTTAAGTAATCATCTTGAATTTGTTGTAGGTTAAACACCGATTTATAACAAACAGAAAAAAAAAACATTATTTGTAACGACACAAATTTCTTTTCCCGACCCTAAATCTTAAGGTTTTACATTTTTCTTGTATTCGTTTTGATAAACACGCATAAAGGATACTTGATGCACTCGTGATACCTTTTCCATTTTATCCCAATTCCTTTTTCTCAAAAAAACACACAATATAATATAAAAAAACACTTTTCCATCCTTTCTTATGATTTTTTACATACATTTAATAAAAAATTGAGCTGGTTAATTTTATCTTGAATTTCATCTAGGTTAAACATGTTTCGTATAGTTTTATGTCACGGACTTAATACGGACAACGTAAAAAAAAAAATGTAATTTAAAGAAAACTTTTTATTCCGTCCCCCAATTCAGAGGTTTTTACATTTTTTTCGTCTTCGTAGTCAACATAATTTAATCATGTTGAATTTTTTTGTGTGTGCAGATGCAGTTTGTATGTAATAGTGTCGTGGTGGTTGACTATTAGACTGGCTGTCTTGTAATAGTCTGCCATTGGATCCTTCGTACTTTCACTTTCACATACAGAACAGAGAGAGCTCTGCCCGAGAGGTGAACTAGTGTACTTTCAGAAACGGCGTGTTTGCAGTATGTGTATCGAGGAAAAAGGGATACCGGAGTACCCAGTGGAAAACCGTTTTACCAAGTAATATTGATAGCATAAATTCACTACACAAATACGTAAGTATTTGATTTTATTAGAAAGATACCGTATGACAGTTTAAAGTTAGCAATCGGCTATAGGTTTATCGGTATCTAACATTTTAATTCAATATCAAATTAAAGATAAATAAAGGATACAAGATGCACTTTTGGTTCCTACTTCGTTTTTATCCTTCTTACTTCTTCTCAAAGAATTGATAAAAATATAAACATTGTTTTTTTATCGGTTTCAATTGTTATATATATTTGTGGTATTCCTCAATATAAATAATATAAGATAAAAAAAAAATATTATGGACTTAATACGAACAAAGTAAAAAAAATCAGTTATGTTTCAATGTTGTAAAATTTTTTGCAGCCCCGATTGGAAGTGGTTGTTGAAGAAGAGGGATTAGGGGACTTTTGGTTCCAACAAGATGGGGCTACAGCCCACACAGCCCGAAATTCTCTAAACGCTTTAAGAGAAATGTTTCCTGGACGTCTAGTGTCTTTGAGAGGTGACGTGGGGTGGCATGCGCAGTCGCCCGATTTAAGCATATGCGACTTCTTTCTTTGGGGATATCTTAAGGAAAAAATGTTCAAACGTCGCCCCAAAACCTGCTAGAAGTAAGGGAGCAGATTGTTGAAGAAGTAAACGCGATTCCCCTCGAAATGTGTCAACGGGCCGTTCAAAACTTCAGAAATCGGATACAGCAATGTATTGCAGCTAACGGCCGCCTTCTTAAAGACATTATTTTTAAAAATTAATGAGTATAAAATGGTAAGTCCTACTGATTTCAAATATATATATATATATATATATATATATATATATATATATATATATATATATATATATATATTTTTCATATATACCCTGGTTTATTTTTTATAACTCTTCAAAACTGCTCAATTGGTTCTGCCGCAGCCTGTATATATTTGTGGTAATCCTCAATGATAAATAACATAAGATAAAAAAGTATAATAATAAGAAAACACTTTTTCTATCCTTGATTCTGAAAATTTAATATTTTGTACTCATTTTCTTTTCACCAAATTAATAAAAAATGTAGTTAAGAATCATCTTGAATTTGTTCTAGGTACATCGATTTATAACAAACAGAAAAAAAACATTATTTTTTAACGAAACAACTTTTTTTCCCGTACCCCGATTCTTAAGTTTTTACATTTTTCTTGTATTCGTCTTTGATAAACACTCATAAAGGATACTTGATGCACTCGTGATACCTTTTCCGTTTTATCCCACTTCCCTTTTCTCAAAGAATTAATAAAAATGTAAAGATCTTGAATTTCTTATCGGTTTCAATTGTTCTATATACTCATGTAGTAATTTTCAGTAATAGTATAAAAGAACACAATATAATATAAAAAAACACTCTTCCATCCTTTCTTATTTTTCTATATTTTTCATGTATTTTTTAACATTTAATAAATCTGAGCTGGATATTCATCTTGAATTACTTCTAGGTTAAACATGTTTGTTAGTTTTATGTCACGGACATAATACGAACAAAGTAAATAAAAAAACAATATAATTTATAGAAAACTTTTTATTCCGTCCCCCGATTCATAGGTTTTTACGTTTTTCTCGTCTTCGTAGTCAACATAATTTAATCATCTTGAATTTTTTTGTTTGTGCAGGTGCAGTTTGTATGTAATAGTGTCGTGGTGGTTGACTATTAGACTGGCTGTCTTGTAATAGTCTGCCATTGGATCCTTCGTACTTTCACATACAGAACAGAGATAGCTCTGCCCGAGAGGTGAACTAGTGTACTTTCAGAAACGGCGTGTTTGCAGTATGTGTATCGAGGAAAAAGGGATACCGGAGTACCCAGTGGAAAACCGCTTTACCAAGTAATATTGATACCATAAATTCACTACACAAATACGGTAAGTATTTGATTTTATTAGAAAGATACCGTATCACAGTTTAAAGTTAGCAATCGGCTTTATCGGTATCTAACATTTTAATTCAATATCAAATTAAAAATAAATAAAGGATACAAGATGTACTTTTGGTTCCTACTTCGTTTTATCCTTCTTCCTTCTTCTCAAAAGAACTGATAAAAATATAAACATGATTTTTTTATCGGTTTCAATTGTTATTTATATTTGTGGATTCCTCAATGATAAATAACAAAAGATAAAAAAAAATATTATAAAAGAAAACACTTTTTTCTATTTAATATTTTTTACTCATTTTCTTTTCACCAAATTAATAAAAAATGTAGTTAAGTAATCATCTTGAATTTGTTCTACGTTGAACACAGATTTATAACAAACCGAAAAAAAAACATTATATTTTATCGAAACACCGTGTTTTTCCCGTCCCGCCCCTTGTATTCGTCTTTGATAAACACGCATAAAGGATACTTGATGCACTCGTGGTGCTTTTTCCATTTTATCCCACCTCCTTTTTCTCAAAGACTTGATAAAAATTTAAACATCTTGAATTTCTTATCGGTTTCAATTGTTCTATATGCTCATGTAGTAATTTTCAGTAATAGTATAAAAGAACACAATATTATATTAAAAAAAAACACTTTTCCATCTTTTCTATATTTTTCACGTATTTTTTAACATTTAATAAATCTGAGCTGGATATTCATCTTGAATTTCACGGACATAATACGAACAAAGTAAAAAAAAACAAAACAATATAATTTATAGAAAACTTTTTATTCCGTCCCCCGATTCATAGGTTTTTACGTTTTTCTCGTCTTCGTAGTCAACATAATTTAATCATCTTGAATTTTTTTGTTTGTGCAGGTGCAGTTTGTATGTAATAGTGTCGTGGTGGTTGACTATTAGACTGGCTGTCTTGTAATAGTCTGCCATTGGATCCTTCGTACTTTCACCTTTCACATACAGAACAGAGAGAGCTCTGCCCGAGAGGTGAACTAGTGTACTTTCAGAAACGGCGTGTTTGCAGTATGTTTATCGAGGAAAAAGTGATATTGGAGTAACCAGTGGAAAACCGTTTTACCAAGTAATATTGATAGCATAAATTCACTACACAAATACGTAAGTATTTGATTTTATTAGAAAGATACCGTATGACAGTTTGAAGTTAGCAATTGGCTATAGGTTTATCGGTATCTAACATTTTAATTCAATATCAAATTAAAGATAAATAAAGGATACAAGATGCACTTTTGGTTCCTAATTCGTTTTATCCTTCTTCCTTCTTCTCAAAAGAACTGATAAAAATATAAACATGATTTTTTTATCGGTTTCAATTGTTATTTATATTTGTGGATTCCTCAATGATAAATATAACAAAAGAAAAAAAAATATTATAAAAGAAAACACTTTTTTCTATATAATATTTTTTACTCATTTTCTTTTCACCAAATTAATAAAAAATGTAGTTAAGGAATCATCTTGAATTTGTTGTAGGTTGAACACCGATTTATAACAAACAGAAAAAAAACATTATCTTGTAACGACACAACTTTCTTTTCCCGACCCCAAATCTTAAGGTTTTACATTTTTCTTGTATTCGTTTTGATAAACACGCATAAAGGATACTTGATGCACTCGTAATACCTTTTCCATTTTATCCCACCTCCTTTTTCTCAAAGACTTGATAAAAATTTAAACATCTTGAATTTCTTATCGGTTTCAATTGTTCTATATACTTATATAGTAATTTTCAGTAATAGTTCGTGTAATATTATAAAAAAAACACAATATAATATATAAAAAAAACACTTTTCTATCCTTTCTTATGATTTTTCAATATTTTTCACGTATTTTTTACCATTTAATAAAAAAAAAAATCTGGTTAATTTTATCTTGAATTTCATCTAGATTAAACATGTTTTGTATAGTTTTATGTCACGGATTAATACGAACAAAGTAAAAAAACAATGGAATTTAAAGAAAACTTTTTATTCCGTCCCCCGATTCATAGGTTTTTACATTTTTCTCGTTTTCGTAGTCAACATAATTTAATCATCTTGAATATTTTTGTGAGTACAGGTGCAGTTTGTATGTAATAGTGTCGTGGTGGTTGACTATTAGACTGGCTGTCTTGTAATAGTCTGCCATTGGATCCTTCGTACTTTCACATACAGAACAGAGATAGCTCTGCCCGAGAGGTGAACTAGTGTACTTTCAGAAACGGCGTGTTTGCAGTGTGTGTATCGAGGAAAAAGTGATATCGGAGTACCCAGTGGAAAACCGTTTTACCAAGTAATATTGATAGCATAAATTCACTACACAAATACGTAAGTATTTGATTTTATTAGAAAGATACCGTATGACAGTTTGAAGTTACCAATTGGCTATAGGTTTATCGGTATCTAACATTTTAATTCAATATCAAATTAAAGATAAAAAAAGGATACAAGATGCACTTTTGGTTCCTACTTCGTTTTAACCTTCTTCCTTCTTCTCAAAAGAACTGATAAAAATATAAACATGATTTTTTTATCGGTTTCAATTGTTATTTATATTTGTGGATTCCTCAATGATCAATATAACAAAAGATAAAAAAAATATTATAAAAGAAAACACTTTTTTCTATTTAATATTTTTTACTCATTTTCTTTTTACCAAATTAATAAAAAATGTAGTTAAGTAATCATCTTGAATTTGTTCTAGGTTGAACAGCGATTTATAACAAACAGAAAAAAAACATTATATTGTAACGACACAAATTTCTTTTCCCGACCCTAAATCTTAAGGTTTTACATTTTTCTTGTATTCGTTTTGATAAACACGCATAAAGGATACTTGATGCACTCGTAATACCTTTTCCATTTTATCCCAATTCCTTTTTCTCAAAAAAACACACAATATAAAAAAAACACTTTTCCATCCTTTCTTATGATTTTTCAATATTTTTCACGTATATTTTACATACATTTAATAAAAAATTGAGCTGGTTAATTTTATCTTGAATTTCATGAACCTTGCTTCTGAAAATTTAATATTTTTTACTCATTTTCTTTTCACCAAATTAATAAAAAATGTAGTTAAGAATCATTTTGAATTTGTTCTAGGTTAAACATCGATTTATAACAAACAGAAAGAAACATTATATTTTAACGAAACAACTTTTTTTCCAGTACCCCGATTATTAAGTTTTTACATTTTTCTTGTATTCGTCTTTGATAAACACTCATAAAGGATACTTGATGCACTCGTGATACCTTTCCGTTTTATCCCACTTCCTTTTTCTCAAAGAATTAATAAATAAATGTAAACATCTTGAATTTATTATCGGTTTCAATTGTTCTATACACTCATGTAGTAATTTTCAGTAATAGTATAAAAGAACACAATATAATATAAAAAACACTCTTCCATCCTTTCTTATTTTTCTATATTTTTCATGTATTTTTTAACATTTAATAAATCTGAGCTGGATATTCATCTTGAATTACTTCTAGGTTAAACATGTTTGTTAGTTTTATGTCACGGACATAATACGAACAAAGTAAATAAAAAACAATATAATTTATAGAAAACTTTTTATTCCGTCCCCCGATTCATAGGTTTTTACGTTTTTCTCGTCTTCGTAGTCAACATAATTTAATCATCTTGAATTTTTTTGTTTGTGCAGGTGCAGTTTGTATGTAATAGTGTCGTGGTGGTTGACTATTAGACTGGCTGTCTTGTAATGGTCTGCCATTGGATCCTTCGTACTTTCACATACAGAACAGAGATAGCTCTGCCCGAGAGGTGAACTAGTGTACTTTCAGAAACGGCGTGTTTGCAGTATGTGTATCGAGGAAAAAGGGATACCGGAGTACCCAGTGGAAAACCGTTTTACCAAGTAATAGTGATAGCATAAATTCACTACACAAATTCGTAAGTATTTGATTTTATTAGAAAGATACCGTATGACAGTTTAAAGTTAGCAATCGGCTATAGGTTTATCGGTGTCTAACATTTTAATTCAATATCAAATTAAAGATAAATAAATGATACAAGATGCACTCTTGGTTCCTACTTCGTTTCATCCTTCTTCCTTCTTCTGAAAAGAACTGATAAAAATATAAACATGATTTTTTTGTCGGTTTCAATTGTTATTTATATTTGTGGATTCCTCAATGATAAGTAGCAAAAGATTAAAAAAATATTATAAAAGAAAACACTTTTTTTTTTAATCTTCTTTACTCATTTTCTTTTTACCAAATTAATAAAAAATGTAGTTAAGTAATCATCTTGAATTTGTTCTAGGTTGAACACCGATTTATAACAAACCGAAAAAACACATTATATTTTATCGAAATACCGTGTTTTTCCCGTCCCGCCCCTTGTATTCGTCTTTGATAAACACGCATAAAGGATACTTGATGCACTCGTGGTGCTTTTTCCGTTTTATCCCGCTTCCTTTTTCTCAAAGAAATGATAAAAATTTAAACATCTTGAATTTCTTATCGGTTTCAATTGTTCTATAAACTTATGTAGTAATTTTCCCTAATAGTCTAAAAAAACACAATATAATATAAAAAAAAAAACACTTTTCCATCCTTTCTTATGATTTTTAAATATTTTTCACGTATTTTTACCTTCCGTCACCTTTAGGTAAGGAAGGTATTGTCTTTGGTCAAAAAATTCAATGATGAGTTTTTACTGAATAAGCACGTTTTAGGGTCCGTATGTATGTGTGTCTGTGTGTCTGTGTATCCGTGTGTCTGTGTGTGTGACAAAACTTCCGGATTCCATAACTTCAATACCACGATTCCAAAAATTATAATTTTTTCGTATTCTTCAAGTTTACATCCAGAAGAACAACTGATTAGATTTTGGTTATAATTGGTCAACCGGAAGTAGTCTCATTTGAAGATTTAAAAGTTAAATTTGATTTATTGACATTTAACGATATTATAACTTAAAGAATATATTATTCTCTATACGATTTGATTACAATTTATACTTCATATTCAATAGATACAGAGTTAAAGAATTTTAAAGAAATTAAATTTTATAATTCAGCCAGCTATGCCAAACTTGAGAACTAGTAATATATTCATATAATTCAAATTGACAGATGTCAGTATCAATAAAAAGTAAATTAATGTGGCAGATATGAGGATGTTGAAGTAGATATTGGGGAATACACGGAAAGATACGGTAAGAAAATAACTCTAGTGTTACAAGTTTTTAGAAAGATACAAGAAAAACGATTACATTGGTTTGAACATGTCATGAGGAGAAATGAAAAATTATATTGGAACAAGAATGAATAGTTTAGTAATAGGACGTTAAAGAAACAAAGGAAGACCAAAGATAAGATGGAAGGACTGTATTGCGGAAGATTTGAGAGAAAAGGAACTGAATGAGAACGACATGCAAAAATAACGACCCCTAACGAATGGGAAAAGCTAAAGAAGAAGAAGATGCCAGTGTCAAGTGCAATTTGAATAGTTTGTTGTTGTACTGGAAATTTAGAATCTTTTGTAAGAAAAATTATGGAATTTATACATTATACACGAGAATGACAGAAGGTATTGTGCTGGCCACAACAGATTTTTTAATATTTAATAAAGAATTGAGCTAGATTCTTGAATTTCTTCTAGATTAAACACATGTTTTGTATAGTTTTATGTCACGGATTAATACGAACAAAGTAAAAAAAAAACAATGGAATTTAAAGAAAACTTTTTATTCCGTCCCCCGATTCATAGGTTTTTACATTTTTCTCGTTTTCGTAGTCAACATAATTTAATCATCTTGAATTTTTTTGTGGGTGCAGGTGCAGTTTGTATGTAATAGTGACGTGGTGGTTGACTATTAGACTTGGCTGTCTTGTGATAGTCTGCGATTGGATCCTTCGTACTTTCACAAATAGAACAGGGATAGCTCTGCTCGAGAGGTGAAGTAGTGTACTTTCAGAAACGGCGTGTTTGCAGTATGTGTATCGACGAAAAAGGTATACCGGAGTACTCAGAGGAAAACCCTTTTACCAAATGATATTGATAGCATAAACTCACTACACAAATACGTAAATGTTTGTTTTTATTAGAAAGAAACCCTATCACAGTTTGTTAGCAGTCGGTTGTAGGTTTCTAACATTTCAATTCAATTTGAAATTAAAGATAAATAAGGGATACAAGATGAACTTTTGTTTCCTATTTTGTTTTTATACTTCTTCCTTCTTCTCAAAGAATTGATAAAAATATAAACATGAATTTCTTATCGGTTTCAATTGTTATATATATATTTGTGGTATCACTGATAACATAAGACAAAAAAACAAAACATTATAAAAAAAAACTTTATATTCTTGCTTCTGAAATTTTAATATTTTTTACTCATTTCCTTTTCAACAGATTAATAAAAAATGTAGCTCTTGAATTTTCTTTTAGGTTATATTTATAACGAACATAGAAAAAAATAATAATAAATAAACTTTTTTATCCCATCCTTCGATTCTTAAGTTTTTACGTTTTTCTTGTATTCGTCTAAGATAAATACGCATAAAGGATACATGGCGCACTCGTGGTACCTTCTTCGTTTTATCCTACTTCGTTTTATTCAAAGAATTGATAAAAATGTAAACATCTAGAATTGGTTTCGATTGTTTTATATATTTATGTAGTATTTTTTAGTGATAATATATAAAAAACACTTTTTCCATCCTATCTTCTGTTTTTTTAATATTTTCACGTATTTTTTCCAACATTTTTCATCTTGAAGTTTTTCTAGGTGAAACATGTTTTGTATAGTTTTATGTGACGTATATAAAACGAACAAAGTAAAAACAAAACAATGTAATTTTAAGAAAACTTCTTTTATTCCGTCTCCCAATTCATAAGGTTTATACATTTTTCTCGTCTTCGTAATCAACATAATTTAATCATCTTCAATTTTTTGTGTGCAGGTGCAGTTTGTATGTAATAGTGTCGTGGTGGTTGAATATTAGACTGGCTGTCTTGTAATAGTCTGCCATTGGATCCTTCGTACTTTCACATACAGAACAGAGATAGCTCTGCCCGAGAGGTGAACTAGTGTACATTCAGAAACGGCGTTTTTGCAATATGTGTATCAACAAA
Source organism: Harpalus rufipes (assembly GCA_951394225.1). Taxonomy (NCBI): domain Eukaryota; kingdom Metazoa; phylum Arthropoda; class Insecta; order Coleoptera; family Carabidae; genus Harpalus; species Harpalus rufipes. The sequence continues at coordinate 18,345,841 of OX596282.1, read as the reverse complement.
AAAAGGGATGCCGGAGAACACAGAGGAAAACCCTTTTACCAAGTGCTATTTATAGTATAAATTCACCACACAAATACGTAAGTATTTGCTTTTATAAGATACCGTACGACAGTTTTAAGTTAGCAATCGGCTGTAGGTTTATCGGTATCTAACATTTCAATTCAATTTCAAATTAAAGATAAATAAAGTATACAAGATGCACTTTTGGTTTCTACTTTGTTTTTATCCTTCTTCCTTCTTCTCAAAGAATTGATAAAAATATAAACATAAATTTCTTATCGGTTTCAATTGTTCTATATATTTATGTAGTATTTTTCAGTTATATTAAAAAAAAACACTTTTCCATCCTTTCTTATGATTTTTCAATATTTATCACTTTTTACTAAAATTTAATAAAAAATTGAGCTGGATAATCATCTTGAATTTCTTCTAGGTTAAACATGTTTTGTATAGTTTTGTCACCGACTTAATACGAACAAAAAAAAAAAACAATGTAATTTAAAGAAAACTTTTTTATTGTCCCCCGATTCATAGGTTTTTACATTTTTCTCGTCTTCGTAGTCAAGATAATTTAATCATGTTGAATTTTTTTGTGTGTGCAGATGCAGTTTGTATGTAATAGTGTCGTGGTGGTTGACTATTAGACTGGCTGTCTTGTAACTTGTAATAGTCTGCCATTGGATCCTTCGTACATTCACTTTCACATACAGAACAGAGATAGCTCTGCCCGAGAGGTGAACTAGTGTACTTTCAGAAACTTTCAGGAGGACACATTAGAATATAAAAGTATGAGAATTTAATAAATGCTATAAGATTGGGACCGCTCCATCACTGACTTTGTAAATTAAGGTATTATAAATAATTCTTCGAAAGATCAAGCGTTTTTGTCGAAAAGGTTTCATTGTAAGCAATTTAAAAATGTAAGATAACGTAGACGGCTAACGTGTGTCTATCAGACACCCATAAAAATCTGCAAGCGTCTATACGGACATACGGGTATTAGTATATGTGCCAATGTTCTACACACCGCACCGAATTTTTGTAATTTGTAAGAATATAAGTTTTTTATATGATTTATACTTTCCCTAATTTATGTTTTTCAATACAGTACAAATAACACACGTGTCCGTCAGAAACGATGTAACCGGATTTGTTTAAAAAAATTACTCGTAATATTTTTTTCATAAAAAATTTAAAAAAGTCATAACTATTTCAATTTATAATCATGGTAACAGCAATTTAGTATTTTTAAAATATCATATGAATTTTGAATATGTGTATTATTTTAAAATGGTAACAAATAAAGATCCTACCTTTTTATGGATCGAGTCTACCATCCACGTAAGTGGGCATGCAAAGATATCAACATACCAGGCATTAGCCGTGGTCGCATGCGACGATCTGACCAGTTGTCCAACCTTGGTTGCAGAGTAGTCAGACTTGACGCATGAATCAAAGTTCCTAACTACATTAGTTATAATCAGTGCGGAATCGAATATCTTCAGTAGTTGATGCATTAATCCTTCAAGGGCTATTGTATCACTGATAATAATCCTAGAAAATTCAGATATATACATTTTAGAAAGCTGATTTTTTATTTTATTGATATGTATGTTATTTATAATCATCTTTCTAAAAGTGAATGTTAAAGTGTTTTATAAATCATGTACATACCCCATATACAATTAAATGTTTTTCAAAATTATAAATAAATTAATCACTTACCTTAATTGCATTCATACTTTACAGTTTCTAAATTTTGATACCGATCTGAAGAATATTTTCATTAGAGATATTATAACCCAGGCACTAACTTTAACTGAATGTTCTATCGATGTACACTGGTACACCCTATGCTGAATATAAAGTTATATTTCTATAGCAACGTAAATAATTAAATACAACAATCAAAATATACACTGTATAACATTATTGTAAAATAATGTTAATTTTTATATAATTCACAAAGTAAAAACTTATATTTTTGTTAGTAAAATGTATATAAATATATTCAGTATTTTCAAAATATGTTTCACTGAAATACAACTTTTTCTTATGTGTTAGAATAGAAAACCATGTACTATGCACAGAGCTGTGAGCAGTACTCGAAAAAAGTATTTAAGTACTAAATACTAAACACTTCTAAGAAAAGTATTTAAATACTAAGTAAAGTAATACTTTAAATACTTTTTTTTACCTACTTACAGTACCAGTACTAAGTATTTTTTTATGAAATCAGTTAACATATTACAAAAAATGATCGAATTTAGGTATAACATTCTCATCTATGAAGACAGTTAAAGTAGCCCATTAATTTTAAAGTACAATACCTATTTTAAAAAAGTAGTACCTATATTTGTGGAATAAGTGAAGAAGTCTGTCCACATGCGTGTAAAAAAGGCTTCACGCATATAAAATGTTTTAAAATAAACTCCCTAAGACTCCATTGCGTTTTACGCATCGCTATTAGAATTCAGACTTCACATACTGCGATTAATGTTTGTAGCTACTACTTCACGCATTGGAGTAGAAAAATTATTTATTTAGTTCTATAATATTGATGAGCAAGCAATCATCTTGAATTTGTTCTAGGTTAAACTTCGATTTATAACAAACAGAAAAAATAAACATTATATTGTAACGACACAACTTTCTTTTCCCGACCCCAAATCATAAGGTTTTACATTTTTCTTTTATTCGTTTTGATAAACACGCATAAATGATACTTGATACACTCGTGATACCTTTTCCATTTTATCCCACCTCATTTTACCAACATTTAATAAAAAATTGAGCTGTTTAATTTTATCTTGAATTTCATCTAGGTTAAACATCTTTTGTAAGTTTTATGTCACGGACTTAATACGGACAAAGTAAAAAAAAAACAATGTAATTTACAGAAAACTTTTTATTAGCTCTGCCCGAGAGTTGAACTTGTGTACATTCAGAAACGGCGTTTTTGCAATATGTGTATCGACGAAAAAGGGATGCCTGAGAACACAGAGGAAAACCCGAGGGAAAACCCTTTTACCAAGTGCTATTTATAGTATAAATTCACTACACAAATACGTAAGTATTTGCTTTTATAAGAAAGATACCGTACGACAGTTTAAAGTTAGCAATCGGCTGTAGGTTTATCGGTATCTAACATTTCAATTCAATTTCAAATTAAAGATAAATAAAGGATACAAGATGTGCTTTTGGTTCCAACTTCGTTTTTATCCTTCTTACTTCTTCTCAAAGAATTGATAAAAATATAAACATGAATTTCTTATCGGTTTCAATTGTTCTATATATTTATGTACCTAGTAATTTTCAGTTATGGTATAAAAAAAAAACAATATAATATTAAAAAAGAAACACTTTTCCATCTTTTCTTATGATTTTTCAATATGTATTATATATAGATAAAAATACTCGGTATATGTCTCAAATTACTTTATTATTTCTATACGTATTTCGGCTTGTTAGGCCATCATCAGGAAAATACTGAATGAATTTTAAATCTATTTAGTGAGTATATATAGTTATTTAACGGTAATTTTTACAAGAAAATGTCATAAAGGGATTAAAGCGGGCTAATCAATGGTGATCTGTACAAGTCTAGTTGGTCGTTCATAAGAATAGTGCCACTTTAAATAATAAATTGACTTCTAATGTGGCGAAACATTATTTAGAATCAAACCATAATATAAATAAAAGTAAAATTGTTGTTAAACATTTATGTAAAAAGGGATTAAAGATGGATTTCCTAGAATCTTTGGAAATCCAAAAAGCTATCAATGAAGAACAAATTCTTATGATCGACCAACTAGACTTGTACAGATCACCATTGATTAGCCCGCTTTAATCCCTTTATGACATTTTCTTTTAAAAATTACCGTTAAATAACTATATATACTCACTAAATAGATTTAAAATTCATTCTGTATTTTCCTGATGATGGCCTAACAAGCCGAAATACGTATAGAAATAATAAAGTAATTTGAAACATATACCGAGTATTTTTATCCATATTTTTTACAAAATGTTTCAACGAGAAGTGACAGTGGAATCCATCAAATTTATGTATTATATATTCAAAGATTAAACATTCTTATATAAAAAAATATTTAAATGTTTTGTGACGATACGTACCTTGTTGTAGTGTCCATCTCCGGTTATTTGTAAACTTTGTAAATTCATTACAATCCGCTGTTGAAGTTCATAAATCCCGATCACGTGTGTTTGCGCTTTGAACATGATGTCGCTCACAAACCGTGTTAAACTATTAAATATATGATATTGAGCGTCGTTTTGACGTTTGTTGTTATTTACATGAGCCTCTAGAGAGCCACACGCGATGTAAATCGTATCTAGGTCACGCACTTTGTAAATATAACCCTGAAAATGTTGTTCAAATAAAACATATGTTTACCCGAACAATGATTGATGATATTGCTGTGTAAATCATACCTTGTATATTGCATTGTTGTATTATTTGTGTATTTATTTTGTACAGGTTTTATTTCACATGTTTAACCGTTGCAACAATAAATTGTAACGGCTGTCATGGTTTGACAGCACGGAATTTAGCAACAAAACTTTGTCAGACGTCTACCGTTACAACAACAATATTGTAGCTGTCATTATTTATTTGTATAATGTTTATTGTTGGTTTTTGATTGTTGTGGGTGATAAACTGGTACAATCGGGTTGTTTAATGACTTCTAGTTATTTTTACATATTTTATTTTTATTGTACAAACGCCATCAGCGCCTTTTTACATCAACTAAGTTTAAAACATTTCCCCACCAAGTTTTCTGCGAGATTATGCCGGATTACCAGATTTTGGGTATAAAAGACGCAGCATCACTTGGAGAGATCAGTTCTCGAACTCATCTTGAATGGTCTCCTGAAGATCACGATTGAGTGCGAACGTTTGAGCCGAAGAAGTCTTACCGTGGATTTTGCCACCGTCGTTGGTGAGTTTAAAATCACCGTCCGTATTTCCTTGTGGTGATAGACAACTCCACCGTCAAGTTGTGCTATCACAGGAAATTGCTGCTAAACGCAAGTTGTCAATTTTTTTAAACTTAGCGTTGGATTGTTTCTTAGAAACACATTTCATATTTCATTTTTTTGTACTTACCGTTTTCAAAGACTGTGCCATTGCCGTACCGCGGGGGCACAGTCACCGTTCTTTTGGGGTTGTAAAAGTACCAGTTTGTGGCTCGACACAGTTTTGTCGTACACTGTTTTCATATATTATTATCACTATTATTTTACCTACTTTCTGTTGTATTGTATTTTGGGTTGAACTGGAATAAAGGTTATTTTGTTACGGGCTAAACGTGCTTTTTCAACCGAACCTTGGCCTCCCTCCTAGAGCTATCCCGGCCCACATTGTCCCCGTTTCAGCCACCACCACCGAAGGCGCCCGAGTATTCCGACCGACGGCTGAAGGGACAATACGACGATGGCCCAACCACCGATCACGACGGGGCCACCGTCACAGTTTATAACTTTTGAGATAATTGCCGTCCTACATATAGGACGTCAGTCATATACGATATAAAATTATGGTGAATGGTAATTCACAAAACACTTAACATGGAACCCAACATTACAACAACTACAACGTGTGGTTGTTTTTTGGTGACATTAATAGCACCTGGTTTGCTTATCCTGCGGAATAACTAAATGCTTGGTATCAGAAAAGCGAATTTCTTCTTTCTCATGCAGAGATGGTCGACCTTTTGCACCTACAGGTGCTTTTTTATTTTGTGTTAGCAAGGATGTGGCTATATTTCGTCTAAAATTTAGTTGATCTAAAGTACCACCGTTCTTCCTATAAATATGCCAGCAATTTTGCACTGTCATATCTATACAATGTGCTATAATTGGGAAATACCACTTTTTGCCCCGAATTGAGACACGATAGAGGCTTATATTTTGATCAAACCTATCTACTCCACCCATATTTTGATTATATAATTTAACAGTTTTCGGTTGATTTATGAATATAATGCTTTTTCTATTTATGCGAAAATCGCTTCACTGATTGAATTGGTTGAACACCCACTGCATTTGAACATAAACTGACAGTATTGTTGTCCAGCCATTTTACAATTATGATAATACTATCTTTAATTGTTTTCAAAACATAAGCTCCACGGGGTTCTTTTCTTAAATTTTTTGAATCAGTCAGTGGTTTTCCGGATATTCTATTTTCCTTGATATAGTCAAATTTTTGACTCTGTCGGGTACAGTAATAAAACTATAAATGAACTATAAATATCGCAATTATGATAAAGCGGCATATCCTTTACTTTCTGTAGTATAATACTGTTTGGATTCGGCCCATATTTTTGAGCCGCTCTATTCATTTATGTTAAAGGACTGTAAGGCTATTTTCCTATACATACTTGGTAGACGTTTGATTCAATGCATGAATAGAGCGGCTCAAAAATATGGGCCGATGCCAAACAGTATTATACTACAGAAAGTAAAGGATATGCCGCTTTATCATAATTGCGATATTTATAGTTCATTTATAGTTTTATTACTGTACCCGACAGAGTCAAAAAATTTGACTATAGTACCAGTAGCTCGAAAAAAATTTGTAGTAAGTTTTTCTACAAGGGGAATAGTTGTAAAAAAGTTATCAAAAAACAGATAGAATTTTTCCGTGGACCATTTCTTTCTTAGAATATCTGCATATTCTAAAAGCACTGCAGCTCCTACACCGTAATCTTTGTAAATATTTAATATTTAAATTTATAGAAGGTAAAATATTTATTTGCAAATCTCGATTCATAAACCAAGGATCGTTTTCCACTGGGTTCAAGGCTTCATTGAGAGATATCAGTGTGCAGTATAAAAAATTTTTTTTAATATGTATGTACCTGACGTCCTATGGTTAGGACACCATTGTTTACATTGTAATTAACGAATGCTAATAAACATTTTTTTAAATTTTAATAAATAAACGACATTAGTCTTAGAAAATATACAAAAAAAGATTATAATTTAAAAAAGTGATTAGAATAAAATGTACCTAATCGCCATGATGTCAATGTATCTTAAAAGTGCTACATTGGTAACACATACAAAATGTAACTATGCTTTCTTTCATGGTTTGAAGCAAACTGATACGTGAACTGGGCCTTCCTAAACACTACTAAATGAACACAATTGTAATAGTTGACTGGTCAAAACAAGAATATGCAAAACAATAGATGTACTACATATAGGACGTCAGGTACATCTGGGCTTATACATGCCATGCTGTTCGAATGGCATCGGTGCAAAATCTGTTCTCGGTGGTCCTACCGTCATCGCTCTATCGCTTACAGTTGTATATATAGAAACAAATACACATAATTATGTTACACATATTATGTACTATGTATTATGTACTAAATCCTACATTTAATTTTAATAATGTAGTGTACGGAAATATATTATTTGTATTAAAATTACAATTATTTTTTAAAAGTATATATATCTAGTTTCCTTTTCTTATATTTTGGACATGATTCTATATTTTTTCGCTGCTCATGTTTTACAATTATTTTTATTTTTTACATAATTGTTATGTTGGCAAAAACACTACTTAACATATTCATAATATGTATATAGTGGTGACCATAAACACAAATATTGCGAAAATCGTCAGAGAAGGAATAATTTTTCAGACTGAGAATGCTCAGTTCACATAATAAATTTATAAATTATAAAATTGAACAAAAACGTAACTTTTTTGGATTTTACTCAAAAAAAAAAAAATACAAAAATACAGTGTACATACGAGTCGACACGCGCAAATCTTCGACAGTAGGACTCTCAACAGCGTTGTCAAGTTTCAGCAGCACGGCTTGTATATTAGAGAAGGCTGTGATTGAGCGCTGCTTACACGGGTAAGCGACAACATAATCAACGAGAAGATGTGAGAAAACCAACTCGAGTAGTATATTTACCTACTCCGTATTGTATATGTCATAGAATTAGAAGTTTACGGAAGACCAAAGTATGGCTAGCAGCAAACAGAGAAGATATAAAATAGTAGAACATAGGTCTCGACCGTTTGAAATGGCACTTTAAAATCCACGCGGAACAACGTTCATAAGGAGACCAAATAGATCGTCTAAAATTGATACATTGTATGTTTAAATAATGTGTGCTCAATTAATATGGGCAAGAGAACTCACCCGGCTATTTCAAGTAATCAAGAAGCGAAGATGTTTTTAATTATAAAGTATTTTGTATACAAGTTGTTCATATAATAAAAATAATGAAAAAAAAAAAAATTTCATTTGAATATATTAACATTATAAAAATTAATTAATCACTTTATATTAAAATAAATGCACGTTGACAGGTTCATATGACATATATTTGACATTTACTTGACATGTATTTGACATATGTGAAAAGTAGTGTACCCAATGACCCCCAGGGGGCAATAGTTCCGTGCTGCCAACTTGATGCATTAACTTGAACTTCTTGTTTACGTTATTGTTTAGTGATATAGTTTGGTTCACGAAAGATGACAATTCAAGGCCATTTGTTCGAAGAAAAAATAAACAATATTTTATATAGCGGTAGTATAGCAACATTATGTATTAGAAAGAGATAGATTATTTGACGTATGTCTACGTGATTTTTGCTATATGACAGATATACGTTCCATATTCATATTGCTCTCTAACACACTAAAAGTAATAGGAACGTATGTCAATGAGTTGCTGGTATGCAATTATCTATTGAACTGCCCTCTACGTTAAAGCAAATCCAGTGGCGGAGTTTGTATTTTGAATTTGACGCACGATTTTACGTTTAATCAAAATCAACGAATAAGTTTCTAATTTTGTTCCGCGATTTTATTGAACATAATCATGGGAGAGAAAGGAAAAACTTTGCGAAGGCAAGCTATTCAATTTGTGCATAATGAACACGAATATTTTCAACGGGATTTTGAATGAATAAAATGTATCCACAAATATTATACCTGGTGCACGCCTATGTGTATCGAATGTAGTGAAGTTATTTGCAAGTAATATTATACCAGATGGTTTGAAAATGACCTTGAATTGTCATCTTTCGTGAACCAAACTATACCAATGTATGATAAGTGATCAACAGCCTCCCCAACCACACAATTTAGAAAAGGAAAACAAATTTTTAGAAAGAGCGAGGTGATACATCTTGGCCGAGTCTATGAAATGCTCTCCCTTCAGCACAGCACTTCTCACCGTTTATCATTTAACATTTGTTCTTGCTTAGTCAGTAACGTGTTTAGAAGTTTGGTTATGTTATTTTGTGCAATGCCTTTTATTTTATATTTTGTCTTGTTCATGTTTTCTTTCAAAAGCAGTTGTTGTTGTTGTGATCACGTGGGATCACGTTATAAACGTTAAATTGTACATTACATAAAAAAATACAAAATAGTTTTTTTACTCACTAGATGGATGATTACTAGATTTTTTTATTAATTCATTAGATGGCAACCGAAAAATTTGAATTGTATAGGTCACCATAGCATCGAAATTATTGTTTCTATCGTAGTTCTTCAACTTACAAATAAAAATAGTTATTTGTTTAACCAGGCATTAAAATACCAGATATCTGTGGTATTGCGCTTAACAATATGTAATAAATTAATGATGAAATATCTGTCAATACGAGTATATTTTACGTATTTAATATGAACTAAAGAACTTATGGGCTATACTTCATATAATAATAATCCTGATAGCGTAAAATGTTGTATTCGTGTCAAATCGACAATCGTAGTGATGGCCTACGAACTTGTGTTATCAGCGGGTGTCAATTACCAGTAGTTACATCACTGCTACGAATTATACGAATTAGGGAATATTATACGAGCGAAACGAAGCTTAACTAACTAAAAGCTCCAATTCTAAACTCGACAAACCGTTTCTTACGCTTGTTTATGACGTTATACCCTACTATCCCGCTAAACTTATACAAAGTTCCTCAATAAAATTTATTTAACACTGGAAGTTTAGTAGGAGATTTGTTTTTATTTCCATTTTTAATAAAAATCTTTTATATTGTTGAATGATAATTTCATATACAATACATAAAATATTTAATCCATCAACAATCAATGGATAACTATTATGTGATATATTATACTTTTAACAGATAAAAACATTTATTATTGAAAAAGTTTGGTTTCACGAATTTAAATACTTATTTATTGCATGTAAAAACGGTCGGTTCTCAAGCGCTAACTACTAGGTATTTTCTTACGTGAAATGAAATATAGCAGATGTTTACTTCCCAGGGATTTGTGAACTAGTGGATAGAGTAAGTTAATTATCTCATATACCTGACCAGATCGAAAGAGACAATTCCGATTTGATGTTTTTATTTCCGTTACTTATCAATCGTTTGTCTGAGAGGTTTAGATTATTCTTGTTATCGTCATTGAAATTTTATCATTTTAATTAATTATCATATTTATATTCTTATATGTTTTCTAATTTAGCATCGTACTCGTAATTACTAAACGTTTCACGATTAAATATATTTATATGCAATTTACAGTGATGTGAATATCGTTTTTTTATATTTTTTTATTAAATTTCATTGGAGTCAATTTAACATCTCCGGTTTTCTTAAGAGATCGATTAAAAAAAGAAGCCGAATTACAGCTTCTACTTGTAATTTGGTATTTTGCAACACCCGTTTCTTTTAGGTAAATTAATATAGATTTATAAAAACTTTGTTCTTTTTTAAAAAATGATAATTAATTTATGTTGTTACAACAGATTGGACGAGTGTCCAACATTTTAGTTACTGAAGCAAAATACTTTATAAAGTGGTCCAATGCAAATTACGCTGAGGCTGTAAAAAAAGGAATTAGAAGAATTTCCGGGTTTCCTAATGTTGTTGGGAAATACATTTCTACTTCATATCTGTAATCTATATTATTAATATTTATATTTTAAGGAATTATGGATGGGTCTTATATACCCATAACAGAACCCAAGGAATTCGGCACTTCTTACATCTTCAGGAAAGGCTTTCCAGCAATGATACTACTAGCATTGATTAAATAGTATATATAGATTGGCAATGCTATAGTCAATCCGCGTAACACATTTTAATTCTGTACGAGTAAGAGCCATCTGTGCTGTAGTTGCATACTGTACATGTGTTTAATTAGCTACAAGATAGCAGCACGGTAGTACACATCGCCGGGCGGAGCATCGGGCGGTGCCAAACAATTTTATAATTAGAATTTGACAAACCTATTTCGTCATTTCTTCAGAGATATTTAATTTAATTATAAATTTATTTTTAAAAATAAGCTTACATTCTTTCGTAATGTGTTTAACATTTCAATAAAAATTCATTTAACATTTCATTGAGAAACGATTTAATATGAATTTACATGGGATATGCATTCATTTATCATTTAATAGAGAAATGATTTAATATGAATTTACAGTGGGTATGTATTTGAAGGTTTGGACCATCCGCTTCGTGTCATACTCCAAACTTCCTTCTCACAAAATGAAATGTCACTTTACACATCATAAGGTGCTTACCGAGCGGCATTGAATTAGGTTGGATTAGAATTGAATCGGAGCCCGATAATGAAGCACATAGAATTATTTAAATACTGCTAAAAGAGCATCTTTTTAAGATTTTCCGCAAATAAAACATTGTAGCTATTTTAATACAATAAATCTTCTCCGAATAAGTTTTCTTGTTGTTTTACTTAATAATTATAAATTAAAAGCATTTTTTAAATATCTTCTCAGACCACCAATTAATAACAAAAGAAAAAGTACCAATTAATTATGGATCATTTTCTCTTACGTTTTTTAATTAATATCTTCAATAAAAAGACACTTCAAACATATCGTTGAATTCGTAATTTTACGTAGATTCCAAATATGTAAAAATAAATAGGATGTCCCATTTGAAGAAAGTTAATGTCACTTCCGGTTAAACCGAAAGCGCTACCATCATGGCACATAACATAATTTGTGAGCCCCTAAGCCTACTTTACAAATATGTAAAGGGAATTAAAAAATAATTATAAATAAAAAAGTTATTTTGAGTGGCACTTTTTCAATGTCACCTGTGTATCTATAATACTAAAAGGCATAAGGATCTATACTTTCATCACGACGATCGCGCAACAAAAAGCAAGGCTACAGCTTAAACCGTTTGAGCAATTTCCGTACAAGTTTTACCAAATGATAGGAAATTCTTGTCTCGAGTGCCCTAGCCTTATGTGTTTTTTCTGTAGGATGCATAGTTTTTGTGGAAAAAATTATTTAATGTGAATTTTTGGATTTTTATTTTTAAAACTGAGACAAAGCTCAAGTACTCTTTGAAAATTTTAAGATGAATATCGCCAAGAAAATATTTTGGGTGGGCAGGTTGCGTGGGCATGTTGCGTGGGTAATTTGGGTGGGCAGTTTGGGTGGGCAGGTTGCGTGGGCAGTTTGGGTGGGCATGTTGCGTGGGCAGTTTGAATGGGCAATTTGGGTGGGCATTTTGCGTGGGCAATTTGGGTGGGCAGGTTGCGTGGGCAATTTGCGTGGGCAGTTTGGGTGGGCAGTTTGAGTGGGCAATTTGGATGGGCATTTTGCGTGGGCAGTTTGGGTGGGCAGGTTGCGTGGGCAATTTGGGTGGGCATGTTGCGTGGGCAGTTTGGGTGGGCAATTTGGGTGGGCATTTTGCGTGGGCAGTTTGGGTGGGCAGGTTGGATGGGCATGTTACGTAGGTAATTTGGGTGGGCAGTTTGGGTGGGCAGGTTGCGTGGGCAGTTTGGGTGGGCATGTTGCGTGGGCAGTTTGGGTGGGCAGGTTCTGCTACACTATCGGCGGAGCCCTAGGAGGAGCTCGGCCGAAGGCCGGGCTTCTGCTAGTCCTATATACTAAAAGGCATAAGGATCTATACTTTCATCACGACGATCGCGCAACAAAAAGTAAGGCTACAGCTTTAACCGTTTGAGCAATTTCCGTACAAGTTTTACCAAATGGTAGGAAATTCTTGTCTCAAGTGCCCTAGCCTTATGTGTTTTTTCTGTAGGATGCATAGTTTTTGTGGAAAAAATTAATTAATGTGAATTTTTGGATTTTTGTTTTTAAAACTGAGACAAAGCTTAAGTACTCTTTGAAAATTTTAAGATGAATATCGCCTTGAAAATATTATGACACATTTTTTGACATGATTGTCAATCTTCTGAACATGATAATATTTTTGGAATAAAAACAACACATTTAAATGATGATCTAAATGTAATCAAATGAAATGAAATGCTGGTGGTATTCGAACAAGTATGTATTATTTAAAATGTTATTTTTATTATGAAATCTTTATAATCACTTTTTCAGGTTGTCATTTTTAATGCTAAAGCACAAGTGGAGTTAGGAAAGGTTAATAATTACATCTTATATGTCAAAAATCAAACAGAATAATTGTAGGCATGTGAATTTAAAGCATTCAACGTATATATTTGGTTTGGAGCATGAAACAGACTGAAGAATCATTAGAAAAATTTGTAAAACACTATCGGCGGAGCCCTAGGAGGAGCTCGGCCGAAGCTTCTGCTACACTATCGGCAAATCAAAAACAAGTAAATGAAATGAAAGGCTGGCATTCGAACAAGTATGTATTATTTAAAATGTTTGGGTGGGCAAGTTGCGTGGGCAATTTGGGTGGGCAAGTTGGGTGGGCAGTTTGGGTGGGCAGGTGGCGTGGGCAATTTGGGTGGGCATGTTGCGTGGGCAGTTTGGGTGGGCAGGTTGCGTGGGCAGTTTGGGTGGGCAGGTTGCGTGGGCAATTTGGGTGGGTAGGTTGCATGAGCAGTTTGGGTGGGCAGGTTGCGTGGGCAATTTTGGTGGGCAGGTTGCGTGGGCAGTTTGGGTGGGCAGGTTGGGTGGGCGTGTTGCGTGGGTAACTTGGGTGGACAGTTTGGGTGGGCAGGTTGCGTGGGCAATTTGGGTGGGCATGTTGCGTGGGCAGTTTGGGTGGGCAATTTGGGTGGGCATTTTGCGTGGGCAGTTTGGGTGGGCAGGTTGCGTGGGCAATTTGGGTTGGCATGTTGCGTGGGCAGTTTGGGTGGGCAATTTGGGTGGGCATTTTGCGTGGGCAGTTTGGGTGGGCAGGTTGCGTGGGCAGTTTGGGTGGGCAGTTTGGGTGGGCAGGTTGCGTGTTCAATTTGGGTGGGTAGGTTGCGTGAGCAGTTTGGGTGGGCAGGTTGCGTGGGCAATTTGGGTGGGCATGTTGCGTGGGCAGTTTGGGTGGGCAGGTTGCGTGGGCAATTTGGGTAGGCAGTTTGGGTGGGCAGGTTGCGTGGGCAATTTGGGTGGGTAGGTTGCGTGAGCAGTTTGGGTGGGCAGGTTGCGTGGGCAATTTGGGTGGGCAATTTGGGTGGGCAGGTTGCGTGGGCAATTTGCGTGGGCAGTTTGGGTGGGCAGTTTGAGTGGGCAATTTGGGTGGGCATTTTGCGTGGGCAGTTTGGGTGGGCAGGTTGCGTGGGCAATTTGGGTAGGCATGTTGCGTGGGCAGTTTGGGTGGGCAATTTGGGTGGGCATTTTGCGTGGGCAGTTTGGGTGGGCAGGTTGGATGGGCATGTTACGTAGGTAATTTGGGTGGGCAGTTTGGGTGGGCAGGTTGCGTGGGCAGTTTGGGTGGGTAGGTTGCGTGAGCAGTTTGGGTGGGCAGGTTGCGTGGGCAATTTGGGTGGGCAATTTGGGTGGGCATGTTGCGTGGGCAGTTTGGGTGGGTAGGTTGCGTGGGCAGTTCGGGTGGGCAGGTTGGGTGGGCATGTTGCGTGGGTAATTTGGGTGGGCAGTTTGGGTGGGCAGGTTGCGTGGGCAGTTTGGGTGGGCATGTTGCGTGGGCAGTTTGGATGGGCAATTTCGGTGGACTACACCATCGGCGGAGCCCTAGAAGGAGCTCGGCCAAAGGCCGAGATACTGCTAGTAATATACTAATATCCTATGCACTACTCATTTGACAAAATAGCTTAATTTTTTTTATTTATATAGTTCAGTATACGAGGTGTTAAATGAAGAGTAAAACATTTCGATGAGCTAATATTTAGTCAAAAATATTTTTTTTTCAATATTCATAAATTTTTTGAAGTTCATTTTTAGCGTTCCTCAAAATAATAATGAATTAATTTATTTGTTGTTCGCAGTTACGTGATTAAATAATTCATTATTTTTACCTCTCGCTAAGAGAGGTATTGGATTCATCTAAAAATCGCATATCCAGATTTTATTGAATAAGCACGATTTAAGGTCCATAGAATCCGATTTTAACATTTTTACAATGATGTCTGTGTGTGTGTGTGGTTGTGTGTGTGTGTGTGTGAGGTTGTTGGAGACACGATTTCTCAAATTCTATAGGACTAAAAACTTGTTTGACTGCGGATTCCTCAATCTAACAGTAATAGGAAGAGTTGAATAGGTTCTGGTAACAATTGGACAACCGGAAGTGGTAGTTTCTAAAAAAAATATTTCTAAATATTATTTTTTGAAAATTTGTTGCTACAAATATTAAAGATTATTATTATTATTATTATTATTATTATTATTAAATTCTCAATCTGACTCATTTAATTTTTTTATTATATCTCGTATAGGTTTGGAGATATTCTATATAATAATATAGAATAATCTGTTGTAATTGTGGTTGTAATAAATCTCGTTGCCAGAAAAACAGTTGCGATATTAAAAATTTTGTAATTGACAAATAAATGCAAAATATCAGTGTCAGTTCTGGGAGGTATGAGTACATTTAAAATATATTATTGTATTATTAATTAAATATTTATTTAAATTGCAGGTATGTCAATATTACATATATCCTTAAGAAATACCGCTAATACCGTCAATGAATTTGAAGTATTTTGAACATATTAGAATAGGATAAAATTTCTCATAGAACGAAAGAAGAGAAAGAATTTCAATTATTTGTGTGTACAAGAAGTATTAAATTCGTTACTTATAGGGCGCGAGCAGCCATGTGAATTTGTTGGCCTTGGCAAGTAGATATGAGGATCCGTGACAGAATGACGGCTAGTAGTTATTTGCATAGATGTCACAATTGTCATATGTCATAATTTTTCATTCAAAATTTCATAATATTCTGTTTATTTGTCATCCATTAGTATGGAATATACTTGTCGAGGAAAATAATCCACATGGATTTAGAAAATCATAATGTTTCGAATGAAAACTTATGATACTTGACACCTATGTATATTACCAGCTGTCATTCTGACACGGGCCCCCATATCTGCTTGCTAAGGCCAACAAAGTCCATAACTGCTCGCGCCCTATGCAACATAAAATGAAATTGGCGAGAGGTATTGTGCTGGCCACAACAGATTTTTTATTAAAAATTTCGTGTCTCCGACTCCAAGCGACTTGACACGAATACATCCGAATATTATTACCGCCAGCCTGATTGAATGTTAGTACGGCCAAATATTAAAATTATTAAAAGTGGCAGCATAATACGTATCTTTACAACGCGGTACACAAATGCTCATAAGATTGCCAATCTATATATACTATTTAATCAATGCTACTAGTCGTTTGTGACCACAGATTATTATTTACACATTGCTATGTAGATGAAGTTGGAGCCACACATGACGCGAAATTATTGAGAAACAGTGAAATATGGACTTGTATGAATGAAGAAGCTGAAAATTTATTTCTGAATAACACCCTTCTATTAGATGATAAAGTATATCCCTGCATGAAGCACCTTACAAAGATGACGGCCATTTGACTGATAGGCAAAAGAATTTCAATTACAAACTCTCAGTGGTTAGAAGCACAATTGAAAGAGCTCTGTGTCTTTTAAAGCAAAGATTTAGATGAAGTATCTGGATATGAAAAGGGTGGAAGATATGCCAAATATCCAAATATTATACTTGCGTTTTATGTTCTACATAATATTTGTATCCAACAAGATGATATTATTGAATTTGATTTCGAACATATATTAATGACAATGAAGATGGTATAAATGTTAATGAACATGAAGGTCACGAAGCAAGAAATAATGATGAAGCCCGAAATGAAAGAGATGAAATTTGTATAGCCATGGCATAGATTTATTTGTTATTTAATACAAAAATAGTATAAATTCTGTATATTGTATACAAATAAAATGTATGTAAAATAAAAATATATTCTTTATATGTTGTCAAGTCATCTCATCCAGGCACGAGCGGCATTATTTAAAATAAATAAAATAATTGTAAATATCGTAGGTAGTCATATATATTGTTTATGTAGTAATAAAATGAAAATAAGATAGAACTGTCAATAAATATTTCTTAATAAAATATAATATCTGGTTTATTTAAATATAGTAAATACAACAGGTTATGAGGCCCAGGCAATTCTGAATAAAAATACATAATTCCAATAGAAGGTAACAAACTGAAACATTACTTTCAAAAGCAATCGATAATGAATAATTATCGAATTGAGCTTCTAAAAAGAGATAATTTTGATACGTGAAAATTGCAAGCAGAAGCGTTACTGACAAGGTCCCGCTGATGATAAGGTTGACCATTGAACAAAATGGGAACAAGACGATTTAAACGCCAGATCTGAATTAATTCAAATTATATCCCCATCTGAACTAAAACAAATAAAAAATTGTAAAACTTCAAAAGATGTGGGATACTCTGCCGAAATTATCAAAGTAAAGGTCAACCCTGTAAAGCTACCCTTTTAAAACAATTAATTTTGCAAAAAATGGATGACCATGATATTCGAAATCATTTAAATAAATTTATAGATATTGTAGACGAATTAACCGAAATGGACATTATAATTAATTCTGACTTATTAAGTATTATGATGCTATATTCCTTATCCCCTTCTTTCGATAATTTTCGTGTTGCTATTGAATCTTGGGATGAATTGCCATCTCCCGAAAATTTGCAAATAAAAATCATTGAAGAGAGTGAAGCACGAAATAAAAATATTAATCCAAAAGAAAATGCCTATTTAGGAAAATATAATAAAAATAACTTCAAACATAATTTTACACAAAATGAAAACGTTTCTAATCCTAAGTGTAAAAAATGTAACAGATTTGATTATATACGTCAAAATTGTTATTCTTATTCAAAAAATACAAATGTCAAATGTGATATATGTCATCGATATGGACATAAAACTCAAAATTATAATTCAAAAAGCCGCCTCGGTGGCCGAGCGTGTTAAGGCAGCGTGTTTAGACAGCGCTCAAAGCGACCATTACCGCTCGGATCCTGGGGTCGTGGGTTCGATTCCCACCAGGGGCTTGGATGTTTGTGACTGTCCTTTCATCATCATCTCATCTCCATCAACGCAACGAAAAAGGGTATAAAAATATAATGACAAATTGATTCATCCCCATAATTGTAATAACTTGTAATAAGTTTATATACAATAAAGATTATTATTATTATTATTCAAAAAATTCGAATTATAAATCAAATCAAACAACGTTTAATGTAGAACAATGTTTATCATCAAATACCTCAAATTTAAATAAAACATTTTGGGGTATTGACACTGGCTGTGCATCTCATATGACTGGAATTAAAACTAATTTTGATGAATTAATTGAAACTAAAGGAATCTTAAAACTAGCATCTAATGATGCAACCGCACATATCGAAGGTTCAGGTTGCGTCGATTTACAGGGCAAAATGGTACAATCAATGTTAAAAATACGTTATATGTACTAATATTAAATACAAATTTAATTTCTATTAGTAAAATAACAGAGAAAGACTATAAAGTTTCATTTAAAAAATACAATGCAGAAATTATTGATAGAAAAGGAAATATTGTAATGAAAGCTTATAAAGCCGAAAATAGTTTATATTATTTTAATGCAAATAAATTAAATAAATTTAATGAAACATCAAATTTTTCATCAGAAAATAATAAAATTATAAATTGGCATAAAAAATTAGGACATTTAAATGAAACAGACTTGAAAATAGCATTTAAAGAAAAAATATTAAATGGGCTTCAATTTAATTTAAGGAAAATTATCTAGATTACCCTTTCCTATTAGAGAAGAACAAAAGAACATAAATATTCTTCACACAATACATTCGGAAGTTTGCGGACCATTTTGTGTGCAATCACCGGGAGGTGCTCGTTATTTTATAACATTAATTGACGAGTATTCCAGATACACAAAGGTATATTTTTTAAAATATAAAAGCGAAGTTTTGGAAATGTCCAAAACATATAAAAATGAAGTAGAAAATTATACAGGTAAGAGAATTAAATATTTTCAAAGCGATAATGGTACTGAATATTGCAATTCAGAATTTGATAAATATTTAAAAAAATATGGAATTCAAAGAAGGCTTTCGGCGCCGCGAACACCCCAACAAAATGGGCTAGCGGAAAGAAAGAATCGTACTATACTAGATAAAGCAAGATGTCTTCTATTGGAAGCAAAACTTCCAAAAATGTTTTGGGCTGAAGCAATAAATACAGCAAATTATCTAATAACTCGATCACCATCAAGATCAATAAATGGTGAAACTCCTTTCCAAAGATGGGTTGGCCGTACTCCCTCAGTTCGACACTTACAAATTTTTGGAACAAAAGTTTTCATTTTAAATAAAAATCCTAACAAAGGGAAATTTACATCACGAGCTGATGAAGGTATCTTTATGGGATATTCTGACATGTCAAAAGCGTTCAGTATTTGGATACCCAACATAAAGAAAATAATAATAAATTCTGACAAATCACTTAAATCTAACCGCAATCAAATTCAAACTATTAAAGGCATTAAACAAAAAATAAACGACAATTCTTTAGTTGTAAGTAAAGCTGATAAAAGCAATAGTATCGTTGTAACTAATAAATCAGACTACATACAAAAGGTTAAAGATTTTATCAAATCTAGTAATATTACATTTTCTAAAATAGACCCCACAATCAAATTTCAAAATGCTCTGAAAGAGACCCTAAAAAACTGTACAGATATTATCCCTAAAAATGAACATTTTAAATACATAAATCAAAATCCATCAGCCCCAGTTTTATATGGTTTACCAAAAATCCATAAAAAAGACAACCCGATTAGACCAGTTGCCTCTTACACTCAATCTCCTACTTTTAAACTTTGTAAATACTTAAATAAAATTCTTCCGGAACTTCTTTAATTTAAATTTCAATACAGCGTCAAAAATTCTACCGACTTAGTGTCTAAAATTAAAAATTGTGATATACCCCCTAATAGCAAATTGGTTTCTTTTGACGTAAGCAGTTTATTTACATCCATACCAGTAAAAAACTTAATTACAATTATTGGAAATCAACTTATGAAGAATTTTGTATCTCCACAAAAAAGCCTACAAGTTTTAGATCTATTACAACTTTGAATCAAAATTATTTTGTTTTCAATGATGACTTCTACATTCAGAATAAAGGTCTTCCCATGGGCTCACCATTATCACCGCTTTTAGCCGAAATCTTTATGAATTCCTTAGAAACTAATTTATTACTAAGTCAAAATTCCCTGATAAACGTGTCTTATTTTGGTACAGGTATGTGGATGATATTCTTTGTTTATTTTCTGGTTCTGATAGACATTTAAACCGGTTTTTAAATTTACTGAACAGTCAAAATCCACATATAAAATTCACAATGGAATTAGAAACAAACAAGTCTATAAATTTTCTGGATGTTACATTAATTAATTTAAACCACAAATTCAAATTCAAGATTTACTGAAAAGAGACCTTTAGTGATATAATTATTCCAGCTAGCTCAAACCATCCCACAAATATAAAACTTTCTGTGTTCCATAGCTACTTAGACCGCCTCTTACGAATCCCTATGGATTTCATTGACCATACCAAAGAATTAAACATTATTGTAGACATAGCTATCTCAAATGGTTACAGTAGTGATATTATCTACAAGTTATATCACCAGAAACGAAAGAAATCATTAATTCAATTTCTTTATCCCGTGATTACAGTAGACAATAGTAAAAAAAATTACAAAAAACTACACTATCTCCACGGTGTCAGCCATAGTCTTGCCAATGAATTAAAAAAATATAACATTGCTGCCGGGTTTTATAACAAATATACTCTCAGAAACATACTGGTTAACAACAAATTAGTTAAAAAAGATCCACTATGCAATTCGGGGGTATACAAAATAGAATGTTCGAATTGTAATTTTGCTTACATAGGACAAACAGGTAGAAATTTCCTTATTAGATTTAAGGAACACATGTCCTCTTTCAAAAACAATAAATACAACTCAAATTTGGCAAAA
This sequence comes from Harpalus rufipes, assembly GCA_951394225.1. Classification (NCBI taxonomy): domain Eukaryota; kingdom Metazoa; phylum Arthropoda; class Insecta; order Coleoptera; family Carabidae; genus Harpalus; species Harpalus rufipes. The sequence goes on along the minus strand of OX596282.1, from coordinate 18,324,524 downwards.
CATTTATTAGAAAACCAACATACATGTCATCAAAATAATTTAAGTGTTTTACATAAAGAGAAGAAAGGCCTAAGATTGACTTTCCTTGAATCTTTTGAAATTGATAGGCACATTCACATGGGCTTGCCATTGATGAATGAACAGTTGGATCGTGTTGAACATCCGTTCTTGGATTGTGTGATCTCGGGCTTTTCCCCATCCCCCTCCGCCCCCTTGGTTGGTAAGGGGGTACCAACCACCAGTCCTTAATTTCTCTGTAATTGTTTACTTGTAACTGTATTAACTTGTGTTTGTCAAAACCATCCTCTGTACTTCTGAAGATGCCGTAACTGGCGAAATTGTACAATAAAGTTTAAGTTTATTTTACTCTTTATTTGTGAAACGAAACCAAGTGTTTTTATTTAATAATTTACAATGTTTCACCGAGTGCCAACAGCTTCATCCATTGAATTAAGAAAATAATTATTAGTCGTGATGTAATTTTTTAAAATAAGTTTGATGTAAACTTTTCAAAAGTGAATGGAGAAGATAACTTTCTCACAGAAACTGAAGAAGATATCGACAACTTACAAGAAAATGTCATCATACCCCAAAATCATACTCAACCTAATGAAGAAAATATTACAGAGGAACAATCAACAGAAGAAAACAACGAAGAATTAATAACTAAACGACCACAGCGAAATAGAAAATCTCCGACGTGGACTCAAGATTTAGAAATGTCAAATATATGTTTTGAAGATGAAATTAATGAACAAACTAAAGATTGATTTGGAACAATGGCACGAAGCAATTAAAGAAGAAATTAAAGCCCACTTAAAGAATGAAACATGGATAATAACAAAGAAAATGGAAAATATAAAACCTATTGACAATAAATTAATACTGAAAAATAAATTAAATGCTGATGGCTCCATAGAAAGAAAAAAGGCAAGACTAGTTGCTCGTGGTTTTATTCAACAATATAACATTGATTTTCATGAAACTTTTGCACCTGTAGTAAAATTAAATTCTATACGATTTCTTTTAAAAATGGCAGCAGAAAATTTAAATATCATTCAATTAGATGTATCTACAGCATATTTAAACGGAGATCTAGAAGAAGAAATATACACTGACGAAAGAAATTAACGCATCACTTTTATAAACTCAGTTAATATTGGAATATTTTTATTTTCTTCAAATTTTAATCATTGATTTTTATAATTTTACTGTTATGGTAAGAATTAAGACAATGAAACAATAAAAACTTAATAAACTTGTAAGAAAAATGAAGAGAAACACTTTTAACAAAATTTAACATGCGATTAAAACACTTAATATTTAATGTTTCCTCCTCTTGCTCGGATAACTGCCTGGCAGCGACGACCCATACTGCTAATTAATGATCTAATGTCATTCTGGTTAATATCTTCCCAAATTTCCTGCAATTATTGCCCTAGCTCTTCTTGGTTGATTGGACGCCGAGGAAGTGCTCTAAGTCGTTTACCCATCGTGTCCCAAAGGTGTTCTATGGGATTAAGATCCGAACTTCTGGCTGGCCATTGCATTGTGATGATATCCACTTCGGCAAGATATTGTTGCACTATTCGGGCAGAATGGGGTTTTGCATTATCATGCATAAAGATGAAGTCGTTTCCCCCAACAGGCGCAAAAGGCATTACATATGGTTCTAAAATGTTTTCTATATAAGATGCTGCCGTGATCTTGGTATGACAACCAACCTGCGTGCGAGTCTCTGAAGTGATACCACCCCATACCATAACCGAACCTCCACCAAACATAACAGGCGGAACAATGTTACATTGCGCATAACGTTCACCTGGCCGTCTGTATACACGCATCCGTCTGTCACTGCTATTAAGGCAAAATCTGGACTCGTCGCTAAACATAACATTAGCCCAATCGGCCTGTAACCAGTTAACATGTTCCTGAGCAAACGTTAATCTGGCTCTGCGATGCTCTGCGGTTAATTGGGGTCCTGTTGCTGGTATTTTTGGGTTTAAATTAAAACCAAGTAAACTTTTTCTTATGGTAACGGAACTAATATTAACATTGTGGGCCTCTGCGAGAATATTTTGTACTCTAGGAGCCTTAATAAACCGTTCCCTTAACGTCTGCATGAGTATGAGTGAGTTTCCCGATGTCTCTTCAAGACCCGCAATACTGTCAATTGGTTAACACCAAGGCGCTGACCGATGTAACGCTGACTCCAACCTTCTTCTGCAAGTGTTACAGCCACAGCTTCTTCAACACTTAAATTAAGATTCTGACGTCTATTCATATTTACGCTTCACTATTTAGCACTTAATTTCGAGAAATCCAAAAATGAATTTAATATGAAGCTTTCTTTAAGTCAGAAAAGAAAATTTTATTTATTGACAGAATACCATGAGAATAAAAAATATCAAACAATCAGTAAAACATCATATTTGATAAGCTTTTTCCTTACATAAATAATTTCCGCTCAAACATAACGTCGGTTCCAAGATATAGAATAAATTATAAGTGATGCGTTAATTTCTTTCGCCAGTGTATATGACAATACCAAATTACCTTGAAAAATATTTAGGCGAAATAATGATCGAAGAAAGCACAAATGAAGATAAAAATTTATATGAAAAATCAAGAAAAATGTTAGAGGATTTAAGAAACGAAGAAGATAGAAAAGTTTGTTTGTTACAAAAAGCTTTATACGGATTGAAACAATCAGAAAGACAGTGGTTCAGAAAACTGGATGGTACTTTAAAAGATTTAGGTTTTCAATTTTCAACACCAGACCCATGCATTTACAAGATTGAAAAAGGGTGAAATAAGGTAATAATCGCTATATATGTGGACGATATCTTAATAGCCTCATCAAATGAAAAAGAAATAATCAACATCAAAGAAAAACTCATGAACATATATAAAATGAGAGACTTAGGAAATGTTAAATTTTGTATCGGTAATGAATTTACAAAATATAAAAATGGATACAGTATAAATCAACAAAAATATATAGAAAATATTTTAGATAAATATAACATGAAAGATTGTAAAGCTGCTAGTACGCCTATGGAATCAGGATTAAAATTAAAAAGGCTGATAACAATGACAATAATTTGCCCTATAAAAATTTAATTGGATCTTTAATGTTTTTATCAGTAGCTACTAGGACAGATATAGCTTTTGCGGTAAGCTACTTGAGCCAATTTAACACTTGTTTTGGTCAAGAACATTGGAAAGCTGCAAAACAAGTGGTTAGATACTTGAAAGATACAAAAGATCTTTGCTTGACATTTACTAAAACAGGAAAATATATTGTTGGATTAGCTGATGCGGATTGGGCTAGTTGCACGATTGATCGTAGATCTTATACTGGTTTTTGTTTTTTGTATGGTGATGGACCTATCAGTTGGCAAACAAACAAGCAAAGAACTGTCGCTTTATCTACAGCCGAAGCTGAATATATGGCCCTCACCGAAGCTGCAAAAGAAGCTATACATCTAAAACAATTAGCAAATGATTTAGGAATTCCATATGAAAAAAATCTGTATTTTCAATGATAATCAAGCAGCTAAATCTCAAGCTATTACTCCCATTGTAAGTTCCAAATCAAAACATATAAAAATCAAAGAACATTTTATTAGAGAAGCAATTCAAAATGGCGACGTTGAAATTTTATACCGAAGAAGCGAAGGTATGGAAGCCGACATATTTACAAAAGCATTAACTAAACAAAAATATCTAACTTTCAGAGAGAAACTTCATCTTCAACTTCATCGCTCGTGAGGGGGAGTGTTGTCAAGTCATCTCATCCAGGCACGAGTGACATAATTTAAAATAAATAAAATAATTGTAAATATCGGTAGGTAGTCATATATATTGTTTATGTAGTAATAAAATACAAATAAGATAGAACTGTCAATAAATATTTCTTAATAAAATATAACATCTGGTTTATTTAAATATAGTAAATACAACATTATATAACGAAAAATAACGAAAATCACATTTCTGATAAACTAACAATTGCATTAATAAAATTTAAAAAGTTTTGTCATACAATAAACTTTCAAATTTTATTGATGAAACTGATTAATCCGCCTTAAATTATCACCTTAGTTTGAGCCAATTTGAACATAAAACTATTAGTTATCATTTTTCTTTTGTATATAAGTTTGGAACCATGTGAACATTTTTTCTTTTTAAATAAATACTTAAGTTTTCACGGCCGGGGTCTGTGAAAGAATGGATCTTTTTCGAGTTGTTGGGTCGTGGTGTAAAAGTTGCTTTACAACCTAATGTTTCGACTAACATTGTGTTAGGTATCTTTAGAGTATATTTTTAAATTAAAGATAGTTTTTACCTTTTTTGACGAATGACAGATGATAATGTCAATTCTTGATGTTTTTTTTTAATTAAATCGAAGATAGTCACAGTACTGGAAATTTGAATGAGCGGTGTGCGTTGTTAATTAATTTGTTGGATCCTTTAGCTGTTGTTTTCTTTAATGCAGGAATCCAAGCCCTGTTAATTCTTAATCCTTCTTCCTTCCGATTTTTTTTTTTTTGATATTTGTAAATTTCAATCTCTTCTCGCTGTAAAAAATCATCTGAAGATGCCTAACGCAAGGTTAGGCGAAACGTTAGGTTGTGAAGCAACTTTTAGACCACGGCTCAACAACCAGAAAAATATTCATTTTTTCTTTTTATTGTATACTTTTTGCGTGCGTGCGTGCACGATTTTCTTCCATGTTATTTAAAAGTGTTATTAATTCCAAGGAATCTTCATCCTTACGTTTTTTTTCTGTACTGTAAATGAGGAGGAAGGGCCAGGACTGGAAACATCTTTATTGCAACTTTTTGCTATCCTATACTGCATTGCGTAAACACCGGATTTATTGTAAGATTTTTGATAAAAAATATCATGCAGAAGCATAAAAAATAATTATAAATGTAACATATTATCTAAATATTTAAGTACATATTTACCTGAAAATATTCTCATTTTTTTGTCGTTACCAGTACTATTATTGTGTTTTAAGATTTTTTCGTACATTGTTTCAAATTCCTCCATTTCTCATCACATTTGGTACAATTTTTTCAATATTGTATTCCGCTAATTCCTTGCTTATTATTGACCAAACCTGTTTGTTGTTATATTGGAGGGAATCAAATTTATTTTTGTGTTTTTTATACAACTATATTGACAATTTTATCGCCTTGTCCGACCATTTTCCATTGCCTGTTGCCTCTGTTGTTTCTGACTTTTCATTAATATTATTTTTGTCCGTCGGTTCTGAAAAATTCGCTCTGGTCGTTCATACATATCATAGGTGATCCCAGAAAACATTCGTGGTTCAACAAAACTCCATATGTTTTTTCAAAATTTTCAAATGTTCCAAACAGATATTTATATGTCCACATTTGACCTAAAGTTTAGTTATGTTTATTATACGCACAACTATAAAAATGTATACAAATAAAAATTGAAACATATACTTAACATTTTACATGTTTTCTAATGAGTACGAACACGAAAAAGACTACCACGTGTTTGGTAAATATGTACCTATAACCCAACATTTATTTATGTTTTAGAAAAGGATAGATATACGTAATCGGCATAACCGAGCTAAAAGAATGGTTACGCTGGTTTTCACCGTTACCATGTTTCATTAATCCACAATTACAATTTACATCTTTTGATATTTTTGTAACACTTTCGGTTAACCATGGTTAAAATTTGTTGTTTTTGGAATATACCCTTAATTAGGGCGTTTCAACTTCAAGGCATAGTGTTGTTACATTTTCATAAGTTTTTTTTTTATTTTAAGCCTCTAAGCAGCCCGTTCTTCAGGGACGATTTTTGTTAATTATAATCGACGGCGTATTTAGTGGCCATTCGCTGGTCACTTTGTTTGAGTTCGGACAAGTGTAATTCGGGATCATTTTCGTTTAGGTTGCTAATCGCCCTTTATTGAATCTTTATATCATTATTGAATCTTTATATCAATTAGCTGGCGCTCAAATCAAATCATCTTTATATATTTTAATATTCGGTATTTTTCTTTGGTGAAGGATTTAGGACTCTCACACCCATACCCTTCTCCATTTTAGCTTGCCGCAGTTCAACCGGTCTGTACGGTGTTGCTCATCAGCGTAGCAGTGTTCTCCTACAAAACCTTAAAATCTAATTCCTAAAATCTTAAATAATGACACCGTTTAGGGCATATAAATTTAAGATTTAGATATTAGTGTGATAAAAGTGCAAGTAATAATTTAAATTTTTGGCATCAAGGGTCTGTATCTGACGTGTGATATGATTCTGACATTTCGTTATAGAACTCATTTTGTGTGACTAGTATAAATAAGAAATCTACTAAATTAAAATCATATAGGGTCGGTTTAAAAAAAAATCTTCACTTAAAATTTAGTTGTTAAGTAAATTTAATGAAATGTACAAATTCGAATTAGTGTATCTGTTCTTATGACATTTAAATCATTGCTGGCAAAAAACGCGTTGCATTTTTTCTTTTCATTAAATTTACTATGGACGTAAATTTTACGTGAAGATTAACAGTTATTTATAATGTGTTAAAAGTGACATTTTATTATTATTTATTATTATTATTTTATTATGTTTGGAACACGACGCAAATCGGAGTGGCCCAAAGCTTCGCACAAAATAAAATCATTTTTAACACGTGTATTATGCACTATTTTTTCTATAAATACTATTTTTGCAATGATCTGTCACTTTTTAACACTGGTGTCATAAAATTATATTTTTAACCCTAAACAAACATGAAAAAGTCTATTTTTATTAGATTTGTAGAAAAATTATTTATAAAACCGGCCCATAGTACCCTATATATTTTAAAACGACCTCAATATAATATAATAAATTGTCTCATATATCAGAAAATCTAAAATATGTCATGTCAATCACATACTACCATATGTTTACTTCCACCTAGCTGATTTTGACATGGGTGTCAACATAACGTGTACGTACTGTATAGGCCGCGTGCAAACACGTGACACGAGCTACCTTGAAGTACTTGGAATCAGCTGATTTGTATAAGCGTCTCACAAGAACAATGCCACTTTGACTTATTTTGATTTTGAACTGCTAAAATATTCTACAATTTTCAGGCAGTAAAACACGTGAAATTTAAAATAAAAGATTTTTAATAGGTTAAAATTAAAATAGGTGAAAATACTGTTCTTGTTAAAGTGAAATTGTTCTTTTCAAAGTGGTACTCGCACACAGATCAGCTGATTCCACGTACTTCAAGATCACTTGAGTCACGTGTTTGCTCGCAGCCTGTATTATAGACAAACAACAGCTTTGACAGTTGTGAGAGCGGTGAAATAATAAAGTGTTGTACTTATTAAATAACAAGCCGCCTCGGTGGCCAGTTTGTTTATATCGCATGTTTTAAAGTGACTACAGGATAAATTGCGTTTATCCGCTGCTGTTAAAGGATAGAAAGATAAGAAAAATAAAACTTTTTCATATATTTATTATAATAATAATAATAATAGTAATAATAATAATACCAAAACGCTCACGATCTTGAAGCAAAAAGTTTTTAGAAGTCTTGTATGTAGTAATATATATTTTAATGAAATACAATCCATGCCTTGGCCGTTTATCTCCCAAAATTTCAAGTCGTTAATTAAAGTAACTATTATTTAAATGACTTCAATTAGCACTAAACCGAACTGTTTATTTGCACGTTTAACCTGCTTAACTCAAACGGATTAGCATTTAAAAGAATAAACTATAGTGCGAGATAAACGTAGTCATATATTTTATAAGCAATGTGTGAACGGTCTAAATATTACATTATTTGTAGATCGCGCAACTACTCATTACAAAAATTGACACGACTAACGTAGGATTAAGATCTCAAATAAAGTCATGTAGGTATAGCACTTTTGGTTGATTAATTATTATAACTGAAAATTAATTAGTACGTTACATAGCGAAACACCATTTTAATATTAAAAATTAAAAGTAAGTGGTATTGGAGTTACACTCACATTAAAAAAAAAATTGTATTCTTTTGACAACAAATTCAAATTATTCCATGAAAACTAGGTTAGGTAGATCGTTGCCATCGGTGAATATTTCACAAATAAATACCGAAACCAGTTTGAAAATCACTTTATTTTTATTTCTTCTATTCTGTGTTTGTAAATACACATCCCGGCAAATTTTCGCCCGGGTTATCTTTGCGTTGGAAATGATCGATGTAGCATTTCCGATCGATGACTAAGGTCACCGATGTGGTCAGTTCTTATTCATGGTGAATGTTGTAACTGCTAGTTGTGTGTTAGATAAGGAAAGAATAAGAAGCAGAGATAAAGAAAAGGAGTGGCGATTGTCTGGACTTCTTCCAAACAGAGTCGGACTTCAGTGGGACTTCTAGGACACGCCTTTCCATGTTCCACAGGAATTCTAGAATCAAAGAAAGTGGACAGGAGATGTTATAAAAGGAAATACAATGTATTTCAATACATTCATTGAGAAAAGTTTTATATTTCCTCGTAAATATTTTTAAAATGGGGTGACCATAATGGAATTCAGTTCGACAGTTCATGTAAAATATAATAAATAGTCATTATAGTTTCTTATTATAATATTAAAATTAAACAGTATCTAATAATAATATATTTATTTGCAATCATGGGTACATTTACCGAAGAAAAATTGAGATTATACAATATATATAAATATATATATTCAGGATGATGACCGGCTCAGCCGAACATAGGACTTTAATATTTCCTACTTCCTTAATTATTTTTGAAAAAAGCTTCAAATAAAAGTTCTACTTTTGAATCAAAAACCAAAATTAAGCAATGGAATTGAAACAAAATAAATAGCAAATTCCAAATTTTTGTTTCTATTCTATAGCTCTTACTATTTTTCAAGAGATTTTCATACTAATTTTTATCGTTACAAAGCAAGCAAAATTAATTTTGCTTATTGATTCAGATATTAGTACATTCGTATGTATATAAGTTGAATGAAAAATAGAAAAAAATATATTATTCTTATTATTAATTTTAGACTGCTAGTTTAAATTACAAAGTTGGTGGTGAGGTTGAACACCACTATTTGTTGTGAAATGATCCTGATCATCGTTGATTTTTACCTCTCGCTAAGAGAGGATTGAATTCATGCTAAATATCGCATATCCAGATTTTATTGAATAAGCACTTTTTAAGGTCCCTACAATTCGATTTTAACATTTTTACGATGAAGTCTGTCTGTCTGTGTGTGTGTGTGTGTGTGTGTGTGTGTGTGTGTCTGTGTGTGTGTGTGTGTGTGTGTGTGTGTGTGTGTGTGTCTGTGTGTGTGTGTGTGTGTGTGTGTGTGCGCGCGTATGTGCGTGGCTGTATGTGTGTGTATGTGTGTATGTATGTGGGATGTTGGAAGGACGATTACCAAAGACTATAAGATATAAGACTTTATATTTGTTTAACTACGTATTTCCCAATCGGAAATTCATAGGAAGATCTGAAAAGGTTTTGGTAACAATTGGACAACCGGAAGTAGAAGATTCTTGAAAAAAAATCTTCAAATAATATTTTTTGAAAATTTTTCTTGGTAATATTACAGAAAATTAAATTCTCCATTTGATACATTTACATATTTTATTATATATTCTATATATTTAGAGATAAAAGAAATATAATATATAAAATAATCTGTTATAATAAATTTTACAGCCGAAAGAATGCCATGGAAAATAGTTGAAAAATAAAATGTTTGTAACTGACAGATAAATGTCAGTGTCAGAAATCCGGAGACATTACTGAAATTTTTTTCTGGGAAGTACATACATTTTATTTCTTATTGTATTAATAGTTAAACATTTAAAATTATAGGTACATTACATATATCCTTCAAAAATACTATCAATCCTGACAATGAATTGGAAACATTTCGAATAATTATAAGAAGACAAAATTTCTGTATAAAATGAATTTAAAATTAAACAATCTAAATATAAGGAATAGATATAAGTAGAATTTTTGGTGTAGAGTAAAGAAAGGTTAAACACAATAGGACGCAAGCAGTCATGTGACTATGTTGGCCTTGACAAGCAGATATGGGGGCCCATGTCAAAATGATAGCTAGTAATTATGTATATAGATGTCTAATATCATAATTTCTCATTCTAAATTTAGTGATTTTCCAATTCCATGTGATTTATTTTCCTCGAAAAGTATATTCCACACTCCTGGTGACAAATTAACTACGAGAATTTGGAAAATCTTGAAATTTTTAATGAAAAACTCTGACATTTGACATCTATGTACATAATTACTAATTATCATTCTGAAACGGGCCCCAACATCTGCTTGTGAAGTCCAACAATGTAACATGACTGTTCGCGCCCTATACTTATGTAACCAAAAAAGGAAGTGGCGAGAGGTATTGTTCTGACCACAACATTTTTTTTTTTAAATGGAATGATGTACCTATATACAGTAAAAATTGGCTTCATTTCTGTGTTAAAAATTAACAGTTTTTTCTGTGTTAAAATATTCGTGTTAAAATCAACATAAATATTATGTCAATTTAACATTTTTCGACATTTGAGCTTGGTGTTAAAAAAAATCGATGTAAAAGTATTTCGAAAAACACAGAAAAATGTGAAACCAAAAATAATAAATAATTCAGTATCAAACTTTAGAATAACACTGAATTTTACACAATACTGTTATATCGACACAATTCTGTGTTATGCAACACAATCCTGTTTAAAAGCTGTACAACTATATATTTTTTATATATAACACCGAGTACAACCATGTTGTGACTTGCATATTGCGCAGCAGTGTATATGATCGTTGTTACGCAGTTTGGCAGTTTTCTCCAAACAAAGATATTAGTCGCATCGCATCCCGTGTAAGTACTTGGTTAAATCGTTTTTACAGTGTTCTATATTTATGTATATAGTTTCAGTGGCGTTAAAATTTAAAATAGGAATTATGTATGTATTTCTGCACGGTTTTGTCGAAGGACAGGAGCGAGAAGAAAAGTGTTGTGATAGATTTTATACAAGTTCGAAATACGTAAAATAATAGTATAATAATTATTACATATCTCTTTTTTTATTAGAAATATTTCAAGCTTCAACTTCATCGGCAAGTAGTTCAACAGCATCGTTAATGGCCCCTATTGCAACTTTAAGTGATAAAGACCTTTGATAAAATCTTTAGTTTTAATCTAAAACATAGTTTGTTACAAATGGATTCGATTATATGGTCAAATATTTCAAAAATCCCTGTTTATTTGTACTCATTTTTATTATTCAGAGTTACTTGTTTTTGAAAAAATAATGGAGATATATCAATTAAATGATAAAGTATATTTTTTGTGTGAACAATATAAGACCATAAAATTTAATTTGCATTATCATGGATTTGAAATAGCAATGTTAAAGAATGTGTACAATACAGTTTTTGTACAAAAACTAATTCATCTCATCCCTTATCAAATACTTCATACAGTTGAGAAAAATAATACAGATAATTTTATTGTTCCGAAATACAAAATTTTAAACATTCAATAAATTTGTCCATATTTTTATTTTTTCATATGTATGTAAATATTTATTATTTATGATATGTGTATTCTGTATCTATGTATGTATGTATATATTATTTATATTTTTGACCTTTTTATAATAATTACTTGAAATGTAACACGGAATAATGTTGAAAATAAATTTTACACTAAATCATGTTAAATATATTTACAGAAATATGTGTTACAAATAACACCGGCAATATTTAAATTTTACAGTACTGAGTGTTAAAATCAACGACGAAATATAACTAGACAAAACTTCATTTAGTTTGTTTTAGTTTCTGATGGCCAGACAGAGACAACTAGTGATAGAGATATGTTTAGTCTAGTTTGAGCATTGCTCACTGGAAGCGCAAGTATTTTTAATAATATATTATTAATATATTATATTAATATATCTCTATCTCTAGTTGTCTCTTTCTGGCCAGCTGAAATCAAAACATTTAGCGAGGAGGGATAGGACATGTTTTGTCTAGTTATATTTCGTCGTTGGTTAAAATCAACTAAACTTGTGTTAAAAATTACACTGAATTAGCACTGATACGTGTAAAAAATAACATAAAATAATGTTATTTTTCAGCATTTTTCTGTGTTATATCATCTTTCTTTATACGGTTTACTATATTATTATTTGTACACTAACCTGTGCCAATGTGTTACACGAAGAAAAATGTAAATTTTAATACATTTCTGTGTGAACCAAATGGGATTCAGAGCGGTGTTAAATTTTATGTTAAATATTTTACTGTGATGTATTTTTCTAAATTATTAGACATTATTAAATTATTAATTAGCTGTGGTCCATATACTTGAATTTCATTTAAAATAATCTAGTTAATATTTCAAAATTTTATTATAATGTAGGTATCAATTATCTATATCATTAATATGAGACAATAAATTATTATAGAATACCCTAATTACAGGTGAGTTCAATTAGGAATTGGTTTTAAATTATTTTATAAAGATCAAGTACAACGTATCCGTATGTGGATTTTACCAATGAGAAATGGGCTATCATTCTATAAATTGTATTCCTCAGCACAAACCCATCCATTTCAAAATAAATTTAAAAAACTCAGGTACAAAATGTGTATTTCAGATTATTTTTGTTTCGTTGTTTATTCTTTTGTTTTTAAAATAGGTATCTAGATTTTTTTTAAATTGCTGCTATTTATAGAACTTTGATACTTTGTAAATTCCGTAACCAAAAGGAATAGAACCTGTGATAAATCACTATTAAACCCCAGGAACATATAACAGATAAGTGTATTTATTTGACACTCAATTATTTATTAACAATGAAGGGTTATAATAGTTCACAATATTATTAAGAAACACAACATGAAAATTAACAGTCTGTTACGTGTCTTCTCTCTGTCACGGCTTAAAAGGCCTATTTATATCAACGCAACGCAAGACGCGACGCAAACACGCAAAGCAGTTGGTAACGCAATCGCGGAATGTGTGATTTATAACCACGCTAAGTTTGCTGGTTGTAACCAATCAGAAAGCATAGTGCATATCGGGACTTCTTTTTAAATTTGACGTTTACATAACTTCTACCGTGCAAGAAGCACTTGCGCGCGCCTCCAGTGAAAATACTGACAAGTGATTGGTTACACGCAAAAGGGAACGCAAGGCATCACGCAGAAAGTTGAAAGTTGGCCATCTCTTGCGTGTCGTTCATTGCGTTACCTACTGCATTGCGGTGCTATAAATAACCCCTATTACAAGCATGTGTTTTAACTCCTTACGTTACCTATTGCGTTTGCGTTACGTCTTGCGTTGCGTTGTTATTTACTCTCTACTTGTTCGCGCCAGTATTGCCAGATCGCCAAAATGCAAAGTCGCCCGTCAAACTAAAAAAAGTTCCAAATTGAGAGGGTCTCTCTGAAATATTGTTTTTCATTCGTCCAATAAGTAAAAAACACTTAAAAATAATTTATTTTAATTGAATAACAATCTTAACAAAAATGAAGTTGAATAAAAAAATAATAAGCCATTTTTTATATAAACGCCTGATTTCATAAAATAATTAAAGGGGATTTAAATAAAAGTTCATATAATTTTTAGTTACTACTTGTTAAATTTCATGAGATATAGTCCATTCGTTGAGATGAAAGAATGTAGAACTAATTCTTGTACTTGGTCAAAAGAGGATAATTTTCGAGCCGAACGAATGGAATTTATTTCTGTTCAAGAATTCGTTTCACATTTTCTCGTCTCAGCGAATGGAGTATAGAATTCCTGAAGGATAATAATACGAAAGTAGTGTCACAAAATTATTTTATTAAACTCATAACTTTTAACTTAAAAACTGTTTTTATTAATAGTGGTTTACGTAAAACAAAATCGGGAGAACATGGACTATGAACAGTATATTTGAGAATTTGAGGATATTTGTTATTACTTTGAGTTTTGAGTGATTGGCAGATGATGATAGATTGTATTGGGTACGCAGTGCGCAAATATGTTAGGGTAAAAAATAACTATTTACTATGCAATACGCAACGATATATAGAACTAAAACTGGCATCTTGAAAGTCACAATATTAAAACAATGAAAATTAAAGTAAACTATAGTTTTCCTTTTCATTATCGCTAAATATCGCCAATTATTTCCAATTAGTCGCGAATTTAATCGCCAGTCGCCAAACTAATTTTTTTCTCGCAGACCATTGTAAAAAGTCGCCCAAATGGCGATAAGTCGCCAAACCTGGCAACACTGGTTCGCGCCTGTCCGTTGCGGTCCTTCTCCCCGCATGCGCACGCAGTTTGGCTCTATGCTTTGTACACGCAGGCAGGGGAGTACTCAGAATTTTCTACAGAACCAATGTTCATATGACATTTTTTACTCAAAATGATCTCAGAAATACGTTGTTAATTTAATTATAATTATAATTATGATTATCCTAGTCCTCAATCAGGACTAGGATAATCATAATTTTGGACAAATTGATGCGCATTCAAGCTGCGATCGGAATAGAGTATAATACAGAATAGATTAATAAGAGTTTTCCAATTAGCAAAATGAAACCCAACATTTTGTAATCTTATTACAGTATAAGAATTTGAAATTTAGCACTACTAAAGAAAAGTATGGTTTGTCCACCATTAAAATGTGTAAAAATATTATTATAAAAATTTAGTCAAAAAATACCTCATCACCATCCTCGCCATCTCCATAATAAGGACCAACTAACCACACTATTTAGTTCGCGCACTGTATAATGAAAGACAAAATAAAATTATTCAGCAAGTTTTGAATAATAGTAACTAGAAATACGTGCATTAATAGGGGCCATTAATAAATGAGTAAGTAATAAAACCCACAAATAAACTATCAACGGAAAATGTATTTTATTATTTTATATAAAAACTAACTAATAAAATATCTAAATTTTAAAATAAAGTCTGTGCGTTTAGAGAAAAAATGAATCAGCGCAGTAGAAGTTGTACTACCCAACTTACAAATATTGGTTATTATTTCTCATTCAAAAAATCATTTGACTTAATAATATTTAAATGTTACTAATTTTATTATAATTGTTACCATTTAAGATATATGATATTCATAAACAAGTAGGCATACTTGTTATAACTTATTTTTACTTGTACAAAAGATATTTGACTGAATACTATATATGTTTGAGAAATACAGTATCACTCGCAATAAACAACAAAAATTTAAATAAATAAAACTAAAAGCATTTATTGCACAAAACAAAATTACAATTACAAAAATTACATTTAAAACATCGTAATATTCCTACATTCACAAGTTGGACTCGCCCGGTAGAATTTTGTTCTCTGCGCAAGTTTTTTCTCGGAATCGCGTGGACTCTAACTGGAATAAATTATAAGTATAAAACTAAGATATAAGCTTGAATTTTCAAAATAAAAGATTTAGTTTAAACTTAGTGTTCTATTTATTTTTATCAGTAATTCTGACTGTAAGCCCATAGAAGTTACAAAGCTCGTGAATTGTATTTGTACTTACTCCTTTCTGAAATATAACATGTTATTTCTCAACGATGACACCTTTGAAAAACCTAGTTAATCTCACTCGAATCCGTTGCGAAGTGGAGTCTCCAATAAAGTTGGAAAAGTAGAAAATAAAATTAGATTGAGCCGCGTCGGAGACGGACAGAGGCTGACGAAGTTGAAGACATCACGCCGAGGACAGACGCAATACAGTCTCCTGCATCTTACAACTTCTGTGCCTTTTAATTGCATTTGCTAAGTTCCATTTTAAATCGAGACTACAAAGCGGATGCAATAAAAACTTCCGATCTCAACTAAATAGGTTTCTAGAGCATTCATAAAGTTGAAAATATTGATTTAAATAGAGTACTAATTTATAAAGTTGTTACGTAAATGTTACTGTTATTGAAAACGACCAAGATATTATCCATCTAGGTACTTACAGTGATTACTACTATTTGGCTTGTAGTTTATAGTATTCTCCAAGAATAGCACTGCGCAATAATATTTCGTTTGCAAGTAATTCTGAAATATTTCAATTTGCTCTATAATCTGTGTTAACACCTACTAGGAAAATATATTCTAGCCTTTTTAGATAGTTTTTATTTTAGAATTATGGATACATCACGTAAGTAAATCAATACTAGACAAAAAAATCTGATGTGGCCAGCACATAACCTCTCGCCGTATATTTTACCTGGCTGTATGCATAAAGCAAAGATTATTTTTTTAAATACAAATAATATATTCATATAAATCTATGACGTATAAACTTCTTTATTATTCAATAATAGCATGTCTCAACATGAAGATATTTTACCATAAATTATGTTACAATAAATTACAAAGTAGAGTTTACCATATATAAATATTAGGCTGGTAACAGCAATTTTCAATTCGAACAACTTTGTTTACTTTCTCTTCATATTCTTCTAGTAAAAACATTAATTTTGGGCGGTCTAAAATGTATATATCTGGATTGTGCATCTATTCTTATATATCTTCTTTTACATTTTATTTTTTCATACTTGTTATATCTAAATAACCTTAATTCCCTTTAATAAAGTGACGGATAGATTGCACTCCGATTTTGTCAATATTTACAACTTACTTGAGAAGAATTTGATAGCTTTTTCGCAATTCAAAGTTACTCTAGTCTACAGTACTGGTGTACATTGTCCCATAATGTTTGAAACAAATTTAAGTCCTTCAACCTAGACTTGTCATCTCCATAATAGTCACAGATCAAGAACTAAGGGATTCTCCAAGTACATTTTTAATTCATTACTCATTATTTCTGACACTGACATTTATCTGTCAGTTACAAATAATTTAAATTATCAACTATTTTTCATGGCATTCTTTCGGCTGTCAAATTTATTACAACAGATTATTTTATATATTATACTTCTTTTATCTCTAAATCTATGGAATATATAATAAAATATTTAAATGTATCAGATAGAGAATTTAATTTTCTTTAATATTTCCACGAAAAATTTTCAAAAAATAATATTTAGAAGATTTTTTTTCAAGAATCTTCTACTTCCGGTTGTCCAATTATTACCAAAACCTTTTCAGATCTTCCCATGAATGTCCGATTGGGAAATACGTTGTTAAACAAATTTTAAGTCTTATAGTTTTTGAGTAACCGTCCTTCCAACATCCCACACACATACACACATACACACACACATTCACACACACACACACACACAGACATCATCGTAAAAATGTTAAAATCG
This sequence comes from Harpalus rufipes, assembly GCA_951394225.1. Taxonomy (NCBI): domain Eukaryota; kingdom Metazoa; phylum Arthropoda; class Insecta; order Coleoptera; family Carabidae; genus Harpalus; species Harpalus rufipes. The sequence goes on along the minus strand of OX596282.1, from coordinate 18,307,191 downwards.
GATTGTAGAGACCTTAAAACGTGCTTATTCAATAAAATCTGGATATGCGATTTTTAGCATGAATGCAATACCTCTCTTAGCGAGAGGTAAAAATGATGTGGCCAACACAATACCACCCGTTTAATTATTTTCTTATTCATGTAAATACTTAAAAGGAAATTAATTTTTAAATTACCGGGTTCGATCCCGACCGAGGCCAAATATTTTGAATTTTAAATGGCACATAAATGACCCCTGTGGTGCACTCTCCACGCCATCAATAAGTGCTTATGAGGTAACACCTGGTAAACGCCTACACGGTACAAATATGTCATCATCGCTACCGAAATCTGTGTACAAAGCAGATTGGTACACCCAGCAATGACTAATATGCCGTGATGATATATTTATTTTATTTATTTATATACTTACCTATATTCATTGCTACCGTGGAAAGTGCACCACAGGGGTCAATTTTGTGCCATTTAAAATTCTAAAATATTTGGCGTCGGTCGGAATCTAACCCGGTTCCCCAGATTCGCGTGTAGTGATGCCTGGTAACGCCCGCACGGGACAAATATGTCATCATTATTACCGACATCTGTGTACAAAGCTGATTGGATCACCCAGCAATGAATAATATTCCGTGATGATATATTACGTATATTTATTATCTTCCTTATATTCCTACATATTTATTTAGGCTGGAAACTGTATCAAGTGCCTTTCCATATAATTATTATTCCATTAACTATTTTCTTTTTAAAACGTTATTATTATTTAGGTAGATGAAAATAATGAAGATTCAGTCCTTTGTTAAAAGATTATTTATTGAAACATAAACAATGCCATCGTTTCGGTCTCAATTAGACCATCATCAAGGTTCTGGAAAACATAACGGGGTACACATATCATGCTCTACAAATTTTAATAGCTGTTTTACACTTCACAATAAGTAGTACAATTTTGCGACCTTCAATTTATTGGCGGTTTATCGGCAACTGTAATAGCTGTATTACACTTCACAATAAATTGTACAATTTTGCGACCTTCAATTTATTGACAATTTATCAGTAAGTGTAATACAGCAAAATTGTATAATTTCTTTTGAAAATAATTTGGACAATAAATTGTGAAAATTAGAACATGTTCTACAATTTTTTGTTTACTTTGCCTTGATGCAAACATGGAACAAAACACAAACAGTAAACACATACAACAAAAGGTTAACCTCAAAACGAAGCTCAAACACAACATACAAAACAAAAAAATAACCTTAGCGGTTTTCAAAATAAATTGTGCGGTTTATTTTTCAATAAATTGTGCGATTTATTGTTCAAGAAATTGTGCGATTTAGTGTTCAATAAATTGTTAACTTTATTGTGAAGTGTAATACGGGCATAAGAACTGGTTACTTACATGTTTACTATTATTATTTGAAATGATTAGTTTGTTGACAGTGACATATATCTGTCAGTTACATACATTTGAGATGTGAACTGTGTAACCATGGAGTTTTATGTTTAAAGCACAGGCTCCGGGATTAAAATTATAGATAATTTTAGAAATTTATCCATAAAATATAAACAAAAGGTATTAACGCAAAACAATATAAATTTTAAAAACTTTAATATTTATAATAACAAATCTCGACAAAATAACATTTTAAGATATTTTTCGGAGAAAAACTATTTTGAGCTTCCAGTGAAATCCCATTTCCGGTTATTTGATTTACTCCAAAATCTAATGGCATCTTCCTATATAAGAGTAAGGTAGAAATACAAGGTTTCAAAATTTTCTGGACGATAGAATTTGAGTCAGAGCATAAAGAGGTTCCACACACACACACACACACACACACACACACACACACACACACACACACACACACACACACACACACACACACACACACATACACACACACACACATACACATACACATACACATACACACACACACATACACACACGCACACACATGCACACTCACACACACACACACACACACACATACATACATACATACATACATACATTCATACATACACTCATGCACACAGACATCATTGTGAAAATGTTAAAATTAGATTCTAAGGACCTTAAAACGTGGTCATTTACCAAAATCTCGATGTGCGATTTTTAGCACGATCCCTATATCTCCCTTACCAAGGGTACCGGGAGGTAAAAAGCTAAAACACAGTCCAATGTAGACGAACAGTACGAACTCTTAACAGATTTTATTACCTGTGTGGCAAAACGAAAATACTTAAATTACGTATGTCCAAGAATCATACACTTTTTATCACGTAATGTAATTCTTAGGTGAAAAATACTACACTCCTATGGTATATTATCATTTATACTAACTGGATTTGGGTAGTATAAAAAGATCAGATAAAAGACATACCTAACTATAAATTTTTAACTTCCCAACGCTAGATTATGGAGGTAAAGGAATTGGGCTAAAAATTGCGTAAAGAGTAAATAAAGAAGATCTGTGTTGGTGTATATAGATTATGTGAGTTTTCTAAACCGGATTTTTACTATTAAGAACATGTATGCTGCTTCACTGTGTAAGCATTGACGCACATATTCGAAAAGTATGAAGGAGACGAAAACAGCGCTAATTTGGGCAATGTAAAAAGAGGAAAATAACAAAGTGCTTAGGAATATACATAATAAAATGAAATATTAATATAATATATAGTTCATATTCGATTTTACATAAAATATTTAATTCGTATATTAAATTATTTGTAAAAATAACAAATATTGAAAAGTTCTTTTGCTTTAGCTAATATTATTTCTTTAAAACTTTATTTTTATTCACATTTAAGGTGTAGTCCGTCGGTTGAAAATGATTGCTGTATAGCATGTAATGTTTTAATGGCTTGAAATTGTGTCAACTATCAGTAATAAGTAACTTTGTACACAGTTTTTCATCCTTCGGAAATCTATTCGAAAAAAAAAATCATATAAGATTATGAATGAGAGTTGAGTTTACGATGAAAAAGACTTACTTGTGAAATTTATCTCTTTATTTTTTTAATAATGAACTGTGCATCCATATGTACTGCATCACATTACCATTTTAAAAGAATTCTGAAATATTAAGTAAACCATATATATATATATATATATATATATATATATATATATATATATATATATATATATATATATATATATATATATATATATATATATATATACCAGCTATGCTAACCATGGAAACTGCTAATATATTCAGATAATTCAAATTGACAGATGTCAGTATCAATGAAAAGTAAATGAATGTGGTAGACATGAGGATATTGAGACAGATGTTCGGGAAGACACGGAACGATACGGTAAGGAATGAAAGAATAAGGGAAATAACTCTAGTGTTGGAAGTTTCTAGAAAGATACAAAATAGACGATTTACATTGGTTTAAACATTCATGAGGCGAGATGAAGAATATATTGGAAGAAGAATGAATAGCATAGTAATAGAAGGTTGAAGAAACAGAGGAAGTCCAAAGATAAGATGGAAGGACTGTATTGCAGAAGAAAAAAGAACTGAATGAGAACGACACGCAAAAAAAAATTAATGGAAGAAGAAAATAAAAATAGCGACCCCTAACGAATGGGAAAGGCTAAAGAAGAAGAAATCAGTGTCAAGTGCAATTTGCATAGTTTGTTTATGAAATAATTTTACTGGAAATTTAAAATATTTTGCAAGAAAATTTATGTATGGGATTTATACATAATAAACAGGATTGGCGGAAGGTATTGTGCTGGCCACATTAGATTTTTTTATTAAATATTTTAAAATTGAATTTATGAAATAAGTTATGTACAGCCTTTACTGTAAGTAAAGATGAACGCGACTCCTTGGATTCACCTATTTAAATATGTTACGTACGTATAGAGCTTGTTCAGGATAACTTGTCAAACATGGGGATCTCGAGAACTATAATAGATACGAAGTCGGTTAAATTAGACAAAAGTTGCCCCATTAGGAGACCATTTTAATGGAGTTTCGTTATTTGCGAAAAAATGCCACTAGATATAGTCGAAAATGTAAATATTACAATTTTTCATTCTTGCAAATTACTTTCAATGTGTAATAATACTGGATTTTAATTTGTACATATTCAAAGAACTTTTTTAAGTTTTTTCAAATGGCGATTCTCAATTTTTTTATCACTGTTGGTTTTCGAGTTATAATCAAATTATTAATTTTTATATGAACACCATATTGTGAAAGTTTTCCAACGATGTATAACATATCCATGTTCATTTGTTTCAAACTGCAAACATGCAACAATTATTCATTTCATAGGTTACAAACAATGGTAATTGAAATGAAACAATTGAAATAATTAGTGAGGTATAATCATTTGTTTAATTAAGTTTATATTGTTAATTTTCGTTAAATTTAATAATTGTTGCTTTTTTGAAGTTTGAAACAGATAAATTTCAATAGTGTAACTTTCAAATATAGCTTCTATATAAAAATTTAACCTTTGATATCATAACTCAAAAACCAACAGTGATAAAAAAGATATGCGAATTAAAATCCAGTATTATTACATACTTGAAAGTTTATTTATTTATTTGTTTATTTTTTATAAATCTGACCTACAGGATATCATAATCCCAATTACAAAAGAAAAAAAATACCTTAATTAGCACAAGTAATTTAACAACAAAAAAAATTACCTTAGAAGATAATATCGGTTTTCATAGTGCACATATTACAAAATAATTTATGTCTCACAGTAATAATACACTGCGTTCTTAAACTTCACGGACGAGCCAAAAAAGATGTCGATGTAATGTGGCAGGGTATTAAAATTTTCACATAACATTCTAACTGGTGATTTTAATTCATAGTTAGTACGCGCTGTTCTGAAATGAAAGATTCTCTTAAGGCCCGGGTGGACCATGCGTATTATGTTTCTGGCTCAATAGAGTGCGCTGTGAGCGACAAAGAAAGGTTTGCGTCTGTACTCAATGGGGATTTATGATTTTGACGTCATCGGCGACGGATCGGCAGCGGACCTCCCTCGACTCAATTTAGAAAGGGACAAGAAATTTTTAGAAAGAGCGAGGTGATATACCATGGCCGAGTCGATCAAATGCTTTCCCTCTTCAGCACCTCCCCGTTGATACCATAATTTGTTATTTAGACAGCAAAGTTTGGTTAAGTTATTATGTGTTGTGTACTCAGAGTTAAGAATATTTATTCTTAACTCTATGTGTGTAGTGATTGTTATTAATAAAACATTGCGGAATCAAATGTTTCTGATTCTCACGGAGGGAAACAAATTCGATTTCATCGTTTCAATTTGAAAAAAAACATGAACTGAATCTATATAAACACTACAAATTCCACTGTTGAGAGAGACGGAAAAAATAATGAAATTTCGTTTAATGTATATCCACGTCTTAATCTTATTAAAGACATACATAATTTGTCTCTGGATGTTAAATTATTAAATTAGTTTTCTTTGAAGTTTTTTTGGAAATATCTGTATTTCAACTTTGGCATAACTGTGGGATTTAACAAATCATATAGAACATTAAAATGTTCTACTAATAAGCCGGTGAAATATATAAATTTTACAGCATCATTGCTTAATAAATTATAATTTAGTTTCCAATTATTGACAAATTTAGTTTCATTTCTCGATGTCTCTACAGCACCAAATAACTTTCTTACATAATAATTGTTGACTGTTTGGCTACTTCTTTCCTTATTAATCTTTATTTCTGTTTGTGTGGAGTTGTTCTGCTTATTATCAATTTTTATATGTGTTTTTATTAATATAAACTTGTGTCTCTTTATTAGTAGACAACTTTGTTAAAGTTGCTTGAGTTGCTGTACTTGTTTTTCCAAAATAAGCTTGATTATGTTTGTCCACTTTACAAACATAGGTTTGCGTCATTTTATTGTTATTTTGTACATAATTAAACTTCCTTTTTTATCACAGGTTTCTGTAAATACATTACTAATTCATATTCAATTTATATTAATCATATTATTTCAACTTCCGTGTTCAGTCTTAGACATGTTTATCACAGACTATCTAACCTAACGGCTATCTTTTCATACAATGCTTGTTGTGATCACGTGATAAACGTCAAACTTAGAGCTAAATCTTGCTCACTACATAACTAATTATTAAATACATTTTTACACACTAGATGGCGACCAAAATATTTGAATTGTATAAGTCCCCATTCGAGTACTACGTCCGTTGTAACTAACATCGGACGAATAACGAGTGGGAACTGTAGAGTTTAGAATAGGCAAGGCGCAGATAATATAATAAATTGTCAGTTTTATTTTGAAATATTATTTCTACAGAAAAGTTGTAGAGCGATATGAAATATGAATAAGAAATATAGGTATATTTCGTCTTACAACATTATGTTTAATATATCAGAAAACTAATATTTATTTCATATTTTAAAATAGTTTCAAAATTTCTCTATTTATGTATTAATAAAGAAAAAATTATATTCTAGTATTGTATTTATACCTACCTTTTCAATTGTGTATATACGTAGTGATAATTTTTTATGCCATGCGCTAAATAATAATATATTCTAATAATTATATATCGAAAGAAGATACAGGTTCAATAGATTTAAATGTGGAACTATATTCAATTTACAACACTATTTGTTAAATTGTGTTATCAAATCTATTTATTGATATGCGATTAACTATTTGTTAACTTTGACATATACATAACATAGGAACTTACATAAATATACAATCATATTATAAACAATCATAATTTATACTTATTTCTTTTTTTTCTTGCCTCTACAATTTCTTCCGGCTCACGACATTGGAGGCTTTTTGGAATTCGTCGCAATATTATTTCTGGTAATATACATTTAGTAAAAAAGAACACTAATTTATTCTCCATTTTATTCTTCCAGAAATTATCATCTTTTTCAATAATTTCCACGTGTAGCGGTGACTGATTATCGAGAAAGACAATAAAATAACAAAAATTTGATTTCGTAATATGCAGTTGACCTTGGATTTGATAAAAATAATTGTGAGTTTTTCGCAACTGCAGTTTGGAATCTTCTTTCCAAAAAGAATGATTTTTGTTCGGAAGCTTCTTCCAACGACATATTTTTTTAAATTAAGGATGGTACACACTTTACTTCTACTGTGTATCCATTTTCGACAACAATGCCATCAGGACTCCAAAAACCCATGTATTTCATCAATGTACAAACCACATGGTTGAACACTGACATTTTGAATTCTTTCAAAAATTTGGATGGCAACAGCTTCATGTTCAAGTCCATATTATTTTGTATACGTATTTTGGAAACAACTACCATATAAACAATTCTTTACGAGCGAATGACATAAGGTTGAAGGTAAGCGTTTACATACTTTTCCAAATAAAGAAGCTGTCAATTTATTTTTACGATATGAATCGTATATCGGATATCCATGTTGACCTACAGATTTTTTGGAGATATCTATAATCTCATCCACGGATATTTTCATTTTTATTAATTCTGCTTCGCCTAATTTAAATAACTCGGTATCCGAAACAAAATCTTCCGCATTGGGACCATAAGCAGTCTCGACAAGATTTTTTGTGTTTCCTTGGCCGAAGCATAATTTCCGGCGAATGTTTGATTTACCTAGATGTTTCGGTTTTCTATTTAAAATTTTTTTAAAATGGAGCCCTGGGACTTCTCTAGAATGAATTTTTCCACGTAGATATTTGCCATTTTTTATTATCATTGGAATATCCATTATACTTAAAAGATAATATGTGTGATTGTAAGTTTCACCTGCAGTGTTTATACCCCAAACTACTGCAGTATTAATAACTGACGGCTGCAGGGTTCTCAGTATGTTTCTTAATTATTTTAGTACACGTATTACATTCGAAGTATAAAGTACTTATTAGTCCACTTCTTGTTTCATTTTTTAAACAAAGATATCCGCCGGTACATACTTTGCGATGTTGATCATGAAGATCAAGCGCCCAATTTATAATATAACCCAGTTCAACTATCCGATTTCCTTGGATTACGTCTCCATTATCAATTGTTTTATAGGTTCATTCAATATTTAATTTGTGACTTTCGATCTTGTTCAAAGCATCGTCAGTCAAAAACTGAATTTTATTTTTAATATCCATTCCTATTGATACTTCAGTCATGCTATTTTCATCTCTTCCTTTTTTTGTCATTCTACAATGAAATTAATCATGTAAGCATAAAAATTATAATATAATAATAATAAAAATGAAAATATTTACCTAACATTTTGAGCTAGCACTTTTAATTTTATTTATTATATATTAAATTTATTTTTGTTATTTCCCATTTTTCAATATGAATATAATATTAAAATGAAAATAAAGATACTCTTAAAATTTTCTCGAATACTTTCTACCAATTTGCACCGAACTTCTTAGCTGTGAAAGATACACGATGCTGACCCCTGAGTAGTAAACAAATACCAGTAGGTAGTAGGGGGTTCGAAATTCTTGGAAAAGGGCAATAATAAGTAAGAGTTTCTGATTTTATTCAGACATACTAAACTAGTGTTGTCTTTGTCTACAGTAAAGGTTCAAATCCAAGATATTCTCAATTTCCAGCGCCGCTATTGAGGAAATTGAGAAACATTTTCGAAATGCTAGATTATAGGGCATATATTTAAATGTATTACGTTCGCATATAAAATAAAATAAAATAAAGAATTAATTTAAAAATAAATAGATACATTAAGTCATTATCGAGGGCATGACATATTTTTTGTTACTGATTTATGAAACATAAATACTAAAAACGTGGAAATAAAAACAGACAAATTGACACTTCTCAAACAAAGACTTAATTACTTCAATATGGGATGAAACATTGGAAATTAAAAAGTGTCATGCCCTAAAATATAGACTTATTTATATCCTAGTACCAAATTTATTAAATTATTGCATTATTTACAGATATGTAATCCAATTAAATATTAGACCAAAAGGTTTATTTGTACAATTTTTTTTTCCAAATATGGTTATTAATAATAATATGAAAATTTACAGAATTAATTATGATCCTATATACTACAACTGGTTAAAGTCATGATTTAATATATTACATACCAAACGAAATATGCGGTGCTGAAAATAGTCAAAATATCGCTCGTCTAGTATACCCGCGCCTTAATACGCGAATTATGCATAGGAACAAATATTGGTATTTTTCCCAAGAATGAATGGATTATTTACAATGCAATGTAAAACCTTATACAAGAAAATAGATGACTGAATTTTTATCCGCTTGTTGAGAGACACTATATTAATTTCTTCAAGTAAGATGTTGTAATCAGTGTCATAACTGGGATACCGTCTGTGAAGTTTGTAATAACAAAATTTCGCAAATTTTCGTTGAACGGACTCAAATATTGTAATGGTGCTAGTCCCTGCTCGGGCGCCATTTGTGACGGTAGCCTCTGTTTGGACGTCATTTGTGACGCTGGTCCTGTGGGATGAGGCGCCATCTTGTCCTCTCTGCCAGCAAGGTTCGGGTTGCTCGGGCGCCTTCGGCGGATGCTGAAAGAGAGGTAGGTTTGCCGGATAGCTATCTGTGGAGGTGGGTAGGGTTTGTCTCAGAAAAAGCACGTAGTTAACTTAATCAACTACTTTATTATTGCCAACGTAATGTAAAATTAAAATGTAATACATAAACAAATAAATAAAGAATGAAAACCCTTTGTGAAAACTGTGACGGACTGAATTTAATCTACTAGGGGAACTGTGCTCCCGCGAAAAGGCAATAGCACAGTCTCTTACGGCGGTAAGTAAAAATGTAATTATCTAATAAAAGATAAAGTACAATACGGACGGCGGTTTGTCTCTGCGAGTGGTGAATTTCAATCACCCAAACTCGACTTAGAAAAATTATGGCGGAGTCTTTCTATCCACGAGAGACGGACGGCGGTACAACGCCACGACGACTCAAGCGTTCTTCTGCAGACTCGGCCTAGGCGGTCTGAATAGCAGCTCCTAATCCAGGGACTCCAGGGGAAGTCGCTCGGATGAACTGAAGAAGAAATGACTTCTCTGGACGGTGCGCGATCTTTTATACCCTGCATTTGGTATAACAAGAAAATTCTCGCGTATTACTAAGACTTTACTTTACCTTAACATATGACCGACTGTTGGCGTTTACCGACGCTCCTTCAACAAAAACTAATTTAATAGAAATTGTAATAATTTCAGGCAGTCACAGTTTGTCGTAAAACATAATAAAAACATTGTTACAAATATTATAAAATAATATTTTACAATAATAATAAGAATTGAGCAAGCCACTCAATTCACGTCGTTGACATAACCTCGCAAACAATGACAGTTCTAGCGATCAAATAAATGTGTAACAAATCCTATCTACAACCAATGAACAGCATAACAATAATATACAATAATGTACACGCTTCGTATCATGGTTTTATATTACACGGTAAGTCAAACATACATTTGTTTACAAATCTCTGACTGTTAAAAATTCCAACACGCTGCAATTTATTTTACGATATTACATCGTTGAGGTTAACTGACTGTTTCTCGACAACAATGCTGAGACGAGGTAGGTATCGTTACAATATACATAGGTATTTATTATAGATTTGTTCTCACAAACGAGAAATATAGTTTCTTTTGAGTAGAAATATTAGTGAAGAACTTCGGATTATAAAACCCAGACTTCTGTATGAAGATTTGGCAATATGGTGAATATGAGTAGCAAAATTTAGTTTTTCATCAAATATGACTCCGAGATCCTTGAATTGAGTGACTCCTTCAAGAACATGGTTATCCATTTTATAATCAATGGTGTAAATAGACTTCTTAACAGTGTAGCTCATAATTTTGCATTTACTGTAATTGAAAAACAAATTAGAGGTTAAAGACCAAGCTAAAACGTTATTGATATCAGCTTGTTAGTTTGGAATCTTCAATGGAATAAATAGTTTTATATATCTTTATGTCATCTGCATATAACAAGATATGAGAGTGCTGGACCAAATTAATAATGCCATTAATAAATAGTAAAAATAATAAGGGACCTAAGTTCGAACCTTGAGGAACACTAGAAGTGGCGGTAAAGGGTTTAGCTGTATAATTACTATAAGAAACAGACATTAATCGATTACTGAGGTAAGAGGAAAGGAAAAGGAGAAGATCGGTGGAAAATGGAAAGTTAGTGTTTAATTTATGAAGTAAGATTTTGTGATTAATACGATCAAATGCTTTCGAAAAATCTGTGTAAATAATATCTACTTATAATGAATTTAGTGTAAATTCTGCAAAGTTCATGAGGTTGATAGTGGTTGATCTGCCTTTAATAAATCCATGTTGGTGAACTGATAAATGATTTTGAACAGAGTTGTAAATATACTTAAAGATGATGGATTCAAAAACCTTTGAAATGTTGGACAAAATAGCTATTGGACGGTAATTGGAAATATTAGTTGCATCACCAGGTTTGAATACGGGTACTATAAAAGATTGTTTAAAAAGTGGGAAATATGTTTTGTGAAATGGAAAGGTTAAAAAGATAGTTTAATGGTTTGAGAAATATAGAACAGGCTTTGAGAATATAAGCTGGGAGGTAATCAGGACCAGCATTACGAGTTGGGTTGAGAGATTTTATTCCATACACTATATCATCTTCGGAGATAGCTGGAATTATTGTAGTATTTATATTATTATGAGCTATTATTTCTTCAGGGTGAACCAAATCATCAGTGTAAACTTTAAAAAAATAATCAGCAAAACCTTCAGTTATTTGAAAAATAAAACTGCAAAATTTGTATCCAGTGATCTATCCATTTTTTTCGCAAATAACAAATAGTCTCCTAATGGGGCAAATTTTGTCTAATTTAACCGACTTCATAAATCCTAAGGCGATTTTTTGGCGACATACCGGATCACTGAAATCGATAAGTTGCGGTATACTTTTCTAACCACACTTTCTGTGAACTATCAGTAGTAAAATACTAAAAAGAAATAGAGATAGTAACCGGACAACTTACCCATCCCATAAGCACGAGCACTTACTCGGAATATACCGCGTATGTTATCTAGCTCGTCAAAAAATCTGAACGGAGGTTATCGCATCTGATTGGACCTCGCCAAAAAATCGTCATTATAGTTCTCGATATCCCCATGTTGGACAAGTTATTCTGGGCACCTGTATAATTGATTAATAAATCTGAGTATCAAAAAACAAATAAATTTAAATTAATAGCAGGTAGTGTATGGAGTTTTGAAAATAATATAGTAGTAATAATAAATTGGATTAAATTAAATTTAAATATATGCATACTAAAATAAAATAAATTTGCCAGGATTATAAAATATGAATTTACATAAAATATGGATTTTCATAGAATATATACACAAAATGAAATGGTATAATGCTGGCTATTTTTTTTTTGCTATAATCCTTATGTTCTACAATATTTCAATGGAATTTCGGATTTTGTTTTCGATTTCCATAGTAATGAAAACCTAAAAATAGTCAATGAAACTATAATACGTTTATAAAAAAAAGTATGGTACATAATAGTATTTTCAGTATTGATGAACTGTTGATCTTTGTTAAGAATTCACTTTATCACAGCAATTTTTTGATGTCCAAACAGAATCAATGTCTGTTTACAGAACACATTTTATACTAACTAACTACTACTCAGTTGGTGATATATATGTAATAGTACCTACCTATATTAAAGAATTATTGTTACATTAACCTTTATTGTAAACGAGTAAAAAGTGTTTGCGTAATCGAGTTATAGACAAGTTAGCAAAAATACGTGGTTTTCATACTAGTTCTCCTATTTCACTTTAATTTATTTATATATTTTTTTTTTGTAATATATAATAAATAAATAAAATAAATATATCATCACGGCAAATTACCCATTACTAAGTGTGCCAATCTGCTTTATACACAGATTTCTGTAAGGATGATGACATATTTGTACCGTGCGGCCGTTTACCAGGCGTCACTTCACAGCACTCATTACTGGTGTTTTGTAAAAAATACATCAAAGTTTCAAGGTTAGTTATATGAGTACTGACAGTTTTAATTGGGATTTCTGAGTGACCTTTCTTGAAAAGAACAGTCCTTTTTTGGTCGTCTTTTGTCCTTGTTCTTTTCACCTCCCGTCACCTTTAGGTAAGGAAGGTATTGTCTTTCGTCAAAAAAATTCAATGATGAGTTTTTAGTGAATAAGTACGTTTTAGGGTCCATATAATACGATTTTACCATTTTTACGATGATGTCTGTATGTGTGTGTGTGTGTGTATGTGTGTATGTGTGTGTTTGTGTATGTGTGTCTGTGTTTGCGTGTGTGTGTGACGAAAGTTTCGGATCGCATAACTTCAATATCACGATTTTAAAAGTTATAATCTTTCATATTTCTCAAGTTTACATCCAGAAGAACAAGTGATTAGATTTTAGTTATAAATGGTCAACCGAAAGTGCCCTTATTTGAAGATTTTAACAGTTTTTCTTGAAAGAAACGCAGTTTAATATCATTTATTGCCATTTAACGTTATTATAACTTGAAGAATATATTATTCTCTATACGATTTGATCGCATTTTATACTTCATATTCAATAAATATAGAGATAAAGAATTATAAAGATATTAAAATTCACTCGAAAATTCATAAATTAACCAGATAAGCTAACCATGGAAACTTCTAATGTATTCAGATAATACAAATTGACAGATTTCAGTATCAATAGGTGTGTTCAATGATGTAAGCAGTTGAAGCAAATGCTTGATAAACAAACAAGACTTGTTGCTTAGTATACTGACATATTTTCTAGCTATATGACGAACAGATATTCACAAATGTCAACGAGAAAGTTATACAGTTGTCAAATATAACATGTGTATCTCTCATATCCCTTTTATTGGTCTGGAAAGTTATACAAAATAAATTTATAGGTAGGTACAGTTATTTGCAGATATTGGAATTAATTTTGAACATTCTTTTAGGTCTAAGAAAATATTTCAAATTTAACAATGTTATGAACATTCATCACAGAAAGCCTTTTTGACATGTAATTGGTATAAACACCGTACGATGTGATAGAAACAGTACAAGTTAAATTCATGTATGTATAATTTGCATTTCCCGCCATTATATTTCATAAGTTAGCAAGACAACCGAGATATTTGGCGCATGGATTGCTTGCGAGCAAATCAAGCAAATGCTAGGCTAGCAAAGTCGTTCAACAAATTTTACTTCCGATTTCTTATTTTCCTGGACTGATGAGGATGTTGAGATAAATGTTGGGGAAGACACGGAAAGATACAGTAAGGATTGAAAGAATAAGGGAAATAACTCTAGTGTTAAAAGTTTCTAGAAAGATACAAGAGAGACGATTACATTGGTTTGAACATGTCATGAGGAGAGAAATGAATATCGTAGAAATAGAAGGTTGAAGAAACAGAGGAAGACCAAAGATAAGTTGGAAGGACTCTATTGTGGAAGACTTGAGAGAAAAGGAACTGAATAAAAACGACACACAAAACAGAAATGAGTGGAAGAAGAAAATAAAAAATAGCGGGCCCGTAACGAATGAGAAAAGCTAAAGAAGAAGAAGATATCAGTGTCAAGTGCAATTTGCATAGTTTGTTTATGAAATAATTTAATTGGAAAATTTGAATCTTTTGCAAGAAAAATTATGTATGGAATTTATACATAATATACAGGATTGACGGAAGGTATTGTGCTGGCCACATCAGATTTTTTAAACATGAGAACAGCGCGATTTTTCCTGATTAATGTTTCTAAGATAATGTTTTTACCTTCCGTCACCTTTAGGTAAGGAAGATATTGTCTTTGGTCAAAAAATTCAATGATGAGTTTTTACTGAATAAGCATGTGTTAGGGTCTCTATAATACGATTTTACCATTTTTACGATGATGTCTGTATGTATGTATGTGTGTCTGTGTGTGTGTCTGTGTGTGTGTATGACAAAAGTTCCGGATCCCATAACTTCAATACCACTATTCCAAAAATTATAATTTTTTTGTATTCCTCAAGTTTACATCCAAAAGAACAAGTGATTAGATTTTGGTTATAATTGGCGAACCAGAAGTAGCCTCATTTGAAGATTTAACAGTTAAATTTGATTTATTGACACTTAATATTATTATAACTTAAAGAATATATTATTCTCTATACGATTTGATTATTTTGTATTCTTCATATTCAATAGATACAGAGTTAAAGAATTTTAAAGAAAATTAAATTTATAATTTAGTCAGCTATGCTAAACATGGAAACTACTACTATATTCATATAATTCAAATTGACAAATGTCAGTACGAGTAAAAAGTAAATTAATGTGGCAGAGATGAGGATGTTGAAGTAGATGTTGGTGAACACACGGAAAGATACGGTAATAAAATAACTCTAGTGTTACAATTTTCTAGAAAGTTACAAGAAAGACGATTACATTGGTTTGAACATGTCATGAGGAGAAATGAAGAATTATATTTGAACAAGAATGAGTAGTTTAGTAATGGGAGGTTGAAGAAACAGAGGAATACCAAAGATAAGCTGGAAGAGATGGAAGGATATATTGCAGTATGAGAGAAAAGGAACTGAATGAGAACGACACGCAAAAATAGCGACCCCTAACGAATGGGAAAATCTAAAGAGGAAGATGTCAGTGTCAAATGCAATTTGAATAGTTTGTTTCTGAAATAATTTTACTGGAAATTTAGAATCTTTTGGAAGAAAAATTATGTATGGAATTTATACATTATACATAGGATTGACGGAAGGTATTGTGCTGGCCACAACACATTTTTTCGTATTATTTTAAGAAAAAAATATTAAACTTAAATAATCATTTCAAATTTCATGTAATGCAATAAATAAATATATAAAAAGAGTGAAAAAACAGATGTCATTTTATTTTCCAAAATTTGTTCTCTTATCAATCAGTTCTTCATTCGAAGACTCATCTTTCAGAACTTTAATATTGAGAGAAAAAAGATCTGTTGTGGCCTGCACAATACCTTCCGTCAATCCAGTGTATTATGTATAAATTCCATACCTACATAAATTTTCTTGCAAAAGATTCTAAATTTCCAGTAAAATTATTTCATAAACAAACTATGAAAATTGTACTTGACACTGACATCTCCTTCTTCTTTTTCTTTAGCTTTTCCCATTCGGTACGTGCCGCTATTTTTTATTTTCTTCTTCCACTCATTTCTGTTTTGCGTGTCGTTCTTATTCAGTTCCTTTTCTCTCAAGTCTTTTGCAATATAGTCCTTCCATTTTGTCTTTCGTCTTCCTCTGTTTCTTCAACCTTCTATTACTAAGAAGAAATTCATTCTTCTTCCAATATATTTTTTATCTCTCCTCGTGACGTGTTCAAACTAATGTAATCGTCTCTCTTGTATTTTTCTAGAAACTACTAATACTAGAATTATTTCCCTTATTCTTTCATTCCTTACCTTATCGAAAACAAGCAATCGGAAGTAAAATGTGTTGAACGACTTTGCTAGCCTAGCATTTGATTGATTTGCTCGCAAGTAATCCAAGCGCCAAATTTCTCGCTTGTCTTGCTAACTTGTGCATTATAATGGCGGGAAATGCAAATTATACATATTTGAATTTAACTTGTACTGTTTCTATCTCATATTATGGTGTGTTTATATCAATTACATGTCAAAAAGACTTTCATAGTTTTGTGATGAACGTTCATAACATTGTTAAATTTGATATATTTTCTTGCCCGATGACATTTGTGAATATCAGTTCGTCATATAACTAGCAAATCTTTCAGTGTACTAAGCAACAAGTCTCGTTTGTTTATCTAGCATTTGCTTGAACTGCTTACTTCATTGAACACACCTGATACTGACATCTGTTAATTTGAATTATCTGAATATATTAGCAGTTTCCATAGTTATCACATCTGGCTAATTTATGAAATTTAATATATTTATAATTCTTTAACTCTATATCTATTGAATATGAAGTATAAAATGCGATCAAATCGTATAGAGAATAATATATTCTTCAAGTTATAATAACGTTAAATGCCAATAAATGATATTTAACGACGTTTTTTCAAGAAAAACTGTTAAAATCTTCAAATGAGGGTATTTCGCTGACCATTTATAACCAAAATCTAATCACTTGTTCTTCTGGATGTAAACTTGAGTAATATGAAAAAATTATAAATTTTGGAATCGTGGTATTGAAGTTATGCGATCCGAAACTTTTGTGACACACACACAGATACACACACACACACACACACACACACACACACACACACACACACACACATACATACATATATACATACATACATACATACATACATACATACATACATACATACATACATACATACATACATACATACATACATACATACATACATACATACATACATCATCCTAAAAATGGTAAAATCGAATTGTCACTCTAAGAAATTTTTAACCCATTTTAACTCTAAAAGTGGTTCCAGGAGGTCCACCAGATTACGTGTAATTTTAACAAAGTATCTGTTTGGTTAAAAAGTACACTGGAAATTGGTTTAATATATAACATAATATTTCTAGTTAAAATTAATAGTGCGTGTTAAAATTTACACTGAAAATAGTATTTTAACTAAATGTACCAGTTAATTACTTTATTTTTTTTTCACACTACATAGTGTAAAGTACGGGTATCAATAGCACCTCTAGGTACATTGATTTACTCGTATTTGAGTATTTTTTAACAGAATATGTGTTAAAGAAGGCAAATAAAGATTCCATTGAAATATAAATTATATAATTTTATTATATCAAAAAATATATAAGTAAATCTTACATTTTTGGTTAATGTCTGTGTTGTACAAGAATGTGTTTAGGTATAATTTCCATCGGAATATGAAAGAATTTCATATTGTTCTTGTACAAACGAATATTTAAAAATATTAAAGTCATTTCAGACACATTTAATTTTGCAATTTTAATGGCTGTATATGACATATTGGTAAAGATTCAATAATTTCTGGTATTTACGAGGAAAGTAACTTTATTGTAACATAAAAACCACATGAAATCTATTTAGAACTATTAATTAATAACACCTCTATAGTAATAAAGACGTTCAGATGTCTCACAGATCATACCAAATGTATGCATATCACAGTTGAATAATGCACACTTTGGTGCTGACCTGCTCGCTGCTTGTAGTAAGAAAAGAATGAACTTTTCAAATATTCACGCCTGACAGGAATAAAATGTGCTTTATTTGGTGTGAATGCACATCAGATTAACTCCGTTTATACATTTAACGATATATAGTGTAATTCCATCACGGTATTGTGTAAATATACTCTACGTAGAGCATAAGTAACTCCAAAAATTGTTGGTAATTAAAAATAACCATATTTTTGAGTAATATAGCACATTTACTCCATATGTGGTTAACATTTTTAACACTTATTTCAATTAACACGGACAAAATTTAACTAAACCGTATTTTTAACACGGACGAAACGTGTACTTATTTATATGTTAAAATTAACACCAAATTACTTTACCAACAGATTTGGTCACTTTAAACGGACGATATTTTTTAGAGTGTAGGGACCCTAAAACGTATTTATTCACTAAAAACTCATCATTGAATTTTTTGAACAAAGACAATACCTTCCTTACCTAAAGGTGACGGAAGGTAAAAAAACAGGTTGGTCTTATATAATCTTCCATCAGACACAGAAAAGAAAACATTTTTCTTTAAACGTCATAAAAATAGGATCTTTTGATTCACAAGGTAGAAATTTAATTTCTACAGCACCGGAGTAAAAGTAGCAAATTTTTACGCTGACGGCGTAGAAATAAAGTAAATAAATATCCATACAAACTATAGGTACAGAATCAACGTATAAGAAGTAAATTGTACAAAAGAAACCTGTAATACCGCCCTAAATGTCACTATAATACGCACTAGATAACCAAAGAATAAAGTTACTAAATACCATCAATAGCTGTCAAATTTAAATAAATAACCTATGAATTGAAATGTGAACAGAGTTTATGAGGAAATAACATATTAAAGAATAGCAGACTTGTAGACTACAATTATAGGGACGGTAATAAACATAAAAATACTTAGAATTAAATTGATAAGAATATTTTATATTGTTTTGCAGTGATTCCTGGAAATATCTTTCACTCACACTGTTAGATTTCCAACCGATTAAACAATTTCAGGGGGCGTACATTGTAATGCTTAAAATTCCGAGATAATTGCACATAAGGAGGATATAAAATTGCAAAGTTTTTATTTAAACCTAAAAACATGAAAATGCGTGAAAAATGTCACTTCAACGTTTATAACAAAAATATAAATATATATATCATCACGGCATATTACCCATTGCTGAGTGTACCAATTTGCATTGCACACAGATTTCGGTAATGACGATGACATATTAGTACCGTGCTGGCGTTTACTAGGCGTCACCTCACGGGCACTCATTGTTGGCGTGCAGAGTGCACAAATAAGTATCCATAGCAACAGGGCAATTGAAATCGCAAACGTGCTTTACGTAAAATGTAACGTCAACTAGTACTTATTTTTCTTTAAACATCTACGTTTGAAAAAAAAATATGTCATTCGGAGTAAAAATATCTCGCGTGCAATTGGCCGACTCGCTTCAATCGTCGTGCAAACTTCCAGGATCGCCAGACAAAGTATTACTTTTACTCCTAATAACACAATATGCCATTTCCAACTGTTTTTATCTTCCGTCACCACTAGGTAAGGAAGGTTATTGGGCTTATTCTGGTGGCTATTGAATATTGAATAGAAAACAATTATTGTTTATAAAACAAGAAACCATCAATGCCGGTATTCTCGTGGTACTTGCTTAGTAACCAATATTGTTTATTAAACAAGTATTGGTTTCATAAACAAGAAAGCAGCAAAATGGTATTCTGGTGTCCATCTCTGACGTAAGCAAAATTGTAAAATTTTCATTATTGTTTACGCGATGTCAGAACTCCGCTGACAATAATGAATGACATCTAGCAGAGTAATAATCTGTACAAGTAATCAATAAATTAGTAAATAATTAATAAAAAAGAATAATAACGCATTTGTGTCGTTAATACATGTAACTGCAATAAAAAATAACGAAGAAAGGTAAATTTTAAATATTATATTCAAATATTAAATTATATATTTTAGGCATAACTTAAATATACATAAATAAACGGAAATTAAAAAGATTTCAGTGATCCTTTCTCTCTCTTTTAGGACAACATATAATGTTTTTAGACAAGCTCATCTCATAATAGAGATTGCTCCTCTTATGTCAGAAATGCAGAGAAAATTGTTATTCCTAAAAAATCAATTGTTATTTCTAAAAATTCCTATTTTTTTTCATATTTTTACAGCCATTCACTTTTATTCATAAGGGAGAAGGGAGTTACCAAAAATATGTAGGTTATGAACATTTTGCAATGCTATCTCAATTTTCTGTAAGCAGATGTACCTATAAAATAAATTACTAGTACTGCACTCCGTCTTCGTATCATGTATAATTTTACACGTTTTCCTTTTAAAAATGAGAGAAAAACAATTGTATGAAAAAATATTTCTTTATTACTTGTAATACATCGTGGTTTTCTAAATAAATGATATAAAGTGGGTTTTAGTGAGTTTTAAGTTTGATTCTAAACAATTTCTGTTCTATTTATTTTGTAAACATAAGCTATTTTCAGTTTTGACGTTTACTACACTAGGCGCGTTGCGCATGCGTCTTTTCTTTCTTAAGCAATATTGTATGTTAAGCAAGGAAGAGTTATCAATGTGGTCACGAGCATACCAGCCATATACAATATTGTTAACACACTTGTTTAGCACCTTGTTTCCAATTCAAGATTGGATGTTAAACAAGAACCACCAGATTAACCCCGATTGTCTAGTCAAAAAATTCGGTGGTGAGTTTTTAATGAATAAGCACGTTTTAAGGTCCCTACAATACGATTTTACTATTTTTACGATGACGTCTGTGTGTATGTGTGTGTCTGTGACTATAATTTCGGCCGCGATATCTCCAATACTAGAATTTCAAAAATTACAATTTTTACGTATTCCCCTCACATCCATATTGCAGGCTTGATTAGATTTTGGTTATAAATGGTCAACCGGAAGAAGCCTCATTTTAAGATTTTAATGCTATTATAAATATTAAAGAATATTCTTATCTAAACGAATTGATTGATTTTTATATTTCATATTCAATGGATATGAAGTTATAGAATTATAAAGAAATTAAATTTTATAAATCATACAGTTATGCTATAACCATGGAAATAGCTACTATATTAAGAAAATTCTGACAGATGTGGCAGAGATGAGGATGTTGAGATAGATGTTGGAGATGTGTTGGAAAACAATAAAATTATTATCGGTAATAAATAGAGTTAGCCTAGAGATTGACAGAATAACAATAGATAATATAAATAATTTGAATTGTCATTGAAGTCTTTATATATTAAAATAAATATTATCATCTATGTGTTGTGGTCTTATTCGTATTTGGTAAATTAACTTTAACAGGTTATGGTGCCCAGAAACGCGTAGTTCAAATATATACCAAAATACGGAAAAGAAAATAATCATATCGTGGTTGACCGAAATTGATATAGAATTGTATATAATAAACTACGCGATATGGATAGCACATCATTGATAAGATTAGTTGGTACAGGTAATTGGAAATTATGGAAATTTCAAATTCAAATTATTTTAAGGTCAAAAGGATACTTTGAGATAGTCAATGGAGTTATAGCAAAACCAGTTCTGAAAGAAGGGGATGATAAAAATATATTTGAAGGAAATATGAAAGATTGGCTATTGAAAGATGTAAAAGCTCAAGAAATAATAACCACAAGGATGGATGTCATCTTCTTACATGTGAAACATCGAGTCAAATGTGGAGTAAATTGCTTGCAATATATGAACAAAAATCAGATGTTTCTGTACATTTGATTCAGCAAAAATTCTTTACTTTTAAATATGAAGGAGAAGGAATTGCTTCATATATTTCCAAAATAGAGGAGCTAGCGAATCAGCTGAAACAACATGGAGAAGAAATACCAGAAAAGATGATAATTACAAAAATCATAATGTCACTGCCTGATCAATATAGACATTTTATTTCAGCATGGGAATCTGTCTCGTCGTCAAATAAAACCATAAACGAATTAACGTCTCGTCTTTTAATTGAAGAAGAACGATTAAAAGCAAGTGAATCATCGGAAACAGCAGCAGCTTTAGTTGTGAAGCACAACGATTTAAAATGTTTTACATGCGGGAAATTGGGACACACAAAGAAGAATTGTTTTAAGAACAAGATGTGTCACTATTGCAAAAAATATGGACATTTAATCAAAGATTGCAGATATAAGAATAAAAAGAACCAAAATAATATGAAGAAAGATGCAAATGTTTTCATAAGTACAGCGTTAATTGGCGAAACTTTGAATGACGTAGACTGGTATCAAGATAGTGGAGCTAGCGAACATATGTGTTGCCAAAGAAATATGTTCCAAGATTTTAATCCATTTACTGAAGAAAAGGCTGTAAAAATTGGAGATGGGTCAATCATCAAAGCAATAGGTTCTGGGAGTATTTCAGTTAAAGCATATAATGGATATTCGTGGATTCCAACTACACTAAGTAATGTATTTTATGTTCCCGATTTAAAAATCAATTTATTTTCTCAGGGAACAGCATTAGATAAAGGGTACGAACTTCATTCCGACAATAAATTTTGTAATTTTCTTAAAAATGGAAAAGTATGCGCTCGAGCACAGAGTAGGAAAACTTTATAAAATGGAATTTAAAGTAAACTGGGTGAGTAATGCTAATTTTAGTTTAAAACAGAATACAGAAAATTTGAAACTCTGGCATGAGAAATTGGTTCACCAAAATATAAACCACGTTAAAAAGGTTTTAAAACAACATAATGTAATTTGTGACGATTCTATAGATTTTTTCTGTGAACCTTGTTTGAAAGGAAAACAGCATCGTTTGCCATTCTCCAGAAGTAAATCTAGAACTTCAAAGACTTGTGAAATTATACATGTTGATCTTTGTGGACCTATGGTTCAAGGTATTTTATTTTATTTAAGGATGACTTTTCGAATTACAGAAGCGTGTACTTTTTAAAAACCAAAAATGAAGTAAAAGGAATAATGAAAACATTCATAATTAGTGCTGGAAATGATACCGGAAATCGAATTAAAATTATTAGGTCAGATAATGGAACAGCAATTGTTAATAACGATGTGAGGAAAATCTTAGAAAAGTATGGTATTCGTCATCAGACTACTAATTGTTATACACCTGAACAAAATGGTAAAGCAGAAAGGGATATGAGAACGTTAGTTGAATATGCAAGAACTATGTTATTAGCAAAAGGTTTAGGAAAAGAATTTTGGGCAGAAAGTATCAATACGACTGTATATGTACTGAATCGTACAGGAACAAGTTCTATAGAAGGAACTACACCATATGAATTATGGTTTGGAAGAAAATTTGATTTAAACAGTCTTAAAATTTTTGGGTCCAAGGTTTATGTACATGTTCCAAAAGAAAAAATCTGATGTGGCCAGCACATAACCTTTCGCCGTATATTTTACCTGGCTGTATGCATAAAGCAAAGAATATTTTTATAAATACAAATAATATATTCATATAAATCTATGACGTATAAACTTCTTTATTATTCAATAATAGCATGTCTCAACATAAAGATATTTACCATAAATTATGTTACAATAAATTACAAAGTAGAGTTTACCATATATAAATATTAGGCTGGTAACAGCAATTTTCAATTCGAACAACTTTGTTTACTTTCTCTTTATATTCTTCTAGTAAAAACATTAATTTTGGGCGGTCTAAAATGTATATATCTGGATTGTGCATCTATTCTTATATATCTTCTTTTACATTTTATTTTTTCATACTTGTTATATCTAAATAACCTTAATTCCCTTTAATAAAGTGACGGATAGATTGCACTCCGATTATTCTTATATCGATGTGTAATTTTGTCAATATTTACAACTTACTTGAGAAGAATTTGATAGCTTTTTCGCAATTCAAAGTTACTCTAGTCTATAGTACTGGTGTACATTGTCCCATAATGTTTGAAACAAATTTAAGTCCTTCAACCTAGACTTGTCATCTCCATAATAGTCACAGATCAAGAACTAAGGGATTCTCCAAGTACATTTTTCTTTCATTACTCATTATTTCTGACACTGACATTTATCTGTCAGTTACAAATAATTTAAATTTGCAACTATTTTTCATGGCATCCTTTCGGTTGTAAAATTAATTACAACATTATTTTATATATTATATTCCTTTTATCTCTAAATCTATAAAATATGTATAAAAATATTTAAATGTATCAGAAAGAGAATTTATTTTTCTTTAATATTACCAAGAAAAATTTTCAAAAAATAATATTTAGAAGATTTTTTTTCAAGAATCTTCTACTTCCGGTTGTCCAATTGTTACCAAAACCTTTTCAGATCTTCCCATGAATGTCCGATTGGGAAATACGTTGTTAAACAAATTTTAAGTCTTATAGTTTTTGAGTAACCGTCCTTCCAACATCTCACACACACACATCCACACACACACACACACACACACACACACACAGACATCATCGTAAAAATGTTAAAATCGGATTGTAGGGACCTTAAAACGTGCTTATTCAATAAAATCTGGATATGCGATTTTTAGCATGAATCCAATACCTCTCTTAGCGAGAGGTAAAAAGGAAAAAGTGGGACTCAAAAAGTAAAACAGGAATTGTTGTAGGCTATGAGGAAAATAAGAAGGGGTACAGAGTTTTCTTGACAGAAGATAAGAAAATAGAATGCAGCAGAGATGTTGTTTTTCATCCTGAGATACAAAAACAAGATAAAAATGTTATACAAAATTTAGAAGAAGACGAAGAACAAAGAGAAAATATAAATAACATAAACAGAGAGGATGATAGTCAAAAACTAACAGAAATTTTTACAAATGAAGAAACTGATGAAGTTAAAGAAGAAAATTCTGAAGAAAATATTATGACTTTAAGAGATAGAAGATTTCTAAAGAAACCAAAATATTACCAAAGTTATGAAACTTGTTTCTTTGGAATAACGGAAATAGATGAACCTTTAACTTACAAAGAAGCTATGGAAAGCGAGGAATCTGAAAAATGGAAGCATGCAATTAAAACAGAATTGGAAGTATTAGCAGAAAATAAAACATGGCTTGAAGTAGATCGTCCAGAAAATACTAATATAATAGGAAATAAATGGGTCTTTAAAGTTAAAAGGAATGAAGAAGGAACACCTGTGCAATATAAAGCACGTCTTGTAGCAAAAGGCTTTCAACAAGATGAAAACTTTGAACTATCAGAAATTTATTCCCCAGTTGTTAAATTAACAACTTTAAGAATTATTTTGGCAATAACGATTAAATATAGTCTAAAAATTCATCAAATGGACGTCAGAAGCGCTTTTCTGTATGGAGAAATCGATGAAGATGTTTTTATGGAATTACCAGAAGGTCTGGATACAGATAAGCAAATAGTGTGTAAATTACAAAAATCAATTTATGGCTTGAAAAAATCTCCAAGATATTGGAATAATAAATTTAATTCTGTAATGGAATTACAACGATTTACAAGATCCAAAAATGACTATTGTTTATATATAAAAACTACGAAAAAAGATAAATTATACTTACTGGTATATGTTGACGATTTATTAATAGTAGGTTCGGATGAAAAACAAATAGAAGAAGTTAAAAAGAATTTAACTGATCATTTTAAAATGAAAGATTTGGGAGGTGTAACAACTTACCTTGGTATTAAAATAGAACATGACATAGAAAACAAGATAATAAAAATTAATCAAACTTCTTCTTTGAAAAATGTTCTTCATAGATTTGGAATGACTGATTGTAAACCCATATCAACCCCTATGGACCAGAAGTTTAATTTTGATGAATTAAAAAGCTGCAATGAAGAATTAAATTATGAAGAAAGAAGACAAATGGAAATAAAATGTCGTCAAGTCATTGGTTGCTTGATGTATTCGGTTTTAGGTTCGAGACCAGACTTATGTTCCTCCGTTTCAATTTTAAGCAGATATCAAAGTTACCCAACTTCAAAATTATGGACTGCACTAAAAAGAATAATGAGATATGTGAAAGGGACGCTAAATATGAATCTAGTGTACAATATAGAAGATAACAAAGTAAATCCAATTTGTGGGTATGTTGATTCGAACTGGGCCGGAGATTCAACGGACAGAAAATCAACCACCGGATACGTATTTAAATTGTTTAACTGTTCTATAACTTGGTGTTCTAGGAAGCAAACTTCTGTTGCCATTTCTTCAGCTGAAGCTGAGTATGTTGCGCTAAGTTCTGCTGTAAGCGAGGCTTGTTGGTTAAAAAGTATTATCGAAGAATTTGGAATTCCTATCAAGAATATTATCTTATTCGAAGATAATCAAGCCGCGATTCGACTAGCGAAAAACCCTGAAAATCACAAACGAATGAAACATATCGACATAAAACATCACTTCATTCGAGAAAAAATTGCTGAAGAGGTCGTTCAATTGAAATATGTTGCTACGGAAGACCAGATTGCAGATGTATTTACAAAACCCTTATTTAAGCAAAAATTTGAAAATTTTTGTTCAAGTTTAGGTTTGACAATTTTTGAATAAACGTTATAATAATTTTATTGAGGAGGGGTGTTGGAAAACAATAAAATTATTATCGGTAATAAATAGAGTTAGCCTAGAGATTGACAGAATAACAATAGATAATATAAATAATTTGAATTGTCATTGAAGTCTGTATATATTAAAATAAATATTATCGTCTATGTGTTGTGGTCTTATTCGTATTTGGTAAATTAACTTTAACAAGATGACATGAAAAGATTGGATAAGGATTGAAAGAATAAGGGAAATGGCTCGAATGATAGAAGTTTCTAGAAAGATACAAGAGAGACGTGGTTTGAACATGTCATGAGGAGAGATGAAAAACTATGAGGACGACACGCAAAACAAATAAAAATAGCGACCCCTAACGAATGGGAAAAGCTAAAGAAAAAGATGTCAGTGTCAAGTGTAATTTTGAAAATTTGTTTATGAAATAATTTTACTAGAAATTTAGAATCTTTTGCAAGAAAATGTATGTATAGAATTTGTACACAATACATAGGATTGACGGAAGGTAATGTGCCACATCAGATTTGTTATATTCTAAGTTAGTTCATGTAAAGAAAATCTTTCTGTATTTTATGAAAAAACGCAATTGTTTTTTAAAATTAAAAAATACGTATTTCTCATTTTGAAAAGAAAGTAACATAGCTGTTTTTTACCTCCCGCTACCCTTGGTAAGGGAGGTATAGGGATCGTGCTAAAAATCGCATATCGAGATTTTGATAAATAATCACATTTTATGGTCCCTAGAATCCAATTTTAACATTTTCACGATGATGTCTGTGTGTATGTATGTATGTACGAGGTGTGTTCAAAAACTATCGCGAATTTTGAATTTTCGCGGGTTACGTATATTCGAATTTCGATCTTTTTGTGGCTTTATGTTGGTACTCATGTCTCTCACTTACATTTTGAATGTTCACTTACTTGTTGACAGCTGCTTTGCTTGCACGTGTTTTGGATCGTCTTCGATTTTTACCTATTGTGCTTATTCGTTAAAAACTGACTATGAATTTTTTGACCAAGACAATATCTTTCTTATCTAAAGGCGACGGAACGTAGAAAAAAATAATTCATTTAAAATTTGTCATTGTCATAAAATGTTTTTATCAAAGAAGTTATTTCATTTCTACGAGTAGAAATTCTAATATGGAAAGAAGCCAGTAGATTTTGGTGGCAATCGGATAACTGGAAATGGCAGTTCACTTGTAGCTTAAGATAGTTTTTCTTCAAAAAATACCTTTAAATGTAATTTTTTTGCAATTTGTTATTATAAAATTTAAAGATTATTCCATTTTCTACAGGTTTGCTGTAATACTTTTTCTATATATTTTATAGATAAATTTATAAATAAAATAAATAAATAAATATTTCATCACGGCATATTACCCATTGCTGGGTGTGCCAATCTGTTTCGTACACAGATATCGGTAATGATGGAATATTTGTACCGTGTGGGCGCTTACCAGGCGTCACCTCACGGGCACTCATTGCTGGCGTGGAGAGTGCGCCACAGGGGTCAATTTTGTGCCATAAATTTATAAAGTAATATAAAAATTATATCTCGGAGCTTATGCTTTAAACACGTCTCCATGGTTACATAGTTCAGCTCAAATGTATGTAACTGACAGATAAATGTCACTGTCAAAAAAAAAATTAAATTAATAATAATGTTTTAAAAGGAAAATCATAAATCGAACAATAATTTTATGGAAAGGAGCTTAATATATATATAATTTCTACCATTAGTAAATATGCACGTATGTATTTAAATAAAGAAATAAATAAATATATTATCACAGCATATTATCCATTGCTGGGTGTGCTAATCTGAATTGTACACATATGATGATGACGTATTTATACTGTGTGGGCGTTTATAGCACAAGGGTTAATTTTATGCCATTTAAAATTAGAATTATTCGGCATTGATCGGGATCGAATCGGAATCCCCAGATTCGCGACCAGACATCAGGCACGCGGCAGAGAGACCCCATAGGTAAATGGCGGGAGGTATTGTGTTGGTCACATCAGATTTTTTTCCTAATACTCTTGTAACACGACATAATTCGGAAAAATATTGCCGAAAATATGTTTTTTCTGTAACTTTGTTTTGTAGGCAACCCTAGTTTTAATAAATATTTGAAATTAAATTTATTTTTGCATTAGACATTTTAACAAGAATTATTTAGAATTTATTTAGAGTAAAAATTTATAATTATTATGTTATCAACTTAACAACAAATATGAAATTTAATTTAAAACATTACTTTACAGTTTGATATAATTATTTTATTATAAAACTAACTAAAATGATAGATTAGTGTTCGACATCTAATTCGTCTAAAGTTACTAATTGCTCAAATATAAAAATCTCTAAAAACAGTTTTACCAAGTGAACTTTCTAACACAGTTTTTCACTAAAACATTGTCACAAAATTGACTTTGTAAACGTAAAATAGGAAAAGTTTTTATTGCCCATGTTCCGTGTTGTATACGAGTAAGTATGCCATGTTATATACGTACTTATAAGTTATCTATGATAAAAAATATGAGTAGGTAATTATGAAAATGTATTTTGCGTCAGAATAAATGTAAATGGATTTGTATCTTTCGTAATAAAAGTGCCTTTTAATAATTAAATATTTTGCAATCAATTCGACTTCTCGAGTTTTTTTCTACGTATTATCGTAATTTTGATTGAACATATTTTGTGGCGACAGTGACAGGACGTGTTGGGTTACATTGTAAGATAATATTATAAGTAAATATGGAAAAGGCAAAGAAGACCAGAAGTGTCTTACGAAGTTCTTTCACAAAAATATATAATAATATGTTGAAAGATTTTGTGAAGTTAAAAGATAAAAAGATACCATTTACAGCCTGATTCTCGTGACACTTGTATTGAAAACAATATTGTTTCTTATACAATATTGAAACCAATGTAGTTTAAGATATTGAAAGAAATTCGTATTCTCTTGATGCCCTTTTCACACTAGATGTTTAAGATACTTGGACTTAAAGATCTATGATCTTAAAGATTAGTTAACATTTGCGCTAGATATTTAAATAGCTAGCGCTTCCATATTGTCAGTTTTGAATATAAAATTTTGATGAAAAAGAAAGCTGGGAAAAATAGTGAGATTAATTGTGGAAAATGACAATGGGTCGAGCTGGCTTTAACTATTAGTTAATTCTGCAACTACCAAGTAAAAGATGTATCATTCTTCTAAACAAGTAGCGGATATATGCAAGACATATCAATATTATATTCTTTGTCTCGAAGATTTTGCAGAAGGAAAGTGTTTTCTTTTATATTTTACATGTACATACTTTTTACTTCCTTGTACGTAAGTAAAGGAAGTATTGTAATCGCGAAAAATTTCGGTTTTCAGATTTCAGCGGAAATATCCATTTTGATCATCCCTGAATCCATTTTGACTAATTTCGTTGTGACGTCAGTACGTATGTACGTACGTTCGTACGTATCTCGCATAACTCAAAAACGGTAAGCCGTAGAAAGTTGAAATTTTGTATTTAGGACTGCTATAATATCTAGTTGTGCACTTCCCTTTCTGGTTATTACACAATTTCCAGAAGTGGCACTTTACATGAAGCCTATAATAGATTTTAATGAAAAACTGTTTTAAAATATAATCCAAAACTTTTCAAATTTAGTATACAAGACTTTTATATCAATCGAAATAACATAATAGATTTTGGTTAAAATAAGCTAACCGGAAATGGTATATTACTTGAAGTTGTTAACAGTTTTTCTTGAATAAAATGATTTTATTTTGATTTTAGAAATAAATGCTTCAAATAAAAGTGTTAGAGAATTAATTTCTGCGTCTAGCACATCAAGTATTATTCAATTAGCCCTTTGTATAAGCGAGATATGTAAATTTAAAAATTATATACTTTTATGTTTTTGTAATAAAGCTTGCTATGGATTAGGGCAAAAAACTAAAAAAATGTTCATGTCAAATTACGTTAAATATGTGCAATTTTATGATTAGTACAATAACAAATATTATATTTTTACTGTGAAATTAGTCATATTTATTGTTGTAATTAAATATTACTTTGTTGTAATCAAAACTCTCTTTAAAAACTCCCTTTATGGTCGCTATATATCTTACTGTTTTGAAGTTAAAATTAATATTTTGTAATTTATTTATTAAAAAAATATGTATAGTTTAATAATCGTACAAGGAAGTCGTGTGGTGTCCACATCAGATTTTTTTAAACCAAATTGGAGATGAATAAATAAATAAATTTAAAAAATACCTTTAATACTATAATAGTTATAGTTATCAGCTTTATGTTGGCAGCGAGTACCAAGTGTCCGCACTTTAAGACGCACCTTTCTGTCTTAAAGATAAGCGATGATAAAATGAGTATTTGCGCGTTCACACTATGGCTTGATTTACATTAGTAGTACAATGACGGTACAATAACGGTACGATGACGGTACAGTATTTCTTGCTCCAATGTATTTTATGGGTCTCGTGGCCGTGTGCCTGAGTGTATGGTCGCGAATCTGGGTTCGATCTCGACCGACGCCAAAAACTACATCGAATTTTAATGGCACAAAATTGACCCCTGTGGTGCACATTCAACGCCATCTATGAGTGCCCGTGAGGTGACGCCTGGTAAGCGCCCACACGGTACAAATATTCCATCATTACCGATATGTGATATCTGTATACAAAGCAGATTGGCACACCCAGCAAATGGGTAATATGCCGTGATGAAATATTTATTTTATTTTTATTTTATGTATTTTAATGGACCCATTCACATCTACGTTCTCGGTACGATGACGGTACAGTGTAGTATTGTTTCTATTGAAAAAATCGAGGAAAAAATATTGTATCATAGTGACTGCGTAGAATTTGCATGCAACGGGGAGTGGAAGGTTGCGTTTCATGAGTACGTGGACATCACGTTGATGTTCATACCAAAATCATCTGAATGGAAGTAAACATATGCTAGTACGTGATTGACATCTGACATATTTATGACTTTTTGATTTTTGTCTTTTAGTTAAATTAAAATCTAGTCAAAATGAACTAGACATGACAAATTATTGCATACATTATTGAACAAAAGTGTCTGCTTATGACATAAACGTAAAATATACATCATAGATTATCACAGTCAGTACAAAACAGTATCGTTTTGTAAAATTATCTGGATTTTCTTCATTTTCTTATTCGGGAAGAGTAAGAGCAATTATAGACCTACTTATATTTATTCTTTATATTTAGATTTTTTAACAAATTTTGTCCTACTCTTCTAATATTGGAAAATTCTCCAATTCATTGTCGGGATTGACAGTATTTTTAAAGGGTATATCAAGTCGGTATTTGATATTTTTTTTAAATATTGCACGATATTTTCTACTTTTGATAGACACTTGATAAAACAAACTGTCATAATACATAAAAGACAAAATTATATTGTCATGGTATTTTATTATGTTCGAACTGTCGTGGTACCGTCTAATGTAAATGCCTCGTGTAATTGACATACGTTATTGTACCGTTATTGTACCGTCATTGTACCGCTAATGTAAATCAAGCCTATATCTTAAAGTCCGCCTCACTTAATCTATCTTAAACATCTAATGTGAAAAGGGCATGACTCCTTGTAACCTGTCTGCATACAATTTATTGTATTGTAATGTATACAAATATGAAGTTAGTTCATATCCTTATTTGCCATTTATTTACTTTCTTTTTGACATAAGTGACATATCCTAAAGCAAAAAGAATTATTATATTTGTTATTAGTGGTGTTGTGGAAGAAAAAAATAGTATGGAAGCTTCAATAGCAAATATAAGTACAAGAACGGGGAGATTAAAGCCAAATTTATATTTGTATATATTATAGGTAAGACAAGAAATGGTTTTAAATTTACATTCTTGTTGAAACGGATCATTTAAAGACAATAGTAGAAACTTGTTAAAATTAATCATATAATAATTATTATTGATTACACTTGTTACCAGAAGTAAAAATATGAAAAATAACACTATTTAACATCAATAGATAACTTCTTTCATTAAATAAATAAAAAATTGTATTTGTAAATGAATAAAGAATATACAGTCCAATAAAATACATAGTTTTATTGTTATAAAACAGAATTTTTTTCTTCATCTGGATTTGGATAATTTAGCAGAGATGATACTTAAATTTATGCCATAACATTTTCAATTAATAATCTGATGTGACCAACATAATACCTCCCGCCATTTACCAATGGGGTCTCGTTGCCGCGTGCCAGCTGTCTTGTCGCGAATCTGGGGACTCCAATTCGATCCCGATCAACACCAATTAATTCGAATTTTAAATTGCATAAAATTAACCCTTGTGGTAAACGCCCAAACAATACAAATATCTCATCATCATTACTGAAATTTGTGTACAAATTAGATTAGCACACCTAGCAATGGATAATATGCCGTGATAATATATTTATTTATTTCTTTATTTAAATACATACTTGCATATTTACTAATGCTAGAAATTAAGTATATCAAGTTCCTTTCCATAAAAGGAACATGTTTCCTTTTAAAACGTTACTATTATTAATTTGAAACGATTATTTGTTTGACAGTGACATTTATCTGTCAGGTACATACATTTGAGCTGAACTATGTAACCATGGAAATGTGTTTAAAGCATTAGCTTTGAATATATAATACATATAAGAATGGCAACGTAATGAATGTAGATTAAATATTTCGAGAGAAGGTGCCATCTATCCCTCCCTATACGAATTATTTCTGAGTTAGTTCAAAAAATACATAATAGGTGGATGTTGCACAGTGTTGCCACGTAGCTAGAACAGCAAGTTAAGATTTTATAAAGGTTTTTAAGTTTGCTACTGTAAAACAAGTATACATGTACATTGAAGATTCAAAATATATTATCTGGTTATTATGAAACAATATTTTTGAATTATTGATTATTGAATACCTCTAACAAATAGTATCTGGCAATGCTGTCAGCACGATTTACCGTAGTTCATAGTTTTATGGTAGGAGACACTAGTTATCTATAATAATTTTGTGAATAAAAAGAGACAGATATAGTATGTTGCTAGGCCATATGCGTTGCCATTCTTATATGTATTATATATTCAAAGGCATTAGCTCCAAGATATAATTTTTTTAAACTTATCCATAAAATTTATAGAAAAAGTATTAAAGCAAACCTGTAGAAAAAGAAATAATCTTTAATTTTATAATAACAAATTGCGAAAAAATTACATTTAAAGATATTTTTTGAAGAAAAACTATCTTAAGCTACAAGTAAACTGCTATTTTCGGTTATCCGATTGCCACCAAAATCTACTGGCTTCTTTCCATA
Source organism: Harpalus rufipes (assembly GCA_951394225.1). Taxonomy (NCBI): domain Eukaryota; kingdom Metazoa; phylum Arthropoda; class Insecta; order Coleoptera; family Carabidae; genus Harpalus; species Harpalus rufipes. The sequence goes on along the minus strand of OX596282.1, from coordinate 18,272,977 downwards.
TTAGAATAAGGTACAAATATATGGTTTCAAAACTTTCTACATACATACATACATACATACATACATACATACATACATGCATACATACATACATACATACATACATACATACACGCAGACATCATCGTGAAAATGTTAAAATTGGATTCTAGGGACCTTAAAACGTGGTCATTTACCAAAATCTCGATATGCGATTTTTCGGACGATCCCTATACCTCCCTTACCAAGGGTAGCGGGAGGTAAAAATAACAGGAAAACATATTTGTTTATTCACATGTGCAATTTATAGAGCTGTACATTTAGATTGTGTCATCCGTATCGACAGAAGTTTTTATACAAGGTTTGCGCAGATTTATAGCTAAATTGGAAGAATATATTATTGGCAAAGACGGGAAAAATAGAGTAGTTAAATTAAAAACAGCTAGGGTCAAGTAATTCGTCCTATTCAGACAATTTATCCATTGAAAGTACATAGTAAGTTAAATACATTTACAAAGAATGTTAATAATTTTGTTTCGCAAAAATTTCTGACTGAAAAAGTTCAAAAGGATCATAGATCAGTTTGGGTAGAGCTTATTAAAAAAATTCCACTTAAATAGATTTTTATTTTCCTACATCTTTTTGTAAATTTTATGCAATATTTAATAAGGTGGGAGGATGTTCCGTGTTGTGTAAGTATGCCATGTTATATACCTATTGTACTTATAAGTTATCTATGATAAATAAAAAATACATAAATAAATATTTCATCACGGCATATTACCCATTGCTGGGTGTGTCAATCTGCTTTGTATACAGATATCGGTCATGATGGAATATTTGTACCGTGTGGGCGCTTACCAGGCGTCACCTCACGGGCACTCATAGCTGGCGTGGAGAGTGCACCACAGAGGTCAATTTTGTGCCATTAAAATTTGATGTAATTTTTGGCGTCGGTCGGGATCGAACCCTGGTCCCGAGATTCGCGACCAGATACTCAGACACACGGCCACGAGACCCCATATCTATGATAAATAATATGAGTAATTATGAATATGTAGTTTGTGTCAGAATAAATAAAAATGCATTTGTACCTTTAGTCATAAAAGGGCCATAATTAAATATTTTACAATCAATCCGAGTTCTGAGTTTTTTCTACGTATCATCGTAATTTTTATTATACAGCCTATTTTGTATTGTACATGTTCGTAATTTGTCTACACGATAAAAACTACACATTTTACCAGCATTCATTTGCCAGGCTGCCAATTCCTCTTCAATATAATAAATTTGTATTTGTAAAATGATAGTTAAAAGTTAATTGAGACATCTCTGTTAATATCAATCAGATACTAGTAACATTAAAGTTAGAAGTATTTTTTCCCATTTTATTTGAAAAAATCTATCAATGAGTCACATTTAATGAACTCAGCATAGAAAAAGTTCTTTTTGCTGTTGGAGAGTTAAAAAGTTAAATGAGGTTTATAGTGAATTTTCTCCAAGTAATAATTCTCTTTTATTTTTGCTTTTCCTCTCAGGAAAATATTAAGAACCTTATGTTACCACATTAAGAAGCTAATGATTTCTTGATATTTACTCATATACAATTCTTTTACAAAAATTTTTCCACTGTGTATAAATTATTAAATGTTACTTAAGTTGCTTGGGTTACACGATTGATGATTTGTGATTCGCGGATTTTATATCGATCCTGCACCTCGTAGGATGGATATGAAATTATATCCATTCAGTTAACTAGTATTGCCTACATATCCATTCTGCAGATTGTGAAAAAATGATAAGTTGTTCATGTGGGAGTAAAAAAAAAAATTTGAATTCTGCAATTCGAATTTGTTGTCTATAATATTGACCGATTGTGGCTCTGATGACTATAGTTCGAAATGAATTATTTCTCGCATAAATGTGTTCCTAGTGATGCACTCTCCATACCAATATTTAATGCATGGGCACTAATTGAGTAATGCGGTACGGATTGAGGTTCGGTAAACCTACTCACTCTACAGCACAACAGCACACTCAAATATTGGTGAAAAGCCGTGATACTGGCACTGAATTTTTTTGTGTATCTATTCGGTATAAATAGTTTTACTATATAGACAATATAAACCTGAATACGACTACCTACTCTAATGGCATTCATTCTGGGTCTATTATGAAATTCAATCACATAATGTGCTATATAGCTATGGGAACAAGGTACTTATACGCGAATAAATCAAAAACAACAATCCTGTTTCTTAAATTTACTTTTTTGGTACAACACTATGTAATTTATTACCTATATGTTTTCATTGATTTGCGCTAACAATAAAATTTTGTATGTAATAACGGTCGTAGTCAATCATTATGTTAGTCGTGGAGATTAACATACGAGGCAAAGGCGAGTTTAATAACGGGGCGTGACATAATAGTATAAGTATCAAGAACGGTAAGGACAGTTTACCGATCGAAGACAATGTATGGTGACTGAGCGAAGCGAAGTTCCCAATTTTGTCTGAGATCGGTAATTCCTTAACGTTCGTGATGCTTATAACATTTTTTTGCGCGATTGGAGTTTGCTAAAAAAAATATTTTTAATTTTTTTCATTATAGGTATTATTGAAACTGAATATAGTAGCTTTACAGATTGCTATGACTTTATTGTTTTTTATGGTTTCATTGTTTGTTTATGCATTTGAATATCAAGAAGTCAAGGTGTTATTTAATAGTATGTTATTCAATGAGCAAATAATGTATGCTATTACTCATGATAATGAAGTTTACATCACGAGCCGGAAGACGAGCGAAGTAAATCATTCGAGTAAGTAATAGCCATTACATGCGAATAGAATACTATACTTTATCCACAACTGTCAAATAATAACATACTGTACTTTTATAAAATCAGAAATAACCTAATAAATTTTAGAAAATTGTTTGTTTACAAACATAAACATAGTTGTCCTTGATCGCTAGGTATTTGTTGTAACAAAATTATGAAGTGATTTGACATTTAGCAGAAAATTTTAAACCGACTATTCAACTACATTTTAAGCTCAAAAAGACAATAAAACTATGAAAAATGAGAGAACTAATAACTTTATGGGAAAAAATTACTGATTAAAATTAATTTGTTTGTACTCTTTGGTAGGTAAGAATTGAATTTGACATAACGATTGAATAATATTATTCTATCGAACTGTCAATATTATTCAATTAAAAACAGTAACGAAGGTCATTATAGATATTAAGGATACAAGTTTGATATAGTGTTCATAATGAAACGCGTGTGATGTTAAATCACGAGGCGATGAGCCGAGTGTTTTAATCACGCAAGTTTCATTAGGCTATATCATATGTGTATCCTTCAATATTTTATCTAAACCAGTTTAAATTGATCTTAAAATATATTTTTCATTTAATTTTTGACATAATGAGAAACATTGAAATGTTCATTCGTAGCCTACGTTATTAATACGCATGGGTGATTTAATGGCACTGAGTGTCATTATGAGTTTCATAATAGCACTGAGTGTCATTATGAAACTCATAATAACACTCAGTGCCATTAAATCACCCATAATGACATTCAAATTGGTGTACTAATTTCATATTAGCGCACTGTTGTAGATAAATTAATAAAAAACTGTAGAATTATGCGTATATTATTTGACAGTCGTGGATAAACTTAATTTAAACTATTCAACAAAGAAAAATAATTAAAATGAGTGACTCTGAGAGTGAGAATTTAAATATAGAAGAATCGTGGAATATCGGATGTCCTGCAGTAATACCAGAAAAATTCAAACTGCGATATGAAAATACTTACAAAATTTTCAAAGAATGGTGCAGTGCAAAGAATGTTGGTATAAACGAAAAAGTTGTGTTAGTATGTATGGTTCAGAGATCTAAGCAACTAAAAGTACCTGAAAGCTTATAGGCTGAGTATTCAGTGTTAAAGAGCACAATTTTTCTTTATGAATCTATTGATATTTCAAAATTTGGTATTCTTATTGCTTATCTTAAAAGACAAAATGCTGGCTATAGACCTAAGAAATCTAGTATTTTCACTAAGACATTATAAAATTTTTGAATGAAGCACCAGACCAGGAATTTTTAATTCATAAGGTAAGTTTAGATCATTTGTAAAATGTAGACAATAATTATATTATTTTTTGTGCATTTTTAGGTGGGAATGATATTAGGAGTTTCCGGTGCATGTAGGAGAGAAGAATTACGAGTATAAAATATGACTATCAAAGATATAGCAGAACGTGAAGGATTCATTATTGTAAAAATACCAAATACAAAAACTAACATTCAACGGATATTTACAGTTATTAACAAACAAGGTGAAAAAATACACTACTTAGACATTTTTCGTAAATATATCAAACTTAGACCAAGCAACGTGAAATCAGATAATTTATTTTTTGAACTATCGCAGAGGAAAATGTACTGTTCAAGTTGTGGGAAAAGGTAGAATCGGAAGTTGGTCGTCAAAAATTGCGAAATATCTTAATTTGCAAAATCCGGATAGTTAATTCTTTGACTTCCGAAACATTTTCTGTAAATAATGCCAATAACACGCAAACCAGTGGCATTAGTATTAATAATTGTTCTAATTGTACATCTAGTATTAACATACATAAATAATATTTGTAAAATAATTGTAATTATTGTAAAACCAAATAATGTAATTGCTTCAAAACTTTTTTCAATAAGAAGTTATTGCTAATATGATGTAATGATAAATGGCAATTCCCCTACTAACAGATACGTAATATTTTTTCTTCTTTCTCTTCGCCTTTTCCTGTGTTACATAGGGTCAGCATTCTCCTACCGGGTTGAGCCTGAGCTAGATTATTCCCACCTTATGGTCTGTGCTAGTTCATTTAGCATCCACCCATTGTGGCGTCCCCTGTGTCATTGTCTACACTCAAAGTGACGTCCTTGTAATCGGGGCGTCTGGAGGGGAGGGGGTTACTGAAGTTACATTCCACCGACATTTTGAACTCCGTATACTTGGAAACCATGGGCACTGGGCACTATATTATCCTGCAACTCTTTTAATCGTATTTATATAATTAAAAAAAAAAACAATTTTTAATTCAGTTCATATCATACGAGTATGTTTAGTGTTTACTGAAAATAATTATGTGTATTTTACTGTGAATTAATAAATATATTTATTTAATATCGTCATTAAAAGTTCAGAAATCGGCACTAAAGTAATTCATTATAGGACGATTTCATGAAATGTAGTGTTGCCAACTTTATGTTAATTATTGTACATATAAGATAATTTGGGTAGACATACTCGTACAATAGCAAATATGTAAAATGACAAAAAAATATGTACTAGTAGAACGAATTAAATAATTACGATGAAGAAATTTGAGATAACACGCATAATTTTGAGTATTCATTACTATAACTTCAACGTCGTTTGTTTAACTGACAGCAATTGACAGATTTGTCATCATAACCTATAAAAATAAATATATCTTTCATTTTCACAAAATTTTGATTTCATTGAAGTTCCTTTTTATCACTCATATGGTTTATTGTCCTCGGACCTACGGCCTCGGCAACTAAATTCCACATTCGTGATAAAAATAAAACTTCAGTGCCTTGATACATAAATCACTATTAGTAAGTTCATTCTTTGCTTATTTTGTATCAGTGATGGGTTAGTATAATACATTTTGTTTTACTGCATTGGGTCTGTTTTTATTTATTCAATTATAAAGAAAATGAATACAAATAAACCGGGGGGGGGGGTCTTCTTTATAGAGTAGAAAAAAGGAATTTAGCACCAAAATACTTATTTGTTACCAAACGCAAGACCCGAAATAATTCACCTAACCCACACATTTATTTTTGTCTGAGATTAACTAAAAAAAATTCAAATTAACTACAATCTATACACTCAATAAATAATTAAGCACCTTTTTTGTCCCGCGCAAAATCAGAGTTGTACATGAATTATCTACTTTGGCGCCAATATGAATATTGCTAAAATTACTGATTTGTCGCTAAATGAAATATTCTGAAAGCCTAGTTACGATCTATATTTTATTCTGTTACAGTCGCAAATGTCGCAATCATAATAGCAACAATTAAATTACTCAATTACCACAAAGATAGGAAGTGTTGATAACTTTACAGGTTTGACTCGCAAGTCAAATTCAATGAAAAATACAACGGAGAACGATTTTCAAGGGGTGAGGTCAACGCAAATATGTGTATAGAACACGTGAACGTGAAAATGATATGAATCCAATATATTATTGGACTCTATTCAAACAGTAGAGTCGAATCGTTGCAGGTCCAGTGAGAAAATTCAAAATAAAATCTTATGAAAAAATCTGGTGTGGACAACAAAATACCTCCCGTTTAATTTAATTTTTATTCATGTAAATACTTAAAATTAAATTAAATTTAAATATCGGGTCCTCTCCCGACCGACGCCAAATATTTCAAATTTTAAATGGCACAAAAATTACCCCTGTGGTGCACTCTACACGCCAGAAATAAGTGCTCGTGAGGTGATACCTTGTACACACGGTACAGATATGTCATTATTATTACTGACATCTGTGTACAAAGCAGATTGGGTCACTCAGTAATGGGTAATATGCCGTGATGATATATATTTTTATTATCTTAATATATTCCTAAATATTTACTTATTCTGGAAATTGTATTAAGTTCCTTTCCATATAATTTTTGTTGTTCCATTTACTATTTCCTTTTTAAAACGTTACCATTATTATTTGAAATGATTAGTTTGTTGACAGTGACGTATCTGTCAGTTACATACATTTGAGATCTGAGCGTGTATCCATGGAATTGTGTTTAAAGCGTAGGCTCCGGGATTAAAATTATAGATAATTTTATAAATTTATCCATAAAATATATACAAAAAGTATTAACGTATACCTGTAGAAAAATTAAAAAGCTTTAATCTTTATAATAACAAATCTCGAAAAAATAACATTTAGTCTAATGGCAACTTTCCAGGTAGAAATACAAGGTTTCAAAATTTTCTGAACGATAATATTTGAGTTGGACCATAAAGGTTTTAATTTATAATGGTTTTAAAGGATAATGACAAGAAGAAAGTATAAGACCATTCAATATGATTTTTATTTATCAACTGCTAGTTTTTATATATCATAGATACAAACATATAATTCTTGATTACAAAAATTATACAGTAGCAATCTAGATATATTCTAACATCCCCTCTCAATTTTTACTATTAACAAAATTATATAAAAATTGTTTATAATTAAGAAATACCTAACATATTTCTAAACTGATTATGTTTATTAAAATCAAGAGCTTTAGTGAAAATATCAGCAATGTTTTTGTTGCCGGAAACATAATCAATTATAATAATATGTTTTGTAACTAAATCTTTTATGAAATGATAACGTATATCAATATGTTTGCTCCTCTTGCTATTCTCAAAGCCTTTCGTCAACTCTATTGCGCCGTGGTTGTCTACTAGAAGTTCTGCGTGTATTTCTTCTTGCTGTAGATCTTCAGAAAATCCTTTCAATGGCAGTAGTTCGGTGGTTGTCACAGCAGCAGCGATGTACTCTGCTTCGGTGGATGACAAAGCCACAGATGATTGTTTTCTCGTAAACCAGGATACGGGGTTGCTACAATAAAAGACTACGCCACCTGAAACACTTTTTCTATCTTTTAAATTACCTGCCCAATCTGCATCAGAGTAGGCAATGAGATCTCTGCTTTTTGATTTCCTATACGTCAAAGTGAAGTTTCTTGTCATTTTCAAATATTTTAATACTCTTTTTCCCGTTTTCCATAAAATTTGGGATGGTTTGTCCAAAAATTGACTTCAATATGCTACTGAGTATGTAATATCTGGTCTACTAGCCAATATATATATAACATCCCATCATTCCGTTTCGGAACATAGGGCCTCAACAAGCTTCTTCCATCTGACTCTGTTAACGGCAATGGCTTTTATTTCTCCCCATGATTTGTTAAGACGTTTTGCCTCCTCGATGATGGTTCGTTTCCAGGTGATTTTTGGGCGTCCTCTCTTACGCGATCCTTGCGGGTTCCAGTCTAGCGCTTCCCTGCAGATGTCATCTCTGGGTTTTCTGAGGGTGTGGCCCAGCCATCCCCATTTTCTTTTACAGATTTGATTTTCGATGGGTTCCTGTTTGGATCTTACCCAGAGTTCTGTGTTTGTTATCTGATCCGGCCAGAATATCCTTAGTATCTTGCGCAGACATTTGTTGACAAAGACCTGCAGTTGACTGGTTATGCTTTTTGTCACTTTCCACGTTTCGCAGCCATATAGGAGAATGGATTTTACGTTGGTATTGAAGATTCTTACTTTTGTGTTGTTTGAGTACGCTCTGGAAGCCCAGATATTGTTGAGGAGGCAGAAAGCTCTTTTTGCTTTCTGGATTCTAATTTTTACGTCTTTGTTGGTGCCGCCTTCTTCATCAATAATACTGCCTAGGTACGTAAATTCTTGCACAGTTTCAATGCTTTCCCCCATTATAGAGAGAATTTCGTTGCTTCTGGAGTTAATTTTGAGGTATTTTGTTTTGTTTATATTTATTTTAAGGCCGACCTTTCTTGCTTCAGTATCGAGACGGCGTAGTTTCTGATTCATATCCTCGAAGTTATGTGACAGAAGACAGATGTCGTCTGCATAGTCTAAATCCTCCAATCTTTTTATAAGGCCCCATCTGATTCCTCGTGGAGTGTCAGTTGTCGCTTTCAGGATTCGATCTAACACTATGTTGAATAACATAGGCGAAAGTATGCACCCTTGCTTAACTCCATTTTGTACCTTTATTTCTTCACCTATGTTGCCTTTATGGGTAACATGGCATGTGGAGTTTTTGTATAGTTCTTTGATTATATTTATGACTTTGATAGGGATTCCGGCTTCACGCAATGTTTCCCATATTGCGGTATGCGATAGGGTATCAAACGCGCGTTCAAAATCTACGAAGAGTAGATGAAGCGGCGAGCGGAATTCATTGGATTGCTCCACGATTATCCTCATTGTGTTTATTTGGTCAGTGCAAGATCTGTGTCTTCTGAAACCCGCCTGTTCATTTCTTAGTTTAGAATCAATAGTGCTGAATATACGTTCTAAGATGATTGAAGCCAGAATCTTGTTTATACCATTCAGGAGGGTTATTCCTCGCCAGTTACGGCAATTCCTAAGGTCGCCTTTTTTCGGGAGTTTTATAATTAGACCGTTCTTCCATTCGTCCGGGATTTTTTCTTGGGTCCATGCCTCGTTGATTTGTGGGGAGAGTAAATTTGCCATCATCAATGGGCAAAATTTGAAAATTTCTGGGGGGATATTATCCGGCCCAGCTGCTTTTCCGTTTTTAAGCTGCAAGATTGCTTTCTTAATTTCGTGAGTAGAAGGCGGCTCTATGTTGATGTTTAGTGCCGGGAAGTCTTGTTCTGTGGGTTCGTTGAACGGTTGTGGGGGGGGGGGGGGCGCTGAGAAGGTCGCTGAAGTGTTCTGTCCATCGATTTAACTGCTGCTCATCCGTCGTTAGAGATTCCCCGTTCCTGTCTTTGACGGTGGCGGGGTTATTTATGAAATTCTTGTTGGCGAGTTTCTTTGAGAGGCGGTATAGTTCCCTGGAGTCATTGAGTTCTGCTGCCGCTTGCGCTTACCATTCTGTTCGCGTCTTTATACTTATTTCTTAAGTCGGTTAACTCCTCTTCCGTTTTTGCGTTGTTAATTCTATTTTTTTTTTCTTTCCGTTTTTCTATTTTATTCCAGGTATCGCTTGTTAGCCATTCTTTTCTTTTCGTATTTCTTAATCCTAGAACCTCTTCGCTTGTGGATATTAAAGCTGTTTGAATATCAATCCAATTTGTTGTGGTTTCGTTTTTGTCATTGGTGAGTTTTCCTCTAAGGCTTTCAGTGAACTCATTTTGTTTCTTTGTGTTCTTTAGTTTATCCGTGTTGAATTTAGGTCGCTTGAGGCTATTACTTGTTTTTCTTTTACATTTGGCTAGCTTCAGTTTTAGTTGGCCCATGAGGAGATAATGGTCCGAGGCTACATCAGCTCCTCTGACACTCCTTGTGTCGAGCAGTGATGAGCGCCATTTTTGGCTGATCGCTATATGGTCGATTTGGTTTTTGACAGCGTGGTTAGGGGAGATCCAAGTGATCTTGTGTATTGTTTTGTGGGGAAACAAAGTGCCCCCTATTACTAGGTTGTAATTGTTACAAGTATCTGTGAAGAGTTCACCATTGTTGTTCATGGTACCCAGCCCGTGTGTGCCCATGACTTTCTCCAAATTAGCATTGTCCGATCCAACTTTGGCGTTTAAGTCTCCCATTAATATGGTGATGTTGCTTTGCCGGATTTGACTAAGTACTGTGTTAAGCTCTTCGTAGAACTCGTCTTTTTGCTCACGGGCAGCTACTTCTGTGGGTGCGTAGCATTGAACAATCGTTATTTTGCGGAGTTTACTTTGTAGTGTTGCAGTGACGATTCTATCCGATATGGGTTCCCAGGAGACGAGACAGTTCTTAATGTTTTTGCTCAGTAGAATGCCCACTCCGCCTTCATGTGCTTCGTCCGGTCGTTTTCCTGAGAAGAGAAGTAGCTCTCCTGAGGGAAGGACATGTTGACCGTTTCCGTTCCATCTGGTTTCGCTTAATCCGAGGAAACTTAGTTTATAATTGTTGAATTCGTTGGCCACTTGAGCCAGTCTTGAAGTTTCCATCATTGTGCAAATATTCCAACAACCGAATCGTGTCCGTTCTTTCGTGCCAATGGTCGTCGTAGAGTAATCCGTCCGGGTTTTACATGTTGAGGTTTCAGGAATCAGTGGTTTTAAAGTGTGCAGGTGATTAGCCGACAGCACTCGAGTCTGGTATCGGGGCTGCCGATTGTAGCTCCCAGACTAGCCTTGGGTAGGTCCGGTAGTGCAGCGAAGATGTTCACGCTTAGGGTTGAAGTAGGTCATACCGCTTAGGTTCGGTCGTCAGAGCCTCGTTGGAATTACCCAGGGTGTACCACGTGGAGGTGAGGTTGACATTTGAGGGAGTTGAACCCCCCTTACACCCCCTACTAGCCAATGATATATACATAAGACTTTCAATTATTTCTCGATATGGCACTTCAACCAATTCTTCATCTTCTTTAATTCTTTTCCATGGGGGTCTTTGTTCCGTTGCTCTCTAGGAGATTAAATTTCTTCAATATTTTATCAATCATTGATTTCTGATGTATTTTTATTTCATTTTCTGTTCGCTCTATTTCAATTCCCAAAAATACATTTAATTCTCCAAAATCTTTGGTATTAAATTCTTCCTTAAAGTAAAGTAATAATTTCTTCTGTATCTTTATCTTCTCCGGTGATTAAGATATCATCAACGTAAATTAATATAATATTTTTCCCTCTTGTATATAAACAGAAATCATTTTTCGATCTTTGAAAATTATTTCTTAACGCAAATTCGTCAAATCTTTCATTCCAGCATTTTGGTGCTTCTTTCAATCCATACAGAGCTCTTTTAAGTTTATATACTTCATCTTTCTTTACTCCTTAAGGGGATTTTATGTAAACATCTGTAGTTAATTTTCCATTTAAAAATGCTGTCGGTACATCAAGTTGTCTTATTGACCAGTTGTTTTGAAGAGCTAAAGAAATTATCATCCGAATGGTTGATAATCTTGCTACAGGTGAATAAACATTCATTTCACATTTTTCCTGAAATCCTTTCGCTACTAACCTTGCCTTTTTATCCCATTATCCTTTGTTCTGAAAACCCATTTAGTGTCTATTGTTCTCTTGTTCTTTGGAAGTTCAGCTTTCTCCCATGTTCCCAATTTTTCATGTGCATCCAGTTCTTTTTTTATTGCATTCTTCCAATCTTCATATTGTATTGCTTCTTCATAATTTGATGGATCTTCTTCAGTTAACAAACAAAAGGCGGAATATAATTCATATTCATCATATTTCTTCTTCTCATTTAAATTTGATTGATTAATTTTTGATGTGTCATTTTTCGCTGAATCTGTCATAAAATTGTACTTATCAGTTTTGTAATTTTTCTTGTCAATTTGACTTTCGTCAAATTTTACATCTCGTGCACAAATAATTTCACTTTCTTCAGGAATCCATAATCTATAACCATTATCGCAGTATCCTATTAACCTAGTTTCATTGGCTCTTTCCTCTAATATTTTAGATTTAGGTAATAAATAAGTTCAACTTTTGCATCCAAAAACACGTAGTTTTGAGATATCTACTTTTCCAAACCATCTTTTAGCTGGTACTTCACCATTTAAAGCATTTGTGGGTGATCTATTTAGTTGATATGCTGCACATAGCACAGCTTCTCCCCACAAAGATTTGAATAGATCGGTTTCAGTAAACATTGTCCTTGCTTTATCTAAAAATGCCCTATTGAGTCTTTCAGCGACTCCATTTTGTTGTGGTGTGCATGGTATTCTCGATTTTAATTCCTTTTGCCAAACAATAATTTTTAAATTCTTGGAAAATATATTCACCCGCATTATCGCATCTAATTCTGTTCACTTTATTATTAAATTCTGCTTTCAATCTTTGTATATAATTAATTAAATTTTTTGACGCTTCGGCTTTACTCTTTAAAAGATATACTTTAGTAAAATGGGAATAATCATCAATTATTGTTTGAAAATAACTTTCTTTATTTACAGTACACGGTGTAATTGGACCACAAATATCTGTATGTAATAAGTCTCCAATTCTTTTTGATCGTGGTAAATTCATTTTCTCAAATTTTAATCTGGTTGCTTTGCCTTTCATACAAGCTTCACACGTTTTCGAACTAATAGGCAAGTTTAATAACTTTAGTCCATGTCTATTTAAGTGACCTAATCTCCTATGCCACAAAGAATCATCAACATTCGTATTCATACATTCATTCTGATTTAGTATTTGAAAAGTAATAGTTAAAAAGATTACCTTTTATTGATGATCTGATGTATACTTTGTTGTTTTCTATTTTGACTCCACTTTTTTCAAAAATAACTCGATGACCAGTATAAATAATTTTCCTTACCGATAATAAATTATGACTCAAATTTTGAACTATGAGTGCAGTTAGAGATATTAATGTCCCATTATACTTCAGTTTCAGCTCTCCTTGTTTCTTTGCTACTAAAACTTCTCCATTTTCTATACGAATATTAACTTCATTTTTCAATAAGGTAACATTTTCCATATATTTTTCCATATAATCTTGTACTAAATGCTCTGTTGCACCAGAATCTATTATAAATGTCGCTTTCAATAAATCATATTTTTCTGTATTTATTGCTATAAATGACAGTTCTGAAGAAGTTTCAATTACTGGATTTGCTTCATTACGATATTTTTGTTTTTGATTATAACTTCTTCCATTGAAGTTTCCTCGAAATTTTCGTCGATTGTATTTATTTTTCAGGCAATTACTCTTTTTATGTCCTTTCTGGCCACAGCCATAACAGATAAATTGAAATTTGTTAGCTGCAAAAATACTTTCATTAATTATATCATTTTTAGAATTTTCATACTTTAATTCTGAATCTAACAGTCTGCTTTTAACAAAATCTAAAGTCACAGAAGTAGTTATTGTCTCAATCGCAGTTATTATTGTCTCATACTTGTTGGGTAAAGTCAATAGTAAGTGACAAACTTTATCACTTTCTTCCATCACTGTTCCTGTTGATTCCAAATCCCTTATTAAAGAATCAAATTTTGGAAAATGATCTTCCATTTTATCATTCGGATTTAATTTCAATGTTAATAACTTTTTTCTTAAGTAAAATTTAGTAAACGCACTTTTCCTCTCAAATACTGCTTTTAGCGACTATCATTTCCACTGCAGTCCTTTGCATCTTATATGTATTCTAAATGTTTATCTGAAACACATTGAATAATAATTGACTTAGCTATCAAATCATTTTTCTTAAAACGTTGTCACGATAAATTTCACGAATATAATTTGATTATTACTATTAGAAAGAAAAAAACATATATTTAAAGTACCGCCCTGTACCGTAGTGAATTCAGGCATAATTGTAGGTTTTTTACAAAGTGCGCAAAAGCAATAACCGCTGCAGAATCTGTCTTGATCTGTCGCGGAGAGAACTACGTTCCTGTGTCGTAAAAATTCACGTGCGCTACCAAAGGTAGCCAGCGCCACAAAAGTGCAGTAAAGTGTGTCATAATTCGAGTTTTGGAGTCCGTAGTGACAGTATATGACTTGCGAGTTCGATTGTGACAGTTTAGTCTCTGTAAAGAGGATATAGTTCTGCACGTGGTCGCGCAATTGTCTGAGTGCCAGTTAAAGTTTATAATTTATAGTGTATCGGAGCCTCCGACAAGTTTATCCTAATATTTTGGGGAGTTAGTGTGCTACGTAGTGCCGTGAAAATAAGACATTCAAACAAGTTGTCCATTCGACGTGCAATATTCTCCGCACCACATCTTGAGCCGCCACGCCGTGTCCATTGTCCGGCCGCAAACCCTCAGCGAGTATCCGAGCCCTTCACCGATTCCAGTCCACGAGGACGACGCCATAACCACGACCGTGAGCAGTTGAGTACACCAAGTCATTCATACCCTCTCCCATATCGGTTTGATTCGCGGTTAGCGCAAGCGCGCGCAGGAGCGCAGTTATTTTCGAATTCAGAATTCAGTGTTCCTACTCGCCTATCAGTGCCGACGAGTTAGGGTCGATTTATTGCAAATAAGATTCAATACCGTCCAATATTGTTGCAACCACTGTTTAAGATTGCTAATTTAATAACTGTTTACGCTGTGTAGACTTTATTATTTTGAAGATAATGCTTGGCATTAATTTATTGTTATTGCTAGCAGTTTTCTAACTTGTACGATAGTTATAATATCATCTACGCTCATTTCGCTCACACACTCATCTAGTATATAAGTTTGGCTACGAATTTGTTAAAATGGATTATTGTTTATCTCAATATATGTTTCGAATGGTCATCACATGATAATTATTTTTATGCTACGGAACTCAATATCACACCATCCTATAATACTGTCCCGGCACCCCTATTTGATTTATTTCAGATTAACTTTGGTATTTTGTGCTTTATCGGGGGTGCAAATGATTATCAAAATACCTGGCGCCCCATTGTTAATTAGTGTAATACCCATTTCAGTAGAATAATACAACCTTTTAGTTTAAATTCTGTTTATATTTATTTAAATTACGACGTTTCGGCAATATAAACTATTGCCTTCTTCAGGTATGAACATGAACTACAAATCAACAAATACAAATAAATAAATAACATAACATAGCAACAGGTAACTAAGGTGACAATTACAACATATTTAAAATAGGAAGCTATGCACGACTAAGATCTAGACCGTCATAATGATTGAGATTATTACTCTTCGTTTTGTAAATCTCAATGGCTTCTCTAATTAACCTGTTGTTTAGGTGTTTAGGTCACGCCAGTATTTTTGTATCTTCAAATTTGATATGGTGGAATTCTTTCAGGGCATGCTCTGCAACTGAAGATTTTTCTGGCTGGTTCAACCTGATCGAACGCTGGTGTTCATTCAATCTTGTAGAAATGGTTCTACCAGTCTGGCCAATGTAAACTTTCCCCCAGACACATGGAATCTGGTAAATCCCTGATGACTGAAGAACATGAAGATTTCGTTTTCTCCATATATTAAAATTCGACATATGTTGAGACAAGTTAAAGATGTCATCCCTCTTCCCTCCAAGCTATCTAGCACCGGCTGGTGGTTGTAACAAGGGCTTGCTCGGGTGGGCAACACACATGACATCTACGTAAGAAACTTCGTGGCAATTGTAAAAAATTAATAAAAATAGATGTTGTGTGTGAGACCATTCTAGGGATATAACCTGTAACGGTTGAAAATCCCGAAACAAATACATACATACATTAATAAATTAATTATGGACCCAACCAGAATATTGCGCGACGAATTAGAGTACGAACTAAGTGTTCGCGGTTTCAAGGATTTGGAAGCGGTGTCGGTGGCCGAGATGAGGAAAACTTTGACGGCAGAGTTAAAAACGGAAAAATTAGGAACTTTACGTAATGAAACCACTTTCGATTCCGGCTCAGAATTATTAATTTGTACTAAAAAGGTAGTTGAACTCGAGACTTTACAAGGGGCTATAAAAAAGGAATCACACCCAAATGATTGCAAAAAATTCGCGAGTAAAATAATTCATTTATTAGGTAGATTAGCTCGTATTACCCCTTCTTCGGAAGATATTATGTAGAGTATAGGAAATATGTATATGATATTTGATATACTCTGTATAACCTAAACTTTAAACTTGTATAATATAAAATAATAAAAATAACGACAAACTTGAATTTTGGAATGGAGAAAACTAAAAACACTTTATTTATTTATTTTCTACAACATTCAACTGGTTTTTGGTAGCTTGATCGAACATATATAAATACATGGCTGCTAGATGCAGCTATAACATATATAAATACATGGCTGCTAGATGCAGCTATAACATATTAAAGCAGCTATTCAAACCCTGCGTAATAAAATAAACGATCTGAAAATGGAAGTCTTGGACCTTAATGCCGCGGTAATATCGGAACATACGACGGTAAACCAAGTTACACCCAATCTGGCCACACATTCCTCTACCAATAATCACATGCCGGTTAGTAAATGGAACTTAATATTCAGCGGGGATGGGAATGGTTTAAGTGTGAATGCATTTCTAAAACGTGTAGACGAATATCGCGTCTCGCGTAAAGTATCGAAACCCGAACTTTTCGACTCGGCAATAGAACTTCTAACAGGTCAAGCTAGAATTTGGTACCGGTCTATTAGAACAAAAGTCAGTAAATGGGACGAATTAGTTAAACTGATGAAGGAAGAATTCGAACCTTTCGGTTATGAATTTGAATTATGGTCAGAGATTAGATCTCGGATTCAGGGGCCATCCGAAAGGGTGGGAGCATATTTCGCCTGTATGATCAACCTTTTTTCAAGATTACCTACTCCTCCCTCTGAGGACGAAAAACTTCAAATTTTACGTCGTAGCCTAGACCCTTATTTAATCCATAATACCGGACTGTGTGACGTGAAGACTATCGATGAACTGTTAACAATTTGTAAACGCTTGTAGAATAACAGATTTCTAGCCGACCAGAGTCATTCAAAACGTCGTAGTATCTTAGAGCCAGACCTAGCATTTTCTAATCCTAAACCCCGCACCTGTACCGTCGAAGCCAAACCCCGAGATTTAAACTGTTGGAACTGTGGAAAGAAAGGACATAGATATAGGAATTGTCATCCACAGAAAACTAAATTTTGCTATGGCTGCGGAAAGCCAAATTTTACTAAGTTATTATGCCCTGAATGTTCAAAAAACTTAAAGGGCAGAGAAAATTCATGAACCGTACCTTCTCGTGCCCTGATAAATCGGTTCAAGTTCGGTATGAAGAACAGGAATGGACTAAATGGTTGCTAGTAGTTAAACAACACTTTTTACAGCCGAAAATTAATTCTTTCTTAACATCCCTGCCACAAGACAATCGACCCTACATATCAGTCAAAATTTATGGGTATACATTTAATGGATTACTTGATTCTGGAGCATCTCAAACTATTATTGGAGAAAAAGGTTGGAAAATTTTACAAAATTGCGGTTTAATTTTGAATAAAGACAACTCTCGCTGCATTTTTACTAATAATAAGTCGTGTAATACTATCGGAAACTTAGATATCCCACTTACACTTGAGAACAAAAGTTGTATTTTAAAAGTTTTGATTGTGCCCTCCATTCCATATGAAATTATACTGGGAGTAGACTTTTGGTTAGCGATGAATATTTTACCGGATTTAAATTCAATATCTTGGAAATTTGCTGCTCCTATTTCCACTACCGATGTAGGAAACTCATTACAAGTTCTAGATAAAATGCAAACTTGCGCTCTAGACAATCTTTTAAACAAGTATTCGGCGCTCATGAAAAAAAATATCGGATGTACAACTTTAGTGCAGCACGAAATTAAAACTGATTCGATTCCAATCAAACAACGGTACTACCCCGTTAATCCTAAAACCCAAGAAATTTTTGATCGCGAGCTAAATAAAATGCTCGCTGACGGTATAGAACCCTCAAATAGCCCTTGGTCCAGTCCCGCGTTATTGGTAAAGAAAAAGGATAATACGTATTGATTTGTAGTGGACTATCGTAAGGTGAATGCGGTAACGAAGAAGGACGCCTATCCTTTACCCTACGTGAATGCTATTCTAGATAAACTCCGCGGTGCACATTACCTAACTTCTTTAGATTTAAAATCTGCTTATTGGCAAATTCCAATGGCGGCCGATAGCCAAGAATATAGTGCTTTCACGGTTCCGGGGCGTGGACTCTACCATTTCAAAAGAATGCCATTTGGATTACATAATTCACCCGCGACGTGGCAACGACTTATGGATAGATTATTTGGTGCATCTTTCGAACCTTACGTTTTTGTCTATCTAGACGATATTATTGTCGTATGGCCTACATTCGAGAAGCATCTAGAAGTACTAGGAAGTATTTTTCAGAAATTAGTAGACGCCGGTCTGACTATAAATAAAGATAAATGTAAGTTTTGCCGTTCAGAGCTTAAGTATTTAGGGTATGTAGTAGACGCTACCGGTCTGCATGTGGACCCAGATAAAGTAAGTGCCATTTTGGACATTCCTAGTCCACGAACGGTCAGTGAAGTCCGTCGATTTATCGGACTAGCTTCGTGGTATAGGCGGTTTATTCCGACGTACTCTAATGTCCTTCTACCACTTACAAAATTGCTGCGGAAAAATCAACCCTTTATATGGAATGAAGACTGCGAAAGGTCGTTTAAAATTATTAAAGAAAAATAGTTTGTGCCTCCATTTTGTATTGCCCTAATTATGAGTTTCCTTTTATTATTCAAACAGACGCGTCAGGATATGGCCTAGGCGCTGTACTTCTTCAAAATATTGATAATCAAGAACATATTATTTGTTATGCAAGTCGTACCTTAAACCATAGTGAACGCAATTACACAACTACGGAACGAGAATGCTTAGCTGTCATTTTTGCCATCGAAAAATTTCGGCCTTACGTTGAAAATACTCGCTTTACCATTATTACCGACCATTATTCCCTATGATGGTTAAATAATTTGAAAGACCCTGTAGGACGTCTCGCGCGTTGGTCTCTGATATTGCAACAATATGACTATGAAATCATTCATCGAAAAGGGAAAGAACATCTTTTGCCCGATTTGCTCTCGCGTGCTGTTGAAGTTAAAGTAAATTTGGTCCAAATTGAGGAAAATGTAAAAGACCCCTGGTACCGTGAACGGCGGGAAACTATTCTTAAAAATCCTGAATCGCTTATTAATAATTTTGAACTCTTTCAATATTTAGTTTCTATTGTATATTTGGTACGGTAGTGGCAGTGGCCTAAATGGCCCTTTTTAAAAATATTCTTTACTAAAGGTTAAATATTATTGTCTTTGAAATACATTGCCATTGATTATATACATATAATAACATAAAAATATACAATAGTATATATAAAGAATGACATTGCATTGATTTTATTTCAATTCATGCTACAATTTTTTTCATTTTTCTGATTGTAACATTTTATTAAATCTAACAAAGTAAGTGTAATGAAAACATAGTACTCTGTTTACCTTCCATTTCGTTGTTCTCTGTATTTTATTCTCATTAAATTATTTAATGTAGCATGTTGAATTTATCGACAACAAAAGAATTGTAATGGGTGCTTTGCTAACAAAAGCTCCGATTTGTGTTGTTTTTTCCTTACACAAGAACACAATGAAAACACATAAAATTATTATGAATAATAAGGCCAAATAGTAGCCTGTGAAAAGTTTTCGGTAACACAACGTAATATTTCGTCTACGGCTGGCTATATCTAGTTGCAGGCAACCCTCGTTACGTTTGAACATTGTAGAACGCAAAAGGCTTCAAAACATTCAAAAGTATTGAACCTGGCCGTCGGATTTTGGGCGGAACTAGTATATGTATCTTAATTTTAAGTTTTATTATTATCTTATTTTCTTTAAAAAATATTAGTAGTTTACACAAAATTATACAATATAATAACATTAAATATTAAGTATTAATTGAAGTATAAGAGTGACTTGTTATAAATTCTAAAACTTCAAATTGACCTTAAAAATAATGTTTATACATAAATTTTTATTCAGTTTTAATTTTCATTCCTATACAGTCTGTTTCTAAATCTGTGTAACAAACTTTAAGAGTATACAGGATGATTCTTCGGTCTGTTTTTACCTCTTGCTAAGAGAGATACTGGAATCATGCTAAAAATCGCATATCCAGATTTTAGTGAATAAGCACGTTTTAAGGTCCCTGGAATCCGATAATAACATTTGTACAATGATGTCTCTCTCTCTCTTTCTGTGTGTTTGTAACTACGGATTCCGCAATCTAACAGTAACGGGAAGAGTTGAAATGGTTCTGGTAACAAATGGATAACTGGAAATAGTAGTATTTTAACAAAAATCTTCTAAATATTATTTTTTTGGAAATTTATGTTATTACAAATATTAAAAAAACAAAATTCTCTATCCTACACATATATATTCTATAGATTTAAAGATATAGAAATATAATCTATAAAATAATCTGTTGTAGTAAATCTCACAGCCTGCTCACAGCCCAAACATTTCCATGGTAAGTACTTGAGAAATTTAAAAGTGCGTAATAGACAGATAAATGTTACTAATGTCAGTGTCAAAAATTCAGAGATAGTACTGCAGACTTTTTCTGGGAACGATATTTAATATTTCTTATTGTATTATTAATTATATATTTAAAATTATAGATATATTACATTAACCCTTCAGAAATACCGCCAATCCATCAATACATCAAGGATCTTATCATCAAAGAAGTGTTAATAAAATTGTAAATGCCTTGGATTTTCCCTTTATCGAGCTCGGATAGCAAGGCTTGTGTACGATTCTGCGGTGGAACGTTGGTGATGTATTCTTCCCTTGGTGCACATATTAAGGGGCAGACGAAGTTTATTTTATATTAAAATTAATATTAATCTACCTACGGTATAGGTTTTTCTACAGGTGTTCCATTTTTACGCAATGGTATGTAACTTATTATTTAAATAGAACAGCCTGTATATTTATTCAAATTTGAGAGGTACGTAAAATTTTCCATTCAATAAATAGTATATAATCATATATTATATTATTTAAAAAATACAATGGCGAGTGATTTAAATATTACATTTTTATTAAATAAAGTAGGCTTTGCATTACATTATTTTAACATTACACCTTTTAAATTTAATAGTTATTTATATATGTATTAAGGGCATAATTACAAGAGAGCTTTAATTTTCCAGAGTGCTATAATCTTGATTATGCCGGTGGTACATACAACGTTTTATTTTATTTTGGTGTTCAAGGATTCAATAAGTATATTCGTTGTCGTTGTGAATTTTAAGAATGCTGTAGTTTCTACGCAATTTGTTGGTGTTATTATGTTATTTATTATGACAGATATTGAATATTTCAAAAAAATATGGGATGAATTTGCGTCTGCACAGGGCAAGTTAGTTCCATCGAAGTCCAAAGACGTATACGAAAAAGAATACGAAAGTTTTGCGACTGGCGGTGTTCAAAAAATGTGATTAATCGAATTTGTTGTAAAAAAAATAAAAGCCAAATTGCGCTCTTTTTTGAGGGCGAATGAACAAGTTTATGATTCCAAAATAAAATAAAGATAATTTATTAAATATTTCATCTATTCCAATCTTGTTTCATTATTATACCTATTAATTAATAGTATCAGATTTCTAATTCAAAAAATAGTTTCTTACTCTTATAACTTAATATACTTATTAAGTATTTGTCATCTGTACTTGCATGAAACTCATGATACAGATTTTTATTTCGATACATACTAGCCCAAACTTATATTAGTTTTGCCGGTTAATATTTTGAACAAAAAAATTATAAAACCTACACAAATAGTGAAAAATTTCTGCAAATTTCTTTCGACTAGTATAAAATATAGATTTAAACATACCATAACTGATTATATTATTCAAGTATTCCGCCATATAATTTTGGGTTACATCGCCTTTATTAGTAATTTCGTATAAGGTAGATTTTATTGTGCGCACTGGATTTTTATGAAGTTGCTTTTTATTGTGCCAAAAGTAAAGGGTCTCGGTAGAAGATAAATCTGGACTAGAAGATGACCCTTAAAATACCGATCGAATTATTATCACCAGTCTTGGTCTATAGTTTTTCAAAAAATTAAATCAATATTTAAAATGGCCGAAAGAATTTTGTAGAAATTTTTAACCATTTGTGTAGATTTTATAATTTCTTGAAAATGAAAACGAATTATTATTGGTTTGGGCTCGTAATAACTATGATACAGATGAATTTTAAAACTAAATGATTGTTTAATTATTATTTTTTAATTATTACGAATATCGTAGAAAAATAGTGTATGCAACTTATGTGTAATTTCATACTCGTCATTGTAAACTCGTTGCATAATATACTAATAATTGTAAAGCGTTCTGTATTTAATAAATTGATGAATTTTTATAACTAAATGATTGTTTAATTATTATTTTTTAATTATTACGAATATCGTAGAAAAATAGTGTATGCAACTTATGTGTAATTTCATACTCGTCATTGTAAACTCGTTGCATAATATACTGATAATTGTAAAGCCTTCTGTATTTAATAAATTGATGAATTTTATAACTAAATGATTGTTTAATTGTTATTTTTTAATTATTACGAATATCGTAGAAAAATAGTGTATTCAACTTATGTGTAATTTCATACTCGTCATTGTAAACTCGTTGCATAATATACTAATAATTATAAAGCCTTCTGTATTTAATAAATTGTAATAGTATTTAAATCATTCGCTATTGTATTTTTTAATAATATAACATATGGTTGTTTTTATACTATTGTTTAACAAGTTTCAGGTATTTTCAAATTTGAATAAATATATAGGGTGTTGCATTTGAAAATATACACCATTACGTAAAAATGGATCACTTTGTAAAAAACACTGCAGATTTATAGATACTTTAATACAAAATAAACTTCGTTTGAAAATCTTTTCCACAAAATTTAAAATAATCGGGTTATTAAAAAAGGACAGACCGATCAATCAGCCTGTATAGGTTGCCGGAAAATTATTTCTTATTAATAATTTAATTCTTGAAGTGTGCATTTGACCAGTGCGGTCTACACGAAATTTTTATTAAAAATAATAAATTATCTAATTACGTAACTGATATTAAATAGTAAATAAATTAATTCGTAATTAGTTCTAATAAAAAAATCGTGTCGACTACTACAAAATGTACATTTCAAGAATTACATAAATAATAAGAAATATTTTGCGGAATTTTGGAATCATTCTTATTGATTCATGTGCAGTATGTCGAATACTATCAACCCTAATGTTTAAAAACATCCGTTTAGTATTAGTTCTTTCCCAAGTGTCTCAAAGCTGTTTGAATCTTTCATGTACAAAACTGATATTTTTTCTCAAAATAGATAATTAAGACAATATTTATAAATTAAGGCTAAAACCAGTTGTGGGATTCAACTGGCTCGCACCGGTTCAGGAGAACCGTTTCCTAATTTTTTGTCAGTTGAGTCGAATCGGTTAATATAATTGATTATGTATATGTAAATCGTATTATTTATATTATTAATCAGTAGAAATATTTTGTTTTATTTTAATTTTAAGACTACATATCGTCGTATTGGGTATGACAACTCACCATGCTACCGAAGCGTACATATTTCGCTGTTATTAATTTATGACATGATATTGATACTGAACTGCTCGATCTCCTTGTGTAAATAAAATAAATGTTTATTTTAAAATATTTCATTCATAACTTAAATGTAATGTCACTAATGTGTAAACTCGTTAAAAACAATAAAAATGTTAATGTATTGAACTGATTAGTTTAAAAGTACACTCACCGACAAAAAAAAACGTTTATTTTTTTAGAAAATTGTTATCTCTGATTTATATGGTATAATTATGAATAATTTTTAATTAGAGTATATGAAAGATTAATTCACAAATATTTCGTGATACCGTGTATTTGTTAAATACGTAGCGCTGACTTCTTCCATTTTCAAGTACAAAACCACGTAAGATACGTATCCGCACTTGAAATTTATATCGCATTAAAATGACAATTAAATACTAAAATACATATACTATACTATACCATATAATATATTATTATTATTTCGGTGTATTAAACTAAGAATATCTGGAACTACTTAAAAATATGATTAGTTTACAGAAATATTCATATTATTTGTTTATCGTAAAGCAATAATGAAATTGATAAAATATATAATTATCGTGAATATTAGGTTAATTACATTCAGTCTTTTGTTTTATTATTTATTTGTGCCATAGAAATGTCCCTAAGCGCAGATACCGTTTCTTCCGTGGTTCTGTACTTGAACTAGGAAGACGTCAGCGTTACGTATCTAACAAATACATGATACCATGAAGTACTGTCTATTAATATTTTGTATAATCTAAAAAATATTCTTAACAATGCAGTATAAAGAATAGATAACAACAATTTTCTAAACAAAGCAATGGATCATTTTTTGTGCATATGAATGTGTATTAAGCTATAGCAAGGTATATTTTCTTATCTACAAATATAAGACCATGTGAAAAACCGAGTTAAAAAATCCTCCAAATAAGCGAGATATTAAGATTACGAATTTTAAATTTGCTTTGTAACATAGGTAATGAGGGTATACTAGAAATAAACAACCAGTAATTCACAGGCTTACAAAAAAATATTGACAAAATGAAAATAAAATAAATATATCATCACGACATATTACCCATTGTTGGGTATGCAAATTAAAAAATAATGTATGTTTAAATTGTAATATATCATTAGAGAAATAAAATAAATTATTGCACTTAATTTATTTCACTTTTTTCCCATTTTACAAAAACAAAGAAAAAAGGAAGTCACCCGAACAGTATCTGAATAGATTCGACACACCCGAATAAGTACATTGTTATTGCAGGTGGAGCTTCACAGAGTAGGAGTTCATATTAGAATCAAATACGCATGGACATATCCTACGTCATCAAAGGAAAACACCCCGTATTTTTTTAGAAGGAGTAATTTATAATAATAAAAATCGAATTTAGCCAAAACAATACCTCCCGTTTAATTTAATTTTTATTCATGGAAATACTTAAAATTAAATTAATTTTAAATACCAGGTTCGATCCCGACGGACGCTAAATATTTCGATTTTTATATGGCACAAAATAACCCCTGTGTTGCACTTTCCACGTCGAGTAAACGTTCGCACGGTACAAATATATCATTATCGTTACCGAAATCTGTGTACAAAGCAGATTGGCACACCCAGCAATGGGTAATATACCGTGACGATATATTTATTTTATTTATTTTTTATATACTTATCTATATTTCTACATATTTACTTATGCTGGTAAATGTATTAAGTTCCTCTCCATATAATTATTGTCTTATTTACTATTTCCTTTTTAAAACGTTGCTTGTTGGAAAGAAGGTTGTTTCTTGCCTGAATGGTGTTGAAATGAGAAAAATATCTGGATTTCAGCCATTTTATTTATTCAGTCTCAACGTTTCGACCCCCCATGGGTCTTCTTCAGGAGCTAAACAATAATTTAAAAATTACAAACAGAAACAAAGTGTACAGTTTAGTTACATAAAAAGAGACTTACATGAATGTTGATATTAGGATCAAATTACATAACTTATGTAATATAATAAATATTTAAATACAACATGGAAAAGTCGTCTAAATAAAATGAAAATAATATTTGACACAGTCGTTAAGGTAATATAAAATATTAAACAATGTATGAAATATACAAATATAAAATATAAAAATCTGTTGTGGTCCTTGATATATAATGAATGAAATGTATGTTGTAATAATATCATTTTAATTATCATGTGTGTTTCCAATAACTAAAATGACTAATTTACAAATTGTCTTCATATTCTGAAACTATATTTGTTACCAATCACATACTTGTATTGATATTAATCATAAGCAAATATATAATTATTATTATTAAACTTCGTTTAAATTATTTTCCATAATATTGCTAACACTACGAGTTATTAAAAAAAATCTGTTGTGGCCATCACAATACCTCTCGCGCTCTTTCCATTTTGGTATATATAAGTATTGTATTTAAAATTTCTTGTACGCACAAAAAATTCTAATCATACCTAATCTTTATATTTACGTATTTTCTATAATTTTAAATTTAGTGTATGAACAAGTTTTCTCCATTTCTTCTAAATGTTCGAGGTTTTTCCAACTCATTAACGGGATTGGCGTTTTTTCTGAAGGGTTCATGTAATATAGCTATAATTTTACATATATAATTGTGAGTGTTATTCCAAATTAATATTTTGTTACATCCGATTTGTTATTTAATAAATTCTTTAGGCAATTAATGAGTATTACTGATTACACCACCTCTATCATTATATTAGTAGCTTCCTGAACATTGAAGGAGGCGGTCGGCTATCTCTTCGCGTATTGTTTTCCAGGTTCCGATTGTGCATATTTTCAGAGAATAGTGTTTGTGAGATGGTGCTGATGCCATACTCAAGGTGGGTGTGATACCCTAGTGTTTATGCGATGATGCTGATAATCTAATCCAATCTACTGCCAACTTATGAGACATATTGCCATAGAAACACTTCCGAGACCGTGGGTCAAGTGCTGTTTTACGGGAATACGTCAAACCAAATAACTATGAGGCAAAATGGGGTATATGACCAAATTTTGATTTTTGCATATATGATATGAGGCAAGAAAATAAAATACCCGTATTTTTTAAATTGTTTAAGTATTTGTAATTTACGAGAAATTAATTATTAAAATTTTGGAGAAGGGATAGTTATAACCAGCTGTCGGCATACCATAACGTTCCACAACATAATCGCTACGCTGATTTATAACAAACAGTGGCGGCTTTTTAGGGTAGGCAGGTGAGGCAGTGCCTCACCAGAAAAGAAATAAAGCTGCAAGTAAAGTAGTATGTAAATTAAATTTTAACTTATTCCGTTAATGCTTGTCTTTATAAATATCAAAAGAATAATTTAAGCCACGATCATAACTAATATGTAATGCAGTTCACCTAATTTACACCTAATAAAGTGCTTCTCGAAATGAATAGAATGAATGTTTTTGATAAAGCATTCATTCCAGTAAGAAATACGTGCGCTAAACAAAGAGCTGTTTGAGGCACTGCTTCAAATGCTAAATGCAATGAGTGCATAAAGGATAAAAGATAGTCGCTTTACCTTCCACGCGGCCCTATAGAGGCCGTTGCCATACATGATGACAATCAACGCCACGTACTGATAAATTTGGTAAGTAGGTTCACGATATTACTGCATATTTTTGCAAGCAAGATTAAATAATATTAGCTGCAAATTGCATTAGACAATAAACAAACATAACATAACCTGTCTTGTCTAGCATTTTTATTATAATAAGCTCTGGTTTGCGACGTATTGCATTAAATATTTAATTCTTTTATTTTTTTCGTTGTTTTTATAGTTTATCCACGTAGTGTTTTTGTAATTTGAATTTTAGTTGAAAACAAAAAAACAAATAATTGCTTCGACTTCAACTTTAAAAGAATTGAGTGACAATATAAGGAATTCTGAAGATATTGTTAATTTTTTAATTAACAAAAATCCATTCAATCAACTGTCTTATGAAGATAAACTATTTGGCAAAGAATTTCCTAAAATGTTCTGTGATCTGGCAATTTATTTTTGTACATGAGAGGGGAAAAATATGCATTTGCATATCCCTTGAAAAAATGTAACTTTCAATTATAAGGCATTTGACCTCGAATAAAAAAAAAATTCGCCTGCCTCACTAAAATTTTAGTGCACGAGCCGCCACTCGTAACAAAATAGGCGACGGCTCCAGTTATATTAATTTATTTTTAGATTTATTGAATTATTATTTTTTATTTTGTTCATTTGTTGTTTTATTAGATAGTATTTTCATGTACCAACAAAATGTTGTTCTTTTTTAAATACATTATTATTATTTAATAAATTAGTTAAATTTCATAATAATAATAATAATAAAGTATATTTTGCATAAATATATACATATTTGTACAAAAGTTGGTTGGTATACAGTAACAAAAATAATTACATTTGATTTTTTACATGTTCATTATGAATTTCCATTTTGCATCGAAAAAAGAGAGAAAAAATAACAAATAGTTTTTATATTAATTATTACTTCCATTTGAAAGTAAACCCATATATAAGACAAAATTAAACAAATAAATAAATATTTCAGTTAAATACATACATATTATACATTGCATAATGCATATTATCTATATTTACAGCATGATTATGAGATATGTTAACAAATGAATTACAAATGTTGCATTTTTTACATATTTATATATATTAATATTCGTTTTGAGTAGAAGAAAAAGAGGAATAAGTATTTTAGTTGTACATATACATAATATACATTGCATGAAATAGAAAACATTTATATTTACAGCATAAGTATGCTATAAATATTATTCTAAGTACCCAAAAGAAAACAAGAAAAATTTAAGTTATATTCTATTACATTTCGTCTACAAACTTTCGCTCCTTTAATGCCAGCGCAGCGTAGTGATACATATCAGTCAGTTTTTTGGTATTGTTAAGCGTAAATAGGGATTTAAGTAGCGTAGGTCTATCTTGAAAAAAATTGACATATTCGGTTAAATATGTCATTCTTAACGCTTTGTGAAGTGGGCATTCAAAAAAGAAGTGAAAAACATCATTTGGGTTGTCCAAATTACAAAAAGAGCATACATTATCTCTATCGAATGTGAATTTTGTATTCTTGAAATAAATTCTAAAGTTAATTGAATTTGAGACCCTGAACTGGCTAATTAATCTTAAAATATTTATATTAACTTTATATTTCAAGTAGGGCTCTGTACCCCAACTTGTTTTTATAATTTTATAAGTAGGGTGATTGGATGAGTTTTCCATTTTTCTTAAATCAATTTCCATAAGTTTACGTTCAGCCGAGTTAATTATATTATCCAAATTACGTTTAACATGAGAGCTATTTTGTGATTCCCATAAATTTTGATAATTTAAATCTACAAGAAGGTCCTTAAGATGACAAACCCAGTTTAATTTATTACTATTATCTTTCTGATTTGATAAAACGGATAAGCGATCATAACACATCCTTGGTAGTTTGTTATTTTGCATATCGAGAAGTTTAATCCACCATTTCAACATTGTTTTATATATCATGATAGTTAGAGGATATCTTCCAGTTTCAAACCTTACTACCCAGTTTGTAGTATTTAAGGGCCAGTTATACAGGGTTTTAAAAAATGAGGTCTGAATCATTTCCAATTCCTGCATGTATCGATATGACCAAGTTTCAGCAGCATAAAGTAACGTACTTAAGACCGTTGAGTCAAAAAGTGTACATTTATTATCCCATGAATCACATCTACTATTAGTTAAGGTTTGTCTCAAAAAATTTAGAGCTTTATAAGCTTTTTGTTTGGCAAAATTAAGGTGCTCTTTGAAGACTCCATTACACGTAAAATTTATACCCAAATACTGAAATTTATGTACTATTTCAATTTTCTCATTATTGTAAGTAAAGTTTAAAGTTTTGAAATTTTTAAATCTCCCACTTAGATTAAAAACCATGATTTTAGATTTCTCGGTATTTAATGAAAGGTCATTTACGGAACAGTATTCTTCTAAAGTTTTTAATTTTCTTTGCATATCTACCTTGGAGTAAGCTAGTAGTGCTATGTCGTCCGCATAAAGCAGGGCTAATACATCTGATTTTGAGTTTATGCTAATGCCGAAGTGATTACTGTTTTTGAAGTGTAATTCAAAGTCACTTATATAAAGTATAAATAACAGGGGACTTAAGGAGTCACCCTGTAAGACTCCGGAAGTAATTTTAATATTGTCAGTCTTCTCATTATTACGACGCACCCTAACTGACGAGGAATCATATAAAGACATAAGAGTATTTATAATAAATGGGCTCAAACCTAAGTGATATAGTTTTAACCATAGTTTCCTGTGATTAACTAAATCGAATGCCTTTTTGAAGTCTAAAAAGGCCACAAACAGTTTACTTCCCGGTTTTCTAGTTTCAATTGTTATGAGAGCATTTAAAATGAATATTTGATCAGTACAACCTTTATTTTTGCGAAAACCTGCTTGGGAATCCGGCAAAATATTATTCCTTTCCGCCCATTCTAAAATTCTGTTTGCAAGGATTGCGGTGAAGATTTTAACTATATTATTTATTAGGGAAATTCCGCGGTAATTATTAGGGTTACTAACATCCCCTTTTTTATATAACATAAATAACAATATTTTGCCCCACTCCTCCGGAACTTGTGTAGCTTTTAATATTTTATTATATAAATTAACTAAAAAAAGTTTCCACGGCATCGGCAAGTTTTTCAAAAAGTCATTCGATATCTGATCTTGACCTGGGGCTTTTTTAATTTTCACTTTTTTTAGCACTACATGCAATTCTTCAAGGGTTACAAAGCTATCTAAAAAAGGATGTACTACGCCATGAAAATGTTTATTTTCTTGTAAGTTTTGTGAATATAAGTTTTTTAAAAATGTTTCCCAAATATCACTAGGAATATTATTTGCTAGAGGTAATAGTTTATATCTAAATGGTTTTATCGCTTCCCAAAACTTACTTCTACTGGCGTTTGATAGTTTGTATCTTAAATCATTAATGTAGTTCTTCTTAGATTTAGTAATGCACTTTCTATAAGCTCTTTTACTCTCTATGTATTGTTCTCTAGATTCGCTACTGAATCCGCAAAATCTAAAATATCTGTAACACTTTTTCATTTTTGCCTTTAATATTTTGCATTCGGAATTATACCATTTATGTTTGTAATTAGTTGAATAGTTCTTTGTAACTGTAAACATTTTAGCTGCTTTAGCTGCTTCATAAACTGAATTGATAAAAAAATCATACAGATTATCTATTGACTCATTTTCTAAGTCCGGTGCTTGGACAGCAATTTCTAATAAAGTGTCAGAAAATATTTTTAGATTTATCGTTCCATTTCAATTTATGAATTTTATCATTTTCTGGGTGTGCGATAGTATTATTTGCAAGCAATAGATTAAAAGGATTTAGAGATGATTCAGACATTTTAATTATGCAGGGAAAGTGATCTGACAAGTGAACATCGTCTCTGACTATGAGATCAAGAAAAAGGGTAATAGAAAGGGTATTAATCCATACATAGTCAACAACGCTTTGCCCACCAAAGGATGTACATGTTATCTTACCCGTTTTGTCACTAAGACTTCTACCGTTTACTAACATAAAACCATGAGCTTCCATGAAATTTATAAGTGAAATCCCTCTTTTGTCAGTTTTATCATCTTCGGACCTTCTTGTAGGAAGTAAATTAGGATTTTGAATGACATCATCTTCATCAAGTTGATTCAATACGCCGCATCTGGCATTATAGTCGCCTCCGATAATGATATTTTCCTGAAAATTATTTGATAGATTATTTATGAAGTCTTCAAAGTTTTCTATATCATATTGACAATCAGATGGTTTAAAATATACTGAACCAATTATATATTTAGTATTATTAAAGGTACATTCAAAAAATAACATAGATTCTGTTTCATATAAAATAGTGAAACTTAAACTTTTCTTAATAAGTACAATTATTCCTCCACTTGCTCTTCCTACTTTAAAGGTTCTTTTTGCTAAGATAAAATGACTATGATAATTATTGAAATAGCTAGGAATATTTATTATAGGTTTATCGATCCACGTTTCGCTGAGGCACAAAATATCCTGTTTTAAAAATAAATGTAAATTTTCATCGCTTAAATTATATAAATTATAGAAGCCAAAGATATTATAGAATAAAATATTAATGGTATGTGCTTCAGGAGATATGGATATTGTATAGTTAACAGGTGAGGTACTTATCTTTAAGTTTTTGTGTTCTGGAGGGGTTTCTGGCCTAAAAAAGGACCAGGAGCAGCAGATGAAGTCTTGTTGATGCCTGGGGTTGGGGTATCATCTGTTTTGGACGCCTCATTGGATTCACTTGCGTCCCTATGGTTGACATTTTCTTCTTGCATAATTTTCGAGGTAGGCTTCAATGATTTATTTATGTGTCCCAAGTTTGTAGGTGAATCATCATAAAGCTGTCTTCCCCTTTTGTTGTTGCGGGAGATTGCGTTCTTCCTGCGGTTTTCCCGTTCTTTGCTTGTGAGGTCGTTATGTATGAAAATATTAGTGCCCCTTAGATTTGATCTTTTTTGCATGATCAATCCCTTTGTTTTAAGTGAGACGAAGGACATTAAAACTGGTCTAGGTTTTCTTGTCGCCTGCCCAACACGGAAACATACTTCGACATCTTTAGAACTGATTAAAGTTTTTAAATGTGTGTTTATAGTTGCAATAATATTGTTTTCTAGTTCTTGTTGGTCAGATTCTTGTGCCTGGACACCATATATAATTATATTTTTCTTCTTAGTAAGTTTTTCCAGTTGTTGTAGAGCTTTGTCTTTTTCTTCTAGCTTTTGCTCCAGTTTTTTAATATTTTCTGTGTTTGATTGTACTACTAATGTAAGTGTATTTAATAGCTC
Organism: Harpalus rufipes; assembly: GCA_951394225.1. Taxonomy (NCBI): domain Eukaryota; kingdom Metazoa; phylum Arthropoda; class Insecta; order Coleoptera; family Carabidae; genus Harpalus; species Harpalus rufipes. The sequence continues at coordinate 18,240,150 of OX596282.1, read as the reverse complement.
ATTTGTCTGTGCAACTTTACTATTGATCTCGTCCAAAGTGTTCATTTTAAGTAATAATCTATCAAGTTTTCCGTTTTGATCAGCCATCACGTGGTGATATAAGGTTATGTTAAAATAATCACTAAACCAAAATATATTTCTGGGTAAAAAATAACACTCACACCTTATATTTACTGGTAAAAGGTTTTATGCACTATTTCGACAAAATAAGAGTCGTGAATAATTATTAATACTTCGAGCAAAAAAAATTACGTCTTCTCTGTTTCAGCACTGTTGCCAACCTAGTTAAATTAGTTAAATTCAGCCTATCCTAAAATTTATTGAGCCTACCCTAGACCTACATTCTGGCTACGGCCCTGGATGTCATATTCAAGGTGGGTGTGATACCCTTGTGTTTGTGCGATGGTGCTGATGCTATACTCAAGGTGGGTGTGATACCCTAGTGTTTGTGAGAAGGTGCTGATGCCATACTCAAGGTGTGTGTGATACCCTAGTGTTTGTGAGCCGGTGCCTGGGACGAGTGTGATGCTCGTAATACGAAAATGAATGCGAGTGGTGATTTTGCCTTCGTGAAGGGTGCTGATGCCCGTCTATGTAATGGTTACCTAAGACCCTACGGTCAATTAGCAAAATGTTTGTTTATGTTTTGTAGAGATAAGTACTATTTCGGGGTGTGATGTAACGATAATTGAAGAGAACAATTAGTAGGCAAGAAATTATTATGAATGAATCAGTATGGATTTGGACAGGAACACACGTTCAGATCAGTGCATCGTGCTTACATAATTAATATTATAATAAGAAATATTAAATATGGTTCCCAGAAAAAGCCTTCAATACTATCTCTGAATTTTTGACACTATCATTAGTGACATTTATCTGTCAATTACAGACATTTTAATATCTCAAGTACTTACCATGGAGATGTTTGGGCTGAGAGCAGATTGTGGGATTTACTACAACATATTTTATAGATTATGTATCTATGACCGCTAGTATGAACAAGTGATTAAGGGTGATTAGCGAGCATTTGACTAGCATTGTTTTATCCCTGTCTATCGCTTATTTATTATTTTAGAGAAAAATATTTCCAATAAAAGTTATAGAAAAATTAATTGCACACATCTTTTGTTAGAAGTATTTTTCTCTAAAATAATAAATAAACGAGTGACAGGGATAAAACAATGCTAGTCAAATGCTCGCTAATCACCCTTAATCACTGTTCATACTAGCGGCCTATATCTTTAAATCTATAGAATGTATAATAAAAATTTTACAAGTGTCGGATAGAGAATTTTGTTTTTTAATATTTGTAATAACATATACATATATACAAAAAATAATATTTACAAGATTTCTGTTAAAATACTACTACTTCCGGTTGTCCAATTGTTACCAGAAGCTATTCAATTCTTCCCATTACTGTTAGATTGAGGAATCCGTAGTTACACACATCATCGTAAAAATGTTATAATCGGATTCTAGGGACTTTAAAACGTGCTTATTCACTAAAATCTGGATATGCGATTTTTAGTTTAATTCCAATAAAAAATAAAAATATATGAAAAAATATAAAACGATGTGCCAAACCGTAACGGACAACTTTAACTAAGTATAGTTTGGACCTGAGGATATAAGGTTCAAGGCTAAGTCAAGATTTTAATTAAGAACTTGTTTAAATAAGATTTCGCGCCAAAAGTTTATTTTAAATGCGGTTTTCAGTTATTCATTTCGTTGTTTGTCACTAGATGTCAATGAAAGTTATTTAATTTTTAGTATTATTTTTGTTATATTTTAAAATGTTATATATTTTACTAATGTACATTGCGTCTGTTTTTAAATTTATGTTGTTATGGTATTTGTTTATGTATGCAGCATTTCAAGTGTAAGTCGTTTTTGTAAATTGTGTTTAGTGTCACATATTATCGCAGTGTCAAAGTTAAATGTGTGGTTCTGTGAATGGGCATGGTGAACCAAAGCGCATTTGTTATTAGTGTTTGGATTTTTGTTATAGTTTTTACTGTGTTCATCCAATCAAGTTTTTAGATATCTTTTGGTCTGTCCAGTATACTGTGCTGTGCAATCATTGAGTTTAGCTTTAAGGTAACTGGCACATCGTCTTATATTTTTTCATATATTTTTATATTTTATATTTGTATATTTCATATATTCTTAACATTTTATATTACCTTTAACGACTGTGTTAAATATTATGTTTAACATTTTTATTTTATTTACACGACTTTCCATGTTATATTTAAATATTTATTATATTTATATAAGTTATGCAATTTCTTCCTAATAACAACATTCATGTTAGTCGCTTTTTATGTAACTAAACTGTTGTTTTTGTTTGTAATTGTTGAATTATTGTTTAGCTCCTGAAGAAGACTCATAGGGGGTCGAAACGTTGATACTGAATAAATAAAGTGGCTGAAATCCAGATTTTTTTCTCATTTCGTTACTATTGTTATTTGAAATTCTTAATTTGTTGACAGTGACATATATCTGTTACTTATATGCATTTGAGATCTAAACTGTGTAACCATGGAGTTGTGGTTAAAGCGTAGGCTCCGGGATTAAAATTATAGATATTTTTATAAATTTATCCATAAAATATATAGGAAAAGTATTAATGCCAACCTGTAGAAATTTTAATAATCTTTAATTTGTATATAACATAAATCTCGAAAAATAATAAAGGTATTTTTCGAAGGAAAACTATTTTGAGCTTCCAGTAAAGTGCCATTTCCGGTTATCTGATGTACATCAAAATCTAATGGTTTCTTTCCAAATTAGAATAAGGTAGAAATACAAGGTTTCAAATTTTTTTGAACGATAGTATTTGAGTTAGAGCGTAAAGAGGATCTACACACACACACACACACACACACACACACACACACACACACACACACACACACACACACACACACACAAAGTGAAAGAAGATACAGATTTTGAATTGTTAATGAAAAATATTTCAATGCCCTAAGTACTGCTTTCAGGAGAACTTTTACCTTTAAAAGGACTATGAAATGTAAAGTTAAAGGAAAAACAGTCCCATGGTGGACAGAAGAGCTTACAATAACGCGGAATAAAGTCAATGCTCTCTGAAGAAAGTATCAACGTACGAAAAATAATGAAGTTCTAAGAGAACAAAGAAAAGAAAAGTATTTAGAGGAAAAAACAAGTTATGCACAAAGAATAAAACAAGAAAAAACCAGATCTTGGAAAGAATACTGTCACTTGTCAAGTGAAACAAATCCCTGGAATGCAGTATACAAATTGGCAGCAGGCAAAACAAAAAATAATTTTATATTAACAACAATAAAAGACGAGAATAGGGAATATACTACAGATACTAAAACACACTAATTCGTATGATGGATGAATTTATTCCAAATGACAATACAAGCGATGATAACGAATACCACAAACAAATTAGAAATAACATCATGAAATCTGTAGTTACACAACCAGTCGAAGAATTCACACAAGAAGAAAGAGAAGAAATATTATGCAAAATGAACCCAAAGAAAACTCCTGGAAATGACGGGATCTCTAGCGATATAATACTGAGAACATTTAGAATATTTCCTATATTTACCACAGAAATCTATAACCAATGCTTACATAGAGCGTACTTCCCTAAGGATTGGAAAATAGCCACAATTGTGCCGATATTAAAGCCTGGAAAAGAAAATTTGGATCAAGCGGATAAATTCCGCCCAATAAGCATAATTAACATAGGTGGCAAGTACTAAAAAAAATAATGATCAACAGAATTATGAATTATCTAAACTCGAACAAAATGTTACATGGTAACCAATTCGGTTTTACCCAAAGTAAAGGCACAACTGAGGCTAAGATGGAACTCAAAAAGTTTATTGATAAAAGTATTTATGAAAATAAAGTTGTAGTTATGACTAGCCTAGACGTTAAAGGTGCGTTCAACGCTGCGTGGAGGCCAGCAATATTAAATGCATTAAACAAATTTAAATGTCCAATAAACTTGTACAATTTGGCAAAAAGCTATTTTACAGAAAAGAAGGCAATACTAGAGGTAAATTAAGTTAAAGTGGACAAAGCAGTTAACAAAGGGTGCCCGCAGGGATTTGTAGCGGTCCAGGTTTCTGGAACATCCAGTATGACTCATTTCTAAAACTGGAATATGCGAAGTACACCAAAGCCATTGCATTCGCAGAAGATCTAATAATTTTAACCGAAGGAAGAAGCGTCCTGGACGCAGAAAACAGAGCTAACATAGAATTGAACAAATTAATGACATGGGAAAGAGAAAACAAGATCCATTTAATGAGAAACAATGCTTATAACAAGAAAAAGGTCACTACTAAACAAAGAAATTAACATGTTCCTTAACTACAGAGTCCTGAAACAAGTTACTATAATAAAATACTTAGGTATACAAATCGACAACAAATTTAGTTTTGACGTACATGTCAAATACATAACAGACAAGGGCAGCCAACTAATTCACACATTGGCAAAATCTGCGAAATTACATGGGGATAAGACAAGAAGCTTTAAACACTATTTACAAAAGAGCAATTTTACCCATATTATCGTACGGAATTCCAGCTTGGCATGATGCCATCCAGTAGAAAGCAAACCAGAAAAAACTAAACCAAATGCAAAGACTAATAAATATTAAAATTCTAAAAGCATATCGAACCGTATCGTATGAAGCATCCTGTATATTATCTGGGAATACACCATAATAATAAAATTAGACGAATATGTAAGAATGTTTAATCAACTTAAAACTTATTCCAACACAGACAGAGTGATAACTGCCGAAGAAGCTAAAGTAATAAAAAGAACAGTGACGAGTGCGGGAAATGACATTAGCAATGATAAATGGGAAAGTGAGTGGTCAAGCATCAATAAAGGGAACATTACAAAATTATTTTTTCTTTGTGTTCGATCAAGACTTAAAATGAAAATACCTCACTCCTCAAAACTAACAACCATATTAAGTGGCCATGGCAAATTAAATAGTTACTTTTATAAATTTAAAATAAAGGATAGTACAGAGTGTAAATGTAGTAACGAAAACCAGACAGTGGACCACATCATTTACGACTGTGCAATACTACATACTGAACGCACAATTCTCCGAGGCAGTGTCACAAGAATAAATGGAAATTGGCCCCTTTCACATCATGAACTTGTACTAATATATACCCTAGATTTAATTTGTAAATTCTATAGAGTTTGAAAATTTGGTATAAAACTATGAACAGTTTAAGAGAATAATACGGCACACCGGAGATAAGTTGAATTTAATATTTTATTACACACACATACACACACATACACACACATACACACACACATACACACATACATACACACACATACACACATACATACACACACATACACACACATACACACACATACACACATACACACACATACACACATACACACACATACACACACGCACACACACACACACATAAACACACACATACACACACATACACACACATACACACAGACCTCATCGTGAAAATGTTAAAATTGGATTCTAGGGACCTTAAAACGTAGTCATTTATCAAAATTTCGATATGCGATTTTTAGCACGATCCCTATACCTTCCTTACCAAGGGCAGCGGGAGGTAAAAATGTAATTTTCCTAACTTCTTTTAACTGTTATCTTTCATATTTTTAATAATCTTTTTCTATTTTTGATCACGGTGGAATAGCTTATTATGTCTCCTGTAAAATTGATTTATAGGATAAATAGGACAACTCATTCTTTTTTATTAAAAAGAATAATATTTATATCGCTTAACTTGAAAAGAAATATTCCTCGAATTTCCATTCCGTTTAGCTATAAAACTAAATTTCCGTCCAAAAACCATTTCGCGACCAAACGACCTTTTTAAAATTTATTTTCATAACCACGCGATACATCTTGCTGTAATAGCGATGTGCATTTTTTCAAACCACTAAACAAATGTGCATTAAGCCGACTCATCAGCGGTAATAGCCTGCCATCCTGCGTGTATATGACCACGAAACGAATTTTCAGCAGAATTCCCACACTGTAGTATAGTATGCAGACGTAGAACTTATAAAATAAAATAGGAAATTGAAGGCAACTATGTAGAATAGAGAGTTTATACGGGTATATTGGATATAGAATGGAAAGTACTTAAGTTGGAAACTAGTCATATTATGTTATTTGCAGCTATTGTATTCCCGGAAATTTAAACTTAACAAAGAGAATTTATTGTGTTCAATTTTATTTCGGAAAGAATGGTGTAATTAAACAACATTGTAACTAGTTCATTCGTAACGGTGAAATGAACAAAGTGACACCAGGATAAGTGGCAATATCTAAAGTATTCGAAATGCAATTATTTCAATTTAAATCCAGTCAGTCAAACACTTTTTATTAAATGTACAAATTTAGATCGACTTAGGTACAAACTACTCGTATATATAAAGGAAATTCGATATAGCGACGTAGGGGACTCTAACAGTTATGATAGATATATCTATAATATACAGTTGACCAGAATATTTCTATTTACAGTTTGAAATAAATTACCCTTAATGATAAAAATACATAATATCATAGTAATATCAACAGAAAGTAGTTTACAAATGAAAATTATTCTTGTTGATTGTTAATAGTTAATTTTTTGTTAAATTTTAAATTAAAGTACCTACATCAAAATTAAAAATGAATGAAAATAGTATTCAAAAAAATTGAATGTTGAATTAGAATTGGTAAGTTTTTTTATTTGGTCTATACTTATCTCTGCGCATAAAAAATCTAAATTAACATTATAATTCTTTTTAACATTGTTTAATATATTTTTTTCTATTTGTAATTTTAAGTATTTATTACCTACCGTCTCCTTTGGTCAAAAAATAGATGGTGAGTTTTTAGAGAAAAGCACGTTTTAGCGTCCCTAAAATACGGATATATCATTTTTACGATGATGTTTGTATGTGTGTGTGTACGGGTGTGTTTGTATGTGTGTGTGTGTGTATGTGTCTGACGATTTTTTCATTGATGATACTTCCATACTAAAATTCTAAAAATTATAATTCTTTCGTATTCCTCTACTTTATACCCATATGGAGAGCTGATTAGATTTTGGTTATAATTCGCCAACCGGAAGTAAATTCATTTTAAGTTCTCAACAGTTTTTCTTGAAAACCCGTATTTAAATATCATTTTTTGTTATTATAAATATTAAATGATATTTTATTCTCTATACGGTTTGACTACATTTTGTATTCAAATTCATTACAGTTAAAAAAATATATAAATATTAAATTTCTACCTATATTAACCATGGAAACTGCTAATATATTCAGATAATCCAAATTGACAGATGTCAGTGTCAATGAAAAGAAAATGACTGTGGCAAAGAGGAGAATGTTGAGATAGATGCTGAGGAAGACACAGAAAGATAGAATAAATGAGATAATAAGGGAAATGGCTCGACGATTGATAGAAGTTACTAAAAAGATACAAGAGAAACGATTACATTGGTTTCAACATGTCATGAGGTGGAATGAAGAATATATTGGAAGATGAATGAACAGCTTAGAAAAAGAAGGTAGAAGAAACATAGGAAAACCAAAGATAAGATGGAAGGACTGTATTGCAGAAGAATTAAAAGAAAAGGAGCTGAATGAGGACGACGCTCAAAATAGAAATGAGTGGAAGAAAAAAATTAATAACAGCGACTCCTAACGAATGGGAAAATCTAGATCTCAGTGCCGTTTGAAATTTACATAGTTTGTTCTTGGAATAATTTAATTGGAAATATAGATTCTTTTGCAAGAAAATTTATGTATGGAATTTGTACGCAATATACAGGATTAACGGAAGGTGATGTGCTGACATCAGACTTTTTTTTATCACTGTACATAATATTCTATTTTAACGAAAAATGAACAATTAAGAATGTCTAATTTTCAGTGAAAACTAAATTTTCCGCTTAAAAATTGTATTTTAAAAGTTAAAGGTAGGTAGGTACTTTATTTTCGGATAAAAAAAAGATTAATGTCATATTAATTTTGTAACATTTCTTTATTTGAGTGAATTGTAAAAATCCGAGAAATATTAACTAAAATAAAAGTTTATTAAACGATAGATAATTATGAAAAATATAATAAAATAACGATCACTATGATTAAAGAAATATAACACTAATTCAAGTCTAAGAATATTATTAAATACTTAAACACTAAGATTATTTATCCAAACAATTAACACAATGCAGTATTTATTTACACGATATTTATATCACTAATTATTTATTTCGATTCGACTGTCAAGAATGGACAATGGACTGAACTCAACTTTCCAGAGCTATTTTCCGCCTTAGGCTGTCTGGATTTCAGGCCACCATTGGACATCATCGTAAAAATGTTATAATCGGATTCTAGGGACCTTAAAACGTGCTTATTCACAAAAATGTGGATATGCGATTTTTTAGCATGAATCCAATACCTCTCTTAGTGAGAGGTAAAAATGTAATTTTGTGTTATATCTCGAAAATTTATCAATATTTTTTTACGCCACTGAATAGACAATAAAAATATCTAAAGTTTTTATTTGAAACATTTTGACTAGATTACTGATAGTTTAGAAGTAATTTTAAAATGAAGAAATCGACCAAATTCAGTATTCCGCCATTGTCTAGCAATCTATGAATTTTTTTGGTAAAACAAAAGCACATCTAAGATGCCCCCTTCCACCAAAGGCGCATCACATGTCCCATTTAACCGAAGTCGTATCTCTTATAGTTTCTGTAATCCCAATGGTGGACTTCGAAATCCGGACACCTCTTATACCTACTCTCTACTCTCTATACCTTCTAGGAAGCTCTCGAACATTCAATGCAATAATCACATCCAAAAGGATAATTAACCTTATCGTGAAGTTTGTTTACACAGCTGCACGCTCAGTAATTACGCTCTCGGCAGATTTAATCCCGTAGGACCAGTCGTGCGGTCGCGCGCTCGCTACAGTCAGTGGCGCCGTGTGCCCGCACGCTACAGCTACAATACGTATTAAAAAGTTTTACATATGCTGCACTACAACCGAAATAAATCACACTGTCTATATCTTTATTTACTAACTATAACATGACCTGCATGTGTATTGTGATGATAGAGCTAGGACTTCCGTGTAAAAAGTTTTGTTATTAATCAATCACTGGAACTCTTTCTCGGTATGCAAGTTAATGCATAAATTTTGTAGCTTCCTTTATCCCTATAAATTTAGTTAAATGAAAAATGAACGCATACGAGTATAAATTTATTAATTTATATTACTTTAGATTTTCAATATGATGGAAAACTGTGGTTTTTAATTAAAATTCTACAAATCCATTTTTTAATTAAAATCGAATCTTATAATACCGCGTTCAGTTTTGCCGTAAATATTAAATCAAATATAGAATATAAGCCATATCAAATCATATATGTGAAAAAGAGATAAAGAAATGATGTCCCAGTGGAATATTGCATATTTATTTAATATTTTGATTGGAACGCATCCAAAGCCTACAATTGGCTATAAACCATTAAGTAGTATTGATTTTCTCCGCAGCTTTTTTTTGAGAATTATCCATTGGCATTTTGTCAAAATACTGCGAAGAAATATGGATGTTGGGGAAAGTTTTTATGGGCCAAATGACAAATGTTTTTATTTATTATTCTAAAATCTTATTTGTTCAAAATTTAGATAAATGAGTTTTAAAATATGTGTTAGGTAAAATAATATTACGAGCTTATGCCGGGCGTCTACATGTTTTCTGAATAATGCATATATATATATTGTTAAAATATTCAATTAATTTTAAAGCAAATAGTTTAAAAGTATAAATACTAAAATTAAGTGCAAGTAAATACTTAAAAATGAACGATCAAATATCTTTACATATCAATAATATTGTTAATAAATTTGTACAATAATTTTTAATAGTTTTTACTATGTACTTATTGACAAGTATAGTTTTTTTTTCTTGTAGTGTTCTTTACGTCATATCTTACGAAGCAATATTCGACATATTATTATACCTCTTCCTATTTCTTACACATTTGTAAAACAGAGGAAGATACATAATAGTTCGTCGATTATTACTTCGAAAGATAATGACGTAATAAATACTACAGAAAAATAAACTATACTACTAATTTACCTTTTGTACTTTGATATTTATTAATAAAAAATAATTATTACACATCAGATTTCCAGCAAAATACCAATTCACACAATTTTTTGTTGGATAGTATTTTTTTTCGTTAGTAAGCATTTTTATTCACAAAATAACTATCTACAGAATGATATGTAACGTTAAAGAAAACATGTACACCATATGTATCTTAAATTGGGATTATTACACTTTTATATAAACAAATCTTCTTTATCTTAATTCATAGTAAATCAAGCTTGATATAGTTATAATATATGTATAGCTGGGTGTGGGTGTAACATGCAGAGATATCGGTCCATAACCCTATAGATGAACATCAAATTACAGCTCATTATTAGCTAATTTCATAATAAAGAAAATGTATATTTTTATAATATCGTTCCTTAATGACATCTTTTCGATTGTTATTTTAGTATCGAAATGACTTACGCACTAGTGCTTAAATGTAATAACTAATTATTAATCCCTAGTGCGCGAAACTAATTACCTTTAAGTAAGTACTCAGTGCCCAAAATTAGAAAAATTGAAGAAATTTATAATTTATTTATTGTAAAGTTTATTTATATGGGTGAGTGTAAAATTCAGAAATTAAAATAAAAGTTTATTAAATGATAAATAATTAAGATAAATATAATAAAAGTTTAACACAATGATTAAATAATTATAAACACTAATTTAAGACTAAGAATATTGTTGAATACTTAAACACTAAGATTATTTATTTAAACAATATTTATTTCATTACAATTATTTATATCACTACATTTATTTATGTTCACCAAACTAGACTATTTATTTATATCACCAACTGTTCATTGCTCGATGTTCGTTTATAACAGAATGTCCGTCGGTTGTCCTCCCTGGCGGTATTTATACAGTCCGCAGTTTCTTTTCTAAAGTGTTCCATTGAATACAAAGAATTAGGTGACCCTAAGTAATTAGACAGGTTTAGACGGGTATGTTTACCTCACTGATTACGTCATCGCTTGAGAACATTCTGCCAGTGGCGGCGGTCGCAATCGGGCGCGTCGGGTGGGCGCACGCTTCACTGCCCCTCCTTAAGACTGTATCATCCCGGAACAGTTCACGATGACGAAATCTGCACGTATTACCATTGGTGCAGAAATCTTGAAGAAGTAACAGTCGATGGTCTGCTCGAGCTCTTTTTTCTGTTCGTTAGGATTAAAGCTACAGATAAGAATTTCAACTCCGGTAAAGCGGAAGATGATCTCTAACATGTTCCTAACAATTCTCCAATCCAAACCATCTATACCACAGTCTAACTTCGATATTGCTAGCTTCAAAATGTCATTCTCCAGCAGATGATTCTTCAAATCGCACAGTGAGTTCCACAGATTGCAATACGGCGGCTACTGGTACGAGCGTGGTTTTATAACCAGGTAGTAGATATACCGCTGATGTTCTCTATTGCTATTCCTCAGTCATAATGTTTTCCCGACGAATGGACCTTGGTTGGCCAGTTCTTGTAGTAGTCCAAATTTCGTCTTAAAGGCTGAAGTTATACCGCGTGACATCTTTAAGTCTTCTGATACGCAGTAGCCGAGGGAATAACCTGAACACACAGTGAACAGCTCTCGATGTTCTTCTTTCGTCACGCCATATAGCGCCTTGTGACAAAAAGAATAGTTTTCCATAAAGTCTTCAAAAATCGGTTCCTGAGCTATGATCGGACGAACCGTTGCTCCACGATGGTCTTCATGGTTGTCACCAGCGAAAGGGGTTAGCCGGTTAGAGTGTACTACTCTCGGCTTCCCTGTTAGTGTTTTTCTAATTCTGTATATCACGTCGTTTATTTTCTTGACTATAACATAGGGACCTTCCCAATTTCTTTATAACTTCGGCGACAATCCGCGACATGTGTGTGGATTGTAAAGCCAAACTAAATCCCCAGGTTGATATCCACCTTTTTCAGCCATGATGTCATATTGGTCCTTCATTCGGCCGCTGGCACCTTGAATTTTCGTGCGGATTTGTTTATGAATGTCGTTCATTCTTCTCCGTAAGTCCGTAACATAATATTCCCCGGCCAGGTCTTCCCCAGGTTTACTACTGAACACCAAGTCGCATGATAAGCGCAACTCACGCCCATGTAAGATGTTTGCAAGAGTTTCCCCCCTGTTGTTTCATGCACGGATGAGCGATAAGCCATCAGGAACAGATGAAGATCTCGGTCCCAATCTCTTTGGTGGTTGGAGACTACCTTCGACAAATATCGGTTGATCGTTCTGGTCATTCGTTCAACCATGCCATCGGACTGCAGATGCAATGCAGTCGTTTTCGTTTTATTAATTCCTAATATCTTACAGATATTTTCGAAAACGGCTGATTCAAAATTTATACCCTTGGCGGAGTGAAGTTCATGTGGTACACCAAATCGGCATATGCATTATTTCACTAATGATTCAGCGACCGTGGTGGCTTCCTGGTTGGGTAATAGATAGGCTTCAACCGACCTGGTGAAATAGTCCATGACAACCACAATATATTAATTTCCGTCTTCACTTTCTGGAAATGGTCCGGCCACTTCAATCGCAATGCGCTCAAATGGACTGCCAACGGTATATTGAGGCATTGGAGCTCTTCGTCGTCTATGCGGACCATTGCTTTCATCGCAAACCACACATCTCTTGCACCGGTCTTTAACATCCTCCTTGCAATTAACCCAGTAAAATCGCTGGCGCAATCTTTCTAAAGTCTTGTTGACTCCAAAATGGCCTCCTCCATATTCGTCATGGATCTCTTTCAACACGTTTGGTACTCTATTCTTAGGCCAACTGAGTACTCTTCTCAGTTCCATCTATGTTTTTCACTACACGCTTTTACAGGCCATCCTCAATCATCATTTTACACTCTGTGAGTGTGTTGCAACGTTTCCCATATTGTTTTTGTCTCTTCTGTTTTCCATCAATAAATTTTTCAAAGTCAGGTCATTTTCTTGGTCCTTGCGTAGTCTATCAGGCTGCCAACTATCGTCGACTACTGTTATCCTGGCAATGGTGGAATAGATGGCTCTGCATGTGGTTAGTTACCTCTGCTGGCTTGAAATCTTTCTGGGATGTTTATAATCCGTCCACTCTAGTCTCGGTGCCTCGAAAGAGGCGTCAGTACACCACACTGAAGAGCTCCAATAAGAGCGAAACGCGTCTGTGGTTCTGGTTGAGTGGGCCAGTCTCAGATAAATGACCGAGAGGTTGATTCAAAGACTGAAATCTTGTTAATTGTGCCAAGTGTTCACAAAATATTTAAAGATCTTCCATTAGTTGAAATAGTAAGGTTGTCAAAAATTTTCGTCTCTTAGACGGAGCCACTTGAGGCTTGGTATCGGTAAATATAACTTCAGAGTTTATACCGCCAATATCCAAGAATCTAAAAAAAAAAAACTGCTAGGGGCCACCTTCTAGTAATTCTTTGAGTTGTATAAGAAGTAGTACATTTCTGGTCGACCGTATCAACGCCACAATTTGTTTGATTGTAGTTCAGAATGATGTCTGGTTTATTAGTAGTTTTGTCAATTTCGTCTGTATTATGCATGGTAGATAGTAAAAGCACCGCCTTGTTTTTCTTTGGAATATATGAAACAAGAGTTATTTCATCCTTAAATCCAAATACGCTGGAACCAACTTCACGTGATTTATTAGGTAAAAACTCGGGTGGAATTCCTTTTTTGTTTTTTTTTTACTGTTCCAATCAGAGTAAGACCATTTTTCAAAAGATATTCAGCCAAAGGAACACTGGTATAATAATTGTCGGTAGTAAGGTTTCTGTCTGATTGCTTTAGAGGGTCTACTAATCTCTGTACTATGTCAAAGGGTTTATTAGAAAATTTGTAGGGTCCATCGCGCTGTGTTCCACAATATATCTCGAAAATCCACGCGTAATAAGTATTGCTGTCACAAAGAGCATACATTTTTATGCCGTATTTAGCTGGTTTTTGTGGCATGTATTGTACAAAGCCACATCGACCTCTAAATTTATGAAGCATTTCGTCTATAGTTATATTTTCTCCTAAGTTATAATTGTTCATGCAGTTAGTAACGAAATCGTTGTAAATATCTCTAATAGCAGCTAACTTGTCAGTTATTTCCCTATCTTTTCTAGTTGTAATGTCGTCGAACCGCAAAGCACGAAGAATAAATAAGAATCTTCTGTAACTAAACACCGCCCTCAGTAAAATCATTCCAGTGCCATCTTTGCTCCACAACTCTTCAACGTTGGTATGGCTCCCTTTTTTACCGAAATTATGAAAAGGACTCCAAATAAAGCCTGAATTTCGGAGCGAGAGATCAATTGACAATCTCTAGCTCTTCCGTAATTTCTGGCTGGTTTGCTTTGAATGTATATATTTGTACAGATAACAATTTTGTCTCATTTCTTTGGTTATAAATTTTAAAAATGACTCTTTTTCATTTACGACATTTCTTGCTGCCCCTTTGGCACCAGGTACCACCTTGATAATATTTTTAGCTTTAGTTTTACTTGAAGTGACAACAGGAGTGTTTTTCCATATTGTTTCCTTGTCTTTTTCAATGTAGAAAATAAAATCTTCTCCTGATTTCAATGTTGGCAAAGTAATTGCAGAGTCACTATCCCCACCATCCATGGACTGTTCTGAATCACTACTAAATATATCATTTTCAACTACTTCGTCCTCTCCCTCGGATTCATTATCAAAGTCAACAGCATCCTCAACATCGTCTGCAAAATTTTCGGAAATCTCCTGCAATTCTTTTTCTGTTAGATATTTCGAATTTTTAGCCCTAAAATTAAAAAAAAGTCTTGTAGTTTATTTACCCCCAACAACTGTACGAAATTATACGTAATAATAACGAAAGGAAATAAAAGAAATTAGTAATAACCACTTCTAAATTTACTTACATGACCGGTCGCACTGCGGTACTGAGTGCCGCTTTCATGAACCTATCACATTCACAGCTTAATTACAACTAACACGTGCTTCATAAAAATGCCACTACCCCGTCATCTGGCGGTTAACATTGTCAACCAGGAATACCAGGACGAACAGAGGCGTGCCATGAATACAATTTGCAAAAAAACGAAAAAGCGGCATAAAATTCCATTACGCGACCGTCGCAGAGTTAAGATTGATTGTGGATATTTATTATTAAATATAGGTTAGTAAAATTTATTTTAAAGGATTTAATCTACATTTTTTATAATTTTCAGATTCTTAAGAAAGTGAGAATGATTATGACATGCCAAGATAAACTTGATTCCAGGCTTTATATTCTATTTTCTTATTTGAATTTTTATCTACATATTATGTGCCTGCCGTGTATTTTAATTAATTCAAATAATGAATTTAATTCCTCTTCCGTCCAATTTTTGGATCTCTTCTTTTTTTGCTGTCATTTTATAATTCCACTAAAATTTTAATTTTTGCATAATATTTAATATAAGATAGCAAATTGTAATTATAAGATCAAAACTTACCTGTTACTCGAACCTGTTTTCCACAGAAACAATTTACGAGTAATTATTTTTTTGCTCATGTATAAACGTCAAAAAGAATAAAAATACAATTTTATCAAAGGTTTTATCTAGAATAGTTAAAGTAGTAAGTTTAAAATATATAACGTTGCTATGAATACCGAGTGTTAAACCAGTTTTAAATTTAAACTAGTTGGAATAGTTATACCGGGAATAAGTGTGGAATAATGAAGTTGCTATGAATACGGCTGCTAGAGTTTTCTTCTAATTTTTGTTCCAAACATGTAGAATGTTCCATCAATTCTTTTAAAAATCTTGAATTTTCTTCTGCTTTTCGAGAACTCTCCTCCAATTTTTGTTCTAATGTTCCTGTCAATTCTCCATTTAATGTTCTGGAATTTTCCATTAAATCTTCTTTTAGTGTTTTGGAATTTTCTTCAACTTTTCTAAAACTTTCTATTAATTTTTCTTCTAATATTCTAGAATTTTCTTCTGCTTTTCTAGAATTTTCTGCTATTTCCTGTTTTAAACTTTGTTCTAACTGTTCTAACCAATGTCGGATACGTCACCTGGAATTTCGAGTAGGTAATCTTTAGGATTTTCACCAGCATCGGTTAATGCCGCAATCTTTCTTGATGTATTGACTTCCTTCTTGTTATTTCCACATCCCGTTCTTCGAATTCTCTCTTGAGATCACTTTCCATTATTGTTGTTGTTATGCCTACAATTTCTTTTATGTTCCTTTAATCTTGTTTTTAATAACGTTTTGTTTGTCCATACATTGCAGTTATAAATATTTTTTTTATTCTTGGGAATACATTGTCCCACAAAATCGGTTCATTTTAGAGCCAGAAATTTCACTCAAAATAATTTTTAACCTAACGGCTCGATTTTCACGGGATTAAGTTTTGTGTCCTGTGTTATCTTAACGCTTAGGAATATTTTGAAAAGTTGCAAAGCGAAAAATAACCAAATTTTGACTGAAATGGACTAGAAAAACTATTAATCTTTATTTTGGCGCGTAATTGGTACCGCCATCTATTACTTTCTACGGGAAACGAGAACCCATCTAGCGTCAAAATATTCAACTATGAACCTTATTCTAAATTCTTAACACTGGAAAAAACTGGATGCTGTATACCATGGAGGTATAAATAAATATAGAGGGAGTCTAAACTGTAATTCTTGGCGAGGGGAATGAAGCATTGTGGGAACGGACGCAACACGAAAATTTTCCTTATTCGATTGGGGATACAGAGAGAATCAAATTGTAATTTGGAGTTGAAATTAAAACTTGTATAATACGAAAAGGAACCGGAAACAAATTTTAACATTTTCTAGTATAAAATATATTTAAAAATAATGTTTTTTTTCCTCTCACTAAGAGAGGTATTGAAATCATGCTAAAGATCTCATATCCAGATTTTAGTGAATAAGCACGTTTTAAGGTCCCTAGAATTTGATAATAACATTTTTATGATGTCTGTCTGTGTGTGTGTGTGTGTGTGTGTGTGTGTGTGTGTGTGTGTGTTTGAATGTGTGTGACGTTGTTGGAGGCACGATTTCTCAAATTCTATAAGATTAAAGACTTTGGTAACTACGGATTCCTCAATGTAACAGTAATGGGAAGAGTTGAATAGATTCTGGTAGCAATTGGACAACCGGAAGTAATAGTATTTTAACAAAAATCTTGTAAATATTATTTTTGAATATTTATGTTATTACGGATATTAAAAAACAAAATTCTCTGTCCGACACATTAAAAAAAAAATATCTTCTATAGATTTAAATATGTAGATATATAATCTATAAAATAATCTGTTGTAGTAAATCTCACATCCTGCTCACAGCCCAAACATCTCTATGGTTACTACTTGAGAAATTAAAATGTTTATAATTGACAGATAAATGTCGCTAATGCCAGTGTCAAAAATTCAGAGATAGTACTGAAGGCTTATTCTGGAAACTATATTTAATATTACTTATTGTATTATTAATTATATATTTAAAATTATAGGTATATTACATGAACCCTTCAGAAATAAAGCTAATCCCATTAATGAATTGGAAAAACCTCGAACATTTAGAAGAAATGGAGAAAACTTACTCATAGAATAAATTGAAAATTATAGAAAATACGTAAATATAAAGATTAGGTGTAATTAGAATTTTTTGTGTGTACAAGAAATGTTATATACAATAAATACCACAATGGAAGCGGCGCGAGAGGTATTGTGATGGTCACAGCAGATTTTTGCATATTGTTTTGAAGTGTAGTGAATTGATATTAAATTATATGGAATATTTTTATTGCAGCAAAAAAACTTAATACGGACGGACTGTTTTACAATAAATGAAAGAAAAACGTACTGAAATAACATTAATAGATTTGTATTATACTTAATTAATTAAAACAACTTTTACTTTATGTATTGTAACGTCGCCGCCACCGCCGAACCCTAGCCTTCGCCGCCGCCGCCGCAGATTCGTCATCACGAACTGTTTTGGGACGGAACAGTCTTAAGGAGGGGGGCAGTGTAACGTCGCCGCCACCGCCGCGCCGTAGCCCTCGCCGCCGCCGCACCATAGCCGGCGCCGCCGTGTCGCACCCGAATCTCTGCGCGTAACAGACATGTTCGGACTTGATTAATTATTGCGGTGACGTGTTCTTTTGTGCACGATGTATTTATCTCCCGAATGTTCTAGTCGTTTGTGGAACAAAAGTCGCCGGCGTATATAAACTCGTCGCCAAAGCCAGCGAGGATAGTCTGATATAAAGAAGCAACGAGCAATGAAGTTGGTGATATAAATAAATTGTCCACGAGTTGTTAACATAAATAAATGTAGTTATATAAATAAATATAGTGATATAAATATTGTTTAAATAAATAATCTTAGTATTTAAGCATTTAATAATATTCTTAGTCTTAAATTAGTGTTTATAATAATTATTTAATCATAGTGTTAGTTACTTTTATTATCTTTTTAATATTTATCCATAATTATTTCTGGTTTAATAAACGTATTATTTTAATTAATAATATTTGTCTGAGTTTTACACTTCACCCATATAAATAAAACGTTACAGTATTAATAGGGGAAGAGGGATATTTGAATAAATTAGTACAATTTTTTTTTTAAATTATATAAATAAATATGTAATACGTGTATATAATGTATGTAGTTATACAAAATATATAAATAAAAATTATTGTCCTTTTATTGTTGAAGTTTCATATATTTTCCGATTTATCAATTTACTTACGGGATAGAATAACTAAAATAAATACGATTTACTAAATGGCTAAAGTATTTCTAAAATATTTGTAGCAATAATATTTAACTTCTTTCCAAAATACGTTGTAAAATCACAAAAACAAATCATTTTGACGTTAATGCTAACCTTGAAAAGAAAGCATGTGTCTTGTTAGGATGTGTCATGTCATCACGCCCGAAATGATCGTTACACACACTCGCGCGCACAAATACATACAGACATCATCGTAAAAATAGTAAATTCGTATTCTAGGTACCCCAGAACGTACTTTCCTTACCTAAAGTTAATGGAAGGTAAAAAAACTTAATAAACATGGTTACGATCTTCAATAGTTTCCGTGAATTAGACAGTGAAAAAATGTTTTTACGGGGTTTACCTCTGTTATCTCGAAAACTATAAGACTTACGACTTTGATTAAATAAGACTTTTTAATTTACCTTTTAGAGTTCATCTTATATGTGCCAGTGTTTTTTTTTTAATCAAATAATTGTACTGTTAAATGTGGCGACGTGGCGACCTTAGCGAATAGTTAATTTTTAAATAACTTCCTAATTATTAGAAATGAGAAAAAAAATAGTAAAATTTTATTGTTTCTTTATAGTCTATTTACTGACATACACAAAATATAGTTCGATCAGAATTTTTTGTCAGTTTTTCTTCGAATTTTCGTTTTTCTAGTTGATTATCCCTAGTCAGTAATATATACTCTCAAAAATTTGTACGCTGTTTGTAACACATACAAGTATATGCTTAGGAACACAAAAATTACAGTAGTTTATATAATAATTTTCAGATTAATAATTCTTATCATCAATTAACTATATAATCGTCATCCTGAATAAACAGATATATCGTCAAAGTGATCAAAAATAAAGTTGTAGAGGCTAAAATTGTCTTTAAAATGATGTATAAATAAGTAAAATTGGCCCATTAAATCAAAAGTTATACCTATTTTAAAAATTCATCAAAATTCCGTTCAACAATTACCGAAGGTTATTTTTTTGGTTATATCACTATAGAAATTATTTATAATACGTGCCGCCACATAATGTATGTTTATTTATTTATTTAAATAACAACCACTCAACAGGATACAAAGTATCCCAATTACTGAGGTTTGGATATACATATAATTACAATTCAAAGTGACGGAATGAATAAAACATGTTAGTGGATATAAGATATAAAATAAATGTATGGAAACAGAGGTTACATAAACAAGAATAATACACAAAAACTAAACAAAATAATTTACAATGACACAAGAAATGAACATAATGTATTTTTGAGACGGATGAACGAATAATTGAAAATGTCAAGATATATTTCGCGCTCTAAAGTGATGAAGATAGAACATAATCTTCTAATAGGAGGTCTAAATTCGTAATTAGTTTTTACAATAACATTAGTGAAGGTAGAATGATGTTTAAATGATCTGATAGGCATACAAGGAATGGACATATTTATATCATCCAAACTTGGGATGCCATCAATTTTGTTATGCAACAATTTATGTAAGTAGTCTAGTGACATAATGTTAAATTGTACTAATGTGTAAGAATAACTGTATGATTTTGGAACAAATGGATGACAGATTTTACGAGCGCAGAATTTGACAAATTTTCTTTGTATTCGTTCAATTTGCATAATATGAGTGTTGTAAACTGGATTCCAAATAACAAAACGTGTATATGCACATAATTTTAAATTGCATATAATATAAATACCGTGTAAAAATTATTTTTGGAAAAAATAACGATTTTCAACAGTTGATATCTAGAAAATGGTTAAGGATAAGAGAAATTATTTATTTATAAAGACGTTTTCGTTAGGACCAACCATTATCAAGATATAACTGAAAAACCAAAAAAGGACACATTTTGCAATGCCCTGAAGTTAGCTCCCATTTGAGACTCTAGAACTTTTGCTATATTAATCTCCAAACACCTCCGAACACACCCCAAAAGTCAAAAAAGTGCACAGAAAGTCTGTCTAGAAACCAATCCTTGACTGCACTAAGAGCGTATTATTTGTGTTACAGAACTGTCGTACCCGAATCTATAAATAAGCAATTTTACTCATTTTTACCTCTCGCTAAGAGAGGTATTGGATTCATGCTAAAAATCGCATACCCAGATTTTATTGAATAAGCACGATTTAAGGTCCATAGAATCCGATTTTAACATTTTTACAATGATGTTTGTGTGTGTGTGTGTGTGTGTGTGTGTGTGTGTGTGTGTGTGGATGTTTGTGTGTGTGTGAGGTTGTTGGAGACACGATTTCTCAAATTCTATAAGACTAAAGACCTGTTTGACTACGGATTCCTCAATCTAACAGTAATGGGAAGAGTTGAATAGGTTCTGGTAACAATTTGACAACCGGAAGTGGTAGTTTCTAAAAAAAAAAATCTAAATATTATTTTTTGAAAATTTGTTACTACAAATATTAAAGATAATTAAATTCTCAATCTAACACATTTAATTTTTTTATTATATCTCGTATAGGTTTGGAGATATAGTATATAATAATATAGAATAATCTGTTGTAATAAATCTCGTTGCCCGAAAAACATTTGCGATATTTAAATTTTTGTAATTGACATGTAAATGCAAAATGTCACTGTCAGATTTTTCTGGGAGGTAAGAGTACATTTAATATATATTATTGTATTATTAATTAATTATATATTTAAATTACAGATATGTTAATATTACATATATCCTTAAGAAATACCGTTAATACCGTCAATGAATTTGAAGAATTTTGAACATAATAGAATAGTAGGATAAAATTTCTTATAGAACGAAAGAAGAGAAACAATTTCAATTATTTGTGTGTACTTATAGGGCGCGAGCAGACATGTGACTTTGTTGGCCTTGGCAAGCAGATGAGGATCCATGTCAGAATGACGGCTAGTAGTTTTTACACAGATGTCATATGTCATAATTTTTCATTGAAAATTTCAAAATGTTCTGATGTTTATTTGTCATCCATTAGTATGGAATATACTTGTCGAGGAAAATAATCCACATGGATTTGGAAAATCATAATGTTTCGAATTAAAACTTATGATACTTGACACCTATGTACATTACTAGCTCTCATTCTGACACGGGCCCCCACATCTACTTGCCAAGACCAACAAAGTCACATAACTGTAACTGCTCTCGCCCTATACTACATAAAATGAAAATGGCGAGAGGTATTGTGCTGGCCACAACAGATTTTTTAATTTGCTAGTCAACAAGTCAAATGTCAAGTTCCGAGTAAAAATGAACAAAATTTTCTACACGGCAGTAACGTAACCACATGGTTCGTTTGGCGAATAAGAACAGCAGCAACGCAGTATGTCGTGTTACGGCCATGAGTGTGCATTTACTGCTTCCGTAACAAAGCGTGCGGTCGTGCTTGTTCGCGAAACGAACCCCGTGTATATAGACCGTGCAGCAGTATATCGCTGCGTTGCGGCCAGGGCATCGAACCCGCCAAAAACTGGGTTCGGTTCAGGTTCAGGTTAATTCACTTTTTGAAAGATGGGTTCGTGTGCAGTTCTGGTTCAAGCATTAATAGAATTTTCGGTTTTGCTCCGAGTTCAGGTATTGGGTTCAGGTTCGGTTCGACCTAATGAAAAATTAATTAATGTTTTTTGAAGAACAAATCTTTATTTAAAATACGACCACGAACACAATTTTCACGAACAATCAACATAGGCAACAACGCGGATGCCGAAGGCGTCGATAATCGGTTGTATTATGATTATGCGTACGTTTCAAACTGAAAATGAACTTGAACCAGAGCTGAACCCTAAACCGGAATTTTAATATCCAGTTCGGTTCCCAGTCGGGTTTAACTGAAAAATATATCTGAGGTATGGTTCTGGGTTTGGGTTCACAAAAATGATACGGTTTAGTTCCGGTTTTGGTTCGGTTCAGCTTCTGGTTCGATGCCCTGGTTGCGGCCGTAGTACAGCCCAGAATTATTTTTAATCAGAATAACTTATTGAAGATTTTGGTAATATTGTAATTTTATAGTAGATGACCAGATGTTATTTTCCGAACACGCATAAAGAGTGAATCACAGAAGTTGATATTATACAGTAATAATTTCTATTAATTATTTATTGACTTTGGCCAGATTTCAACTCGACATGTCAGAATTACAGTTCACTCGACCATAATTCTCCACTAAAATTCTGAACACGTAAAATATTTCATTAAATATAATGTTATATTTATATAATATATTGTTTAGAGATATTTGAGGTAGAATACGCATATAAAATATATGCGTGGTCAAGAGTAGACGTGTGTTGTGGTAGCTCCGCTAGTGAATTCGCAATTTATACTTTTATTTTTTCTCTTGTGACCGTGTTATCATTTATCATTATTATAATGTCAGCTACGCGCATTGCAACTGAAGCTGTGTCAATTATTTTGGCCGACGATGGGTTTCTCACTAAACTTGCGGGAAAATTATGTGATCGTGTCGCCGCAATGTTTGAGAAACAACTAGTACACCAGGCAGAAATAATTCAAAGTCTTCAGCTGGAAAATGACGTACTTCGTGACAAAGTCGACAATTTGGAACAGTATTCGAGGAGGAACTGCGTTCGAATTTTTGGAGTTCCCGAAGAAAGTACAGAGAATACTGAGGCTAAGGTCTGTGATTTAATTAAATCAAAACTAACCATCGACATCCATCCTAACTTAATCGACCGCTGCCACAGAGTCGGTAAACCATCTAAGAAGGCACGCCCCATTATTGTTAAATTTATGTCCTATAAAACACGTGAACTTGTTATAAAATCGCGTAAACTTTTAAAAGGAACTAAAATATCAATCAAAGAAGACCTCACACATTCAAGATATGAACTCTATAAATTTGCATCTACTAAATTCGGTTTCAAAAATGTTTGGACACACGATGGCAATCTATTTGTTAAATCTCCTAATAATAATGAGGTCATAAAAGTTTTAAGCATTGATCAATGTAAAAATATGAATTGAATGTATTGACTTTCTTTATACTTTTGTATTTTTGTATATCTCTGGTCGGAGTTACCAGTACATACCTGATTTATTGTTAACTCTCAGCTGAGTTTGTCTCAACTACAGCTGTGTTTACTTTATTAAGATATTTAAATTTCTATATAGTAGCAAGCTTGTATCGTATTCATATTTAATTTTATACTAACCATTTGTTTTTTGTAAAATATATTACTAAGGTAATTTTTTGGTAAGTGATTTTCTTTTCGGTTTGTGTAATTTAATTCTTAATGCATTTATATTATCAAAATGTGCGCGGATTGAACACTAAGTTGGATGATTTCTATAATAATTGCTCTATTTCAAACTATGATATCATTGCTATAACTGAAACTTGGCTTACTGACTCTGTATTTAATTCTGAATTAATGAATGATTCTTATTCAATCTATAGATGTGATCGCGATCTTACAAAGGTTGGCAAACAGCGAGGTGGTGGAGTTTTTTGCGCTGTCCATAACAAATTTAACTCTAGCCCTGTTAATATAAATATGCACGAGTCATCAAATGCGGATGTAGTTTGTGTACGTGTTCAGTTATCTGCTATCAAATTCATATATATTGTGGTTTTCTATTCACCTCCACCTATATCCATAGAACAGCATAAATTTATATACGATTGTCTCGAATCAATTCCTTTCATCTTCCATGAGGATTTCATCATTTTGGCTGACTTAAATATAACAAATTTGTCAGAATATTACTCAAATGCAACATCTAGCAATATTATTTTCTCTTTTGAAAATTTCTGTCAGCTATTTAACGCCACTCAATATAACACCATCCACAACTTTAAAAATAGAATTCTTGATGTTGTATTATCTAACCAACCCTGTACTGTCTCCCATGATTCCTGTCCTCTTGTTAGTGAAGATTTACACCACCCTGCTCTTTCTATTTCTTCTACTATTGACTCCTCTTCTGTCAGTACTCC
Source organism: Harpalus rufipes (assembly GCA_951394225.1). Taxonomy (NCBI): domain Eukaryota; kingdom Metazoa; phylum Arthropoda; class Insecta; order Coleoptera; family Carabidae; genus Harpalus; species Harpalus rufipes. The sequence goes on along the minus strand of OX596282.1, from coordinate 18,215,205 downwards.
CAGTTCATCTTTCAATACATCACTAAGTTTCCATAATTTTCGTTTGGCTAATTTTGATTTACTTTACAAACTTTTTTCAGAAGTAAACTGGAATATTTTAGAAACATTTTCAAATGTTGACGACGCTTTCGACAAGTTTTATGGTATTATATATGAAATATTTGATAAGTGTGTTCCACAAACCAAGCGGAGAAAAAGTAAATTTCCTCCTTGGTTTACAAAAGAAATAATCTCTGATATTAAAGAGAAAGAAAGATATCGTGACTTATATAAACGGACCAACATAATTTCATATCATCACACATATAAAACCTTGCGTAACAAAATTAAATCAAAAGTTAAAACTTCATACAAACATTATTTAGAATCAGTTGAATCCAAAATTCATAATGAGCCACGACAGATTTGGAATTTTCTCAACACCAAAAAGCGATCAACCCGTATTCCTGGTGATATGCACCTCGGTGACTTAACTTTATCATCTACCTCATCTATTGTTCAAACCTTTGCAGATTATTTTTCCTCTGTTTACGTCTCAGACTCTACTGATTCATCATCATTTGCTGTTCCTTGTAATCATAACTCTCTTGATCTACTATCTATTAAATGTATCTCTGAATCTGAAATCTTATCCTCTATTAACCAATTAAAACCTTCTCGCAACCCTGGCCCTGATAATATTCCCGCTTATGTCATAAAAGGTTGCAGAGATATATTTGTCACACCTTTGCATATTCTTTTTAACCTCGCATTGTCCACCAATCATTTTCCTACTGTCCTTAAAAATACATCCATATGCCCTATTTTCAAATCTGGAGATCCTAGCGATATTACCAACTATCGTCCTATTGCCATCCTGTCAAGTATTTCGAAGGTCTTTGAGAAAATTATTTTTAATAGAATTTACAACTCTGTTCAAGACAAAATTTCGAAATCTCAACATGGCTTTATGAAAGGAAGGTCTACTGTAACTAATCTTGCAAATTTCACTGATACTGTTCTGGATTCACTACGTAATAATATTCAGGTTGACGTCATTTACACTGACTTCGCAAAGGCATTTGATACGGTTAATCACTCTGCACTGATACAGAAACTACAATATAACTTTAATTTCTCACCTCACTTAGCTTCTTTTATCTCGTCTTATCTCAGCAACCGCAAACAATTTGTCCGTCTTAACAATTTTACCTCAAATTATTATATCCCCACCTCTGGTATCCCTCAAGGGTCGAATCTTGGGCCTTTGCTGTTCAACTTATTCATTAATGATCTTGTTGATTGTTTAGAATATTCTAACTGTTTATTATATGCTGACGACATGAAAATCTTTAAAACCATAAATTGTGCAGAAGACAGTTTCCAGTTACAGCGTGACATAGAAAATATTATAGCTTGGTCTACTAAATTTAAATTGTTCTTCAATATAAATAAGTGTAAAGTGATGTCATACACAATGAAAAAGAATTACTTGCTATCTAATTATTCAATGGATAATTTAATACTCGAAAGAGTAAAATTATATAAGGATCTGGGAGTGTGGTTTGATATAAGATTAACATTTTCACATCACATTCATATTACCGTCAAAAGTTCATATAAAGCCCTTGGATTTATTATTCGCTGTTCCAAACATTTTCACAAACTATCCACTCTCAACTCCTTGTTTAATTCTTTTGTTCGCTGTAAATTAGAATATTGTAACCTAATTTGGTATCCAATATATCAAAATCATGTTCACGCCATCGAGATTATTCAAAAAAAATTTGTTAAATTTTGCTGGCGTAAAACCAATGGATTCTCTACAATTATGTATAATTATTCTTATATTGATGCATTAGCTGAATTTGGAATTACATCTCTGGAAAACCGCCATAAAGCACAGTCGGCCATCTTTCTTTATAAGCTTGTCAATAATATTGTTGATGACATCAACTTACTAGCTCGTGTTAATTTCTATGTACCTAGAATAAACTCTAGGCATCGAACTTTATTCAAGTACACAATGGTTAAATGTAATTATGAACTAAAATCACCGATCCGTCGCCTATGTTTTATTATAATGCAATTCATTCGCCACATAATTCCATTGATCTATTTTCAAATTCGTTACAAATATTCAAAAACTTATTAACTTACTACTTTTTGTCTAATTGAATTTCTCACTTTGTATTTAACTTGTAACTTGTAACTTGTAACTTGTAACTTGTAATTTTTTCTAACCCTCAGTAATTGGGACTTTGTCCTGTTGAGTGGTTTCAAATAAATAAATAAATAAATAAATAAATAAATACCTTGACATACGACGAAAGAAAATATATCTCACTCACTTATACAAATTACTCCACTATAACATTGATTATCCTTTATCCCTTCGCTGTTTGAATTTCCATACTCCCACAATATCCACAAGAAATACAACACTTTTGTATTTGCCACCTTCCCGTACTAACCTGGCACTAAAGTCACCAATTAATAAAATGTGTAAGCTTTACAATAACTTAAATAACTTAAATGATATTAATGACCTTAAATTTATCTCATCACTTTAATTCATTACATATTGGTTGTACATATATTTTGTAATTTCGCAAATAATTATTTGTCTACACTTATTGGTTCAATTTGTCATATTTTTTTTGTATTATATCCTGTTCTGTAATAGGGCTTCTAGCCTGTTGGACAATGCAAATAAATAAATAAATAAATAAATAAATCATGTTTTCAATTATTAACGCTTACTCAATATTCAGTTGTTTCATTGCTTGAAATTTCCTGTATGTTAGCACTTAGCTAGTTTGGCAATTAAGAGCGTATGGTGTCAGAGATAAAGTATATTTTATTTTGCGGTAGCTCTGGATTATCTGGCCCACTTGAGGATAATTTAGAAATTACTTAGACACTTTTGATAAATGGGTTACGACCGCAACGAGCCCACAATAGAACTTAATTTACTACTGCAAATATGGATACGAAATCGAATACAAACTACAAATTTTGTCTGAAGATGTTATACATCAACTGAATATTTAAAAGAAAAATATTAAACAAGTAAAAAAGTAAATTATGTTTACTTGTTACTCACTTGTAATAGTTATTTATTATACGAGCGTGGAATGTAACATTAGACACGAAAGAAAAAGTTTATCCACGATGCAGTCAGGACGAATAGCTAATATTTTTTAGCGACTAATATGTATTCCACACGAGAGTAATACAACTTTTTTTTTATTTCTTAAAATATATTTTATGTGTTCGTTCACTGTTTGACATTGACAAGTCATTTGATGTACTATTTTAAATAACAACATAGCCATTGAATGGTTGTTATATTGTTATTGAGAAATTTTTCTGTAATAATAATTATTGCCTGACATTGGGAATTGTTTGAAAGAAAAATACATTGAAATGAGTGAAAATGAGAACCATCCTGTTAATCATATTTATTTAGAAGCACAAGAAGCATATCTGAATTTAATTGCGAAGGTAGCAACCATTACCTAATTTCCGTTTGATCAGTCGTAGATGACATCTGTCATGGTAAAAATAAATAACACAAGTATCATTTAACATAAATGTTAATATTAATTTAAATAAATAAATTAAACAAGTTTCTAAATAAATAATGTTAAATTATTTCAATAATAAATAATTTTGTAAACTTGATTTTTATTTATATTTAAAAAAACCATAAGTATTAGTAATAATAATGTGACATGGCATAATGCGTAATTTCTATGGTATGACATTTGAATATAGACCAGAGAGGACAGACGGCTAAATTTTGCTAAGTTAGCAGAAATGCATAGCTAGTAGTTCTGTACCGATGGTAGGACGGGTCAGTCAGATGAAATTTGTCTCAACGTTATGACACTCTCTGTGTATCACGCTTAAGCGAATAAGTATTCGCACGCTTAGAGTTTGCGAACAATAGTTCGACGTCAAACTACGCTTATATCTTTGTCATATTCGCCCCGCGTTTAAGCTACGCATGTATTTGTATAAGTATTATTATTATTCATATTTTGTGTTCACACTTTACTTATTTTATTTCAATATATTTATTAATTTAAAATAACCGGCATTAGTATTTAAATTAAACCTAAAAACCCTATGAAGTGCTGTGAAGTGGAATCCACAAGGTTCCAGCCGTTTAGCCCAGCAGTTCCGTGACGTACGTCTGTTACGAGGTAAGTACCCTTACTCCACATTTCGCCTGCTCCCATTTTCGGTCTAACCTGCCCGCAAACGCAATAGGTGGTTCCTCAACCTTTCGCTAACCACCGGAACAGGTTGTAATAATCCTCCTCTTCACCTAGGCTACTTTGAAAAGTCCGGCCTAATTGTAAACTGTTACATTTGGGCAATAAACGGGAAGATTATTTTCGGCCTTTTACAATAAATTCCTCCGTGACCTCTATTATTTTCTCACGGAGTGTGTAATGCTCTACATTAGTTATTTCAAATAACCATAGCAAAAAATACCTATATTATGAGTTGGTGTTGGATAAATTTCATTTATTGATACCGCCCACTACTTTTGAAAATTAATCTTTACTATACTTGCCATCAAATAAATATGGATTGGAGATTTCTACATTGCTGTCAATTCATGGGCAATGTTGTAAATGCTAAGTTATGAAGAAGCAGCGACACCGATGGGCAAAGGACAGTGTGCGGAGAAGGGAAATAGTTGAACATCAGTCCATACTTATTTGTCGGCGAATATAGTTACTAATAGTTGCCTCCAAATAATAATGGACTGGAGATTTCTACACTGTTGCCAATTCAGTGGCAATGTTGAAAATGCTAAGTTATGAAGAAGCGACAACACCGCAAAGCAAGAGACAGGGTTCTGGGAAAGGAAAAATTGAACATCAGTCCATACTCATTCGATGGCGAGTTTAAGTTGTCAAATTGTCAGCTATCTTGTTAAAATTTTACCAGTTAGTAACCATATTAGTAACTTAGTTGACATGTAACAGTTGTGTTTTGTTACTGGCATATGTAATCAAAACTAACTGGTTTAGAATTTCAAATATGATTTACAAGTGAGTAAAAAATAAAATATTATACAATACACGCCAGTTAACTGATTTACTGCCCCGCTCGGCTCACCAATCATATCTTCCTTTCAGCAGTAACACCGTTTTACCTGGGTTTTGGTAATGTAATAGTATTTTACATTACAAGCCAGGTAAACCGGTTTTTACTGCTGAAAGGAGGAAATTACAGACGAGCCGAGCAAGCGAGCCTGCCACCTCCTTGAGTGGTGTGAAAGAAATAATCTTGCATTGAACATTAATAAATGCTGCTCGGTTACGTATACATTGAAGATTAATGTTATTCATTTTAATTATTCAATACTTGGAGTTCACATTGAAAAAAGGACTTCTGTCAAAGACCTTAGTATCACTTTCAGTCAAAATTTTAGTTTTCTTGAGCATATTTTGGATGTCTGTAACTCGGCAAGCAGAACCCTAGGCTTCTTAATGCGCACAGCAAAAATGTTTACTAATCATTTGGTACTCAAACCATTTTACTTTGCTTTTGTAATGAGTAAATTTGATTACGCTAGTCTAATTTGGTATCCTCTTTATGCTTATCATTCAATTGCTCTTGATTGTGTACATCGGAAATTTTTAAAATTTATGTCATTCAAGTTAGAATGTTAGATGGTTTGTATCCGGAAAGAGGAGTTGATCAAAATAGTTTACTTCAACGTCATTCTATACCATCTTTGTTGGACAGAAGAGCAGCATCCTGTTTTAGGTTTTTGTGGATGCTAATATACAATATTTACTTTCTTGTATCCCCTTTCATATTCCCAGATTTGCTTCCAGATTTTCGAGGACATTTTATCTGGCCAAAACCATGTGCCGTAATGCTGAACTACTCTATGTAGACATTTTTCGGGTGTAACACTGATGAATGAATATATTCCATTATAAATATTATGTACGAGTATATACTTACTATTTTATTCAGTTTCATATTTAATTGTGTTGTTCATGAATGGCTCTATATTTATATTTATTTACTTATGTAATTCATATATTTATTTATTTCTCTTTGTTTAATCTTTGTCCTGTAATTGGTTTTTTCTTCAAGTGTACAATAATTAGGGTTGCACAATTGACCGGTCAAATTTTTTTAGTCAATTGACAGGTCAATTGACCGGTCAATTGACGGTCAAATTGGTCAAAATCTTTTGGGAATAATAAATACAAATTATAATAGTAATATTACATAAATATTTATTAATTTATTTATCACTGTTTGTGTCACAAAAATAAAATGTTTTTACATTAATCATCACATATAAGGGAATCATATACATGACCAATCATATTTTAGGAACCATAGATCACATACATTAGGAACCAACATTAAAATTGTACAATTAAGAACGTTCCACGCAACAGTCCATAGAAACTAGCGACATCTATGCCAACAATCTTCAAACTTTCTGTGTGTGTGTGTGTGTGTGTTTGTGTGTGTGTGCGTGTGTGTGTGTAGGTGTGTATGTGTGTGGGTCGTTGGTAGGACGATTACTCAAAAACTATAAGACTTAATATTTGTTTAACTACGTATTTCCCAATCGGACATTAATGGAAAGAGCTGAAAAGGTTTTGGTAACAATTGGACAACCGAAAGTAGCAGATTCTTGAAAAAAATCTTCTAAACATTATTTTTTGAATTTTTTTTTTTTGTAATATTAAAGAACATTAAATTCTCAATCTGAATTTTTTTTTATACGTATAAGTTTGGAGATATAGTATATAATAACATAGAATAATATGTTGTAATAAATCTCGTTGCTCAGAAAACATTTGAGATATTTAAATGTTTGTAATTGTCAGATAAATGCAAAATGTCAGTGTCAAAAATCATATTTTTTCTGGAAGTACAAGTACATTTAATATATATTATTGTATTATTAATTAAATATGAATTTAAATTATAGGTATGTTAATATTACATACTCATATATCCTTAAGAAACACCGCTAAAACTGTCAATGAATTTGAAGAATTTTGAACATATTAGAACATTACGACAAAATTTCTCATAGAACGAAGGTAGAAGTACAATTTCAATTATTTATGTCTACAAGAAATGTTAAATTCGTTACTTATAGGGCGCGAGCAGTAATGTGACTTTGTTGGCCTTGGCAAGCAGATGAGGATCCGTGTCAGAATGACTGCTAGTAGTTATGTATATAGATGTCACAATTGTCATATGTCATAATTTTTCATTCTGATGTTTAGTTGTCATCAATTGTATGGAATATACTTGTCGAAGAAAGTAATCCACATGGATTTGGAAAATCATAATGTTTTGAATGAAAACTTATGGTACTTGACACCTATGTATATTATTACTAGCTGTCATTAACAGAACAGAACTTGAACACCACCCTCCATGTCGCTTGAGCATTCTAATGTCTGCTCCCGAATCAGTCAAAAATTTTGCAGAACACCGCTGAAAGCAAAGCCCGGTATATTCTTTTGCATTAGGGAGGCCAAGGAACTCTGCATCCACATGGATTTGGAAAATCATAATGTTTTGAATGAAAACTTATGATACTTGACACCTATGTATATTATTACTAGCTGTCATTTTGACACGAGCCACCATATCTGCTTGCGGCTAACAAAGTCACATAATTGCTCGCACCCTATGCAACATAAAATGAAAATGGCGAGAGGTATTGTGCTGGCCACAACATATTTATAATTTTGTGTTTTACTGCATGAATATTGTAAAATAATAACTTTTTAGCTTTTCAAAGTGACATTGTTGTTGTCAAAGGGATAAGCGCACACAAATTAACTGATTCCAAGCACTTCAAGGTCGCTCGAGTCACGTATCTGCTCGCAGCCTATATGCAGGGTTGTCAGATGTCTGGTATTTACTCGGAAAGTCCGGTATTAGAATGTTTTATCCGGGTGAAAAATTAAACCGGGATTAAGAATTGTTCCGTAGTTGTGAATTGGAACACATAGTCCGTGATACCAAAGAAAGCAGATGCGCCAAGGCAGAACATTGCAATTACTGTGTACCACCATCACCAATGTTTACAAGAGAATTGGAGAACAGTCGGCAAAATGTAGTCTCTTAATAACGTTACTGTGAAATAGTGTTCATACCACTGGTATATTTCAGTTAATTCTAATCAGCAAAGCGGTTCATGTATTGCGAATAACAAATCATAGTAAAATATTTCTATTCGAATGACGCTTTACAGAAATTTTCATAACATTTAACATTTCTTCGTCCGTTTTTCTTTCATGTCGTAGACTGTAATTATATTCACATGTATTGTATTCATTTTTGAAATTTAAATAATACTTTTTACCTCTCGGTAAGAGAGGTATTGGATTCATGCTAAAAATCGCATATCCAGATTTTATTGAATAAGCACGGTTTAAGGTCCATAGAATCCGATTTTAATATTTGTGTGTGTGTGTGTGTGTGTGTGTGTGTGTGTGTGTGTGTGTGTGGATGTGTGTGTGTGTGAGAGAGATTGCTGGGGACACGATTTCTTAAATTTTATAAGACTAAAGATCTATTTGACAACGGATTCCTCAATCTAACATTAATGGGGAGAGTTGAATACGTTTTGGTACCAATTGGAAAACCGGAAGTAGTAGTATCTTAAAGAAAAAATTCTAAATATTATTTTTTTGAATTTTTTTATTATTAGTATTAAAGAACGTAAAATTCTCTATTCGATACATTTTAAAATTTTATTATATCTCCTATAGGTTTGCAGATATAGTACATAATAATATAAAGTAATCTGTTGTAATAAATTTCAGAGCCTAAACAACAATGTCAGTGTCAAAAACCAACAGTACTTCATAAACCTATTTGGGCGGTATTGGCAGTTCAATTCTAAAACTTGATCTTAAGTCAATTTTAACTAAACACATGCAGTGGATAAGAACCGATTCAAAATTTGTCATATTACGAATATAGTTTTATATAGATTTTAGCTGAAACTAAATCTTAGAACTTTTTTTGGCAACATAGTAGTAAAACGTCAAATTACGCTTTTACGTTAAATGAAGAAGTTTAATTGACATTATTGAAGAATTTTTCTGTGATATTGGTAAGCTTACTATTTCTTGTTGTATAACAATAATAACAATTAAATATTTAAAATTATAGCTATATACATACAAATTATGTATTAATTTGTATATTTGTATCTTCAAATATTTTTAAAATTTTATTTGAAACGTCTTCCCATTTTAATTTGTTTAGTCCACATCCTAATTTTGGAATATTAATTTCATGTAATTCGTTTAATATCATATAATCTCGTAATTCTTTAAGAGGTTTATCTAAATTTTTAATGGTAGGCATGTCATTGAATTTTTCTTTTATAATTAAATGAAATATTGTTTTGTTATTAATGTGTTGTATAATAATGTTCTTATTATTGTATTTTTGATTATTACAGTATTCTTTACAAGTGGTCTGTGATCGGTTTTTATAATGAATTTTCTCCCGTATATGTAAGTTCGGAAGTTCTTTATAGATTGTATTATTGCAAGTAATTCTTTTTCTATGGTACTATAGTTTTGTTCGGCATTACTTAATGTTTTTGAAAAATATGCTATTGGCATTTCTTTGTTGTTTTCATTTTTTTGAAGTAATACAGACCCTATAGCGAAATCTGAAGCATCGGTTGTAAGAATAAATTTTTTATTGAAGTCGGGATATTGTAATATTGGTGAGCTGGTTAGTGTTTCTTTACATTTATTAAAACAATTTCTGTATTGTTCATTGTAGATATCAATAGTTTGACCATTTCGTAAACAACGTGTAAAAGGTTTTGTAAGTTTTGCGAAGTCAGGAATGAATTTACGATACCATCCTATAGTACCAAGGAATTGTTTAATTTCCTTTTTTGTTTTGGGAATGTTTAATTTTTTTATATTTTCGACTTTTGATGGGTCTGTTTTTATACCGTCTTGTGTAATATAATAATATAACCGAGATAAGTAGTCTGGGTTTTTAAAAATTCGGATTTATCAATTTGTACTTTAAGGTTTGCTTTCCTAAGTTTTTCGAAAACTAAAGTTATGTTTTTTAAATGCTCGTCTAATGTTTTTCCAAAGATAATTATATCGTCGAGATATACTAGGCAAATTTTGTTTACTAAGTCGTCTAATGCAATATTCATCATTCTTTGAAATGTGGCTGGTGGGTTTTTTGAGTCCAAAAGGCATGCGAATAAATTCATAATGACCAGATGTTGTGGAAAATGCAGTTTTTTCAATGTCGTCTTTATTCATTAAAATTTGGTGAAAGCCAGAGTGTAAATCAAGTGTTGTAAAATATTTAGAGGGTCCTATATGGTCTAAAAGAGTATCTATATTAGGGATTGGGAATCTATCGTCTTTTGTTTTACTGTTTAATTTTCTGAAATCAATAACTAATTTAGTTTTGCGTTTGCCAGATGCGTCTAATTTTTTTGGTACAATCCAAATAGGTGAATTCCAGGGAGAATGTGAACGTTGAATTACATTTTCTTTTAATAAGGTTTGAACGTGTTCTTCGATGTCTTTTTCATATATTTGTGGAAGTCTATAATTTTTTGTGTGTATAGGAGTTTCCTCGTTAACTATTATTTTATGTGAACAGATATTAGTGCTAGATAATTTTTCGTCTTTCTTTGGAAATAAGTCTTCGTATTCTGTGATGACTTTATTAAATTTTTGGTTTTCTAGATTATTTAGGTGTTCGTTTCGAATTTGAATGTTATTATTTTGTTTTATTGTATCTGAATATACTTGTAGTGATTTTTCTTTTCCCTGTATTTTAACAATATTTTTTGTGAAATCGATTTGTATATTTAAATCTTTGAATGCTTCTATACCCAAAAGTAGATTATATTGTTTGTGAAAGTTATAAACATAACATTTGACTGGAATTTTGTTTAATTTTAATATAACATATTCATTTATAGTAGTTTTACCATTTGCAGTTTTAAAGGTGCATTTTTCTTTATAAGTTTTCATATTTTTAATCTTGGCTAATTCCTGAGTTATTAAATTTATACTAGAGCCTGTGTCAAAAAGAATAATGTAATCTTGTATCTGTAAACATGGGAGATTATACGTGATGCTTGACATTATGTGTTTTGTTCGTCCTCTTCGTTTTCTACTTCTAAAAAAGCGTCTTCGTCTATTTCGGATTCGCGTTCTGTGTCGATTAATTGTTCTATCGTAATTGAGTTGTCTGTCTCATCAATATTGTAATTTTGTTTTATAGTTCGTGTTGACATAGGATCAGTTAAACGAGTCTGTTGTATCATGGGTTTTGGTTGAAAGGAACGTTTTGTTTCATAGAAATTTTTTAAATTTTGTCTTGGTGCGAATGGTGTAGGCTGTTTATTATTATTGTTTAATTGTATGGGTTTTGAGGGGAATTGTTGACCTGGGAATTTTTTAGGAGGTATGCTGAATGAGAAATTTGATTTTTCTTTTAACATCGGTGATTGATGTGAAAAATTAAATTCGTTTCGCAATAGGGTTTCGCATTGTTCTAACGATTGTGGATTCTTTACAATAAAGGATCCTCGTATAGTGATTGGTAATAATGAAATAAAATGTGAAATAATAAGTTTCTGATTTTCCATGATTATTGCATTTTTTTGAAGTTGACTATATTCCGTTAAAAGTATTTTTGATTTATATTGCGAAAATCTCTGTGAGATGGACTCTAAAGTTTTTTCAGAATTAATTTTATTTCTAGTTTGTAATATTTCTAATAAAATGGTTTCTGCTGTACTTTTATCACAAAAGTTTGATGTTAAGTACGCTTTTAATTCTTCCCAGTCTGCGAATTTATTTTCAGCTAATAATTCAGCAGCTTTGTGGGTGAGTTTATTTTTTATTAATCCAAATAAATATGTTTTCTGAATAGCATTTATTTGGATGCTAGTTAGTGTGGTATACACATCATCTACAGCTGATATAAAATTATTAAGAATTTTAATATTTCCGTCATAATGAGGAATGATCTCTGAGAGATTTTTGAGTTCTGCTAACGTGGTAGTCATTTTTAAATTTATACTGTCTAAGCGACTGGGTCTCAATAAAACTTTGTTTATTGGATTGTTAATATTTTCTAAGTCTAACGAATTGTTAAGACTCATAAATATTATTTGTGTGTGTGTTGAGACTGTGCCGGTCTCTCGATACTTTTATTACTAGTTTTTGCTAGAAGTATCCCTTTGTGTAATAATTAATAATAATTATAATTAACTTACAAGGGTAATAACAATGTAATAATTGTTAGGTATTTTACGGACATCCTCGGGTTCGTGTGTTCGTCTGGCGGCTCGAAGAACGTGAACGGCTTACAGGACAGCAAGATCTCTCTGGTTGGCGGGAGACGTGAACTGCAAGTCGGACAGCAAGTTCTTCTTTCTTCTGTTGTACCTTGTCTTCGAAGGAACTTGGGTTTCTCTCGTGAAGTCTGCGTTTCCACGGACTATTGGAGACGAGTGTGGTAGAAAGCGGAGTTCTTCGTAGATTCGATGATTTTGGATTTTTCAGAATAAAGAATGAATATTCACCATACGATGTCGATTTGATTGATCGTATTTTTCTGATAATCCTACCGACTGCGCCAATTAAATTCTCGATTTAATTATTGTTAAAAAAAAATTATTTATTTTATTACAATACAACAGCATAACTGCCCAAAGACTTACATGAACTGAACAACCTTATTTAATTCTACAGGCTATTTAAACTGTTTCTTATCATGCGTGTGGGTAGATGGAAACTTTCCAAGGGAAGCTTGGTTGAGGTCTCGCTTACACAAACAGGATATGATTATTGTGAAATATCTACAGGGCCTTACATAATTTACATATACCCATCGGAAATCCCGTCAAGAAATTGGAAGAAATTCGTACATTTAGAAGTGTAGGAGAAAATTTCCGCAAAAAATAAATTTAAAATTATAAAAATAATCTAAACATAAAGAAAAGACATGATAAATTTATAGGGCGCGAGCAGCCATGTGACTTTGTTGGACTTGACAAACAAATATGAGGGCCCGAGATAGATGACAGCTAGTAATTATGTACATAGATGTCAAATGTCTATTTTCCATCCCAAATTTCAAGGTATTCCAATTCTATGTGATTTATTTTCTCGACAAGTAAAGTCCACATTCCTGGTGACAAATTAACCACGCGAAAAATTATGACATTTGACATCTATGTACATGATTACTAATTATCATTCTGACACGGGCCCCCATATCTGCTTGTCAAGGCCAACAATGTCACATGACTGCTCGCACCCTATACTTATGTAACCAAAAACGGAAGTGGCGAGAGGTATTGTGCTGGCCACAACAGATTTTTATATTAGCGTATTATATCAATAATTTTTTTGATTGTCATTTTTGTTGCTAAATGAAGTACTTTTAAGCACTATTGCTTAAAAGTAAAAGTAATAAAAACTGTAAAAAATGTTTATTTATTATAAATATTTACAACGCAATTACTTAAATTACTAAATTGAGCATTTTATGTCGTACTTAATACTACTTGGTTAACTTCAATGCGGGAAGAAACTGAAGTAGATATACTGCTGGATTCTGATTCTTTGTCGACAATTTTTATTTTTTTAATTGCTGTTTCGTTTTCTCCCAATATTCTTATTGATTTTTTTTTCTTATTTTCCAATAAATTTTCAACGTAGCCTTCAGTAACAGAACTTGAACGCCACCCTCCATGTCGCTTGAGCACTGTAATGTCTGCTCTCGAATCAGCCAAAATTTTTGCAGAACACCGCTGAAAGCAATGGCCGGTATATTCTTTTGCATTAGGGAGGCCAAGGAACTCTGCATTTTTTTTAGGTGTGCCACCTATGGTATTTGTACGTACAGGAAGCGTGCAACAGTTAAAATTTCTATAGGTTAGAAAAACCTGTTCATGTTCAGTATAAGTAGGTCGAAGCTGTGCGTACTTGCGAAACATTGTTAAACAGTTGATTCCATCGATGAACCCTTCAGTTATCGTAAAAAATCGTGAAATATTCGTTTTAGTATTCGGAATATTAATTTTTATGAAAGAAGTAGAATCTTCAATATCTCCTACACGCAAAAACGTAAGACCCTCACGGCGACAGGGGCATGTCGCATAGATTCCAACAATTAACACAACCTTTGCCAATAAATAATCCTTGTCATCAGCTTCCTTCATGAAACGAACTATAGCTTGCCACAGGAGTCCACTCACTGTGGAGGATGGAGCAGAGAACACAGGTTACACCATACTGAAGAGCACCAATAAATGCGAAACGCGTCTATGGTTACTTGTTGTGCTGGCCGACTTCTGACGATGGCTTCAATAGAAGCTGACTCAGAAGTTGTATCCTAGTGAAACTAGACGTACTGTTTAATTTTTATTATTTTTATTCGTTTCACGGAGAAACTCGCAATTTACTTTTTGCAGTTTGCACTTTTATGAAGTAATTTATGTTCATTTAAATGTTTTTTACCTCTCGCTAAGAGAGGTATTGCATTCATGCTAAAAATCACATATCCATATTTTATTGAATAAGCACGTTTTAAGGTCCCTACAATCCGATTTTAACATTTTTACGATGATGTCTGTGTGTGTGTGTGTGTGTGTGTGTGTGTGTGTGGATGTATGTGTGTATGTATGTAGGATGTTGGAAGGACGATTACTCAAAAACTATAAGACTTAAAAATTGTTTAATTACGTATTTTCCAATCGGACATGCATGGGAAGATCTGAAAAGGTTTTGGTAACAATTGGACAACCCTAAGTAGAAGATTCTTGAAAAAAAATCTTCTAAATAATATTTTTTGAAAATTTTTCTTGGTAATATTAAAGAAAATTAAATTCTCTATCTGATACATTTAAATATTTTATTATATATTCTATGGATTTAGAGATAAAATAAATATAATAAATAAAATAACGTTATAATATATTTTACAGCCGAAAGGATGCCATGGAAAATAGTTGACCAGTTGAACTGTTTGTAACTGACAGATAAATGTCAGTGTCAGAAATTCATAAATATTACTAAAGAGTTTTTCTGGGAAGTACATATACATTATATTATTTCTTAATGTATTAGTAGTTAAATATTAAAGATTATAGGTTTATTACATATATCCTTCAAAAATACAGTCAATCCTGACAATGAATTGGAAACATTTCGAAAAATTAGAAGAGGACAAAATTTCTTCATATAATGAATTTAAAATTAAACAATCTAAATATAAGGAATAGATATATGTAAGTACAATTTTTGGTGTAGAATGTAGGTATACAAGAAATGTTAAATACAATAGGGCGCCTTGACAAGCAGATATGGGGACTCATGTCAGAATGATAGCTAGTAATTATGTATATAGATGTATCATAATTTCTCATTCTAAATTTAGTGATTTTCCAATTCCATATGGTTTATTTTCCTCGACAAGTAAATTCCACACTCCTGGTGACAAATTAACTACGTGTATTTAGAAAATCTTGAAATTCTGAATGAAACATACTGACTAATTATCATTCTGAAACGGGCCCCCACATCTGCTTGTCAAGGCCAACAATGTAACATGACTGTTCGCGCCCTATACTTATGTAACCAAAAAAGGAAGTGGCGAGAGGTATTGTGCTGGCCACAACAGATTTTTTTTTTTAGTGTTGAGAATAGATAATAGTTTCATAGTAACAAATCAAGGGTTTATGGGGGATGATCAGTCACTTCAAAGCATAATTTGGAATTCGTTTATTTTTAGCAGAGCTAACCGCGACTTGTGAGCAGGATCATTGTTTTGTAAAAACACCATTCCTTTAGATACCTTTCCTCGGCATTTTTTCCAGAATTATTTCGTTGAGTAATCTATAAGAAGAATTTTATCTTTCTCCCAAATAAAATGAAGCAAGAACTTTTTTTTACTGATTTCTGTACGCGAAATTTCTTGGACTTGAGGTGAGCAAGTATATTTTCCCTCCTTCGGGTGTTCCTTCGTTTCTGGATCATAATGACGGACCCATGGTCCATCCATAGTTACCATTGAAACTTAAAAGATGAATGCTGCTGAGCTGGGATGACTAAAATCTCATTATTGGCAATTATTCACATTTAAGTTTTATTTTATTACGGCTACCTTAACAACAGTAATAATTGAGAAATTATAGAGTTAAAAGAAAATTCATACAATCATGTCAGAGTAGCTCGCAAACAATATAAATTATACATCTTTCGTATATTTCAATCTGACAAACTTTCTCATAAAACTTAAATAAAATTGATACAATTGGGGCAGATGTATTTTCTATTCTTGTTCTGTACACAAGCTGTCGAAATTCATCACAGACATAAATCTATATAAAAATTACACAAAATATACCAAACTTTTGTTATTCAATATATATTCCATACATCAGTATTCATACCTTATCGAAATAAACAAGTCATAATATACATTTGTTTGAAAGTTAGCATGAATGCAATCATAATTCTATTATTCCGGTGCAGTGGATATGTTTCAGTTCACATCGATATAGTATTTCGATTTCAAATGAATAAATCATTGCGCCTCACATTGTGACGTGCATAAAAAAAATCCACTCGTATTTCAAGCCATTAACTAACTGATTTATACCACTTGTTCACCACTATGATACCTGGACACTCATTACAGGAAAAAAATTCTTTTCAAATTATGACAAAATAAGTTTTGCAGTTTAAAATTTATAAGTGCTGTGTCATAGAAGTGAAATCTTGGCTAAAAATTATGTATTTTTTTTAAATAAATCTAGATTAAACGCCTATATCAAGTATTTCTTGGGACACCCGGTATGTGTTCACACCCCACATCCTATCAATATATTCATGGTTAAATATTTTAATACTAAAAGTATCTTCTCCAAAAACTGGGCTTTTAAATTTTTCTCATTTTGAAACCAAGCAATGTGTTCGTTGCATCAGCTGGAAGCAGTCGTCAGCGTTAGCCAATAGAATTCAAATATTACGTGCATGCGCATAATTCAAGCTTGGGCAAGTGTGTGAGATAAACTTTGCATCAATGATATTTCCATCTCTCTTTCAGTGTTTCACCTAGTCACTATGTGAAAGATAGGAGCATTAGCAATATATTAGTTAATAGATATATGACAAATACAATAATTATATGTGGACGCACTGCCGTAAGATGGCTGCACTGGGTTCCGGCTGTGCTTATTCGCCAAACAGACCTTGTTCGGCCGAGTTTCTCTTGCTGCCGTGTATAAAAATTTATTAATTTTTATTCGGGTACAATATTTTTCTGCGAAAAAAGCTCAGAAGTTTAGAAATATTTAACTTTTTAATTTTATGCTATGTAATGTAAAATGTGGTTATATATATATATATATATATATATATATATATATATATATATATATATATATATATATATATTGTTTATAGTAGTAGTATGTACGTACATTATCTTATCATCATTTTGAAGATTACTAACTATAGACGGGGTATTAAGAGAGTAACAACCGTTTAAGAATGTTTTGTAAGTAATAGTTTAACTTTGGAGAATCGTTTTGTCTGTATCGCTCTACTATCTTAAGAGGAATTGGGTAATTACAAAAGGGGGTGGTTTTCTGGCTTGGCGAAGCATTAAAGTGTTCAAGTAAGTTGAGCGCTTTTGAAGTTTTGACATCTAAAGATTATGGTCTGATGCTAATGCTTTTTCATTAGTTTTGCATACATGGAATAGATTACAGCATTATTCACTTTATTCAAGATTATGTTTTTATGTGTTAGAAACTGAATATATCAACGTATTACGAATAAATCTTTACTCCTTAAAAGTTACTGTACAAAAGAATTAAATAATTTTAACTGGACACCTATATTAAATTGTGTGTTTCCCAAATAAATCAAATAAGTAGATTTATTGAAGTTTCCGGTTAATGACGCTTGACGCCATAACGTTTGATTCCGGACGTGTCTTATTGAAATCAATAAGGTTTTATCAAAAACAAAGCAAAGCAGGAATAATTTAAGGATGTACATTTGTAATTCTACAAGACAAAAACTAAATAAGACCGCTTTTGTATTAAAATATATTTTTAGTGAGATTGAAATTTTAAATATACAGAATATCCACTGTGTTCACCAATACAATCTCGGGACCGGTAAGGCGGTTAAATTAGACAAAAGTTGTCCCATTAGAAACCCGTTTTAGCGGAGTATTGTTATTTGGGGAAAAAATCATAGGCCACTAGATATAGACAAAAATGTAAATTTTACAGTGTTTTTTGTTGTTGCGAATATCTTCTTAATGTGAAAAAATATTGCATTTTGATTTTCAACTCTTTAGGGTACTTTTTATGTTCTCTCGAATTGCGATACGCAATTTTTTTATCACTAGTAGATTTCGTGTTATGATGTCAAAAGTTTCAATTTTTATATGAACGCTATATTGGAATGTTACTTCATTGAAAAGTGATTTTTTAAGCTTTTCAACGATGTATAACCTGTTTATGTTCATTTGTATGAAACAGCGAAAATACGATTATTAAATTTATAGATTTAAACCTAATAATTTCTTTATTTTTGTTGTTAATTTACTAACTCAGTTCTCAAAATTATTTATGTTTTTCAATTATTAACCCGTTCGCTACTGCGGAATCTTAGGTATTTCAGAGACATCCATATCCTATTGTTGGTTCTATATTATCATTGTTTCCAAACAGTAAACAACTATTATGGTAGTTTATACTTCGCACCAGCAGATAGAGTTATAGAGATTGATATTTTCAGCGATACTAAAAAATTTTTCGCGATGTAGGTACCTACTCGTAATTTGCTGACTAAAGCTAAGTTATAATTTTATTACATATGATTTATTTGTAAATGTATCAATAGTATAGTTTTTCTAGTAGATTATTAATTCCATAATATTACCTATTCCTCATTAACAAATGATTAACTTTCGGTTACATTTAATTAATTTCAGTACCTGTACAATGATCATAATGTTAAAAAAATATTGTTTCTATAGAAACGAATATGTGCGAATCCGATATGTGTATACAGTAAAAATTTTGAAAGATGTCCTATCAAGGTCGTCTACGAATTGTATGAATTCATATTTTTGCTCCGCCCATTCTGACAAATTCAGTAGTGTCGTTGGCTTAGTTTTTATGAGGATACTACTGTTATTTTATTATTATAAAAATATATGTTACAATAAAAGCATTCAAAATCCAAAAATAAGTCAACTGGTAAGTTTATTAGTAAATGTAAAACCTAATATGTGAAAAACAAGATACTGACACAATGTCAGAGTCACTGACTCTGACACAAAATAACATTATTTGTACGGCTATGAATTATGGTAATGTATCTGAATTAATAAATAAACTTACGTTACAGCGAAAGTATTATTAAGAACGAGCATCCTTTTAAAGTGGAATGTCCTAGCTTAGTCGAATCAATATGAATTTTTGAAAGACAAGCGTGTTATATCTATCCTTATCGCACATGCTTATAGGCTTTGCAAAGGAAAGAGATAAATGTATGCCAATTTGTTAATTCGTTCATGATACAGATCACCTTGATCGGACATCTTTCAATAATTTTACTTTACCTATAATATTGGTCGACTGTTATTTAGTAAAAAAAAATCAGCACGCACACAGTCATACTTCCATATACACACAAGTCCAATCCACGGCCACACAGGAGCGAAGAGTGTCTAGATAACGTGTTCCCTTCCATCTAGTCCGACCTGGGCTATGGAAGAAATCGGACTTGGTACGGCTCGGGGTATACTCAACTCTATCCGCCTGCTTCTGTGTTGTAACTTACAAAACTGGAAATTTCAGGCTTTAAATATCATGAAACTTTCAAAAGCTACAATACACATGCGTCGTGCATCACTCTTGACTTGCGCAGATAAACATGCATCATGCATGCACTTCTTGTTTTGACATTTATACAAGAAGTTTATGTTCGGTAAATTTACATGTTCAATGTATTAACATACTTTGTTAATTAAAAAATTCAGTGCAGTTTAAGTGTATTTGTGTTATTTTGTCATAGATACGTCAAAGTATTTCAAATTTAACTGACACACTTTAATTCAATTGAAATTTTCTATAAAACTTATATTCAATGTTTCATTTAAGTTTTTAAATTAAAATAAACAGGAACATATTTTGAAATTTTCATTGAAACTTGAGAAATTTGCACATAAATACCCACAACATACAAATATACACACGCACATACAGGTACTTCATGCACAAACACACACATACAAACCCTCGCACATTCACATACATTCATACAATTTAAGCAGTCATTCCAAAACACAGTCAGCAATTACAGAGTCATACTGCCAGTATACAGTCCATGGTCACACAGTAGTAAAGAGTGTCCCGATAACGTGCCGTCGGGTCGTGTGCCCTTCCATCCAATCCGATCTGAACTATGGAAGAAACCGGAGTTGGTACGAATCGAGATATACTCAACTCCATCCGCCTGATCCTGTGATGTAACTTGCACATAACACATACACACATGCACTTACAGGCACTTCATACAAAAACACACATTCACACACATTCACACACATGCATACACTTCAAGCAGTCACACTCAAAACACAATCAGCATTGACACAGTCAAACTGCAATATGCGCTCAAGTCCAGTCCACAGCCCCACAGGAGTGAAGAATGTTCCGACAACTTGCCTTCGGGTCGTGTGCTCTACCCAGTGTTACCAACCGTACGATAATTATCGTACATGTACGATATTTTGGTCATTTTTACGACGTACAATAGTCACTTCATTATCGTACGCAATTGTACGATAATTTTGCCATCCAGAAATTTTCTTTTTATGTTAAACAACAAAACTAAATTTTAATATTTTGTATTTTGCTGCGTAGTTTTTTCGTTTTATGTATGTCGTGTATCTACTCGGAGCTTCGTACTGTTTCGTGAATTCATAGTTCGTTACCATGGCAACTTGTTTACTTGGGACGCCGTTAGGTTACGTTAGATAGTCTGTGGGCAAGACGCGCTTTGCTGTGATCCCCCATGGTGTAGACATAGATTGTAGATATTTGGGAATTGTGTACTTTTATAATTATTACCATCGTAATATTTCTTTATGGTAAAGACCCGTTCCTTATTCGAATAATCATTATTAATTAATTTACTTCTTATAAAAACAAATGACATTAATAAAATAATATTGTTTTTTGTGTCATAAGTTTGCTACTAATCGAAGGAACTTTTTAAATTTCTTTTTAAAATTGTGAAGAAACCAAACACAATAAAACATTTAAAAAGTTTCGTATGCAACTCTGTAAAACTTTGTAGTCTACAGTTTTTGCCGAAAAATGAACAGGAAATTGCATAAAATTAAAATCCCACCATCCTGTATATTTCATATACATGTGTACGATAATTTTGTGGCAAATACGATAATTTTGAACCTATTGTACGATAATTTGTTTCTTTTGGGTTGGCAACACTGGCTCTACCATCCAGTCCGATCTGGGCTGTGGAAGGAACCGGACTTGGTACGGCTCAGGGCATACTCAACTCTATCCGTCTCATTCTGTGCAGCAACTTACACATAACACAAACATGCACATACAGGTATTTCATATACACACACTTCAAGCAGTCATACGTCAAAACACAATCAGCACTCAGTCATACTGCCATATACACTCAAGTTCAGTCCACGACCACACAGGAGTAAATAGTGTCCCGACAACGTGCCTTCGAGTCGTGTACCCTCCCATGAAGTCCGATCTGGACTGTTGAAGGAACCGGACTTGGTACGGCTCGGGGCATACTCAACTCTATCTGCCTAATCTTGCGCTGTAACTTCCATATGACACACAAACAAACAGGCACTTAATACGCAAACACATTCACATATATGCACACACTTCAAGCAGTCATATTCCTAAACACAATCAGCTCTCACAATCATACTACTATGGGGCACTTGCACGCGACGTTTCAACATGGCAGCTAAGAGCTGATTCTGGACAAGCAAACCTTCAGTTTACATTGCGTCTTACGGAGAAATATCGTCCCGTAAGCTTTTATTGTTTTTTTACAGGACTTAATGTTTTCTTATGCAAAAAGTGATTAGAGTGTGTAAAGGTGAATATATGAGCAGTATTTTCCGTAAAAATATTTGAGAATATTGTTATTATTTACTGAGTTCGTGGTTATTAAATTAAAACTAATCTAATCGTAGTTATTTGTGTATACTTTTAATACATACAAAACAATTTATATCTAATCGGATAGGAATATATTATAATATTTAAATATGTGCAATTTACTTAATAATTTGTATAAAAAACATGAAAAATTATTTTTTTAAATAACAAAATTAGGACAACTTTTTTTTAGTATTCCACCTTTCTGTGCCGTAGTGGTTGCTCCAACAATAATTAACTGGGAAACAGAAAAAAAATATTTGTGCCTGTGTTTCCCACAAAGATTTAAAAATTAGATAATTAATTATTGATTTCATATTGATTTTTGAGAGGCATTTATAATCCTCGCCAAAGAAAGTATTAATATATAAGAATCCACATTATTTATCCATTTAAAATTATCATCTGATTAAAGTACTTTGGCTTCTAACGATAAATTATTGGCGTACGAACTTATTGAGCTCATCTGTAATAAAAATACCAATAAAAACACATATTATTATAATAAGAAATAAGGACCCGAAGGTAAATATCGTTATAGATATTTCAAATTTTATTGTTTTCCTAAATTAAAAAAATTATAATAGTTCACTTTATATTTATTTAAATTCACCCGCCATGTTGCGAATACCTTATACACACTCAAGTCCAGTCCATGGCCACACAGGAGTGAAGAGTGTCCGGACAATGTGTCTTCAGTCCATTCTGGGCTGTGGAAGGAACCGGACTTGGTACGGCTCGGGGTATACTTTTAAATCTATGCTCCTGATCCTGTGCTGTAACTTGCACATGACACACAAACACATACTCACATACATGCAAATACTTCAAGCAGTCATATTCCTAAACATAATCAACACTCACAGTAACAATGCTATACACACTCAAGTCCAGTACACCGCCACACAGGAGTGAAGAGTGTCCCGACAACGTGCCTTCGGGTCGTGTGCCTTTCTATCCAGTGCGATCTGGGCTGTGGAAAGAATCGGACATAGTACAGCTCGGGATATACGCAACCACTATTCGTCTGATTCTGTGCTATTGCATAAACACGAGTTAGTTCAAAGGAATCTGCTCTCACAACTCGGAGTCATATTCACACGTCCATTCACTCACATTCATACCGGAAGACTAAATATCCATGGTAACAACTACAGTTTGCTAAAGTCTATAATATAGCTAGAAACCATTATTGTGTAACCTACAATGGAAATTATATACCAAACATATGTATTAATTTATATTTTCCTTCTTCACGCTTCTACTACCAAAACTAAAGTCCTGGAGAAAATGTAACTCGCAAATGACTTGTTGTAGAGGTATGGTTACCAAACGTTGTACTTCGATATGACGTATTCTAGATGAATTACAAAATAAATTAAGAAGAATGACATATATTATACTTATAATGTTATTATTTTGATCATAGTACGGAGACTTCTTTATAAGAAAATTAATTCCAATATTTCTGTATAAAATAAAATTTAAAAATTCACGGAATTACAATTAATAGCATTAGCCATGAAATTAAAAACAAGAGACGAACAAAAGCGTAACATTTTATACGTCAAATTATTAGTATTTATTTTGACAAATTGTGATGATAAATCGAAATTAGAGTTAATTATTTTCAAAAACGAATAATTTTTCAAATGTGCCTGAGTGTCTGGTCGCGAATCTGGGGACCCGGGTTCGATCCCGACCGACGCCAAAAATTTCATCGCATTTTAATGGCACAAAATTGACCCCTGTGGCACACTCTCCACGCCAGCAATGAGTGCCCGTGAGGTGACGCCTGGTAAGCGCCCGCACGGTACAAATATTCCATCATTACCGATATCTGTGCAAAACAGATTGGCACACCCAGCAATGGGTAATATGCCGTGATGAAATATTTATTTTATTTATTTATGAAAAGTTACAAAAAATTAAATGGCATTATTCTGGCCATAGTTTACGGCAAATTCGAGATTATATTAGGGCAAATAATATTTACCACATAAATTATTCATCTTGACAATCATTATTCTGACACTGACGTAATAAAACGTTACACTTTTGTTCATCTCTTGTTTCTAATTCCATGGCTAATACTATTAAATTGTAATGCCGTGAATTATCAAATTTTATTTCTGCAGTTATGAGGTAGCCAAAATGTTTTTTTTATTGATTCGAATGTAGAAATTTTTGCTTTACAACATCCATTTGAAACTTTTTTTATTTATTCAAGAATTTTCTTGAATGAATTCGTTGTTTATTTTTACAAATAAAGTAATTAAAATATGAATTGCTATTTATTATTTTATAAAGATTTAATTTTTAATTATAAATGCAAATCACGTAGTGTGAATTACAGAAGTTTTTTCCTCTCCCGGTAGTCGGAGAAAATTAATATGTAACAAAAAACGCAAAAAAGGATTTACAACTCTAAGCTCAGGATAATTTGTTAACTTTCATGTTAAACGCTGACCGTGACGCTGTTGCTACTGCTGTACTGAAACCTGTTGGGAACTTTTTACTATACATGCTCATTGATTTTATATTACAAACATATGAACTAATATTTGTCAACAATAATGATTTTTTTGTGACATTACTGACATATGATTCCTGGATTATTTTCATTATTCATACACAGATATCTAGTGTTTATTGAAATTTTTCTACAATTATGTAAAAAAAAATTATCATTTTTTATTGCGTAAATATATAAATCAAATACAGTGGTGGTAACCTTTTATATACGAGTACCATGCGTCAATTTGTTTCATATACGAGTTCAGATATGCCATACAACTCAAGATCTTTTTACTTTCTTACGATCATGGTTGGGGTTGGAAAATAGGGATAAGGATAGAATCTGCTTCATTTGGAGAAGAACTAAGTTAATAACGCCTATTCAAAAGAACCACGTTTATTGAAGCACCATTATACAATAATGCGAGATTGACTCTTGGACGAGAGGGGGCAATCACGACTTACTGATGAGTAAGAAGGCTGTATGAATTCAATTGAGAGTACTCTGGCGTTGAATAGATGGATTTAGCTATGGCGCCTACTTCAAAAGAATAAATAGGCACAAGGAGGCAATGCGCCATCTATAATCATTCAATGTGCCAAGTTTGTCGCATGCGCTACAGGTTGGCCCCCTTTGATCTAAAAGTACGTATCGCGGGTGATCTGGCAATATCTACTATTTGCCATGTTCAACGAAAATAAATTATTAGTAGATTTGTATTTTACGCCGCTATTTAAATTGTAATTTAAAAGTTTCTTGTATTAACAATATTTCTTATCTTTCGTTTTTAGCAAAAACGAGTTATTAGTAGTGTAACGGTTATTTATTTAGTTGAAGTGTAAAAAAATCCGAGATATATTAATAATTAAAATAAAAGTTTATTAAACGATAAATAATTAAAAAATATATAAAAAAAATCTGACGTGGCCAACACAATACCTCCCGTTTAATTTAAATTTAATTCATGTAAATACTTAAAATTAAATTTAAATACCGGGTTCGATCCCGCCAAATATTTCGAATTGTAAATGGCACAAAAATGACCCCTGTGGAGCACTCTCCACGCCAACAATTAAGTGACACCTGGTAAACGCCTGCACGGTAAAAATATGTCATCATCGTTACCGTGTATCTGTGTATAAAGCAGATTGGCAAATCCAGCAATGGATAATATGCCATGATGATATATTTATTTATTTATATACTTACCTATATTCATTGCTGGCGTGGAGAGTGCACCACAGGGATTAATTTTTTGTCATTTAAAATTGTAAAATAATTGTCGTCGGTCGGAAACGAAACCCGGTTCCCCAGATTCCATCATTATTACCGACATCTGTGTACAAAGCAGATTGACTGATGATATATATTTTTATTATCTTACCTATATTCCTACATTCCATTTACTATTTTCTTTTTAAAACGTTACTATTATTATTTGAAATGATTATTTTGTTGAAAGTGACATATATCTGTCAGTTACATACATTTGAGGTCTGAACTGTGTAACAATGGAGTTGTGTTTAAAGCGTATGCTCCAGGATTAAAATTATTGATAATTTTAGAAATTTGTCCATAAAAGTATTAAGGCAAACCTGTAGAAAATTTAAAAAACTTTAATTTTTATAATAACAAATCTGAAGGTATTTTTCGAAGAAAAACTATTTCGAGCTTCCAGTAAAATGCCATTTCCGTTTATGTTATCTACTCCAAAATCTAATGGCATCTTTCCATATTAGAATAAAGTAGAAATACAAGGTTTCACAATTTTCTGAACGATAGTATTTGAGTTAGAGCATAAAGAGGATACACACACATACACATACACATACACACACACACACACACACACACACACACACAAACAGGCATCATCGTGAAAATGTTAAAATTCGATTCTAGGAACCTTAAAATATGATTCATTTACCAAAATCTCGATATGCGATTTTTAGCACGATCCCTATACCTCCCTTACCAAAGGTAGCGGGAAAGTAAAAAACGATCACTATGATTAAACAAATATAAACGCTAATTTAATACTAAGATTATTAATTTATTATTTATTTGGACTCGACTGAGTGAAATGAATTGAACTGATTAACTGTCCCTCCAGTCGATCTCGGGCTCGCTTGACTTAGTTGTAAATTGTAATTTATAAGTTTCCCGTAAACTTTAGCTAAAATTACATAGGATGAGCAATATTCTATATACTCCTGATAACTGCTACTTCTATTTTAGAGAGGAGAAACTAGTGTACTCAATAACCGTAAAAATATTGAAACTGACTACAGAGTTGCACAACTAAACGAATATCCGAAACTGATTAATGGAATCGGTTTTCAAAATCGGATAGTGGAATCGATGTTCAGATTCGAGTAGTGAAAGCGAGGTTCGGATACCCTGTCCATTTGAAAGATTTTGTTCAGCGATAATTTGAATAAAAATGCTTTAGAAACTCACATATTAAAGATCTGACGTCACATAAATCATTTTAAATTCAGTGATGTTTAAAGAATAATCATACCTATATATTGGGAAACAGTAATGAAGACTAAAATTCATCATCTTATTCAATCGTTTTAAAATAAATAAACCAAAAATTCGTTATTGAATACCTTGCAAGGATATTGACAAGTAGAAATAAAAAGTATACTCGTAATATTACTCGAGTTTTCAGTACCGCAATCGAGCACTTGGTTCTGTTTACGAAATACTTAAATTTAATTTCCTGTAAAATGTTTCTAACCCTTTGATGTGGCATTTTAATTCCTTTTAAACAACTGAAAGCCGCAGGTATAAATTCTACTTTTACACACAAACCTCTATTTAAAATATATATAGTAACAAAACAGAAGGGAATTAACATAAACATCTTTATAATTACATTATTCTGAATTTCACTTTAATTAGCGCAACCATTAAATGGATTCTAAAGTGGTTGGATAGAAATCTGCTGCTTTAATTTTTTTTTTTTTTACTTATATACAAGTAGATATACAGAAATAAATGTTATTTGAACATTGAAGCACAGTGTCTATTTTACGTTACATATTTTTTTTAACAATTCTTTTAATGTACAGGCTGTTCATTTTTAACGGACCACAATTGCTATATCGAGAACTATAAGAGCTACAAAGACGGTTAAATGGGCAAACTATTTCTATTTCACAAGACAATTCAAACGGAAGAAAAAACTTTTTTTTTCAGCTAGTGGTTTTCAAAATGCAGGACCCTGTACAGGACCTAACTTTTTTTATTTTAAATGAGAACATATAATTTTTATTTGCTTTTTAATTATAGAATTTAATTCTGAATTCAGTAATATAATATTTTTATGTCTCACTAAACTATTATGCACTGTTTATTGCTAGGATACGGTGTATATAAACATATTCATAACAACCGGGGCATAATGAACTCATTATGCCCTCCATTATGCCCCGGTTGTCTTGGATATGTTTATATACACCGTACCCGATCATCGTTAACACAAAAAAAAAATAAACGTTGATAATAAATAAAACAATTAAACAACATCCTTAGCAACGCCAAAATTTGAGCATTATTGTAATCAAAATTATTATCAATTAAAACTTGTTTCAGATATTCTAGTGAGACATAAAATCTTGTATGCACCACGAGCGTTATTAGATGATAATGCCCATCGGATGACATCTATCCCTCGGGCCAGAGGCCCTCGGGCTAGATCCTTGTCGCCCTCCTGGCATTATGATCATAGTAACGCCCTTGGTACATAAAATACTATTATAACTTTATATATATAGATTTTTTTCGAAAAAGTGCATATAAAGTGTTTTATTCATTTGAGTAAAATATGACTTTAATAAGAGTTCCAAGAATGGAAAAAATGAATGCACTGTTATTTTTTTACATATAATTCGAATGTCATGAAAGAAATACATGGATATTTTGTTTGCGTTCACATTTTTATAATCAATCAAAAATTTACTAATTCTCTATGTAAAAAATAACATGCAATCATTTATTCCAATAAAGCAAATACAAAATATATGTTCTCAGTTAAAATTAAAAAAATTGGGCCCCATATTCTGAGAATCACTGGTCAAAAAAATTATTTTTTCCCTTTTTTACCTCTCGCTAAGAGAGGTATTGCATTCATGCTAAAAAATCGCATATCCAGATTTTATTGAATAAGCACATTTTAAGATCCCTACAATCCGATTTTAACATTTTTACGATGATGTCTGTGTGTGTGTGTGTGTGTGTGGATGTATGTGTGTATGTGTGTATGTATGTAGGATGTTGGAAGGACGATTACTCAAAAACTATTAGACTTTAAATTTGTTTAACTTCGTATTTCCCAATCGGACATTCATGGGAAGATCTGAAAAGGTTTTGGTAACAATTGGACAACCGGAAGTAGAAGATTTTTGAAAAAAAATCTTCTAAATAATATTTTTTGAAAATTTTTCTTGGTAATATTAAAGAAAATTAAATTCTCTATCTGAGACATTTAAATATTTTATTATACATTCTATAGATTTAGAGATAAAAGAAATATAATATATAAAATAATCTGTTATAATAAATTTTATAGCCGAAAGAATGCCATGGAAAATTTAAATTGTAACTGACAGATAAATGTCAGTGTCAGAAATCCGAAGACATTCCTGAAGACTTTTTCTGGGAAGTACATACATTACCTATATTATTTCTTAATGTATTAATAGTTAAAAATTAAAAAATAAAAGGTATACTACATATATCCTTCAAAAATACTGTCAATCCTGACAATGAATTGGAAACATTTCGAAATATTAGAAGACAAATTTTCTTCATAAAATGAATTTAAAATTGAACAATCTAAATATAAGGAATAGATATACGTAAGTAGAATTTTTCGTGTAGCGTGTAGGTATACAAGAAATGTTAAATAAAGGGCGCGAGTAGTCATGTGATTTTGTTGGCCTTGACAAGCAGATATGTGGGCCCATGTCAGAATGATAGCTAGTAATTATGTATATAGATGTCAAGTATTAAAATTTCTCATTCTAAATTTAGTGATTTTCCAATTCCATGTGGTTTATTTTCCTCGACAAGTAAATTCCACACTCCTGGTGACAAATTAACTACGTGTATTTAGAAAATCTTGAAATACTGAATGAAAAATTGACAATTGACATCCATGTACATAATTACTAATTATCATTCTGAAACGGGCCCCCACATCTGCTTGTCAAGGCCAACAATGTAACATAACTGTTCGCGCCCTATACTTATGTAACAAAAAAAGGAAGTGGCGAGAGGTATTGTGCTGGCCACAACAGATTTTTTTACCTAGTAATATATATTGTTTGTCCATTTAGCAGCCGTTGTAGCTTTTTTCGTTCTCGAGATAGCAATGGTGGCCCATTTAAAATGAACAATATAAATAAATAAATAAATAAATAAATAAATAAATAAATAAATAAATAAATAAATAAATAAATAAATAAATAAATAAATAAATAAATAAATAAATAAATAAATAAATAAATAAATAAATAAATAAATAAATAAATAAATAAATAAATAAATAAATAAATAAATAAATAAATAAATAAATAAATAAATAAATAAATAAATAAATAAATAAATAAATAAATAAATAAATAAATAAATAAATAAATAAATAAATAAATAAATAAATAAATAAATAAATAAATAAATAAATAAATAAATAAATAAATAAATAAATAAATAAATAAATAAATAAATAAATAAATAAATAAATAAATAAATAAATAAATAAATAAATAAATAAATAAATAAATAAATAAATAAATAAATAAATAAATAAATAAATAAATAAATAAATAAATAAATAAATAAATCTACACGGATACCCATTGCTGGATGTGCCAATCTGCTTTGTCCACAAATATCAGTAATGAAGTTAACATGTTCGTAACATGTGAGTGTTTACCGGGCGTCACCACACGGGCACTTATTGCTGGCGTGGAGAGGGGAGCACAGGGGTCTCTGTTGTTCCATTTAAAATTCTAATTAATTTTGGCGTCAGTGGGTATTGAACCCGAGTTTCCAGATTCGCGACCAACCAATCAAGCAATAAATATCCTACATAATATTTTAAATTATTTGACAATTCATGTTTTTTAATACCTACGCGATATCAATTGAACAACACATTTTTAAAATGTTTTAAACCTTTGATAGAAAACAAAATTAATGTTTCCGAACTAAAATTCATAAATATATTATAAAAAAAAAAACTTGATAAAAATGAGGAAAAAAAAAGTAGAAAAGCATATCCTAAATTGAATACGTATTAAATAATGCACAAATAAATAATACCTAACATAAAAAAATACCAACAAAAGTTGTTTGTTTTGAGAATACACCTTCAACGATACCACACATGACCTAGGTTCCTATTTGATATATACCACTAAAAATCACTAATGATTCATACTAAATATTTGGAACTAATTCGCTGTGAAACATTATTTGTTTCTGTAGAATAGAGGAGTCAGTCTGAAAAATAATTATAGTATAGTATAGTATAGTATAGTATAGTATAGTATAGTATAGTATAGTATAGTATAGTATAGTATAGTATAGTATAGTATAGTATAGTATAGTATAGTATAGTATAGTATAGTATAGTATAGTATAGTATAGTATAGTATAGTATAGTATAGTATAGTATAGTATAGTATAGTATAGTATAGTATAGTATAGTATAGTATAGTATAGTATAGTATAGTATAGTATAGTATAGTATAGTATAGTATAGTATAGTATAGTATAGTATAGTATAGTATAGTATAGTATAGTATAGTATAGTATAGTATAGTATAGTATAGTATAGTATAGTATAGTATAGTATAGTATAGTATAGTATAGTATAGTATAGTATAGTATAGTATAGTATAGTATAGTATAGTATAGTATAGTATAGTATAGTATAGTATAGTATAGTATAGTATAGTATAGTATAGTATAGTATAGTATAGTGTATAGTATAGTATAGTATAGTATAGTATAGTATAGTATAGTATAGTATAGTGTATAGTATAGTATAGTGTATAGTATAGTATAGTGTATAGTATAGTATAGTATAGTATAGTATAGTATAGTATAGTATAGTATAGTATAGTATAGTATAGTATAGTATAGTATAGTATAGTATAGTATAGTATAGTATAGTATAGTGTATAGTATAGTATAGTATAGTATAGTATAGTGTATAGTATAGTATAGTATAGTGTATAGTATAGTATAGTATAGTGTATAGTATAGTATAGTATAGTATAGTATAGTATAGTATAGTATAGTATAGTATAGTATAGTATAGTATAGTATAGTATAGTATAGTATAGTATAGTATAGTATAGTATAGTATAGTATAGTATAGTATAGTATAGTGTATAGTATAGTATAGTATAGTATAGTATAGTATAGTATAGTATAGTATAGTATAGTGTATAGTATAGTGTATAGTATAGTATAGTGTATAGTATAGTATAGTATAGTATAGTATAGTATAGTATAGTATAGTATAGTATAGTATAGTATAGTATAGTATAGTATAGTATAGTATAGTATAGTATAGTGTATAGTATAGTATAGTATAGTATAGTATAGTGTATAGTATAGTATAGTATAGTGTATAGTATAGTATAGTATAGTATAGTATAGTATAGTATAGTATAGTATAGTATAGTATAGTATAGTATAGTGTATAGTATAGTATAGTATAGTATAGTATAGTATAGTATAGTATAGTATAGTATAGTATAGTATAGAGTATAGTATAGTATAGTATAGTATAGTATAGTATAGTATAGTATAGTATAGTATAGTATGGTATAGTATAGTATAGTATAGTATAGTATAGTATAGTTTAGTATAGTATAGTATATTTTAGTATAGTATAGTATAGTATAGTATAGTTTAGTATAGTATAGTTTAGTATAGTATAGTGTATAGTATAGTGTATAGTATAGTATAGTATAGTGTATAGTATAGTATAGTATAGTGTATAGTATAGTATAGTATAGTATAGTATAGTATAGTATAGTATAGTATAGTATAGTATAGTATAGTATAGTATAGTATAGTATAGTATAGTATAGTATAGTATAGTATAGTATAGTATAGTATAGTATAGTATAGTATAGTATAGTATAGTATAGTATAGTATAGTATAGTATAGTATAGTATAGTATAGTATAGTATAGTATAATATAGTGTATAGTATAGTATAGTATAGTATAGTATAGTATAGTATAGTATAATATAGTGTATAGTATAGTATAGTATAGTATAGTATAGTGTATAGTATAGTATAGTATAGTGTATAGTATAGTATAGTATAGTATAGTATAGTGTATAGTATAGTATAGTATAGTGTATAGTATAGTATAGTATAGTATAGTATAGTATAGTATAGTATAGTATAGTATAGTATAGTATAGTATAGTATAGTATAGTATAGTATAGTATAGTATAGTATAGTGTATAGTATAGTATAGTATAGTGTATAGTATAGTATAGTATAGTGTATAGTATAGTATAGTATAGTATAGTATAGTATAGTATAGTATAGTATAGTACTAGCGAAAACTCGGCTACGCCGAGCTTCCCCTAGGTGGATAGTGTTTTATGATTGTTTACATGCAGTCCTAAATTATAATAGTTGCACGTTTTGAAAAAGTGCTACCGCCGCTGTCTTCTACATTTTATGACTGTTTACACGCATTTCCACATCGAAACGTGCATAAGCTATACACAGTGCTAACACCGCAGGCTCTCCCATGATATCCATATGAATTAACATTCTTAAAATCAATACATGTACAATCTTACAGACCAACCAGATCGTATGAAATAATTTCCTGTCGCATACTGTTAAGATAAATATATCTAGAATTGTTAGAATTTTTGCCACAGCTGGTGATGTCACCCAATAGTGTAAAACCATTTGTCCGCACAGTACAAACAGTAATCATATATTCTGGTGTTATATGCTTACGGGGTTAGGTTAGATGATAACACTGTAAACTAAAACGAAATTCGGGCATGTTTTGTGCATTAAGTTAGATTATTTGGAGGAATATAAATTTGTGTTACTGATTCTATCCAGTTACAGAGATTCGAGGTTGATAATTTGGTTGTATATGTGTTGAGTCTGGTAACTGGGGAAATCAAAGCCCAAGACCAACTCCACCAATTCACTTATTTTCAAATGCATTGTTTAAGTGTAGAAGAATTTTTTTTTATGTATATTTAAGGGAGTTTCTTCGAACAGTTCCGGCAAATTATCTTGCTAAAAATACATAATTTTCATCATTTAATCAATTTGGCAACGAAAAGGGGCCAATCAACTGTGAGTTTACCAAATGTTCACAGATAATCTTTGTATTTTTTTAATAGTATAAGATATGATTGTTTTCGCACTGTTATATAGGAAGTTTCATGTACTTTTCAAATTTGAATAAATATATAGCATGTTTCATTTGAAAATATAAAGTTACATATAATTGCGTAAAAATGGAACACCTATACAAAAACCTATATTGCAGATTTATGCACAAACTTCGTTTGAAAAAATTTTCATAATATTTAAAATAATCGAGTTATTAAAAGAGAACAGACCGAAGAATCACCCTGTATTAACTATAAGAAATACAATGGCAAATTTTTCATATGGCTGTAACTTCTCCTCTTTTAAATTTAAAACAAAATATAAATGCGTAAAATATTCAGAATTTAAAACTACATGAAATGAGTTAAATTTGTTAATATAATAGATTTTTGTCATTTGAAAACCATAAAACGAAATAACTGTTACAAATTTTTTAAAAAAGAAATAAAAAAAATTATAGCTAACGAGTTCTGACAGATAAAATGGCAAAAAATTGATATTTTGTACAAATGCCATAGCTATCGGTATTAATAATAGAAATTAATTTAATTTACATGTATATTTTATTTTTCTATTGATACCACAACCATTGTTGTCAGTTAAAACAGTCTGTGAATATCAATTTGCCCGTGTTGATAGGCTATGTTTGGGTTTCAAGTATTCACCCTGTATAAATGTTTTTAAAGTTAATGATGCATTATACTTTTATCATAAATACTGATATTTATATTTTCTATTTATTTATTTATTTATTGTACAAAGTTTAATCATTATTGTTACTTATCGAAGAAACATTTTTTCTATTTTTTTTAGTCTAATTGAGTATCTGACGCCCGAGAGCTAATTTTCAGATGACACTTTAAAATAACACTTAATATTTTTGTCATAAATAGCTATTTTTATATTTTTTATTTATTTATTGTTCAATGTGTAATCATTATTATAATATACATCGAAGAAAAGACTTTTCAAATTTTTCTATGCAATCATGTAAAATTTGACGTTTTGTTGAATTTCCCGCGCTCGTACGCCATGCGTTCAAGAGGTGGCACGGTATATCTCGTTGTTACCAGTTTATTATTAGTATAATATATGTAAATAAATTAAAATAAGTTCTGTAAAACACTTTTAGTGACATTATGATTTAATATAAATGATAAATGAAAATAGTTTTAAATTAATGTTTTAAACATATCTGGTGATACGCCAAAAATTCCCTAGAATATTCTATTTCCTTACACAAATTGTTTTAGGAAGAAATTTGTATATGCAAGTTCACAAAACAAATTATTACGTACTGTTTAGAAAATAATATAATTTATTTCTTCCTATTAAGAAAGTTTGAAATTGAAATTTGTGACTTGAACATAGGTGAGCCAAGGTTACTTTTGAAACTTTGACATTGAATAATTTCTGCCAGAGATAATGTAACGTTTCTTTTCTATTTTTCATTGATTGTCTACAATAATATGTGTGACTTGTAATGATAATTAATACGTGTAATTATGTATGAGTTTATAATTTTAATTTCTAACTTTATGAATGGTGTTATGCGAGCAACAGTAAATCTTCGGTTTCGGGTTCGATCCCAACAGGGAACAATATTTTTTTTTTTTTTTTTTAAATGATCGTATTATGTATGTGTGTGACAGCGGTTATTAACTGATTGGTATTATTGATAATTTGTTTATGCAATATGAACATTAAATGTTGTGTTATGTTAATTATGATTATTTATAAAAAATCTGGAAACTGTAGTACCTACATAACAACTTTTACACATTTCTACGTGAGAAAACACATAAAATTGAATAATTACCTTTTATATTTTATTTATATATCATTTTACATAAATATCTACAGTATCTTTAGTATTTATAATTGAAACTACAATGTTTGATAGTTCAATCACACACTGACAATATATGTGAGGTTAAAGTTATAATATTAATTAATTAACAATTAGATGGAATAAATATGTATAAAATCCATGTAATTATTCTAAAATTAGCCTAAAAACAACATTTCACTGTCGTAATCAACACATATTATTGAAATTTCATGTTATTGTCTTGTTTGGACTTCCAACAGATTTCATTTCATAACTCCTTTCGAAAATTGCATTATTTGTCCATTTCATTAGGTACATCTAAAATATATGCAGACATTTATAATTATAAGTACGTGTAAACTATTGAACACTTAATTTTTGTAATAGTAGGATCCTTTAACGCTGTTTATGGAATAATAGTTTCCCGCGCTTTTTCCATTTTAAACTAAGTAAAATGTTTCATTTTATTAATTCTTTTTGAATACTTACTTTCTCATGACGGTAATTCTTTAAATAAATGCTAATAAATCCTTCTATCTTATTTAAAAAATATTGATATGTCAAATGTGTCTATGTTTAGGAATATATGTGTTTTTATTTAGTTACTTAATTTTATTAACCTAAAAATTAAATTGTAGAATTACAAGAATATTTCCTGTTTAGAATACTTACAACTAATGTAATCTGTGTTCCCATGTTTATAATTAATTAAAATTATAATAAATCGTTCTAATATAACTCTATTTTTTAATATTCAAATTAATTATGTCAAATGTGTCGTGACCTTGGCTTCTTATTTTGTTAATTATGGCACATTTGGTAACACTGTCTGAATACATATGTAACGTCAAAATTTTTATTTTTTAAATACAATGTATTACACCTTCTTTACCTGTGTGAAATAATTGTCCATTCTCATTATTTATGATGTTAAATTTACTTTATTTCAAATATTCTTCATTACATAAATATTTACATTTAAAGTTTCAAATTGACATGTCAAAAGAGCGATATTCATCTTAAAATTTTCAAAGAATACTTGAGTTTTGTCTCAGTTTTAAAAACAAAAATCCAAAAATTCACATTAAATAATTTTTTCCACAAAAACTATGCATCCTACAGAAAAAACACATAAGGTTAGGGCACTCGAGCAAAGAATTTCCAACCACTTGTTAAAACTTGCACAAAAATCGCACAAACGGTTAAAGCTGTAGCCTTGTTCAAATGATGGGCGATTGTCGTGATGAAAGAATAGTGAATCTAACCCTTTAGTATATAGGACTAGCGAAAACTCGGCTACGCCGAGCTTCCCCTAGGTGGATAGTGTTTTATGATTGTTTATATGCATTCCTAAATTATAATAGTTTAACATTTATAAAAAGTGCTACCGCCGTTGTCTTCAGCATTTTATGACTGTTTACACGCATTCCCACATTGGAAACGTGCATAAGCTATACAGAGTGCTAACGTCGCAGGCCCTCTTATGATATCCACAAGAATTAACATTCTTTAAATCAATACATTTACTATCTTACAGACCGACCAGATTGTATGAATTAATTTTCCGTCGCATATTGTTAGACAAATAACATTAGAACTGTTTGAAGTTTTACCACAGCTGTTGGTTCCACCGTAAAACCATTTGTCTGCACAGTAGAATTAGTAATCATATTTTCTGGTATTGAATGCTTGCGGGGATAGGTCAGATGATAACATTGTAAATTAAAACAAAAGTGGGTCGCGTAGTATAACGCCGGTTATTTAGCTTGAATAGTTTAAAAAAGAAAAACAACAATAACCTCACCTTATGTACAAAAGTCACGCTTGGAAAATTCGGGCATGTTTTGTGCATTAGATTATTTTATTGTTGTTATATTTGGAAAAATATAACATTTTTGTTTCTGATTCCACACGGTTATAGAGTTCCTTGAGGTTGACACCAAGACCGACTCGACCAATCCACGTATTTTCAAATGCATTGATTAAGTATAGAAGAAATCACAATTTTTTGACGTACATTTAAGGGAGTTTCTTTTAAAAATTCTGGCAGATTATTTTGCAAAAATACATAATTTTCAGCATTTAATTAATCTAGCAATGAAAAGGGGCCAATCGACTGTGAATTTAGTAAATCGGCCCATATGTTCACAGATAATCTACATTTTTTAAATAACATATTATGATTGTTTTCGCACTATTAAATAGCAAGTTTCATGTACTTTTCAAATTTGAATAAATATATAGCATGTTTTATTTGAAAATAAAAAGTTACATATCATTGCGTAAAAATGGAACACTTGTAGAAAAACTGATACTGCATATTTATACACAAACTTTGTTTGAACAATTTTCTATAATATTTAAAATAATCGAGTTACTAAAAGAAAACAGACCGAATAATCACCCTGTATTAATAAATAAATAAAACTTAACTATTATGTAAATAAAGATACCGGGTATTTATTTTTGTGGACTATAAGAAATACAATGGTAAAATTTTTATATGGCTGTAATTTCTGCCCTATTAAATTAAAAACAAATGTATAAATACGTAAAATATTTAGAATTAAAAACTGCATGAAATGAGCTTAAATTTGTTGATATAATAGGTTTTTGTCATGAGAAAACCATAAAATAAAATAGCCGTTACAAAGTTTTAAAAAAGAAATAAAAAATATCCTATAACTTTTAATTATAGTATTCATACTACAGTTCTAAACCGCAAAGAAAATACTAAAGACCTCGAAGTGACTTTTAACACTAAATTTAGTTTTTCACAACATATTAATAATATTTATAATGAGTCCACTCGATTTCTATGTTTTATTATCCGTAATACCAAAGATTTTATCAGTATCACGCCCATCATAACACTATATTACAGTTCCATTCGTTCCAAAATGGAATATTGCTCATTAATATGGAACCCAACTTATGAGAGTTATCAAGATCATCTCAAAAGAATTCAAAAAAAGTTTTTGAAATACCTGTATTTCAAAATAAATAAAATTTACCCGGACTATTCAGTATCTTACTCTACCTTACTGCACATCTTTAATATGCCCAGTCTTTATCATCGCCGTGAATTGACTTCTGTTTTTCATCTCAGTAAGTTAATTCATGGTGAACTTAACGACTCGTCTTGATTGTGTCTCCTTAATTTCCACATCTCATCCTTTCACTTACGGAACTTCAGTACCTTCTATCTTCCTACCCCTCGTACAAACATAGATTATTCTTGTCCCATATACAGAATATGCTCAACTTATAATACTAAATATTCGGATATTGACATTTTTCATTTGCAACCTAAATATTTTTATAATATAATACGTAATATTAAATATATAATATTTTCTATTTTGAGCAATATTAATTTATGTTAACTTATGCTATTTTATGTA
Organism: Harpalus rufipes; assembly: GCA_951394225.1. NCBI lineage: Eukaryota > Metazoa > Arthropoda > Insecta > Coleoptera > Carabidae > Harpalus > Harpalus rufipes. Next base: position 18,175,767 of record OX596282.1, on the reverse strand, counting down.
GTATTATTTTTTCCTGTTCTCAATTGGGATTTTTTCCTGTTGGATAGTGTGTCTAAATAAAAAAATATAGCTAACGATTCTGGCAGATAAAATGGCAAAAATTTGTTATTCTGTACAATTCCATAGTTATCGGTATTAATAATAGAATTTAATTTAATTTACATGTATATTTTATTTTTCTATTGATACCACAACCATTGTTGTCAGTTAAAACAGTCTGTGAATAATAATTTGCCCGTATTGACGGGCTATGTTTGGGTTTCAAGTATTCACCCTGTATAAATGTTTTTAAAGTTAATGATGCATTATACTTTTATTATAAATACTGATATTTATATTTTCTATTTATTTATTGTAAAAAGTTTAATCATTATTGTTACATATCGAAGAAACATTTTCTCTAAGTTTTCTAGTCTAGTCACGCCCGAGAGTCAATTTCCTGATGACACATTAAAATAACACTTAATATTTTTGTCATAAATAGCTATTTTTTTTTTTATTTATTTATTGTTCAACGTGTAATCATTATTATAATACACATTGAGTGAAAGACTTTTCAAATTTTTCTTTGCAATCATGTAAAATATGACGTTTAATTGAATTTCCCGCGCCCGCACGCCATGGGTTGTGTGAATAAATGAACTTTTTTTGAAGACTAAAGGGGCTGACTAAGAACTCACATACTGATTAAGAGCAAGCGAAAGTGTCAGACTGCTAATACTATGGTATAATATTCATTTGATATGTCTATTTGAAAAGTAATGTTTGAAATAGTTCTGATAGACATCAACAGATGGTGGTGTATATCTCGATGTTACCAGTTTATTATTAGTATAATATATGTAAATAAATTGAAATAAGTTCTGTAAACACTTATTTTAGTTACATTATGATATAATATAAGTGATAAAATGAAAATAGTTTTAAAATAATGTTTTAAACATATCAGGGGATACGCCAAAAACTCCCTAGAATATTCTATTTCCTTACACAAGTTGTTTTAGGAAGAAACTTGTATATACAAGTTCACAAAATAAATTATTACGTACTGTTTATAAACAATATAATTTATTTCTTCCTATTAAGATAGTTTGAAATTGAAATTTGTGACTTGAACATAGGTGAGCCAAGGTTACTTTTGAAATTTTGACATTGAATAATTTCTGTCAGAGATGATGTAACGTTTCTTTTCTATTTTTCATTGATTGTCTACAATAATATGTGTGACTTATAATGATAATTAAGACGTATAATTATGTATAAGTTTATAATTTTAATTTCTAACTTTATGAATGGTGTTATGCGAGCAACAGTAAATCTTCGGTTTCGGGTTCGATCCCAACAGGGAACAATATTTTTTTTTTTTTTTTTTTTTAAAATGATTGCATTATGTATGTGTGTGACAGCGGTTATATTATAATGTATTAACTGATTGGTATTATCTGATAACAGCCGTTTACGTAGAATGTCACCCGCCCGATTGGAATCGATAGAAATGTGAAAACCTTTCTTGGCGGCATTTAAATCATTTAAAAAATCGATGAATATGAACATTAAATGTTGTGTTATGTTAATTATGATAAATATAAAAACTTTTCTGTATCAATTCTTATTATTGATTGAATTAATGATTGTATTGTTAAGAATTTCATTGTTGCAATCAACAATAATTACTTTTCATTATAGCGGTTATATATAATAATATATTAACTGATTCGTATTATATGGTAATAGCCTTTTACGTAGACTGTCACCCGATTGGAATAGAAAAATCTGATGTGTAAGAAAGATCTCATGAGAATAATACATGTACCTACCTTATAAAAACAGAGTATAATAAGAAAAATGGCTATAATTTTATAACAAGGAATTATTTGGCACACACACACACTGATATTTATGAGGTTGTTTAAAGTTTCAATATTTATTAATTACCATTTAAATGGAGAAAATAAATATCATATGATTCATGGCCTAGCTTCCCCTAGGTGGATAGTGTTTTATGATTGTTTATATGCATTCCTAAATTATAATAGTTTAACATTTATAAAAAGTGCTACCGCCGTTGTCTTCAGCATTTTATGACTGTTTACACGCATTCCCACATTGGAAACGTGCATAAGCTATACAGAGTGCTAACGTCGCAGGCCCTCTTATGATATCCACAAGAATTAACATTCTTTAAATCAATACATTTACTATCTTACAGACCGACCAGATTGTATGAATTAATTTTCCGTCGCATATTGTTAGACAAATAACATTAGAACTGTTTGAAGTTTTACCACAGCTGTTGGTTCCACCGTAAAACCATTTGTCTGCACAGTAGAATTAGTAATCATATTTTCTGGTATTGAATGCTTGCGGGGATAGGTCAGATGATAACATTGTAAATTAAAACAAAAGTGGGTCGCGTAGTATAACGCCGGTTATTTAGCTTGAATAGTTTAAAAAAGAAAAACAACAATAACCTCACCTTATGTACAAAAGTCACGCTTGGAAAATTCGGGCATGTTTTGTGCATTAGATTATTTTATTGTTGTTATATTTGGAAAAATATAACATTTTTGTTTCTGATTCCACACGGTTATAGAGTTCCTTGAGGTTGACACCAAGACCGACTCGACCAGTCCACGTATTTTCAAATGCATTGATTAAGTATAGAAGAAATCACAATTTTTTGACGTACATTTAAGGGAGTTTCTTTTAAAAGTTCTGGCAGATTATTTTGCAAAAATACATAATTTTCAGCATTTAATTAATCTAGCAATGAAAAGGGGCCAATCGACTGTGAATTTAGTAAATCGGCCCATATGTTCACAGATAATCTACATTTTTTAAATAACATATTATGATTGTTTTCGCACTATTAAATAGCAAGTTTCATGTACTTTTCAAATTTGAATAAATATATAGCATGTTTTATTTGAAAATATAAAGTTACATATCATTGCGTAAAAATGGAACACTTGTAGAAAAACTTATACTGCATATTTATACACAAACTTTGTTTGAACAATTTTCTATAATATTTAAAATAATCGAGTTACTAAAAGAAAACAGACCGAATAATCACCCTGTATTAATAAATAAATAAAACTTAACTATTATGTAAATAAAGATACCGGGTATTTATTTTTGTGGACTATAAGAAATACAATGGTAAAATTTTTATATGGCTGTAATTTCTGCCCTATTAAATTAAAAACAAATGTATAAATACGTAAAATATTTAGAATTAAAAACTGCATGAAATGAGCTTAAATTTGTTGATATAATAGGTTTTTGTCATGAGAAAACCATAAAATAAAATAGCCGTTACAAAGTTTTAAAAAAGAAATAAAAAATATCCTATAACTTTTAATTATAGTATTCATACTACAGTTCTAAACCGCAAAGAAAATACTAAAGACCTCGAAGTGACTTTTAACACTAAATTTAGTTTTTCACAACATATTAATAATATTTATAATGAGTCCACTCGATTTCTATGTTTTATTATCCGTAATACCAAAGATTTTATCAGTATCACGCCCATCATAACACTATATTACAGTTCCATTCGTTCCAAAATGGAATATTGCTCATTAATATGGAACCCAACTTATGAGAGTTATCAAGATCATCTCAAAAGAATTCAAAAAAAGTTTTTGAAATACCTGTATTTCAAAATAAATAAAATTTACCCGGACTATTCAGTATCTTACTCTACCTTACTGCACATCTTTAATATGCCCAGTCTTTATCATCGCCGTGAATTGACTTCTGTTTTTCATCTCAGTAAGTTAATTCATGGTGAACTTAACGACTCGTCTTGATTGTGTCTCCTTAATTTCCACATCTCATCCTTTCACTTACGGAACTTCAGTACCTTCTATCTTCCTACCCCTCGTACAAACATAGATTATTCTTGTCCCATATACAGAATGTGCTCAACTTATAATACTAAATATTCGGATATTGACATTTTTCATTTGCAACCTAAATATTTTTATAATATAATACGTAATATTAAATATATAATATTTTCTATTTTGAGCAATATTAATTTATGTTAACTTATGCTATTTTATGTATTATTATTTTTTCCTGTTCTCAATTGGGATTTTTTCCTGTTGGATAGTGTGTCTAAATAAAAAAATATAGCTAACGATTCTGGCAGATAAAATGGCAAAAATTTGTTATTCTGTACAATTCCATAGTTATCGGTATTAATAATAGAATTTAATTTAATTTACATGTATATTTTATTTTTCTATTGATACCACAACCATTGTTGTCAGTTAAAACAGTCTGTGAATAATAATTTGCCCGTATTGACGGGCTATGTTTGGGTTTCAAGTATTCACCCTGTATAAATGTTTTTAAAGTTAATGATGCATTATACTTTTATTATAAATACTGATATTTATATTTTCTATTTATTTATTGTAAAAAGTTTAATCATTATTGTTACATATCGAAGAAACATTTTCTCTAAGTTTTCTAGTCTAGTCACGCCCGAGAGTCAATTTCCTGATGACACATTAAAATAACACTTAATATTTTTGTCATAAATAGCTATTTTTTTATTTTTTATTTATTTATTGTTCAACGTGTAATCATTATTATAATACACATTGAGTGAAAGACTTTTCAAATTTTTCTTTGCAATAATGTAAAATATGACGTTTAATTGAATTTCCCGCGCCCGCACGCCATGGGTTGTGTGAATAAATGAACTTTTTTTGAAGACTAAAGGGGCTGACTAAGAACTCACATACTGATTAAGAGCAAGCGAAAGTGTCAGACTGCTAATACTATGGTATAATATTCATTTGATATGTCTATTTGAAAAGTAATGTTTGAAATAGTTCTGATAGACATCAACAGATGGTGGTGTATATCTCGATGTTACCAGTTTATTATTAGTATAATATATGTAAATAAATTGAAATAAGTTCTGTAAACACTTATTTTAGTTACATCATGATATAATATAAGTGATAAAATGAAAATAGTTTTAAAATAATGTTTTAAACATATCAGGGGATACGCCAAAAACTCCCTAGAATATTCTATTTCCTTACACAAGTTGTTTTAGGAAGAAACTTGTATATACAAGTTCACAAAATAAATTATTACGTACTGTTTATAAACAATATAATTTATTTCTTCCTATTAAGATAGTTTGAAATTGAAATTTGTGACTTGAACATAGGTGAGCCAAGGTTACTTTTGAAATTTTGACATTGAATAATTTCTGTCAGAGATGATGTAACGTTTCTTTTCTATTTTTCATTGATTGTCTACAATAATATGTGTGACTTATAATGATAATTAAGACGTATAATTATGTATAAGTTTATAATTTTAATTTCTAACTTTATGAATGGTGTTATGCGAGCAACAGTAAATCTTCGGTTTCGGGTTCGATCCCAACAGGGAACAATATTTTTTTTTTTTTTTTTTTTTAAAATGATTGCATTATGTATGTGTGTGACAGCGGTTATATTATAATGTATTAACTGATTGGTATTATCTGATAACAGCCGTTTACGTAGAATGTCACCCGCCCGATTGGAATCGATAGAAATGTGAAAACCTTTCTTGGCGGCATTTAAATCATTTAAAAAATCGATGAATATGAACATTAAATGTTGTGTTATGTTAATTATGATAAATATAAAAACTTTTCTGTATCAATTCTTATTATTGATTGAATTAATGATTGTATTGTTAAGAATTTCATTGTTGCAATCAACAATAATTACTTTTCATTATAGCGGTTATATATAATAATATATTAACTGATTCGTATTATATGGTAATAGCCTTTTACGTAGACTGTCACCCGATTGGAATAGAAAAATCTGATGTGTAAGAAAGATCTCATGAGAATAATACATGTACCTACCTTATAAAAACAGAGTATAATAAGAAAAATGGCTATAATTTTATAACAAGGAATTATTTGGCACACACACACACTGATATTTATGAGGTTGTTTAAAGTTTCAATATTTATTAATTACCATTTAAATGGAGAAAATAAATATCATATGATTCATGGCCTAGCTTCCCCTAGGTGGATAGTGTTTTATGATTGTTTATATGCATTCCTAAATTATAATAGTTTAACATTTATAAAAAGTGCTACCGCCGTTGTCTTCAGCATTTTATGACTGTTTACACGCATTCCCACATTGGAAACGTGCATAAGCTATACAGAGTGCTAACGTCGCAGGCCCTCTTATGATATCCACAAGAATTAACATTCTTTAAATCAATACATTTACTATCTTACAGACCGACCAGATTGTATGAATTAATTTTCCGTCGCATATTGTTAGACAAATAACATTAGAACTGTTTGAAGTTTTACCACAGCTGTTGGTTCCACCGTAAAACCATTTGTCTGCACAGTAGAATTAGTAATCATATTTTCTGGTATTGAATGCTTGCGGGGATAGGTCAGATGATAACATTGTAAATTAAAACAAAAGTGGGTCGCGTAGTATAACGCCGGTTATTTAGCTTGAATAGTTTAAAAAAGAAAAACAACAATAACCTCACCTTATGTACAAAAGTCACGCTTGGAAAATTCGGGCATGTTTTGTGCATTAGATTATTTTATTGTTGTTATATTTGGAAAAATATAACATTTTTGTTTCTGATTCCACACGGTTATAGAGTTCCTTGAGGTTGACACCAAGACCGACTCGACCAGTCCACGTATTTTCAAATGCATTGATTAAGTATAGAAGAAATCACAATTTTTTGACGTACATTTAAGGGAGTTTCTTTTAAAAGTTCTGGCAGATTATTTTGCAAAAATACATAATTTTCAGCATTTAATTAATCTAGCAATGAAAAGGGGCCAATCGACTGTGAATTTAGTAAATCGGCCCATATGTTCACAGATAATCTACATTTTTTAAATAACATATTATGATTGTTTTCGCACTATTAAATAGCAAGTTTCATGTACTTTTCAAATTTGAATAAATATATAGCATGTTTTATTTGAAAATATAAAGTTACATATCATTGCGTAAAAATGGAACACTTGTAGAAAAACTTATACTGCATATTTATACACAAACTTTGTTTGAACAATTTTCTATAATATTTAAAATAATCGAGTTACTAAAAGAAAACAGACCGAATAATCACCCTGTATTAATAAATAAATAAAACTTAACTATTATGTAAATAAAGATACCGGGTATTTATTTTTGTGGACTATAAGAAATACAATGGTAAAATTTTTATATGGCTGTAATTTCTGCCCTATTAAATTAAAAACAAATGTATAAATACGTAAAATATTTAGAATTAAAAACTGCATGAAATGAGCTTAAATTTGTTGATATAATAGGTTTTTGTCATGAGAAAACCATAAAATAAAATAGCCGTTACAAAGTTTTAAAAAAGAAATAAAAAATATCCTATAACTTTTAATTATAGTATTCATACTACAGTTCTAAACCGCAAAGAAAATACTAAAGACCTCGAAGTGACTTTTAACACTAAATTTAGTTTTTCACAACATATTAATAATATTTATAATGAGTCCACTCGATTTCTATGTTTTATTATCCGTAATACCAAAGATTTTATCAGTATCACGCCCATCATAACACTATATTACAGTTCCATTCGTTCCAAAATGGAATATTGCTCATTAATATGGAACCCAACTTATGAGAGTTATCAAGATCATCTCAAAAGAATTCAAAAAAAGTTTTTGAAATACCTGTATTTCAAAATAAATAAAATTTACCCGGACTATTCAGTATCTTACTCTACCTTACTGCACATCTTTAATATGCCCAGTCTTTATCATCGCCGTGAATTGACTTCTGTTTTTCATCTCAGTAAGTTAATTCATGGTGAACTTAACGACTCGTCTTGATTGTGTCTCCTTAATTTCCACATCTCATCCTTTCACTTACGGAACTTCAGTACCTTCTATCTTCCTACCCCTCGTACAAACATAGATTATTCTTGTCCCATATACAGAATGTGCTCAACTTATAATACTAAATATTCGGATATTGACATTTTTCATTTGCAACCTAAATATTTTTATAATATAATACGTAATATTAAATATATAATATTTTCTATTTTGAGCAATATTAATTTATGTTAACTTATGCTATTTTATGTATTATTATTTTTTCCTGTTCTCAATTGGGATTTTTTCCTGTTGGATAGTGTGTCTAAATAAAAAAATATAGCTAACGATTCTGGCAGATAAAATGGCAAAAATTTGTTATTCTGTACAATTCCATAGTTATCGGTATTAATAATAGAATTTAATTTAATTTACATGTATATTTTATTTTTCTATTGATACCACAACCATTGTTGTCAGTTAAAACAGTCTGTGAATAATAATTTGCCCGTATTGACGGGCTATGTTTGGGTTTCAAGTATTCACCCTGTATAAATGTTTTTAAAGTTAATGATGCATTATACTTTTATTATAAATACTGATATTTATATTTTCTATTTATTTATTGTAAAAAGTTTAATCATTATTGTTACATATCGAAGAAACATTTTCTCTAAGTTTTCTAGTCTAGTCACGCCCGAGAGTCAATTTCCTGATGACACATTAAAATAACACTTAATATTTTTGTCATAAATAGCTATTTTTTTATTTTTTATTTATTTATTGTTCAACGTGTAATCATTATTATAATACACATTGAGTGAAAGACTTTTCAAATTTTTCTTTGCAATAATGTAAAATATGACGTTTAATTGAATTTCCCGCGCCCGCACGCCATGGGTTGTGTGAATAAATGAACTTTTTTTGAAGACTAAAGGGGCTGACTAAGAACTCACATACTGATTAAGAGCAAGCGAAAGTGTCAGACTGCTAATACTATGGTATAATATTCATTTGATATGTCTATTTGAAAAGTAATGTTTGAAATAGTTCTGATAGACATCAACAGATGGTGGTGTATATCTCGATGTTACCAGTTTATTATTAGTATAATATATGTAAATAAATTGAAATAAGTTCTGTAAACACTTATTTTAGTTACATCATGATATAATATAAGTGATAAAATGAAAATAGTTTTAAAATAATGTTTTAAACATATCAGGGGATACGCCAAAAACTCCCTAGAATATTCTATTTCCTTACACAAGTTGTTTTAGGAAGAAACTTGTATATACAAGTTCACAAAATAAATTATTACGTACTGTTTATAAACAATATAATTTATTTCTTCCTATTAAGATAGTTTGAAATTGAAATTTGTGACTTGAACATAGGTGAGCCAAGGTTACTTTTGAAATTTTGACATTGAATAATTTCTGTCAGAGATGATGTAACGTTTCTTTTCTATTTTACATTGATTGTCTACAATAATATGTGTGACTTATAATGATAATTAAGACGTATAATTATGTATAAGTTTATAATTTTAATTTCTAACTTTATGAATGGTGTTATACGAGCAACAGTAAATCTTTGTGGACTCTTTTTTTTTTTTAAATGATTGTATTATGTATGTGTGTGACAGCGGTTATATTATAATGTATTAACTGATTGGTATTATTTGATAACAGCCGTTTACGTAGAATGTCACCCGCCCGATTGGAATCGATAGAAATGTGAAAACCTTTCTTGGCGGCATTTAAATCATTTAAAAAATCAATGAATACGAACATTAAATGTTGTGTTATGTTAATTATGATAAATATAAAAACTTTTCTGTAACAATTCTTATTATTGATTGAATTAATGATTGTATTGTTAAGAATTTCATTGTTGCAATCAACAATAATTACTTTTCATTATAGCGGTTATATATAATAATATATTAACTGATTCGTATTATATGGTAATAGCCTTTTACGTAGACTGTCACCCGATTGGAATAGAAAAATCTGATGTGTAAGAAAGATCTCATGAGAATAATACATGTACCTACCTTATAAAAACAGAGTATAATAAGAAAAATGGCTATAATTTTATAACAAGGAATTATTTGGCACACACACACACTGATATTTATGAGGTTGTTTAAAGTTTCAATATTTATTAATTACCATTTAAATGGAGAAAATAAATATCATATGATTCAAGGCCAAGAGAATGTGTTTTTGATATTTATTTAAATTTCGCGCTAATTTTATTTGTATAATAAATACAATTTCTAATATTAAAGTTTCTTTATTTGTAAATGAAATACGTTTCCTAAAAGTATTATTCTTATCCTTTTTGTCTGCTGACTCGACAAGATGACGTATATTTCATCAAGAAATTGTTGATTAATAGTGCACATTTTTATAATTTCTAGACATTTTACACATACAATATTTATCAAATAAATTAAATTATATACATTTATTAATATTACAATATATATTTCATTTTAAAACACTCTATGTATAAAAGAAATATTTCAAACTTTCTTCACATTTCAATTACCCACAATTTTTTGAGATTAATTTTATAATAATTATTAATTACCACTTAATTGGGGCAAATATATATAAAACACATGTAATTATTTTATAATTAGCCTGTAAAACAATTTTTCGTTCTTGTAATAAGCACAGATTATTCACATTTCATGTTCTTTTGATAACCTGAAAATTTAATTTTAGTATTACAAAAATATTTCATGTTTTAATACTTACAACTAATGTAAACTATTTTCTCATGTTTATAATTAATTAAAATTATAATAAATCGTTGTTATATTACTCTATTTTTCAACATTCATATTAATTATGTCAAATGTGTCGTGACCTTGGTTTCTTATTTTGTTAATTATTGCACAATTGGCAACACTGACCAAATACATATGTAACGTCAAAATTTTTATTTTTTAAATATAATGTATTACACCTTTTTTACCTGTGTGAAATAATTGTCTATTGTCATTATTTATCATGTTAAATTTACTTTATTTCAAATATTCTTCATTACATAAATATTTACATTAAAAGTTTCAAATTGACAATGTCAAAAAATGTGTCATAATATTTTCTCGGCGATATTCATCTTAAAATTTTCAAAGAGTACTTGAGCTTTGTCTCAGTTTTAAAAACAAAAATCCAAAAATTCACATTAATTAATTTTTTCCACAAAAACTATGCATCCTACAGAAAAAACACATAAGGCTAGGGCACTCGAGCAAAGAATTTTCTACCATTTGGTAAAAGTTGTACGAAAATCGCACAAACGGTTAAAGCTGTAGCCTTGTTCAAATGATGGGCGATTGTCGTGATGAAAGAATAGTGAATCTAACCCTTTAGTATATAGGACTAGCGAAAACTCGGCTACGCCGAGCTTCCCCTAGGTGGATAGTGTTTTATGATTGTTTATATGCATTCCTAAATTATAATAGTTTAACATTTATAAAAAGTGCTACCGCCGTTGTCTTCAGCATTTTATGACTGTTTACACGCATTCCCACATTGGAAACGTGCATAAGCTATACAGAGTGCTAACGTCGCAGGCCCTCTTATGATATCCACAAGAATTAACATTCTTTAAATCAATACATTTACTATCTTACAGACCGACCAGATTGTATGAATTAATTTTCCGTCGCATATTGTTAGACAAATAACATTAGAACTGTTTGAAGTTTTACCACAGCTGTTGGTTCCACCGTAAAACCATTTGTCTGCACAGTAGAATTAGTAATCATATTTTCTGGTATTGAATGCTTGCGGGGATAGGTCAGATGATAACATTGTAAATTAAAACAAAAGTGGGTCGCGTAGTATAACGCCGGTTATTTAGCTTGAATAGTTTAAAAAAGAAAAACAACAATAACCTCACCTTATGTACAAAAGTCACGCTTGGAAAATTCGGGCATGTTTTGTGCATTAGATTATTTTATTGTTGTTATATTTGGAAAAATATAACATTTTTGTTTCTGATTCCACACGGTTATAGAGTTCCTTGAGGTTGACACCAAGACCGACTCGACCAATCCACGTATTTTCAAATGCATTGATTAAGTATAGAAGAAATCACAATTTTTTGACGTACATTTAAGGGAGTTTCTTTTAAAAATTCTGGCAGATTATTTTGCAAAAATACATAATTTTCAGCATTTAATTAATCTAGCAATGAAAAGGGGCCAATCGACTGTGAATTTAGTAAATCGGCCCATATGTTCACAGATAATCTACATTTTTTAAATAACATATTATGATTGTTTTCGCACTATTAAATAGCAAGTTTCATGTACTTTTCAAATTTGAATAAATATATAGCATGTTTTATTTGAAAATAAAAAGTTACATATCATTGCGTAAAAATGGAACACTTGTAGAAAAACTGATACTGCATATTTATACACAAACTTTGTTTGAACAATTTTCTATAATATTTAAAATAATCGAGTTACTAAAAGAAAACAGACCGAATAATCACCCTGTATTAATAAATAAATAAAACTTAACTATTATGTAAATAAAGATACCGGGTATTTATTTTTGTGGACTATAAGAAATACAATGGTAAAATTTTTATATGGCTGTAATTTCTGCCCTATTAAATTAAAAACAAATGTATAAATACGTAAAATATTTAGAATTAAAAACTGCATGAAATGAGCTTAAATTTGTTGATATAATAGGTTTTTGTCATGAGAAAACCATAAAATAAAATAGCCGTTACAAAGTTTTAAAAAAGAAATAAAAAATATCCTATAACTTTTAATTATAGTATTCATACTACAGTTCTAAACCGCAAAGAAAATACTAAAGACCTCGAAGTGACTTTTAACACTAAATTTAGTTTTTCACAACATATTAATAATATTTATAATGAGTCCACTCGATTTCTATGTTTTATTATCCGTAATACCAAAGATTTTATCAGTATCACGCCCATCATAACACTATATTACAGTTCCATTCGTTCCAAAATGGAATATTGCTCATTAATATGGAACCCAACTTATGAGAGTTATCAAGATCATCTCAAAAGAATTCAAAAAAAGTTTTTGAAATACCTGTATTTCAAAATAAATAAAATTTACCCGGACTATTCAGTATCTTACTCTACCTTACTGCACATCTTTAATATGCCCAGTCTTTATCATCGCCGTGAATTGACTTCTGTTTTTCATCTCAGTAAGTTAATTCATGGTGAACTTAACGACTCGTCTTGATTGTGTCTCCTTAATTTCCACATCTCATCCTTTCACTTACGGAACTTCAGTACCTTCTATCTTCCTACCCCTCGTACAAACATAGATTATTCTTGTCCCATATACAGAATGTGCTCAACTTATAATACTAAATATTCGGATATTGACATTTTTCATTTGCAACCTAAATATTTTTATAATATAATACGTAATATTAAATATATAATATTTTCTATTTTGAGCAATATTAATTTATGTTAACTTATGCTATTTTATGTAGTATTATTTTTTCCTGTTCTCAATTGGGATTTTTTCCTGTTGGATAGTGTGTCTAAATAAAAAAATATAGCTAACGATTCTGGCAGATAAAATGGCAAAAATTTGTTATTCTGTACAATTCCATAGTTATCGGTATTAATAATAGAATTTAATTTAATTTACATGTATATTTTATTTTTCTATTGATACCACAACCATTGTTGTCAGTTAAAACAGTCTGTGAATAATAATTTGCCCGTATTGACGGGCTATGTTTGGGTTTCAAGTATTCACCCTGTATAAATGTTTTTAAAGTTAATGATGCATTATACTTTTATTATAAATACTGATATTTATATTTTCTATTTATTTATTGTAAAAAGTTTAATCATTATTGTTACATATCGAAGAAACATTTTCTCTAAGTTTTCTAGTCTAGTCACGCCCGAGAGTCAATTTCCTGATGACACATTAAAATAACACTTAATATTTTTGTCATAAATAGCTATTTTTTTTTTTTATTTATTTATTGTTCAACGTGTAATCATTATTATAATACACATTGAGTGAAAGACTTTTCAAATTTTTCTTTGCAATCATGTAAAATATGACGTTTAATTGAATTTCCCGCGCCCGCACGCCATGGGTTGTGTGAATAAATGAACTTTTTTTGAAGACTAAAGGGGCTGACTAAGAACTCACATACTGATTAAGAGCAAGCGAAAGTGTCAGACTGCTAATACTATGGTATAATATTCATTTGATATGTCTATTTGAAAAGTAATGTTTGAAATAGTTCTGATAGACATCAACAGATGGTGGTGTATATCTCGATGTTACCAGTTTATTATTAGTATAATATATGTAAATAAATTGAAATAAGTTCTGTAAACACTTATTTTAGTTACATTATGATATAATATAAGTGATAAAATGAAAATAGTTTTAAAATAATGTTTTAAACATATCAGGGGATACGCCAAAAACTCCCTAGAATATTCTATTTCCTTACACAAGTTGTTTTAGGAAGAAACTTGTATATACAAGTTCACAAAATAAATTATTACGTACTGTTTATAAACAATATAATTTATTTCTTCCTATTAAGATAGTTTGAAATTGAAATTTGTGACTTGAACATAGGTGAGCCAAGGTTACTTTTGAAATTTTGACATTGAATAATTTCTGTCAGAGATGATGTAACGTTTCTTTTCTATTTTTCATTGATTGTCTACAATAATATGTGTGACTTATAATGATAATTAAGACGCATAATTATGTATAAGTTTATAATTTTAATTTCTAACTTTATGAATGGTGTTATGCGAGCAACAGTAAATCTTCGGTTTCGGGTTCGATCCCAACAGGGAACAATATTTTTTTTTTTTTTTTTTTAAATGATTGCATTATGTATGTGTGTGACAGCGGTTATATTATAATGTATTAACTGATTGGTATTATCTGATAACAGCCGTTTACGTAGAATGTCACCCGCCCGATTGGAATCGATAGAAATGTGAAAACCTTTCTTGGCGGCATTTAAATCATTTAAAAAATCGATGAATATGAACATTAAATGTTGTGTTATGTTAATTATGATAAATATAAAAACTTTTCTGTATCAATTCTTATTATTGATTGAATTAATGATTGTATTGTTAAGAATTTCATTGTTGCAATCAACAATAATTACTTTTCATTATAGCGGTTATATATAATAATATATTAACTGATTCGTATTATATGGTAATAGCCTTTTACGTAGACTGTCACCCGATTGGAATAGAAAAATCTGATGTGTAAGAAAGATCTCATGAGAATAATACATGTACCTACCTTATAAAAACAGAGTATAATAAGAAAAATGGCTATAATTTTATAACAAGGAATTATTTGGCACACACACACACTGATATTTATGAGGTTGTTTAAAGTTTCAATATTTATTAATTACCATTTAAATGGAGAAAATAAATATCATATGATTCATGGCCTAGCTTCCCCTAGGTGGATAGTGTTTTATGATTGTTTATATGCATTCCTAAATTATAATAGTTTAACATTTATAAAAAGTGCTACCGCCGTTGTCTTCAGCATTTTATGACTGTTTACACGCATTCCCACATTGGAAACGTGCATAAGCTATACAGAGTGCTAACGTCGCAGGCCCTCTTATGATATCCACAAGAATTAACATTCTTTAAATCAATACATTTACTATCTTACAGACCGACCAGATTGTATGAATTAATTTTCCGTCGCATATTGTTAGACAAATAACATTAGAACTGTTTGAAGTTTTACCACAGCTGTTGGTTCCACCGTAAAACCATTTGTCTGCACAGTAGAATTAGTAATCATATTTTCTGGTATTGAATGCTTGCGGGGATAGGTCAGATGATAACATTGTAAATTAAAACAAAAGTGGGTCGCGTAGTATAACGCCGGTTATTTAGCTTGAATAGTTTAAAAAAGAAAAACAACAATAACCTCACCTTATGTACAAAAGTCACGCTTGGAAAATTCGGGCATGTTTTGTGCATTAGATTATTTTATTGTTGTTATATTTGGAAAAATATAACATTTTTGTTTCTGATTCCACACGGTTATAGAGTTCCTTGAGGTTGACACCAAGACCGACTCGACCAGTCCACGTATTTTCAAATGCATTGATTAAGTATAGAAGAAATCACAATTTTTTGACGTACATTTAAGGGAGTTTCTTTTAAAAGTTCTGGCAGATTATTTTGCAAAAATACATAATTTTCAGCATTTAATTAATCTAGCAATGAAAAGGGGCCAATCGACTGTGAATTTAGTAAATCGGCCCATATGTTCACAGATAATCTACATTTTTTAAATAACATATTATGATTGTTTTCGCACTATTAAATAGCAAGTTTCATGTACTTTTCAAATTTGAATAAATATATAGCATGTTTTATTTGAAAATATAAAGTTACATATCATTGCGTAAAAATGGAACACTTGTAGAAAAACTTATACTGCATATTTATACACAAACTTTGTTTGAACAATTTTCTATAATATTTAAAATAATCGAGTTACTAAAAGAAAACAGACCGAATAATCACCCTGTATTAATAAATAAATAAAACTTAACTATTATGTAAATAAAGATACCGGGTATTTATTTTTGTGGACTATAAGAAATACAATGGTAAAATTTTTATATGGCTGTAATTTCTGCCCTATTAAATTAAAAACAAATGTATAAATACGTAAAATATTTAGAATTAAAAACTGCATGAAATGAGCTTAAATTTGTTGATATAATAGGTTTTTGTCATGAGAAAACCATAAAATAAAATAGCCGTTACAAAGTTTTAAAAAAGAAATAAAAAATATCCTATAACTTTTAATTATAGTATTCATACTACAGTTCTAAACCGCAAAGAAAATACTAAAGACCTCGAAGTGACTTTTAACACTAAATTTAGTTTTTCACAACATATTAATAATATTTATAATGAGTCCACTCGATTTCTATGTTTTATTATCCGTAATACCAAAGATTTTATCAGTATCACGCCCATCATAACACTATATTACAGTTCCATTCGTTCCAAAATGGAATATTGCTCATTAATATGGAACCCAACTTATGAGAGTTATCAAGATCATCTCAAAAGAATTCAAAAAAAGTTTTTGAAATACCTGTATTTCAAAATAAATAAAATTTACCCGGACTATTCAGTATCTTACTCTACCTTACTGCACATCTTTAATATGCCCAGTCTTTATCATCGCCGTGAATTGACTTCTGTTTTTCATCTCAGTAAGTTAATTCATGGTGAACTTAACGACTCGTCTTGATTGTGTCTCCTTAATTTCCACATCTCATCCTTTCACTTACGGAACTTCAGTACCTTCTATCTTCCTACCCCTCGTACAAACATAGATTATTCTTGTCCCATATACAGAATGTGCTCAACTTATAATACTAAATATTCGGATATTGACATTTTTCATTTGCAACCTAAATATTTTTATAATATAATACGTAATATTAAATATATAATATTTTCTATTTTGAGCAATATTAATTTATGTTAACTTATGCTATTTTATGTATTATTATTTTTTCCTGTTCTCAATTGGGATTTTTTCCTGTTGGATAGTGTGTCTAAATAAAAAAATATAGCTAACGATTCTGGCAGATAAAATGGCAAAAATTTGTTATTCTGTACAATTCCATAGTTATCGGTATTAATAATAGAATTTAATTTAATTTACATGTATATTTTATTTTTCTATTGATACCACAACCATTGTTGTCAGTTAAAACAGTCTGTGAATAATAATTTGCCCGTATTGACGGGCTATGTTTGGGTTTCAAGTATTCACCCTGTATAAATGTTTTTAAAGTTAATGATGCATTATACTTTTATTATAAATACTGATATTTATATTTTCTATTTATTTATTGTAAAAAGTTTAATCATTATTGTTACATATCGAAGAAACATTTTCTCTAAGTTTTCTAGTCTAGTCACGCCCGAGAGTCAATTTCCTGATGACACATTAAAATAACACTTAATATTTTTGTCATAAATAGCTATTTTTTTTTTTTATTTATTTATTGTTCAACGTGTAATCATTATTATAATACACATTGAGTGAAAGACTTTTCAAATTTTTCTTTGCAATCATGTAAAATATGACGTTTAATTGAATTTCCCGCGCCCGCACGCCATGGGTTGTGTGAATAAATGAACTTTTTTTGAAGACTAAAGGGGCTGACTAAGAACTCACATACTGATTAAGAGCAAGCGAAAGTGTCAGACTGCTAATACTATGGTATAATATTCATTTGATATGTCTATTTGAAAAGTAATGTTTGAAATAGTTCTGATAGACATCAACAGATGGTGGTGTATATCTCGATGTTACCAGTTTATTATTAGTATAATATATGTAAATAAATTGAAATAAGTTCTGTAAACACTTATTTTAGTTACATTATGATATAATATAAGTGATAAAATGAAAATAGTTTTAAAATAATGTTTTAAACATATCAGGGGATACGCCAAAAACTCCCTAGAATATTCTATTTCCTTACACAAGTTGTTTTAGGAAGAAACTTGTATATACAAGTTCACAAAATAAATTATTACGTACTGTTTATAAACAATATAATTTATTTCTTCCTATTAAGATAGTTTGAAATTGAAATTTGTGACTTGAACATAGGTGAGCCAAGGTTACTTTTGAAATTTTGACATTGAATAATTTCTGTCAGAGATGATGTAACGTTTCTTTTCTATTTTTCATTGATTGTCTACAATAATATGTGTGACTTATAATGATAATTAAGACGTATAATTATGTATAAGTTTATAATTTTAATTTCTAACTTTATGAATGGTGTTATACGAGCAACAGTAAATCTTTGTGGACTCTTTTTTTTTTTTAAATGATTGTATTATGTATGTGTGTGACAGCGGTTATATTATAATGTATTAACTGATTGGTATTATTTGATAACAGCCGTTTACGTAGAATGTCACCCGCCCGATTGGAATCGATAGAAATGTGAAAACCTTTCTTGGCGGCATTTAAATCATTTAAAAAATCAATGAATACGAACATTAAATGTTGTGTTATGTTAATTATGATAAATATAAAAACTTTTCTGTAACAATTCTTATTATTGATTGAATTAATGATTGTATTGTTAAGAATTTCTTTGTTGCAATCAACAATAATTACTTTTCATTATAGCGGTTATATATAATAATATATTAACTGATTCGTATTATATGGTAATAGCCTTTTACGTAGACTGTCACCCGATTGGAATAGAAAAATCTGATGTGTAAGAAAGATCTCATGAGAATAATACATGTACCTACCTTATAAAAACAGAGTATAATAAGAAAAATGGCTATAATTTTATAACAAGGAATTATTTGGCACACACACACACTGATATTTATGAGGTTGTTTAAAGTTTCAATATTTATTAATTACCATTTAAATGGAGAAAATAAATATCATATGATTCAAGGCCAAGAGAATGTGTTTTTGATATTTATTTAAATTTCGCGCTAATTTTATTTGTATAATGAATACAATTTCTAATATTAAAGTTTCTTTATTTGTAAATGAAATACGTTTCCTAAAAGTATTATTCTTATCCTTTTTGTCTGCTGACTCGACAAGATGACGTATATTTCATCAAGAAATTGTTGATTAATAGTGCACATTTTTATAATTTCTAGACATTTTACACATACAATATTTATCAAATAAATTAAATTATATACATTTATTAATATTACAATATATATTTCATTTTAAAACACTCTATGTATAAAAGAAATATTTCAAACTTTCTTCACATTTCAATTACCCACAATTTTTTGAGATTAATTTTATAATAATTAATTACCACTTAATTGGGGCAAATATATATAAAACACATGTAATTATATTATATTTAGCCTGTAAAACAATTTTTCTTTCTTGTAATAAGCACAGATTATTCACATTTCATGTTCTTTTGATAACCTGAAAATTTAATTTTAGTATTACAAAAATATTTCATGTTTTAATACTTACAATTAATGTAAACTATTTTCTCATGTTTATAATTAATTAAAATTATAATAAATCGTTGTTATATTACTCTATTTTTCAATATTCATATTAATTATGTCAAATGTGTCGTGACCTTGGTTTCTTATTTTGTTAATTATTGCACAATTGGCAACACTGACCAAATACATATGTAACGTCAAAAATTTTATTTTTTAAATATAATGTATTACACCTTTTTTACCTGTGTGAAATAATTGTCTATTGTCATTATTTATCATGTTAAATTTACTTTATTTCAAATATTCTTCATTACATAAATATTTACATTAAAAGTTTCAAATTGACAATGTCAAAAAATGTGTCATAATATTTTCTTGGCGATATTCATCTTAAAATTTTCAAAGAGTACTTGAGCTTTGTCTCAGTTTTAAAAACAAAAATCCAAAAATTCACATTAATTAATTTTTTCCACAAAAACTATGCATCCTACAGAAAAAACACATAAGGCTAGGGCACTCGAGCAAAGAATTTTCTACCATTTGGTAAAAGTTGTACGAAAATTGCACAAACGGTTAAAGCTGTAGCCTTGTTCAAATGATGGGCGATTGTCGTGATGAAAGAATAGTGAATCTAACCCTTTAGTATATAGGACTAGCGAAAACTCGGCTACGCCGAGCTTCCCCTAGGTGGATAGTGTTTTATGATTGTTTATATGCATTCCTAAATTATAATAGTTTAACATTTATAAAAAGTGCTACCGCCGTTGTCTTCAGCATTTTATGACTGTTTACACGCATTCCCACATTGGAAACGTGCATAAGCTATACAGAGTGCTAACGTCGCAGGCCCTCTTATGATATCCACAAGAATTAACATTCTTTAAATCAATACATTTACTATCTTACAGACCGACCAGATTGTATGAATTAATTTTCCGTCGCATATTGTTAGACAAATAACATTAGAACTGTTTGAAGTTTTACCACAGCTGTTGGTTCCACCGTAAAACCATTTGTCTGCACAGTAGAATTAGTAATCATATTTTCTGGTATTGAATGCTTGCGGGGATAGGTCAGATGATAACATTGTAAATTAAAACAAAAGTGGGTCGCGTAGTATAACGCCGGTTATTTAGCTTGAATAGTTTAAAAAAGAAAAACAACAATAACCTCACCTTATGTACAAAAGTCACGCTTGGAAAATTCGGGCATGTTTTGTGCATTAGATTATTTTATTGTTGTTATATTTGGAAAAATATAACATTTTTGTTTCTGATTCCACACGGTTATAGAGTTCCTTGAGGTTGACACCAAGACCGACTCGACCAATCCACGTATTTTCAAATGCATTGATTAAGTATAGAAGAAATCACAATTTTTTGACGTACATTTAAGGGAGTTTCTTTTAAAAATTCTGGCAGATTATTTTGCAAAAATACATAATTTTCAGCATTTAATTAATCTAGCAATGAAAAGGGGCCAATCGACTGTGAATTTAGTAAATCGGCCCATATGTTCACAGATAATCTACATTTTTTAAATAACATATTATGATTGTTTTCGCACTATTAAATAGCAAGTTTCATGTACTTTTCAAATTTGAATAAATATATAGCATGTTTTATTTGAAAATAAAAAGTTACATATCATTGCGTAAAAATGGAACACTTGTAGAAAAACTGATACTGCATATTTATACACAAACTTTGTTTGAACAATTTTCTATAATATTTAAAATAATCGAGTTACTAAAAGAAAACAGACCGAATAATCACCCTGTATTAATAAATAAATAAAACTTAACTATTATGTAAATAAAGATACCGGGTATTTATTTTTGTGGACTATAAGAAATACAATGGTAAAATTTTTATATGGCTGTAATTTCTGCCCTATTAAATTAAAAACAAATGTATAAATACGTAAAATATTTAGAATTAAAAACTGCATGAAATGAGCTTAAATTTGTTGATATAATAGGTTTTTGTCATGAGAAAACCATAAAATAAAATAGCCGTTACAAAGTTTTAAAAAAGAAATAAAAAATATCCTATAACTTTTAATTATAGTATTCATACTACAGTTCTAAACCGCAAAGAAAATACTAAAGACCTCGAAGTGACTTTTAACACTAAATTTAGTTTTTCACAACATATTAATAATATTTATAATGAGTCCACTCGATTTCTATGTTTTATTATCCGTAATACCAAAGATTTTATCAGTATCACGCCCATCATAACACTATATTACAGTTCCATTCGTTCCAAAATGGAATATTGCTCATTAATATGGAACCCAACTTATGAGAGTTATCAAGATCATCTCAAAAGAATTCAAAAAAAGTTTTTGAAATACCTGTATTTCAAAATAAATAAAATTTACCCGGACTATTCAGTATCTTACTCTACCTTACTGCACATCTTTAATATGCCCAGTCTTTATCATCGCCGTGAATTGACTTCTGTTTTTCATCTCAGTAAGTTAATTCATGGTGAACTTAACGACTCGTCTTGATTGTGTCTCCTTAATTTCCACATCTCATCCTTTCACTTACGGAACTTCAGTACCTTCTATCTTCCTACCCCTCGTACAAACATAGATTATTCTTGTCCCATATACAGAATGTGCTCAACTTATAATACTAAATATTCGGATATTGACATTTTTCATTTGCAACCTAAATATTTTTATAATATAATACGTAATATTAAATATATAATATTTTCTATTTTGAGCAATATTAATTTATGTTAACTTATGCTATTTTATGTAGTATTATTTTTTCCTGTTCTCAATTGGGATTTTTTCCTGTTGGATAGTGTGTCTAAATAAAAAAATATAGCTAACGATTCTGGCAGATAAAATGGCAAAAATTTGTTATTCTGTACAATTCCATAGTTATCGATATTAATAATAGAATTTAATTTAATTTACATGTATATTTTATTTTTCTATTGATACCACAACCATTGTTGTCAGTTAAAACAGTCTGTGAATAATAATTTGCCCGTATTGACGGGCTATGTTTGGGTTTCAAGTATTCACCCTGTATAAATGTTTTTAAAGTTAATGATGCATTATACTTTTATTATAAATACTGATATTTATATTTTCTATTTATTTATTGTAAAAAGTTTAATCATTATTGTTACATATCGAAGAAACATTTTCTCTAAGTTTTCTAGTCTAGTCACGCCCGAGAGTCAATTTCCTGATGACACATTAAAATAACACTTAATATTTTTGTCATAAATAGCTATTTTTTTTTTTTATTTATTTATTGTTCAACGTGTAATCATTATTATAATACACATTGAGTGAAAGACTTTTCAAATTTTTCTTTGCAATCATGTAAAATATGACGTTTAATTGAATTTCCCGCGCCCGCACGCCATGGGTTGTGTGAATAAATGAACTTTTTTTGAAGACTAAAGGGGCTGACTAAGAACTCACATACTGATTAAGAGCAAGCGAAAGTGTCAGACTGCTAATACTATGGTATAATATTCATTTGATATGTCTATTTGAAAAGTAATGTTTGAAATAGTTCTGATAGACATCAACAGATGGTGGTGTATATCTCGATGTTACCAGTTTATTATTAGTATAATATATGTAAATAAATTGAAATAAGTTCTGTAAACACTTATTTTAGTTACATTATGATATAATATAAGTGATAAAATGAAAATAGTTTTAAAATAATGTTTTAAACATATCAGGGGATACGCCAAAAACTCCCTAGAATATTCTATTTCCTTACACAAGTTGTTTTAGGAAGAAACTTGTATATACAAGTTCACAAAATAAATTATTACGTACTGTTTATAAACAATATAATTTATTTCTTCCTATTAAGATAGTTTGAAATTGAAATTTGTGACTTGAACATAGGTGAGCCAAGGTTACTTTTGAAATTTTGACATTGAATAATTTCTGTCAGAGATGATGTAACGTTTCTTTTCTATTTTTCATTGATTGTCTACAATAATATGTGTGACTTATAATGATAATTAAGACGCATAATTATGTATAAGTTTATAATTTTAATTTCTAACTTTATGAATGGTGTTATGCGAGCAACAGTAAATCTTCGGTTTCGGGTTCGATCCCAACAGGGAACAATATTTTTTTTTTTTTTTTTTTAAATGATTGCATTATGTATGTGTGTGACAGCGGTTATATTATAATGTATTAACTGATTGGTATTATTTGATAACAGCCGTTTACGTAGAATGTCACCCGCCCGATTGGAATCGATAGAAATGTGAAAACCTTTCTTGGCGGCATTTAAATCATTTAAAAAATCAATGAATACGAACATTAAATGTTGTGTTATGTTAATTATGATAAATATAAAAACTTTTCTGTAACAATTCTTATTATTGATTGAATTAATGATTGTATTGTTAAGAATTTCATTGTTGCAATCAACAATAATTACTTTTCATTATAGCGGTTATATATAATAATATATTAACTGATTCGTATTATATGGTAATAGCCTTTTACGTAGACTGTCACCCGATTGGAATAGAAAAATCTGATGTGTAAGAAAGATCTCATGAGAATAATACATGTACCTACCTTATAAAAACAGAGTATAATAAGAAAAATGGCTATAATTTTATAACAAGGAATTATTTGGCACACACACACACTGATATTTATGAGGTTGTTTAAAGTTTCAATATTTATTAATTACCATTTAAATGGAGAAAATAAATATCATATGATTCATGGCCTAGCTTCCCCTAGGTGGATAGTGTTTTATGATTGTTTATATGCATTCCTAAATTATAATAGTTTAACATTTATAAAAAGTGCTACCGCCGTTGTCTTCAGCATTTTATGACTGTTTACACGCATTCCCACATTGGAAACGTGCATAAGCTATACAGAGTGCTAACGTCGCAGGCCCTCTTATGATATCCACAAGAATTAACATTCTTTAAATCAATACATTTACTATCTTACAGACCGACCAGATTGTATGAATTAATTTTCCGTCGCATATTGTTAGACAAATAACATTAGAACTGTTTGAAGTTTTACCACAGCTGTTGGTTCCACCGTAAAACCATTTGTCTGCACAGTAGAATTAGTAATCATATTTTCTGGTATTGAATGCTTGCGGGGATAGGTCAGATGATAACATTGTAAATTAAAACAAAAGTGGGTCGCGTAGTATAACGCCGGTTATTTAGCTTGAATAGTTTAAAAAAGAAAAACAACAATAACCTCACCTTATGTACAAAAGTCACGCTTGGAAAATTCGGGCATGTTTTGTGCATTAGATTATTTTATTGTTGTTATATTTGGAAAAATATAACATTTTTGTTTCTGATTCCACACGGTTATAGAGTTCCTTGAGGTTGACACCAAGACCGACTCGACCAGTCCACGTATTTTCAAATGCATTGATTAAGTATAGAAGAAATCACAATTTTTTGACGTACATTTAAGGGAGTTTCTTTTAAAAGTTCTGGCAGATTATTTTGCAAAAATACATAATTTTCAGCATTTAATTAATCTAGCAATGAAAAGGGGCCAATCGACTGTGAATTTAGTAAATCGGCCCATATGTTCACAGATAATCTACATTTTTTAAATAACATATTATGATTGTTTTCGCACTATTAAATAGCAAGTTTCATGTACTTTTCAAATTTGAATAAATATATAGCATGTTTTATTTGAAAATATAAAGTTACATATCATTGCGTAAAAATGGAACACTTGTAGAAAAACTTATACTGCATATTTATACACAAACTTTGTTTGAACAATTTTCTATAATATTTAAAATAATCGAGTTACTAAAAGAAAACAGACCGAATAATCACCCTGTATTAATAAATAAATAAAACTTAACTATTATGTAAATAAAGATACCGGGTATTTATTTTTGTGGACTATAAGAAATACAATGGTAAAATTTTTATATGGCTGTAATTTCTGCCCTATTAAATTAAAAACAAATGTATAAATACGTAAAATATTTAGAATTAAAAACTGCATGAAATGAGCTTAAATTTGTTGATATAATAGGTTTTTGTCATGAGAAAACCATAAAATAAAATAGCCGTTACAAAGTTTTAAAAAAGAAATAAAAAATATCCTATAACTTTTAATTATAGTATTCATACTACAGTTCTAAACCGCAAAGAAAATACTAAAGACCTCGAAGTGACTTTTAACACTAAATTTAGTTTTTCACAACATATTAATAATATTTATAATGAGTCCACTCGATTTCTATGTTTTATTATCCGTAATACCAAAGATTTTATCAGTATCACGCCCATCATAACACTATATTACAGTTCCATTCGTTCCAAAATGGAATATTGCTCATTAATATGGAACCCAACTTATGAGAGTTATCAAGATCATCTCAAAAGAATTCAAAAAAAGTTTTTGAAATACCTGTATTTCAAAATAAATAAAATTTACCCGGACTATTCAGTATCTTACTCTACCTTACTGCACATCTTTAATATGCCCAGTCTTTATCATCGCCGTGAATTGACTTCTGTTTTTCATCTCAGTAAGTTAATTCATGGTGAACTTAACGACTCGTCTTGATTGTGTCTCCTTAATTTCCACATCTCATCCTTTCACTTACGGAACTTCAGTACCTTCTATCTTCCTACCCCTCGTACAAACATAGATTATTCTTGTCCCATATACAGAATGTGCTCAACTTATAATACTAAATATTCGGATATTGACATTTTTCATTTGCAACCTAAATATTTTTATAATATAATACGTAATATTAAATATATAATATTTTCTATTTTGAGCAATATTAATTTATGTTAACTTATGCTATTTTATGTATTATTATTTTTTCCTGTTCTCAATTGGGATTTTTTCCTGTTGGATAGTGTGTCTAAATAAAAAAATATAGCTAACGATTCTGGCAGATAAAATGGCAAAAATTTGTTATTCTGTACAATTCCATAGTTATCGGTATTAATAATAGAATTTAATTTAATTTACATGTATATTTTATTTTTCTATTGATACCACAACCATTGTTGTCAGTTAAAACAGTCTGTGAATAATAATTTGCCCGTATTGACGGGCTATGTTTGGGTTTCAAGTATTCACCCTGTATAAATGTTTTTAAAGTTAATGATGCATTATACTTTTATTATAAATACTGATATTTATATTTTCTATTTATTTATTGTAAAAAGTTTAATCATTATTGTTACATATCGAAGAAACATTTTCTCTAAGTTTTCTAGTCTAGTCACGCCCGAGAGTCAATTTCCTGATGACACATTAAAATAACACTTAATATTTTTGTCATAAATAGCTATTTTTTTTTTTATTTATTTATTGTTCAACGTGTAATCATTATTATAATACACATTGAGTGAAAGACTTTTCAAATTTTTCTTTGCAATCATGTAAAATATGACGTTTAATTGAATTTCCCGCGCCCGCACGCCATGGGTTGTGTGAATAAATGAACTTTTTTTGAAGACTAAAGGGGCTGACTAAGAACTCACATACTGATTAAGAGCAAGCGAAAGTGTCAGACTGCTAATACTATGGTATAATATTCATTTGATATGTCTATTTGAAAAGTAATGTTTGAAATAGTTCTGATAGACATCAACAGATGGTGGTGTATATCTCGATGTTACCAGTTTATTATTAGTATAATATATGTAAATAAATTGAAATAAGTTCTGTAAACACTTATTTTAGTTACATTATGATATAATATAAGTGATAAAATGAAAATAGTTTTAAAATAATGTTTTAAACATATCAGGGGATACGCCAAAAACTCCCTAGAATATTCTATTTCCTTACACAAGTTGTTTTAGGAAGAAACTTGTATATACAAGTTCACAAAATAAATTATTACGTACTGTTTATAAACAATATAATTTATTTCTTCCTATTAAGATAGTTTGAAATTGAAATTTGTGACTTGAACATAGGTGAGCCAAGGTTACTTTTGAAATTTTGACATTGAATAATTTCTGTCAGAGATGATGTAACGTTTCTTTTCTATTTTTCATTGATTGTCTACAATAATATGTGTGACTTATAATGATAATTAAGACGTATAATTATGTATAAGTTTATAATTTTAATTTCTAACTTTATGAATGGTGTTATACGAGCAACAGTAAATCTTTGTGGACTCTTTTTTTTTTTTAAATGATTGTATTATGTATGTGTGTGACAGCGGTTATATTATAATGTATTAACTGATTGGTATTATTTGATAACAGCCGTTTACGTAGAATGTCACCCGCCCGATTGGAATCGATAGAAATGTGAAAACCTTTCTTGGCGGCATTTAAATCATTTAAAAAATCAATGAATACGAACATTAAATGTTGTGTTATGTTAATTATGATAAATATAAAAACTTTTCTGTAACAATTCTTATTATTGATTGAATTAATGATTGTATTGTTAAGAATTTCTTTGTTGCAATCAACAATAATTACTTTTCATTATAGCGGTTATATATAATAATATATTAACTGATTCGTATTATATGGTAATAGCCTTTTACGTAGACTGTCACCCGATTGGAATAGAAAAATCTGATGTGTAAGAAAGATCTCATGAGAATAATACATGTACCTACCTTATAAAAACAGAGTATAATAAGAAAAATGGCTATAATTTTATAACAAGGAATTATTTGGCACACACACACACTGATATTTATGAGGTTGTTTAAAGTTTCAATATTTATTAATTACCATTTAAATGGAGAAAATAAATATCATATGATTCAAGGCCAAGAGAATGTGTTTTTGATATTTATTTAAATTTCGCGCTAATTTTATTTGTATAATGAATACAATTTCTAATATTAAAGTTTCTTTATTTGTAAATGAAATACGTTTCCTAAAAGTATTATTCTTATCCTTTTTGTCTGCTGACTCGACAAGATGACGTATATTTCATCAAGAAATTGTTGATTAATAGTGCACATTTTTATAATTTCTAGACATTTTACACATACAATATTTATCAAATAAATTAAATTATATACATTTATTAATATTACAATATATATTTCATTTTAAAACACTCTATGTATAAAAGAAATATTTCAAACTTTCTTCACATTTCAATTACCCACAATTTTTTGAGATTAATTTTATAATAATTAATTACCACTTAATTGGGGCAAATATATATAAAACACATGTAATTATATTATATTTAGCCTGTAAAACAATTTTTCTTTCTTGTAATAAGCACAGATTATTCACATTTCATGTTCTTTTGATAACCTGAAAATTTAATTTTAGTATTACAAAAATATTTCATGTTTTAATACTTACAATTAATGTAAACTATTTTCTCATGTTTATAATTAATTAAAATTATAATAAATCGTTGTTATATTACTCTATTTTTCAATATTCATATTAATTATGTCAAATGTGTCGTGACCTTGGTTTCTTATTTTGTTAATTATTGCACAATTGGCAACACTGACCAAATACATATGTAACGTCAAAAATTTTATTTTTTAAATATAATGTATTACACCTTTTTTACCTGTGTGAAATAATTGTCTATTGTCATTATTTATCATGTTAAATTTACTTTATTTCAAATATTCTTCATTACATAAATATTTACATTAAAAGTTTCAAATTGACAATGTCAAAAAATGTGTCATAATATTTTCTTGGCGATATTCATCTTAAAATTTTCAAAGAGTACTTGAGCTTTGTCTCAGTTTTAAAAACAAAAATCCAAAAATTCACATTAATTAATTTTTTCCACAAAAACTATGCATCCTACAGAAAAAACACATAAGGCTAGGGCACTCGAGCAAAGAATTTTCTACCATTTGGTAAAAGTTGTACGAAAATTGCACAAACGGTTAAAGCTGTAGCCTTGTTCAAATGATGGGCGATTGTCGTGATGAAAGAATAGTGAATCTAACCCTTTAGTATATAGGACTAGCGAAAACTCGGCTACGCCGAGCTTCCCCTAGGTGGATAGTGTTTTATGATTGTTTATATGCATTCCTAAATTATAATAGTTTAACATTTATAAAAAGTGCTACCGCCGTTGTCTTCAGCATTTTATGACTGTTTACACGCATTCCCACATTGGAAACGTGCATAAGCTATACAGAGTGCTAACGTCGCAGGCCCTCTTATGATATCCACAAGAATTAACATTCTTTAAATCAATACATTTACTATCTTACAGACCGACCAGATTGTATGAATTAATTTTCCGTCGCATATTGTTAGACAAATAACATTAGAACTGTTTGAAGTTTTACCACAGCTGTTGGTTCCACCGTAAAACCATTTGTCTGCACAGTAGAATTAGTAATCATATTTTCTGGTATTGAATGCTTGCGGGGATAGGTCAGATGATAACATTGTAAATTAAAACAAAAGTGGGTCGCGTAGTATAACGCCGGTTATTTAGCTTGAATAGTTTAAAAAAGAAAAACAACAATAACCTCACCTTATGTACAAAAGTCACGCTTGGAAAATTCGGGCATGTTTTGTGCATTAGATTATTTTATTGTTGTTATATTTGGAAAAATATAACATTTTTGTTTCTGATTCCACACGGTTATAGAGTTCCTTGAGGTTGACACCAAGACCGACTCGACCAGTCCACGTATTTTCAAATGCATTGATTAAGTATAGAAGAAATCACAATTTTTTGACGTACATTTAAGGGAGTTTCTTTTAAAAGTTCTGGCAGATTATTTTGCAAAAATACATAATTTTCAGCATTTAATTAATCTAGCAATGAAAAGGGGCCAATCGACTGTGAATTTAGTAAATCGGCCCATATGTTCACAGATAATCTACATTTTTTAAATAACATATTATGATTGTTTTCGCACTATTAAATAGCAAGTTTCATGTACTTTTCAAATTTGAATAAATATATAGCATGTTTTATTTGAAAATATAAAGTTACATATCATTGCGTAAAAATGGAACACTTGTAGAAAAACTTATACTGCATATTTATACACAAACTTTGTTTGAACAATTTTCTATAATATTTAAAATAATCGAGTTACTAAAAGAAAACAGACCGAATAATCACCCTGTATTAATAAATAAATAAAACTTAACTATTATGTAAATAAAGATACCGGGTATTTATTTTTGTGGACTATAAGAAATACAATGGTAAAATTTTTATATGGCTGTAATTTCTGCCCTATTAAATTAAAAACAAATGTATAAATACGTAAAATATTTAGAATTAAAAACTGCATGAAATGAGCTTAAATTTGTTGATATAATAGGTTTTTGTCATGAGAAAACCATAAAATAAAATAGCCGTTACAAAGTTTTAAAAAAGAAATAAAAAATATCCTATAACTTTTAATTATAGTATTCATACTACAGTTCTAAACCGCAAAGAAAATACTAAAGACCTCGAAGTGACTTTTAACACTAAATTTAGTTTTTCACAACATATTAATAATATTTATAATGAGTCCACTCGATTTCTATGTTTTATTATCCGTAATACCAAAGATTTTATCAGTATCACGCCCATCATAACACTATATTACAGTTCCATTCGTTCCAAAATGGAATATTGCTCATTAATATGGAACCCAACTTATGAGAGTTATCAAGATCATCTCAAAAGAATTCAAAAAAAGTTTTTGAAATACCTGTATTTCAAAATAAATAAAATTTACCCGGACTATTCAGTATCTTACTCTACCTTACTGCACATCTTTAATATGCCCAGTCTTTATCATCGCCGTGAATTGACTTCTGTTTTTCATCTCAGTAAGTTAATTCATGGTGAACTTAACGACTCGTCTTGATTGTGTCTCCTTAATTTCCACATCTCATCCTTTCACTTACGGAACTTCAGTACCTTCTATCTTCCTACCCCTCGTACAAACATAGATTATTCTTGTCCCATATACAGAATGTGCTCAACTTATAATACTAAATATTCGGATATTGACATTTTTCATTTGCAACCTAAATATTTTTATAATATAATACGTAATATTAAATATATAATATTTTCTATTTTGAGCAATATTAATTTATGTTAACTTATGCTATTTTATGTATTATTATTTTTTCCTGTTCTCAATTGGGATTTTTTCCTGTTGGATAGTGTGTCTAAATAAAAAAATATAGCTAACGATTCTGGCAGATAAAATGGCAAAAATTTGTTATTCTGTACAATTCCATAGTTATCGGTATTAATAATAGAATTTAATTTAATTTACATGTATATTTTATTTTTCTATTGATACCACAACCATTGTTGTCAGTTAAAACAGTCTGTGAATAATAATTTGCCCGTATTGACGGGCTATGTTTGGGTTTCAAGTATTCACCCTGTATAAATGTTTTTAAAGTTAATGATGCATTATACTTTTATTATAAATACTGATATTTATATTTTCTATTTATTTATTGTAAAAAGTTTAATCATTATTGTTACATATCGAAGAAACATTTTCTCTAAGTTTTCTAGTCTAGTCACGCCCGAGAGTCAATTTCCTGATGACACATTAAAATAACACTTAATATTTTTGTCATAAATAGCTATTTTTTTTTTTTATTTATTTATTGTTCAACGTGTAATCATTATTATAATACACATTGAGTGAAAGACTTTTCAAATTTTTCTTTGCAATCATGTAAAATATGACGTTTAATTGAATTTCCCGCGCCCGCACGCCATGGGTTGTGTGAATAAATGAACTTTTTTTGAAGACTAAAGGGGCTGACTAAGAACTCACATACTGATTAAGAGCAAGCGAAAGTGTCAGACTGCTAATACTATGGTATAATATTCATTTGATATGTCTATTTGAAAAGTAATGTTTGAAATAGTTCTGATAGACATCAACAGATGGTGGTGTATATCTCGATGTTACCAGTTTATTATTAGTATAATATATGTAAATAAATTGAAATAAGTTCTGTAAACACTTATTTTAGTTACATTATGATATAATATAAGTGATAAAATGAAAATAGTTTTAAAATAATGTTTTAAACATATCAGGGGATACGCCAAAAACTCCCTAGAATATTCTATTTCCTTACACAAGTTGTTTTAGGAAGAAACTTGTATATACAAGTTCACAAAATAAATTATTACGTACTGTTTATAAACAATATAATTTATTTCTTCCTATTAAGATAGTTTGAAATTGAAATTTGTGACTTGAACATAGGTGAGCCAAGGTTACTTTTGAAATTTTGACATTGAATAATTTCTGTCAGAGATGATGTAACGTTTCTTTTCTATTTTTCATTGATTGTCTACAATAATATGTGTGACTTATAATGATAATTAAGACGTATAATTATGTATAAGTTTATAATTTTAATTTCTAACTTTATGAATGGTGTTATACGAGCAACAGTAAATCTTTGTGGACTCTTTTTTTTTTTTAAATGATTGTATTATGTATGTGTGTGACAGCGGTTATATTATAATGTATTAACTGATTGGTATTATTTGATAACAGCCGTTTACGTAGAATGTCACCCGCCCGATTGGAATCGATAGAAATGTGAAAACCTTTCTTGGCGGCATTTAAATCATTTAAAAAATCAATGAATACGAACATTAAATGTTGTGTTATGTTAATTATGATAAATATAAAAACTTTTCTGTAACAATTCTTATTATTGATTGAATTAATGATTGTATTGTTAAGAATTTCATTGTTGCAATCAACAATAATTACTTTTCATTATAGCGGTTATATATAATAATATATTAACTGATTCGTATTATATGGTAATAGCCTTTTACGTAGACTGTCACCCGATTGGAATAGAAAAATCTGATGTGTAAGAAAGATCTCATGAGAATAATACATGTACCTACCTTATAAAAACAGAGTATAATAAGAAAAATGGCTATAATTTTATAACAAGGAATTATTTGGCACACACACACACTGATATTTATGAGGTTGTTTAAAGTTTCAATATTTATTAATTACCATTTAAATGGAGAAAATAAATATCATATGATTCAAGGCCAAGAGAATGTGTTTTTGATATTTATTTAAATTTCGCGCTAATTTTATTTGTATAATGAATACAATTTCTAATATTAAAGTTTCTTTATTTGTAAATGAAATACGTTTCCTAAAAGTATTATTCTTATCCTTTTTGTCTGCTGACTCGACAAGATGACGTATATTTCATCAAGAAATTGTTGATTAATAGTGCACATTTTTATAATTTCTAGACATTTTACACATACAATATTTATCAAATAAATTAAATTATATACATTTATTAATATTACAATATATATTTCATTTTAAAACACTCTATGTATAAAAGAAATATTTCAAACTTTCTTCACATTTCAATTACCCACAATTTTTTGAGATTAATTTTATAATAATTAATTACCACTTAATTGGGGCAAATATATATAAAACACATGTAATTATATTATATTTAGCCTGTAAAACAATTTTTCTTTCTTGTAATAAGCACAGATTATTCACATTTCATGTTCTTTTGATAACCTGAAAATTTAATTTTAGTATTACAAAAATATTTCATGTTTTAATACTTACAATTAATGTAAACTATTTTCTCATGTTTATAATTAATTAAAATTATAATAAATCGTTGTTATATTACTCTATTTTTCAATATTCATATTAATTATGTCAAATGTGTCGTGACCTTGGTTTCTTATTTTGTTAATTATTGCACAATTGGCAACACTGACCAAATACATATGTAACGTCAAAAATTTTATTTTTTAAATATAATGTATTACACCTTTTTTACCTGTGTGAAATAATTGTCTATTGTCATTATTTATCATGTTAAATTTACTTTATTTCAAATATTCTTCATTACATAAATATTTACATTAAAAGTTTCAAATTGACAATGTCAAAAAATGTGTCATAATATTTTCTTGGCGATATTCATCTTAAAATTTTCAAAGAGTACTTGAGCTTTGTCTCAGTTTTAAAAACAAAAATCCAAAAATTCACATTAATTAATTTTTTCCACAAAAACTATGCATCCTACAGAAAAAACACATAAGGCTAGGGCACTCGAGCAAAGAATTTTCTACCATTTGGTAAAAGTTGTACGAAAATCGCACAAACGGTTAAAGCTGTAGCCTTGTTCAAATGATGGGCGATTGTCGTGATGAAAGAATAGTGAATCTAACCCTTTAGTATATAGGACTAGCGAAAACTCGGCTACGCCGAGCTTCCCCTAGGTGGATAGTGTTTTATGATTGTTTATATGCATTCCTAAATTATAATAATTTAACATTTATAAAAAGTGCTACCGCCGTTGTCTTTAGCATTTTATGACTGTTTACACGCATTCCTACATTGGAAACGTATATAAGCTATACAAGGTGCTAACGCCGCTGATATCCACTTAAAATCAATACATTTACAATCTTACAGACTGATCAGTTCGTATGAAATAATTTACCTTCATATACTGTTAGATAAATATATTTAGAATTATTAGGATGAGCGTTCATTATAAGGCCAACGTCTTGTCGAATATTTGCCACAGCTACTGGTTCCTCCCAGTTGCTTCGCCATGCTTCCCCTAGGGCTCCGTCGATAGTGTTTTATGATGGTCTACACGTACGTTCTATCTATCCTCTCCTGGTCACGGAACCTGGCTACCCAAACTGCCCACCCAAATTGCCCACGCAACAGGCCCACCCAAATTGCTTACGCAACCTGCCCACCCAAATTGCTTACGCAACCTGCTCACCCAAACAGCCCACCCAAACTGCCCACCCAAATTGCCCACGCAAGATGCCCACCCAAACTGCCCACGCAACCTGCCCACCCAAACTGCCCACCGAAATTACCCACGCAACATGCCCACCCAAACTGCCCACCCAAATTACCCACGCAACATGCCCACCCAACCTGCCCACCCAAACTGTCCACGCAACCTGCCCATCCAAACTGCCCACGCAATCTGCCACCCAAATTGCCCACGCAACCTGCCCACCCAAACTGCCCACCCAAACTGCCCACTCAACCTGCCAACCCAAACTGCCCACCCAAATTTCTCACGCAACATGTTAATTGTTATTCTGTACAAATACCATAGCTATCGGTATTAATGATAGAAATTAATTTAATTTACATGTATATTTTATTTTTCTATTGATACCACAACCATTGTTGTCAGTTAAAACAGTCTGTGAATAACAATTTGCCCGTATTGACGGGCTATGTTTGGGTTTCAAGTATTCACCCTGTATAAATGTTTTTAAAGTTAATGATGCATTATACTTTTATTATAAATACTGATATTTATATTTTCTATTTATTTATTGTAAAAAGTTTAATCATTATTGTTACATATCGAAGAAACATTTTCTGTAAGTTTTCTAGTCTAGTTGATCTGACGCCCGAGAGCTAATTTTCAGATGACACTTTAAAATAACACTTAATATTTTTGTCATAAATACATATTTTTATATTTTTTATTTATTTGTTGTTCAATGTGTAATCATTATTATAATATACATCGAAGAAAAGACATTTCAAATTTTTCTATGCAATCATGTAAAATTTGACGTTTTATTGAATTTCCCGCGCCCGTACGCCATGGGTTCAAGAGGTGGTACGGTATATCTCGTTGTTACCAGTTTATTATTAGTATAATATATGTAAATTAATTGAAATAAGTTCTGTAAACACTTATTTTAGTTACATTATGATATAATATAAGTGATAAAATGAAAATAGTTTTAAAATAATGTTTTAAACATATCTGGGGATACGCCAAAAATTCCCTAGAATATTCTATTTCCTTACACAAGTTGTTTTAGGAAGAAATTTGTATATGCAAGTTCACAAAACAAATTATTACGTATTGTTTATAAACTATATAATTTATTTCTTCCTATTAAGATAGTTTGAAATTGAATCATTTCTGCCAGAGATGATGTAACGTTTCTTTTCTATTTTTCATTGAATATCTACAATAATATGTGTGACTTGTAATGATAATTAATACGTATAATTAAGTTTATAATTTTAATTTCTAACTTTATGAATGGTGTTATGCGAGCAACAGTAAATCTTTGTTTTTTTTTTTTTTTAAAGATTGTATTATATATGTGTGTGATAGCGGTAATATTATAATGCATTAACTGATTGGTATTATTTGATTTAAATCTGGAAACTGTAGTACATAACTTTTACACATTTCTACGTGAGAAAACACATAAAATGAGGACTTATGATTTTGACGTCATCGGCGGCGGATCGGCAGCGGACCTCCCTCCACACAATTTAGAAAGGGACAAGAATTTTTTAGAAAGAGCGAGGTGATATACCATGGCAGAGTCGATCAAATGCTTTCCCTTTTGAACACCTCCTCGTTGATCCCATAATTTGTTATTTAGTCAGCAAAGTTTGGTTAAGTTATTATATGTAGTAATTGTTATTAATGAAACATTGCGGAATCGAATATTTCTGATTCTCACGGAGGGAAAACAAATCCGATTTCATCGATTCAATTTGAAAAAACATGAACTGAATCCATGTAAACACTACAAATTCCACTGTTGAGAGAGACACGGGAAAAATAATGAAATTTCTTTTAGTGTATATCCACGTCTTAATATTATTAAAGTCATACATAATTTGTCTCTGGATGTTAAATTATTAAATTTAGTTTTCTTTGGCGTTTTTTGGAAATACCTGTATTTCAACTTTGGCATAACTGTGGGATTTAACAAATCATATAGAACATTAAAATGTTCTACTGATAAGCCGGTGAAATATATAAATTTTACAGCATCATTTTCAAACAAGGATTGTTGTGATCACGTGGGACCAAATATGGATCACGTGATAAACGTCAAACTTCGAGCTAAATCTTGCTCACTACATAACTAATTAATAAATACTTTTTTACACACTAGATGGCGACCAAAATATTTGAATTGTATAAGTCCCCATTGAAATTACCTTTTATATTTTATTTATATATCATTTTACATAAATATCTACAGTACCTTTAGTATTTATAATTGAAACTTTAAATGTTTGATAGTTGAATCACACACTGACAATATATGTGAGGTTAAAGTTTTAATATTTATTAATTACCACTTAGATGGAATAAATATGTATAAAATCCATGTAATTATTCTAAAATTAGCCTAAAAACAACTTTTCACTGTCGTAATCAACACATATTATTGAAATTTCATGTTATGGTCTTGTTTGGAATTCCAACAGATTTCATTTCATAACTTCTTTCGAAAATTGCATTATTTATCCATTTCATTAGGTACATCTAAAATATATGCAGACATTTATAATTTATACGTACGTGTAGACTATTGAACACTTAATTTTTGTAATATTAGTATCCTTCAACGCTGTTTATGGAATAATAGTTTCCCGCGCTTTTTCCATTTTAAACTAAGTAAAATGTTTCATTTTATTAATTCTTTTTAAATACTTACTTTCTCATGACGGTAGTTCTTTAAATGCTAATAAATCCTATCTTATTTAAAAATATTGTTATGTCAAATGTGTCTATATTTAGGAATATATGTGTTTTTATTTAGTTACTTAATTGTAATAACCTAAAAATTAAATTGTAGAATTACAAGAATATTTCCTGTTTAGAATACTTACAACTAATGTAATATATTTTCTCATGTTTATAATTAATTAAAATTATAATAAATCGTTCTAATTTAACTCTATTTTTCAATATTCAAATTAATTATGTCAAATGTGTCGTGACCTTGGCTTCTTATTTTGTTAATTATGTCACATTTGGTAACACTGTCTAAATACATATGTAACGTCAAAATTTTTTATTTTTTAAATACAATGTATTACACCTTCTTTACCTGTGTGAAATAATTGTCCATTCTCATTATTTATGATGTTAAATTTACTTTATTTCAAATATTCTTCATTACATAAATATTTACATTTAAAGTTTCAAATTGACATGTCAAAAGAGCGATATTCATCTTAAAATTTTCAAAGAATACTTGAGTTTTGTCTCAGTTTTAAAAACAAAAATCCAAAAATTCACATTAAATAATTTTTTCCACAAAAACTATGCATCCTACAGAAAAAACACATAAGGTTAGGGCACTCGAGCAAAGAATTTCCAACCACTTGTTAAAACTTGCACAAAAATCGCACAAACGGTTAAAGCTGTAGCCTTGTTCAAATGATGGGCGATTGTCGTGATGAAAGAATAGTGAATCTAACCCTTTAGTATATAGGATATTCTTTAAATGCTAATAAATCCTATCTTATTTAAAAATATTGTTATGTCAAATGTGTCTATATTTAGGAATATATGTGTTTTTATTTAGTTACTTAATTGTAATAACCTAAAAATTAAATTGTAGAATTACAAGAATATTTCCTGTTTAGAATACTTACAACTAATGTAATATATTTTCTCATGTTTATAATTAATTAAAATTATAATAAATCGTTCTAATTTAACTCTATTTTTCAATATTCAAATTAATTATGTCAAATGTGTCGTGACCTTGGCTTCTTATTTTGTTAATTATGTCACATTTGGTAACACTGTCTAAATACATATGTAACGTCAAAATTTTTTATTTTTTAAATACAATGTATTACACCTTCTTTACCTGTGTGAAATAATTGTCCATTCTCATTATTTATGATGTTAAATTTACTTTATTTCAAATATTCTTCATTACATAAATATTTACATTTAAAGTTTCAAATTGACATGTCAAAAGAGCGATATTCATCTTAAAATTTTCAAAGAATACTTGAGTTTTGTCTCAGTTTTAAAAACAAAAATCCAAAAATTCACATTAAATAATTTTTTCCACAAAAACTATGCATCCTACAGAAAAAACACATAAGGTTAGGGCACTCGAGCAAAGAATTTCCAACCACTTGTTAAAACTTGCACAAAAATCGCACAAACGGTTAAAGCTGTAGCCTTGTTCAAATGATGGGCGATTGTCGTGATGAAAGAATAGTGAATCTAACCCTTTAGTATATAGGATATTTAAATAGTAAAATCTCGTTTTATAGCGTAAATGAGTGATTAAAAAAATTAGATAATCGTTTTACGTTTATTTTTGGAAAAAAATAGCCTGATTTGATGTATAATAATGGCATATTACTAAATATTTTGAAGAATTTAATATGTATTCATAAAACCAATATGGCCGCGCACCTGGTTAATCTGAGGTTTCGGGTTCGATCCCAACAGGGAACAATATTTTTTTTTTTTTTTTTTTTTTTTAATTGATTGTATTATGTATGTGTGTGTGTGACAGCGGTTATATTATAATGTATTAACTGATTGGTATTATTGACCAAACTATGGTATTCTATAATAATTCTTGAGTCTGTTGCGTTCTTTAAAACAAATATAACATTTACATTTGAATTGGTTTTATAACCGAACATTATGTAACGTATAATTTGAATAATTTGTTATCCTGTTCTCCATTTTGTGTAAGGGTACAAATCTGTATGCTTCCTAACATTTCAAATCAATTAAATGTTTAAATAGGTTCCTTTCTTGTTTATTATATAGCTATATTCCTATAATAATTTCACAAATAATTTATAAATATTGAGTATAGGGAAAAGATTTCTCCTAACCTGAAAATAAATGTAAAGTTATAAAAATATATAACATATTGTATACATTCTTTTTGCATACTTACAACTAATTCGCATGACTGTAGTTCAGTAAAATAATAATAAATCCTTCTAATATGTTTTTTTTTTAAATAAAAAAATATTTCCATTGAAAAATTTATATGTCAAATATGTCGTGACATTGAAAAATTAGTAATATTTAGTTTTTTTATTTGGTTACTTGGCAAGACTGTCAAGTATTAGACTGTCATCTTAAAAAAAATCATGCCTTCTCGATTCAAAAAATAAGGTAATTTTTATTGATTTTCTACGTTTCAGTCTACTTCGATCCATTGTTTTAATGTACCAAATTTGAACTTTAATAATTTTTTACGCAAAAACTACGCATCCTACAAAAAATATACACAAGTCGAGGGCACTAAAGACAAAAGTTTCCTACAACCTTGTGCAAATTTCATTAAAATCGGCCCAACGGTTTCGTCTCTACATGTGTCTAAATTTTTACCGCTTAGCGTGATGAAAGAAAATATATATAGAAAGATCCTGTTATCCTTTTAGTATTATAGATAGTATAGTATAGTATAGTATAGTATAGTATAGTATAGTATAGTATAGTATAGTATAGTATAGTATAGTATAGTATAGTATAGTATAGTATAGTATAGTATAGTATATTATAGTATAGTATAGTATAGTATATTATAGTATAGTATAGTATAGTATAGTATAGTATAGTATAGTATAGCATAGTATAGTATAGTATAGTATAGTATAGTATAGTATAGTATAGTATAGTATAGTATAGTATAAAATAGTGTATAGTATAGTATAGTATAGTATAGTATAGTGTATAGTATAAAATAGTGTATAGTATAGTATAGTATAGTATAGTATAGTATAGTATAGTATAGTATAGTATAGTATAGTATAGTATAGTATAGTATAGTATAGTATAGTATAGTATAGTATAGTATAGTATAGTATAGTATAGTATAGTATAGTATAGTATAGTATAGTATAGTATAGTATAGTATAGTATAGTATAGTATAGTATAGTATAGTATAGTATAGTATAGTATAGTATAGTATAGTATAGTATAGTATAGTATAGTATAGTATAGTATAGTATAGTATAGTATAGTATAGTATAGTATAGTATAGTATAGTATAGTATAGTATAGTATAGTATAGTATAGTATAGTATAGTATAGTATAGTATAGTATAGTATAGTATAGTATAGTATAGTATAGTATAGTATAGTATAGTATAGTATAGTATAGTATAGTATAGTATAGTATAGTATAGTATAGTATAGTATAGTATAGTATAGTATAGTATAGTATAGTATAGTATAGTATAGTATAGTATAGTATAGTATAGTATAGTATAGTATAGTATAGTATAGTATAGTATAGTATAGTATAGTATAGTATA
Source organism: Harpalus rufipes (assembly GCA_951394225.1). Classification (NCBI taxonomy): domain Eukaryota; kingdom Metazoa; phylum Arthropoda; class Insecta; order Coleoptera; family Carabidae; genus Harpalus; species Harpalus rufipes. Next base: position 18,133,722 of record OX596282.1, on the reverse strand, counting down.
GTATAGTATAGTATAGTATAGTATAGTATAGTATAGTATAGTATAGTATAGTATAGTATAGTATAGTATAGTATAGTATAGTATAGTATAGTATAGTATAGTATAGTATAGTATAGTATAGTATAGTATAGTATAGTATAGTATAGTATAGTATAGTATAGTATAGTATAGTATAGTATAGTATAGTATAGTATAGTATAGTATAGTATAGTATAGTATAGTATAGTATAGTATAGTATAGTATAGTATAGTATAGTATAGTATAGTATAGTATAGTATAGTATAGTATAGTATAAAATAATGAATGGTAATTAAAAACTTTGAGTTTTTTATAAATGTTTTTATTATACTATGTGGCTTATCGATTTCGCTATTATGATAGCATCTTCGGAGCCTACAGCTGTAAGATAATATACATTCAATAAATATATAAAGTCAAATATAAAGTTATGTAAGTATATAAAAAATATAGTAAAGAAAATATAATTGTATTAAATTAGTGAGAAAGATGCTGGGGAGTGATATATTTGGTGTAAAATATGAAGAGGTTATATGGTTTGAAAATTAAAATTTTTTTTTTATGAGTTGTAGGTTAGGTGAACATGACAATCATAGAAGTTGTAATGATATGAAAAATATAAAAAATATGAAAAATACTGACCGTCAGAGAAATTTTAATAAAAGTTTCACATCAAAATCCCACCCTAACCTATACAACATTCTAAAAAATAACACACCCAAAACCAACCACCTTGATAGCAGCGGTATATACAAAATTAACTGTAACGACTGTGACAACTCATACATAGGACTCACAAAACGAAACATAAAAACTAGATTTCAAGAACATATAAAAAATAATCCGCCTTCAGCAATAGGAATACATTTACAGACTTCAAACCATAACATAACAACAGACAACCTTCACCTTCTTCATTCAGAAACAAAAATTCAAAATTTATATCTTTTAGAAAAATATGAAATACTTAAACATATACATAACCACCACAACCTACTTAACGAAAACATATCTTTTCCGGAACAACACATTTTCAAAAACCTCCCGCCATTTGTCTAACAAACATTAACAATAAAAATAACCAAAACTCACTATACAACATACTTCCGCTCAACTCAATTTATCCTCACAAGTTCCATTTCTCTGGCTTAAAGAAGACGTACTTTATAACAATTTTTCAACATAAACATGAACATCAAAAATAAATAACAACTTTTATTCAATATTAAACTACCGACATGCCAAACTTTTATTAAAATTTCTCTGACGGTCAGTATTTTTCATATTTTTTATATTTTTCATATCATTACAACTTCTATGATTGTTCACCTAACCTACAACTCATAAAATTTTTTTTTAAATTTTCAAACCATATAACCTCTTCATATTTTACACCAAATATATCACTCCCCAGCATCTTTCTCACTAATTTAATACAATTATATTTTCTTTACTATATTTTTTATATACTTACATAACTTTATATTTGACGTTATATATTTATTGAATGTATATTATCTTACAGCTGTAGGCTCCGAAGATGCTATCATAATAGCGAAATCGATAAGCCACATAGTATAATAAAAACATTTATAAAAAACTCAAAGTTTTTAATTACCATTCATCATGAAACCGAACTTTGAATTAGAGTCGTTCATCAATAAAATTGTTAAATAAATTTTGTGAGATCAACAAGAGAACTTAAACCTTCGGATTTATATTTTTAATATCCTTATAATAATATTACCCAGTAATAATTAAATATGTTGTACATATGTGCATTGTTATTGCTTTATTTTACATATCACATGGACATTATTAAATGAAATTATGAATTTGAATTAAGCAGATGCCTTAAACCTATTAATTTACAAATTAAATAACATTGTAATGTAAAATGATAAAAAAATAATCCTGTAAAAGTCTAGTTGGTTAAATATGCGGTACATTTGTACAATTTCGCCTCCATACAGTGGTTATTATTTTTAATTTACACATCACATAAGAATATTGAAATAAATTATTTCTAAATAAGTTAGAGTAAGCATCGAATTTACCTCATTCGTTCGAATAGAAACTTCTAATTTTTAAAGCATTTATTGTGAAATAATATAAAGCATTCAATTTTTGCACATCAAATTTTTTTTAGTAATATATAAATCTCTGATTCTACTGAAATACATCTTACGTAATGTTGTAAATAAAAATTTCTAATATTTGTATATCTCGGACACTCTAATAGGAAGTGATAAAGAGTTTCGTGGACTTTAAAGTTACAAACTGTACACATATTTTCGCCTTCTAGAGTGTACTTGATATTATTATGTATAATTCTTGAATATTTTTTATTGCACGTTCTTAATTGCGTTATTAATCGCTTCTTTTTAAAAGAAATATTTAAATTTAATTTAATTTAATTGGTTGTGTCTACTTCAAGGTCTTTATAATATAGATTAAAATTTGAACTTCTAGAGCTATTTATTTCTTGTTCTCTTAGTGGGTTTTTATACGTTTCACATATAACATCGATATTACTTTTGCTAATGTTTTGATTTTTCCATACATCCCCATAGTCTAGTTTATAAAGGAATATTCGAATTTGGGAGCACCAATTATATTCTGGTTTATTTATGACAGACTCCAATTTGTGTAAACGTTGGTAGAGAATTTTTGGAAAACTATCGTCAGCCATATATAATAATTTAAACCACCAATGTAAACCTCTTTTCCAAATTTCTACTGCTATATGGGAAGTTTTAGTTTCTAGCCTAACTGCGAAATTAGGAGTTGTTGTCATGCATTGTAACATATTTTTAATGTAATGAGTTTGTCATTTTTCTACACATTCGGTGTGATTTAAGCCCCAAACCTCGCACCCGTATAGTGCAGTTGCATTTACTACAGTTTTCATTAATGTTTCCTTTTCTTCCCAGCCTACTGATTTTCGTTTTGCTAATATTTCTTTTACTGTATGCGTAGCTATTTTTGATTTTCTAATACTTTCTGCAGCCATGTTGTTAAATTTACCGGAAGCAGCGAAAATTACGCCTAAATAAGAAAATTGATTAACGATTTCTATATTTTGATTCTTATAAGAAAATTGAAGGTCCTTACTTAATCTACCTCTATGAAATATTACTAGTTTAGTTTTATTACAGTTAACCTGCAATAAATTTTCATTGCAATAATTTTCCAATAATTTTAATTTATTTTTAATATCTACTGGAGAGTTCCCCAAAATAACAAGATCGTCAGCATAAGCCAACGTTATTACTTCGTTTTGTCCATTTAAATTTATATTAGGTCCACTCATACCATGGTTTTTAAAATATTTTTCTATACCGATAGGGCCATGAGTAATTTCTGACATGTTCACAATGATGTTTAAATGTACTGGTTATTCAACCCCACATCATACAACGTGACACAAACTGTATTCTCCATAGAGAGATACATTAGCAGCTAAAGTGGAAGATAATGTCAGCCATTGGATAGGTTGGCCATAGCTCAGTTGGTAGAGCGCTACTCCGGCAAAGTAGTGGTCCATGGTTCAAATCCATGTGGCTGACATTATCTTTTCACACTTTCTTAATTTATTTTTCTATATCATTTATATAAATTGAGAACAGAAAAGGGCTTAGAATCTCGCTCTGTAAGACCCCTTGTGATATGTTAATTTCGTTTGACAATTTATCCCCTTTTTACCTCTCGCTAAGAGAGGTATTGCATTCATGCTAAAAATCGCATATCCAGATTTTATTGAATAAGCACGTTTTAAGGTCTCTACAATCCGATTTTAACATTTTTACGATGATGTCTGTGTGTGTGTGTGTGTGGATGTGTGTGTGTGTGTGTGTGTGTGTGTGTGTGTGTGTGTGTGTGTGTGTGTGTATGTGTGTGGGATGTTGGAAGGACGGTTACTCAAAAACTATAAGACTTTAAATTTGTTTAGCTACGTATTTCCCAATCGAACATTCATGGGAAGATCTGAAAAGGTTTTGGTAACAATTGGACAACCGGAAGTAGAAGATTCTTGAAAAAAAATCTTCTAAATATTATTTTCTGAAATTTTTTCTTGGTAATATTAAAGAAAATTAAATTCTCTATCTGATACAATTAAATATTTAATTATATATTCTATAGATTTCGAGATAAAAGATATATAATATATAAAATAATCTGTTGTAATTAATTTTACAACCGAAAGGATGCCATGAAAAATAGTTGAGAATTTAAATTGTTTGTAACTGACAGATAAATGTCAGTGTCAGAAATAATGAGTAATGAATTAAAAATATACTTGGAGAATTCCTTAGTTCTTGATCTGTGACTATTATGGAGATGACAAGTCTAGGTTGAAGGACTTAAATTTGTTTCAAACATTATGGGACAATGTTCACCAGTACTGTAGACTAGAGTAACTTTGAATTGCGAAAAAGCTATCAAATTCTTCTCAAGTAAGTTGTAAATATTGACAAAATCGGAGTGCAATCTATCCGTCACTTTATTAAAGGGAATTAAGGTTATTTAGATATAACAAGTATGAAAAAATAAAATGTAAAAGAAGATATATAAGAATAGATGCACAATCCAGATATATACATTTTAGACCGCCCAAAATTAATGTTTTTACTAGAAGAATATGAAGAGAAAGTAAACAAAGTTGTTCGAATTGAAAATTGCTGTTACCAGCCTAATATTTATATATGGTAAACTCTACTTTGTAATTTATTGTAACATAATTTATGGTAAAATATCTTCATGTTGAGACATGCTATTATTGAATAATAAAGAAGTTTATACGTCATAGATTTATATGAATATATTATTTGTATTTATAAAAATAATCTTTGCTTTATGCATACAGCCAGGTAAAATATACGGCGAGAGGTTATGTGCTGGCCACATCAGATTTTTTAATTTGTAACACTGCTAAATTATATAATTTGTTTATAATTCTAATATATTTTGAAGATATACCATTTTGATGCATTTTTAGCCACAGTAGTTCGTGCAAAGACTTTATTTTTCTTCAGTCTTAAATTTAGGTCTATTATTGTCTTTAGACAAAATATGCAGTCCTGAAAAATAATTATGTATTTAATATGGACAATGAAAACCAATATTTACACCATTTAATTATTCGTTGTCTTCAAAAGAATAGTATGAATAAAAATATGTACTGAGGACAGGTATATTTATTTAGGTATAATTGAATCTAAAAGAAAAGAATATATCGCGGATGACCTAGCAATATCACTGAACTGTTGTGTTCGGCGAAAATAAGTGATTACGCTGTATTTGGTTTAAGAATATAGTGTAGCGTGGTATACGAAGAACATTACATGGCTTGTAATAGATGCAAACGTGAGACAGTTGTAAATTGTTGCAACAATTACATAACTATTGAAACTTTTTACTGCATATATGTATAATAAATGAGGCTCACTAAATTGAATGTAAATGAAATAAATAATTTTAATATAAATATAATTGTAAATAACTAAGAATATAATGTAAAAAAGTTAATATAAATACAAAAGTCACATAATCTGTCAACCTGTCAATAACTGTCAAAAATTTTCTATACCTACATTTTCACATAATCTGATCTAAGTGGTCCTCAAATGGGTGATATTGAAGATGTTCTATCTCCAATTTGTATGTCTGAAGATGTTTAGATTATTGTAACTTTATTATCTTATCGAAATATTACTTAATTCGTATACCATCAAAATATTTCTGCGTAAACTGGTCTCATCAAGCAATGTTAAACCAAATAGAGATTTGGATTTTTTAAAATTATTTACATTATAAATTAAAATTATATTATAGCTGAAATATCTTCTATCGCCCATTTTTGTCGAAAATAAGTTATTCGGAGATTCTGTCTAATCTATTTTTTAAAATGTAATTCAAAATTCTACTGTAAACTTTGCATTTAGGTCACCAGCAATATATGGGCTCAAACAACCAAAAGCTCGAAATTTATTCCTGTGAATAATTTAAAATTAATTTAAAGCATTTTTTTAACTCGCCCAGGAAAAATTATTAAACGAAAAACAATGATTTGCCCAAAATTAAAAAAAAATCATTAATCACAAATTAATGAAAGAAAGTAGTCTGCCATCTGGTGTTATTTGGGTGAAATTGATAGGCAGAGCAGCACAAAATAAGTTAATTTAAATTTGAAATGAATTGGAAGTGTCTCTAATAACTCATGTGACGTAGTCTGGTTTAAGCCCCAGTGTTCGTATATTCGGGGAGATATAGCGGACATGATACAAAATTGGTTTGGAATGATCCAGTTTGACAACTTTAAATGAATGCGGTTTAATGAAAATCTGATGAGCTCAGCACATCATAAATTTCACAACGTTCTAATCTCATACGAGTATGAAACATACATATTATTATCTACTTTGACATCAAAGAATTAACATGCCTAGATATTAATAGATATGTATTCCAAAAATTACTCAATAGTAAATTATTCATTTCTATATAAGGACATGCTTTGACCGAAGATGTAAGATTATTAGTGTTGGTAATGAATTACATACATTTTCATAATAATTAAATCCTGCATTATTACATATTATTTTTTATTATTAAGAACGTATTTTAATGAAACAAAGAAACCTTACAAACGTCATAGAAAATAGCTATACTTATGTATTTATTTGCACAATTTTACAACGAATTACATGCAATGTTTTTTTTTTTGTAATTCCGTTTAGTTAAAAATTGAAAGAAAAAAAAATTCGTACTATTCTTATAAAATGCAGTGTCACCAAGAACTTTTCCCATACGATGAAGAAAGTAGAAGAGTGTTTTGCGAAGATATGCAGAACCGGGCTAATAATGATCAAACTTTTTTATCGTCTATTTGTTTTACCGACGAATGCACTTTCACGTTAAATAATGAACCCAATACCCAAAATACACGTTGTTGGGCAACAGAAAATCCTAGAATTAGTATTTCAACAAGGACACAATATACCCAGAAAGTTAATATGTGGGCAGGAATTTTAGGTCACCACATAATTGGTCCTTTTGAAATACGTGGCAATCTAAATACGGAAAATTATTTGGAGATGCTACAAAACGAAATTGTCCGAAGAGGTCCTGCACACTATGGTAGAAACGTTAGCGAATATTTGGATCTGGCATTTCCTGGGCGCTGGATTGGACGAGGGGGTATTATTAACTGGCCTGCTAGATCTCCAGATCTTGCTCCATGTGACTTTTTTTTATGGGGTCACTTAAAAAATCAAATTTATAAACAAAGCCACGAAAACATTAATGATTTTAGACATGCCATATTTAATGAATGTCATCGTATAACTCAGCGGCAACTATTTAATATACAAAGGTCGTTTTACAATAGATTAGGTTACTGTATTGTCCAAAATGGTGCTGCATTTGAATGTTTATTGTAACTATTATCTTTAAATTATAATTACTTGTTATTCGATTACTAATTATAAAACTTTTCTTGCTTGAAAATATTATGTTACAAAATATTGAATTTTTAATAAATTATTTAAACAAAACTGAATTTTTTAACTGTATTTATTAATTTAATATTTCTGTTATTGTCATACTTAAGGATATTTGTCCAAATTAAATTGTTAGAAATGTCAAATAAGTTAACTTACGTTGTGACAGATAAAATGTCAAGCATTTATTTATTTTTTGTTCTATTCCATGGCTATCGATATTTTCAACGTAATTTTCGACATTTTCATATATGATTTGTCGTTAAAAATCATGCAAAAGTAATTCTGTTTATTGATTTAGATGCAGAATTTTATGCCCTAAAACTTTTATTTGACGCGTTTTTGCTTATAATAGGTGAGCAGGGAATTGCAAAAAACTGATTTCCCATGTTAATCTCCTATGTACACCTTTAAGATAGACACACGGTATATATATATATATATATATATATATATATATATATATATATATATATATATATATATATATGTTATAACCTACCTAACCTAATCTGCACTAACCTAACTACAGCCTAATCATATCCTAATCTAACCATATCTTAACTCAAGCTAACATGAACAAGATATTTATACACGCTTAGCAGTAACTATAGTAACATCGTTGCGCAATTTTATGTTTGTAAATAAAATCATTTTACTCGTACGTAATCTCCTTCTTACATCTGTCATTACGTAATATACTATTAAACTGATCAAAATATTAATATACTGACCATGTATAATACAAATTATTTACCATTTCTTAAAAAAAAAATATTAAAAAAATACTTCCCTAATAATATAAGCCTTATTCGGAATATTGCGAAAAGAAAATAATTACGTCAAATTCGCCCAAGAACCAAAATTAAACTCAAGCAGAAAATTAAAGAAATTTAGAAAACTTTCACAAAAGAGTAGTGTAGTGAATTGATAGGCACTACAAATCATCAGTTTATGTAGTTATTATGCTCTCTCCACGCAGGCGCGGATACAATGGAGGGGGTAATGGGGGTAAATACCCCCCCCCCTGAGATTCCGAGGTTTATTTATTTGTACATATCACATAGGTAATAATAAAGAGTATTTGGATATAAAAAGATAAAATAAATTTAATTTACAAAAATGCCGCAACCTCAGCCTCGACAACTTTTTACAAGAATATGACTGTGATGAGGACACGGTAAAATCAAAACTAAAATCTGAACTGGAATTATGGCAGGCTAAATATCAAAGAACACTAAAAACAGATCACACTGAGATGCCTGAATCCTATATACAACTGTACATTGCCTGTAGTGAAATATTCTTCCCTACAATTAAACTTTGTCTGTATGTATTGTATTATGTACTTCACCGACAAGCGTGGCAAGCGCCGAGCGAAGTTTTCTGTTCTCCGAAGACTGAAATCATGGTTAAAATTGCAAATGGGAGAATATAGACTTAGTGGCTCAGCACTTTTGCATATACATCGCGTTATACATATTAATGTAGCAAATGTAATAAATAGATCTGCTAAAATTTATGCTAAGAAGAAGGAATTTCTTATATAATTGTAAAATTGTAAGTACTGATATGTATAAATATGTACCTATACTTATCTGGTTTAAGATTGCAGTGGTGTGAAAATAGCAGTTTGATCTTGTTGTTTGATTGGATAATATCGGAGTATTATCCAATCAGATTTCTGATTTCAACCATGTAATCATTTAATATCCTTACATAAAAATGTTGAGAAAATTTCAATAATTTAAATTTAAATAAATTTTATTTTTATAATTATTTTTCAGTAGGCTATCTATGAAAAACAAAAATGCTATCTATCAATATTTATTATTTAGTACATAATTCTTAGGCCCAGTTGCATAAAACATTGTTAACTTTAATCATGTTGTTAACTCTGACAAGGCTTATTTTTTCCAATGTATTTTTGATACATATCCATGGTTGCAATGTACATTTAAACACATGATCAGCTAACAACGTTTTATGTTTTATGCAACTGGCCTCTAATGTTGCAGGTAGAACACTATTTATTTAGTTATTAACAAGTGATACAACCTTTTTTAGTTTTATTTCTGTTTATTTATTTAAATACTGCCGAAATAAACAGAAATAAAACTAAAAAAGGTTGTATCATTTTAATTGAAATATGAGTTCTGAAAGATTTTTTAATAATTATTAACAAGTATTTATTTCAATTCTTTTTCATTCATAACCTGCTAAAAATAAAATTTATTTAAATTTCAATTGAATTTTTCTCACTATTTTTTATGTAAGGATATAAAATCATTACAGGTTGGATTCAGAAAAAAAATGCTCTATCGAATGGGCCTGAAATCTGTTCTTATAAATTTCTTTTTATGTAAATGGCACAAGTTTTTCTGATATGTATAGCACATTTACAAAAATATAACTTTGTGTTATTACTTGAGAACCACTGGTTTAAAAAATATTTTCTTCTCAAATTGGATGTCCCCCTTGGTCTCCTGTAAGCAGAGCTGGGCAAATTACTTTCTAAAAGTAATTGAGTACAATTACAATTACTTTAACCAAAATATACTCAAATTACTAATTACATTTGCATTGTAATTGACATTTTAATTACTTTTTCAATTACTTTACTAAGAAAAAGAAGTAAAAGTTTGTATATCAAAAGTATGAAAAAAAAACGAGAAAAAGAATTAAAAAATAACAGAAATTATTTTTATTCAAATATTCTAGGCGGCCATGTGAAAATAAACAGACATTTAATTGTAACATGTTGACCGAGTTTTTTTAATCACAAAATGTAAATTAAATGTTCACATAGCCACCTAAAATATTTGAATAAAAATAATTTCTAATATTTTTCAATAATAGGTTTGTTCCAACATACAATCAAATCAGTACGGTACTGTCCAACGCATGCGCAGTATTCAAATGAGAACGCCATTTTAATACTACGCATTTTTCGGACAGGTCCATACTGATTTGATTGTATGTTGGAACAAACCTTATATCCTTTTTCTCGATTTTTTTCATATTTTTGATATACAAACATTTACATCGTTGAAAAGCGAAAAAATGGCAGTTTATATTTTAATAAAACAATTATAGGTTGCTATTTAAAAAATCTGATGTGGCCAGCACAATACCTTCCGTCAATCCTCTGTATTATGTATAAATTCCATACATAAATTTTCTTGCAAAAGATTATAAATTTTTGGTATTATGTGATTCCCTATCTCGGCAACTGAATTCCATACTCTTGATAACAAACAAACCACATGAAATAAGAAAATTATGAAATTTTGATTGAAAAATTATAACACTTGTCAGTTATGGACATAATTAATTGCTGTTATTTTGACACGGGTCAAAGTCATGTTACTGCACGCGCCCCATACATAAATTTTCTTGCAAAAGATCCTATATTTCCAGTAAAGTTATTTCATTAACAAACTATGCAAATTGCACTAGACACTGACATCTTCTTCTTTAGTTTTTCCCATTCGTTAGGGGGTCGCTATTTTTTATTTTTTTCTTCCACTCATTTTTGTTTTCGCGTGTCGTCCTCATTCAGTTCCTTTTCTCTCAAGTCTTCTGCAATACAGTCTTTTTATCTTATATTTGGTCTTCCTATGTTTCTTCCACCTTCTATTAATATATTCATCTCTCCTCATGACATGTTCAAACCAATATGTAATCGTCTCTCTTATATCTAGAAACTTCTAACACTAGAGTTACTTCCCTTATTCTTTCATTGATTTCATTTTATTGATACTGACATCTGTCAATTTGAATTACCTGAATGTATTAGCAGTTTCCATGGTTAAGTTAGCATAGCTGGCTGAATTATGATATTTATATAAAATTTATTATCGTTATTCTTCTTTAACTCTATATCTGTTGAATATCAAATATAAAATGCAATCAAATCGTATAGACAATAATATATTCTTTAAGTTATAATAACATTTAACTGATTTTTTCAAGAAAAACTGTTAAAATCTTCAAATGAGGGTACTTCCGGTTGACCAATTATATCCAAAATCTAAACAGGTCTGCATATGGTTGTAAGGAAGAGGAATACGCAAGAATTGTAATTTTTGGAATTCTAGTATTGGAGATATCGTGCCCGAAAACGCGGTCACACACACACACATACACACACACACACACATACACACACACGCACACACGAACACACACACACACACACATACAGACATCATCGTAAAAATAGTAAAATCGTATTGTAAAGACCCTAAAACGTGCTTATTCAATGAAAACTCACCACCGAATTTTTTGACCAAAGACAATACCTTCCTTACCTAGAGGTGACGGAAGGTGAAAATAAAAGTTGATAGTCATACCTCGCAAACCTGATTTTATCTGCTATCAAATAGTAAATTTAAGTAAAAATAAAACTTTTATATGAGTCTTTTTTCTATTACTTATAATAAATATATTGAAAGTGTGGGCATTTTCCCAGATTCATCCTGTATATATGTCTATATGGTTATTAAAAATACTTTATAGTGATTTATTTGAAGACATTGCAAATTCGTTGAAAAGTGTATTATTACTATTAGGATTCAGAAAAAAGAATAAATTATAACTTAAGTAAAAGTCCAAAGTACGTCTTACGTCCCAATGCGCATGACAAGTTGCACTTGTAACCTGTCGTTACACCCACAACGCAGATAAACTACGCTACGCCCGTATCCTGGGGATTCCCTCACTTCTTGGTTCAAAATAGTAATTATTTTTCAAATTTTCAAAAGTAATTGAGTATAATTACTTTTTTTACAAAGTAATTAATTACAAATTACAATTTGGGGAAAAGTAATTTAATTAGTAATTAATTACCAATTGTAATTAATTACTGCCCAACTCTGCCTGTAAGATTGTCTTATCGTATTTTATTCTATCTCTAATAATATAGGAATTATTTGAGGTAGTTCGTTTAGCTTTTGTACCCTGAATTTATTGTTTATAACTGAAATAATTGTAACTTGTTAAGTGACACGAACTCTTTTACATGTGATTTTATATGTTCCTATATGGTATATTATTCCTCATATTAAAAATTAAAATGCATTTAATATATTTATTTTTATATAATTTGGTGCAGCTCTGCTCTGGATTGTTTCTGCTGTTCTAAATTTGAAAAATGCAGCTCTAAATTTAAATTTTGCTGATGCTTTCACTTCTCTCTATATTATTTATTATTCAAATGTGTACATGAAACAAGAATTAAAAAATATGTTCTTAATATTAGAACGAGCGTTTACCGTAATACATCTGAGTATTGAATTTGTCTTATAGTTTTAAGTTTTCTGCCTTTGTCGTGGCTTAAATGTCCCTATTCTTTTGTACATACGTAAATAATGTGGTGAAATAATTGTAATCATTACATAAAAAGGCGTTAAACCTACAACTTCAATATACATGACCTTGAAATAAATAATAATAAACCAAAGCCCCCCCCCCCAGACAAAAAAGTACAGCTCTGAATTTTTCAAATTATATCCCCCGTTTTACCCCCCCCCCTCCTGAGAATGTCACCTGGATCCGCTACTGTCTCCATGACAGCTTTAAAAGCCCGTGAAGTGAAGTCTGGTAAACGCGCTTAACGGTACAGTGATATATTGTCATTATCGAAATCTGCGAATAAAAGCTAATTGGCATACCCAGAAATTGTTAATAAACAATGATGAAATATTTATTTATATATGCAAAAGGTGATGTTTGATCTTTCTACCATCTCGTGTGTAAAATATATTAGGTACGAATGGTTCACTTTATAATGCAATTATATCTTTAGTAAGTATATCAAATTTTCAAATAAATTATAATTTTATATAAATTATTTCTGAAAATACTATCATGAAAAATGCTTTCATTTTGGAAGTCAGTGAAGGCGTATCATTTTAGAGTGTAAGAGTGCGTTATGAAAAATATTTCGATTCGTAGTTATTAAAATTATACGTTATTTTTTATAAATAACTAAATATATTATCACGGAATATTACCCATTTCCAATCTGCTTTATACGCGGATATCGGTAATGATGACAACTTATTTGGACCGTGGAGAATGCACCACGAGGGTCACTTTTACATAAATTTTCTTGTAAAAGATTATAAATTTCCAGTAAAATTATTTTAGGAACAAACTATGAAAATTGACACTGACATCTGTCAGATAGAATATTTGAATATATTACTAGTTTCCATGATTATAGCATAGTAGGCTGATATATGAAATTTAATTTCTTTTGAATTTGTAGTATTGGAGTTATCGAAAGAGAAAATTTTCACACACACATACACAATCAGTTCGGCTCGCATAACTTCAATACCATAATTCAAAAAATTATATTTTTTTGGTATTCCTGGAGTTTACATCCAAACTAAGAGGTGATTAGATTTTGGTTATAATTGGTCAACCGGGCGTACCCTCATTTGAAATTTTAACAGTTTTTTTGAAAAAAAAACGCAGTTAAATATCATTTTTCGACATTTTATGTTATTATAAATATTAAAGAATATTTCATTTTCTATATGATTTGATTTAATTTCATTCTTTATATTCAATGGATATAGAGTTTAAAAATTATAAAAAAAAAATTCATAAATCAGCCAGCTATGCTATAGCCAACAACTACTATATTAAGACAGATGTCAGTGTTAATGAAATGAAAATGAATGTGGCAAAGAGATATGAATGTTGGAGAAGAGACGGAAAGATAGGATAAGGAATGAGAGGATAAGAGAAATGAAGTTTCTAGAAAGATACAAGAGAGACGATTACATTGGTTTGAACATGTCATGAGAAGAGATGAAGAATATATTGGAAGAAGAATGAACAGCTTAGTACTAGAATGTAGAATAAATAGAGGAAGGCCATAGAAAGGACGGAAGGACAATATTGCGGAATACTTGAGAGAAAAGGACCTGAATGGGAACATCACGCAAAATAGAAATGAATAGAAAAAGAAAATCAAGAATAGCGACCTTAACGAATGGGAGAAGCCGAAGAAGATGTCAGTATCAAAAGCAATTTATATAGTTTGTTTATGAAATAATTTTACTGGAAATACAAAATCTTTTGGAAGAAAATTTATACATAATATATAGGATAGCTGGCCACATTAGGTTAATTTATTAGTGATAATAATAGGTAATAGTAATTGTATTAGAAATCACGATTTTTTTTTAAATAATAGTTTTTTGTGTACGAAGCAGATTGGCACACCCAGCAATGGGTAATATGCCGTGATGAAATATTTATTTATTTATTTATAGTTTTGGAAATACATTCTTTAAAAACAGGTAATTATCATATGTTAGTGAAGAAGAGAAATAAAGAATAAGAAAGAATAAAAATGATAGAAATGGAAAACTGTTTGGAAGTATATAGCTTATATCCAATGTGTACATTGGATAAATGTATGAATATCATTAGGCTAAAAAAACAACGGGATATTTTTTTTTATTATGACGATTCAAAGTCTTATTCTAAAAAGTGTAGGCTCACACTATAGAATGTGTAGTATATAAAAAAATACTATTAATTTTATTTATCCATGACGATACAGATCAAGTTTCTTATTTTTGCCGGGATTCTATGAAACGACAAGTTTTTGTTTTATTATGTGCGCAACCATAAACACAATAATGAGGCATTTTAATGACATAAATTACTAAAACCTACCTATCCAAACACTGAACACAAAAACACACGTTTATATTAAATAAACTTCAAATGCTTTGTGCATACAGTGCACTATAGCAGTATGTACCTACTGCGGCACTCGGTATAAATGACGTCACTATAGCTGTTTACTGTTATTTCAAATAGCTATAACTTTGGAACAAATAATCGCAGAGACATTAAATAAAAACTACTGAACGTCTGATTTTATATTATATTTATTAATGCTATTTGCAAAATATCGAAAATAACTTGCCAATGCCTTTAAAATTCCGCTGATGTCGTATGTTATTCTCCGGATTCCAAAGGGGTATTTCGGCATTTAAAAAAAAATAGTTCAGTCCAAATAACAAAATACATATATTGAGTGAGATATGAATTTTTAAATATTTTATCGAAATTCAAATAGTCCGTCATGGCGAGCTTATAACGAGCATCCGATATTGATATCTGCAGCGAACTTCAGAGCTTACGTGTTCATAGATAGCTATTTGCCTGTTTACAACTTTAGAACAAGAAAACGTAGGTAAACAAACAAATATCAGAGGAACGCACTATCATTAAAAAAGTGAATAAAATATTAAATACAAAATACTCGCGCGTAATAACTACTAGTGCCATCTGAGTTTCTAACGACATATATTTAATCTGAAATGAGGAAAAAAATCACGTCAAGAGTATATCGAAATGACGTCACAGTTTTCAAGAACGTTTTTTTTTATATCTCATAGCCTTTTCCCGTATTACACAGGGTCGGCATTCCCCTCTCTCAGGACATTTCTAGATACGAATGAAAACTTTTTCCAAACATGTTTTATTGTATTTTACACTATATGAAGATGTAAACCATACAAATAAGTTACTTTTTGGTATAAGTTCCATAACTCCGGAATACCTCATTATATACATATCTGCACAAAAAAGAAGTTTGATTTGAAAATAGAATTGAAAACATTTCTGTAATATAAGTACATTTGTGTGAATAGGTAATTAAACTTGAATTATTAAAGTTTTTTATGGATTCTTTCATGAAATAAGAATAACTTGACTTTAAATCCCGTAACTTCCATCTAAGTTAGCATAAATAAACATTATTAATGCCTTGTTTTTAAAGAAGCTGTGCTGAAAAGTACTTCGCATTTGCTCGACCAACTAACCTAGATTCAGATATAATCCTCTGTGAATGCAGCCAGACGACAGTTTCCATGTCTCTCTTACCACAACACGAACATGGCAGTTCTTTTTCTCTCCTTCCATCAGATTTGTTCTTTTCCTGACGCTAATCTTTATCTACTTTATACTCAAGAGCTCTGTAGCAAATAAATATATCAAGGAGTTAATCAAAAGGATGACATTTACGAAAAAGAATCATACCAGAATATGCAAATGACTCTATCAGTATATTTTATAACATATTTTTGCATATAGCAAAAACAAATTGCAGTACAAGAAATAATTTATTCATACAATTCCTAATCAATAAACACGAGTACATCGTCACGGCTTATTACTCATTTTTGGATGTGCCAATACGGAATCTGCTTCTGTGTGTAGAAGTCGTTAGTAATACTAAACATTTTTTTTTAAAAAGGAAGTTTTTTAACATTATTGTATGTGTGAGCCTAAGTTTTCTCTATCCGTCTCAATTCATCATACATAAGCAGTATTATTCCGGTTTTCATTGTTTTTGATCGTTGGAACCTTGATCTGTTCACCTCTTTTCGGTCATTCACGTCATCTTTTACTGTATAGTCATCCCACCATTATTCTTTTTGGAATATTGGCGTCATTCATATTTTCTACACATTTTAGTCAACTTATTCGTTTTGGCTAAATAAATTTGTCTATACCGGGCAGGGTTGTCAAAAACCCGGGTTTTTTCGAGATAAGCCCAGCCCACTGGGTTTATTTTGAAAAAACAACCCTTTTCAGGGTTTTTTCAAAAAAATATATATTACATTATTCATGTAATACAAGTTGAAAATATTTACAAGAAACACTAGTTTATTACATTTCTAATTACAATATAATGTAGTACGATTTTTACTAAACTATACAAGTTCTAGCGAACTTGTAATAACCAGCTCGTCGTGCCGCTTGTGTTTTGGTTTCTGGATGAACATACTATTTAGTTCGTAGTTGAGTTTCAACCATAATAGTCATCATGCCGAAAGTAGAGGATTCTGGGAGAAAACAGTCACTAGACTGGACAAATGTTAAAACAAATGATGGTAAAACCAAATGCAAACATTGTGATATATTAATAAGTTCAAAAATAGAAAGAGTTAAAAAACATTTACAAAATTGTATAACGTACAAAAAAAATAGTAACAAGTTCAAGTTCATCATTGCTGTCAATACTAGTGATGGGTGATTCGGACTGTAAGAAAAATGTAAAATCGATAATATTGCTTTATTCTTTTATTGCAATAACATTTTTTATAATAACTGGGTTTTAACGGATTTTTTCAAGTGGGTTTTTGCCGAAAAAAACCCACTGAATTTTTTCGGGCTGGGTTTTTTTATGACAACCCTGATACCGGATGTCTTAGGCCGACCCCAATGTAAAATATTAAGAATAAATTTTGTATATTTCTTGGAGAATATTAATAATATGGATTACGGTCCAAATTAGTCAATTTAAATATTTGCACTTTGAGTTCGGAACTGCTTCACAAAAGATTTTTAATATTAATATTAATTTATGGGTCTAATAATGTTTATATTTTATTAAAAGTTAATATAAGATTAAAAGCATATTAATAATAAAAATTATTTTGAGAAGTAAAAATTAAAAATTACATTTTCCTGCTGGCTGTTTCGGAACCAAAGTCTCTCAGAATTTAATTGATTACCAAGCGCACACATTACCATTACGCTATATGAACAACAATCCTGGAAATTCTACAAATTCCCTTAATTTTTTTCTAATATTACATATTTAAATTTACTTATTTGGAATATAATCTATATAATTGGTATCCTCCAATAAGTATACAAAATTTGAACTTAATATCACATATTGGGGAGAATAACTGATGTCACATGTTAAACTCCTATATGTCGATCGGCTTAAGACACTTTCTTTATTAATTTTTTAAACATTATTTAATTCTTCATTTGTTCTTCGAAACTATATCTCTCCTACTTTTATTGGTTCGTATATTTTTACCTCCCGCTACCCTTGGTATCGAGATTTTAATAAATGACCACGTTTCAAGGTCCATAGAATCCGATTTTAACATT
Source organism: Harpalus rufipes (assembly GCA_951394225.1). NCBI lineage: Eukaryota > Metazoa > Arthropoda > Insecta > Coleoptera > Carabidae > Harpalus > Harpalus rufipes. The sequence continues at coordinate 18,115,254 of OX596282.1, read as the reverse complement.
TTCACAATGATATCTGTGTGTATGTGTGTGTGTATGTGTGTGTATGTGTGTGTGTGTATGTGTGTGTGTGTGTGTGTGTGTGTGTGTGAGTGTTGATCTTCTGGATACTCTAACTCAAGTACTATCAATCGTAAAATTTTGAAACCCTGTATGTAATACATAGGTTTGTAAAACCTATTCTAATATGGAAAGAAGCCATTTGATTTTGGTATAAATCAAATAACCGGAAATCGCACTTTACTAGAAGTTCAAAATTGTTTTTCTTCCAAAATTACCTTTAAAAGTCCGGTCCGTGAAGTTGGCACCAAAGGGTAAGGCACGAATTATTATACAAGTACTGTTGGTTAGTGTTTAGTTTTGTATGGTGCTAACTTCACGCTAGCACCAAAGGTACATATTTCTTAAAATGTTTTTTAATATTTTGTTAGTGCCTAATTGGTGCCCATTAATGCTTTTAAAATGGAAAGTTAATTATTAATAGTTTCCGAGTTATTTTTATTTATTTGTTGTTCGTGCTAACTTCACGCCAGCACCAAAATTTTCTATTTTCAAAAAAAAAATCATGTAATTCTTTAGTGCCTAATTGGTACCCTTTAGTTCCCTTAACATTTTTTAAAAATGTTTACGGATAGCGAATTATTATTGAATATTTTTTACGAAACGTGAAGTTAGCACCAACGGGGTGAAATTTTTCATTTTTCTTGATCTTTTTTACATAGATGTTTAATGCCTCTGATTGGTGCCTATTAGTGCCTAAAAAAATTATTTCAAATTGTGTACAGGAAAAAAGATATAGAATTTTATTTTTTGTTTCGGTGCCAACTTCACGCTAGCACTGAAAGCATATTTTTTACCTTCCGTCACCTATAGGTAAGGAAGGTATTGTCTTTGGTCAAAAAATTCGGTGGTGAGTTTTCATTGAATAAGCACGTTTTAGGGTCTTTACAATACGATTTTACTATTTTTACGATGATGTCTGTATGTGTGTGTGTGTGTTCGTGTGTGCGTGTGTATGTGTGTGTGTGTGTGACCGCTTTTTCGTCAACGATATCTCCAATACTAGAATTCCAAAAATTACAATTATTCTTGCGTATTCCTCTTCCTTACAACCATATGCAGACTTGTTTAGATTTTGGTTATAATTGGTCAACCGGAAGTATCCTCATTTGAAGATTTAACAGTTTTTCTTGAAAAACTCAGTTAAATTTTATTATAACTTAAAGAATATATTATTCTCTATACGAGTTGATTGCATTTTATATTTCATATTCAACAGATATAGAGTTGAAGAATTATAAAGATTGTAATAATTATAAAATTTCATACATTAGCCAGCTAGCACAACTTAACCATGGAAACTGCTAATATATTCAGGTAATTCAAATTGACAGATGTCAATATCAATAAAAAGTAAATGATGAAAGAATAAGGGAAATAACTCTAGCGTTGGGCGTTTCTAGAATGAGACGATTACATTGGTTTGAACATGTCATGAGGAGAGATGAGTATATTGGAAGAATGAATAGCTTATAACAGAAGGTGGAAGAAACATAGGAAGACCAAATATAATATGAAAGGAGAGAAAGGAACTGAATGAGGACGACATACAAAACAAAAATTAGTGGAAGAAAAAAATAAAAAATAGCGACCCCCTAACGAATGGGAAAAACTACAAAAGAAGAATATGTTAGTGTCAAGTGCAATTCGCATAGTTTGTTTATGAAATAATTTAACTGGAAATATAGGATCTTTTGCAAAAAAAAAATTATGTGTAGGGCGCGTGCAGTGACGTGACTTTGCTGACTTTGGCAAGCAGATATTTGGACCCGTGTCAAAATGACAGCTATTAATTACGTCCATAACTTACAAATGCCATAATTTTTCATTCAAAGTTTATGATTTTTTTATTTCATGTGGTTTATTTATTATCAGGGATGTGGAATTCAGTTGCCGAGAAAAGGAATCATAAAATACCAAAAAAAGAAATTTTGAATGAAAAATTTTGATGTGAGGATAACCCGCAAAATAGAAATGAATGGAAGAAAAAATAAAAAATAGCGACCCCTAACGAATGGGAAAAGCTAAAGAAGAAGAAAATGTTAGTGTCAAATGCCATTTGCATGAAATAATATTACTGGAAATTTATAATCTTTTGCAAAGGCATTTTATGAATGGAAGTTGTACAGAATACACAGGATTGACGGAAGGTATTGTGCTGGCCACATCAGATTTTTTTTACCTGCAGTCAGTAGCAAACTAACAAAGAAATTAACTCACTGTCATTATCAAAATCACTACTATAGAATGACTTGAGAGAAAAGAAACTGAATGAGGACGACACGCAAAACAAAAATGAGTGGAAGAAGAAAATAAAAAATAGCGACCCCTAACGAATGGGAAAAGCTAAAGAAGAAGAAAATGTCAGTGTCAAGTGCCATTTGCATGAAATAATATTACTGGAAATTTATAATCTTCTGGCAAGAAAATTTATATATGGAATTTGTACATAATACACAGGATTGACGGAAGGTATTGTGCTGGCCACATCAGATTTTTTAAAATTTCTTTTCATAAATGTTTAGTGCGTAACTGGTGCCATTTAGTGCCCTAAACAAACTTTCAAAGATGTTTACGTATAGCGATTTATTAAAGATTATTTTTAAGCATCGTGAAATAGGCACCAAGAGGGAAATTTTTTTATATAAATTTTCACTATTTTTTACATATACATTTAGTGTCTGATTGTAGTCTATTATTGCGGATTAAGGATAATAAGTTATTGTATTCATTAGTAACAATATAGGGATCATATTAAAAAGAAGTATTTGCTAGGAGCTATTAATTTTATAGAAAATCTCACGGATTCACAAAACGCAGTGGGACATTATGTTACATATGGACGGCGTAGATGCAATGTGGGAAATTTTCGATGACCAAAGAACCGAATATTTGTCAAAAACAACGTAATGATAACAACTCATTTATTATTTTACACAGTTTATGCCCAGTTGCACCGCTGACATTTAAATTTCAAGTTAAACTTAAACAAAAAAAATGCAAATTGAACTGGCTCAACTTGGCCATGATCTATTTCTCTTACTGAACATGCGCAGTAACATTTTAGCTGTCAAAGGTGTGTAAATATGCTACGCTACAAACAAAAAACGAATACATTTTTGTATCCAGGGTCGCTCTGTGCGGGTGGGCACTTTGTGCCTCGCACAAAGACGCCTAATCATCAGGGGCGCCATTTCATGATGGTAAATAATATTTCTTTACTGCTCTTATTCGTAAAGAAAAAATTGTCATACAACTTACACAGTAAGGTGATAGAAGTGAACAATAATATATATATTTTTTTATTTGTTTGCATTAGATCTCTAATTAAGTTTAAGTAAAATAATTTTCCTACCAAATGGTTATTTTCCTAGCATTGTTATATTCAAATAATAATAATTGTGAAGATATTGATTACAACAATGAATATTATGGTTAGAGCTCAATAATATTGATTGTAAGAATGAATCCGACAATGAATTTAGTAGAAAAAAAAATATCCTGCTAAACGGATAATTTTCTGACATTTTTATGTTGCAAGCTATAACTATAACATTGTTGATTACAACAAACAATTTTGTTTATAAGATAATAATATTGATTACAACAATGAACTTAACAATATATTAATTTAGCATTTTTCGAAGAATTAAAAGTATAGTTTAATAGTATATTATACAACGACGCTATAATGGATGCTCTTATTCCCGAGGATGAAGTTTGCAACCCGTACGAGCGGAGCGAGCAAGGGTTGTAATCATCCGAGGTAGTAATAGCCATTATAGCGAGTTGTATACTGTACTTTATATACGACTAACATATACGACTAATTTAATAAAAATAGTATTTTTATATTATTTATTATCTATTAATTGTACATCTATTTACCATATAAATTTACATCTAATTGAAATGTAAGTTTATATTATTACAATTAATAAATTGAATTGATGACGGTATGTTATGGTTTATGGTGTGATTAACATTACTTTCTAGACTTGTTATATTATCAGCATTAACCGAATTGGTAGAAGAAGTAGACGGTACTGAATTGGTCATCCGTTTTGCTATAGTTTTTGCAGTATTTAATTTATTTTGTATTGAGAGGTACCCTTCTGCTACGGTTGAGGATTTCCAGCCCCCGTGACATTTTAAACCGGTGACTTCACCACCTCCGTCAATGAATAATGTTGCAGAAGATCTCTTTTAATAAGTTGCTATTTGTTTTCCCATTAGTGCGAATTTATTCTTTCCATTTCTTTGAATGGTGCATTTTCCTTTCTGGTAATTCAGAAAAAAACGAGTTGATTTGAATATGAGATGGCCGAAGATTTATATATTTTTTACAATTTTATAAAATTGATCTGTGACAGCAAAAGTTCTTACAACTTTAGTTTTTGGTTTCGGTATTGTTATTAAAAATGTTGTTTCCAAATCGTTAATGTCTTCAACTTTCATATCATAAAGCTCAATAGAGCGACATGCCCCCATAATTCCTAGGATTTAGTACGACCTTAAAAATAATAATTTTGGTTACATTTGAGATGCTCGCAAAAAAACGAATATATAACTTTACCTTATGTACAAGAAATAAATCATCTCGTGCTTCTGTTATAAATTTCTTAATTTCAAATGGTGTTAAGATTTTAGATTTTTTAGCTTTATATCGCTCAGATTTTCTTTTCAAAAATGAGTGTAGTTTTCCATACTTTTCTATGTCTACATCGTGGTTTATTTTTACAACTGCTTTTAACATAGAGTAATAAGACCATAATGAAGATGATTTATATTTTTCACCTAATGCAGTAAAATATGCCAACAATACATTTTCTGAATACGAATTTGACTTCATTTTAATACGCCAGTCCATAAAACTTTGGTATGCTTTGTAATAGAAAATTTTAGACTTTTGCGGTAATAAACCATACGTAGTAGCATCAGCTACTTTTGTTATTTCTGGTGGTGTAGAAGTTATATAGTCTTCTGTAATACTGTCCAGTCCATTTTTTCAATTACAGTTAAACACAATAATTTAACCAATTTAACACGATCTACAAGACCGATTTTGACAACTGTCATCGATGATTTTGTTTTGTTCACTATTTCCGATGGTACGATGATCCACGTTTTCAAGCATTTTGATTGGTTCACGAGCGGGTATAATGACCATTATTCCCGACTCATTATTCCCGGCGGAATAAATATATGGCATTATATACTAAAAAACGAATAATATTATTAGTTAATCGTATATAAAACATTAAATTCAATTTCGTATATAACGGCTTCCATTTCTTCGTGGTATAGTTTGGTTCACGAAAGATGACAATTCTAGGTCACTTGTTCGAGGAAAGAATACACAGCACTTTATACAGTAGTAGCTTAGCAACATTTCATGTTAGAAAGAGAAAGATTATTTAACGTATGTCTATGTAGTTTATGATGTGTAACAGATATACGTAAATGGTAACATTACTTTCTAGCACATTACAAATAATAATGACGTATGTCGTAGAGTTACAAATACCTAATTATCTGCTACACTGCCCTCTGCGTTAATGTTTACCCAGTGACATTGACATTTAAATCAAATTATTATTCCATGGTTTATGTCTAATTTACGTTTTTGTGTTTTGCAAATACATAGGTGAAGAGCATAAATCTTGGAGAAAGGCATTATTTTAAGAAACATAATTTTCAAATAAATTACACTTATTTTTTTTAGTTCAAATGTATCCATAAATATTTCGTGATGCACGTCTATGTATACGAAATGTAGTAAAGTTATCTACAAGTAATATTATACCACACGATCAATAAATGACCTTGAATAGTCATCTTTCGTGAACCAAACTATAGCATGGATTTGGCACAAAAAGAAAAGAATATAAGTATTTTTTTTAAAATAAATAATTGGACATTACTTTTTAGGGCAATAAAAGACACCAATCAGACACTAATTAAAAATAGTGATAATTTATATAAAAAAATTACCCTCTTGGTGCCTATTTCACGCTTCATAAAAATAATCTTTAATAAATCGCTATACGTAAACATCTTTGAAAGTTTGTTTAGGGCACTAAATGGCACCAATTACGCACTAAACATTTATGAAAAGAAATTAAAAAAAAATGCTTTCAGTGCTAGCGTGAAGTTGGCACCGAAACAAAAAAAAAATTCTATATCTTTTTTCCTGTAGAGGCACTAAACATCTATGTAAAAAAAAGATCAAGAAAAATGAAAAATTTCACCCCGTTGGTGCTAACTTCACGTTTCGTAAAAAATATTCAATAATAAATCGCTATCCGTAAACATTTAAAAAAAAATGTTAAAGAAACTAAAGGGCACCAATCAGGCACTAAAGAATTCATTGGATTTTTTTTTTGAAAATAGAAAATTTTGGTGCTGGCGTGAAGTTAGCACGAACAACAAATAAATAAAAATAACTCGGAAACTATTAATAATTAACTTTCCATTTTAAAGGCATTAATGGGCACCAATTAGGCACTAAAGAAATATTAAAAAATATTTTAAGAAATATGTACTTTTGGTGCTAGCGTGAAGTTAGCACCAAACAAAACTAAACTTTAATAACGCTATAAATATAAATAATTCAAAAGTATGTTTTAGGGCACTAAACAGCACTAATTGGGCACTAACCAACAGTACTTGTATAATAATTCGTAACATTTAAAATTCGAAATATTTGGTGTTGTTTGGGATTGAATCCGGTTACCCTGATTCGCGACCAGACACTCGGGCACGCAACTACGAGGCCCCATAGGTGTATGTATATAAATTAATACAAATTAAATGGCGGAAGGTATTGTGTTAGTCACATCAGATTTTTCTGATAAATTTTCACTCAAAAATTCTAAGCGGATTTTCGTCTTTTACGTATAGATTTAACATACAATAAAAATTTATAAAGCATAATGGCACATAATATATAAGTAATAAATTTTCTAATTCGATAAATGTGTACTCTTTGTATATACATAGTTTTTTTTTTGATTTCGTTGAATCTAAGTTTTTTTTTTTAATTTTCGTGTACCATTGGAGAATATAAGCAGTGTTCTAATTGTATTTAATGCATCCGTTCTGAATTTATCTCCATAAAACTGGACATCGTAAATGACATTACCACAGGACAGTGCACAGGACATTACTAAACAAGGATACCACTAATCCAGAAATTTAGCGAAGTTAAAAATTGGCTAGAACAGCTGAGTAAAAACACTGGAAACTGCTAGATATGTTTTTTCAAAAATAATTTAACGAAACAAGGATACAACCTCCCAATTTAGATGAAAAATTAAGGAATACTAAACATAGCCAATTTCTCACATTTGTTGACGAGTCTACTTTTATTTATCATTGATACAGTATCAGAAAACCCCTTACATTTTGCGATGCAGCTAAATAATGACTGCTGATATGCTTAACACGCAGAGTACGTAGCACGATTATACATATATCTAATCTGACTTCTCTACATAAATACATAATTTAGCAAATAGATACCGCGTAGTGCGTATATATTTACAAAATAATAAATACAACAATACCTACATTAAACACCAGTCAACTTATATTTAATTATCTGCCAAAATCTAAATTTTTAAATATATATTTTAACTTTAAAATATGTTTAATATTAACAATTATGTAATGCGAATAGCGTCCACTAATTGAAATTTAGTATTAGATAGTCGGGATTTGGACGGGAATTAGAATAAAGTGACAAGTTTTCAATTTGTCAAACGAAAAAATTGAAAAATTTATTAAAATTCCCTGTCTAAAGTTAGAATATTTATTTAAAAAAATCTGTTGTGGCCATCACAATACCTCTCGCGCCCTTTCCATTGTGGTATATATAAGTATTGTATTTAACATTTCTTGTACACACAAAAAATTCTAATTATACCTGATCTTTATATTTACAAATTTTCTATAATTTTAAATTCATTTTATGAGCAAGTTTTCTCCATTTCTTCTAAATGTTCGAGGTTTTTCCAATTCATTAACGGGATTGGTGGTATTTCTGAAGGGTTCATGTAATATGCCTATAATTTTATATATATATATATATATATATATATATATATATATATATATATATATATATATAATACAATAAGAAATATTAAATATCGTTCACAGAAAAAGCCTTCAGTACTATCTTTGAATTTTTGACACTGACACTAGTGACATTTATCTGTCAATTACAGACATTTTTATTTCTCAAGTAATTACCATGGAGATGTTTGGGCTGTGAGCAGGCTGTGAGATTTATTACAACAGATTATTTTATAGATTATATATCTATATCTTTAAATGTATAGAAGGTATAATAAAAAATTTAAATGTGTCGGATAGAGAATTTTGTTTTTTAATATTTGTAGTAACATAAATTTTCAAAATATAATGTTTAGAAGATTTTTGTTAAAATACAACTACTTCCGGTTATCCAATTGTTACCAGAATCTATTCAACTCTTCCCATTACTGTTAGATTGAGGAATCCGTAGTTACACAGGTCTTTAATCTTATAGAATTTGAGAAATCGTGCCTCCAACAACCTCACACACACACATATCCACACACACACACACACACACACACACACAGACATCATCGTAAAAATGTTATTATCGGATTCTAGGGACCTTAAAACGTGCTTATTCATTAAAATCTGGGTATGCGATTTTTAGCATGATTCCAATACCTCTCTTAGCGAGAGGTAAAAAATAATAATAATTTATAAAATTGCAAAGAACATTTCTAGTTTTGTTTTTAAAATATGTCAATCTTTACTACTTTAACGATGCTTGTGAACTTGTCATTTATAAACGATATACGAGTAAAATAACGATACGTAACAATAAATGCATTAGCAGAATAGGGTTTTAGCAAAAACTGTTATTATAACTACATATCGCCTGGTAAAGATACATATTTTTTTAGTGGATTACGGCTGTTAATCTTGTAATAAATGACTATAGACAGTTTTTCAGTTACATGACTTACGTGATTTGTAATTCGTGGATTTTATACCCATCCAAGGATGTATATGAAATTATATTCATTCCGATAATTACAATTGCCTACATATCTAATATCCATTTTGCAGATTGTGAAGAAAAGATATGCTTTTTACCTCTCGCTAAGAGAGGTATTGGATTCATGCTAAAAATCGCATATCCAGATTTTATTGAATAAGCATGTTTTAAGGTCCCTACAATCAGATTTTAACATTTTTACGATGATGTCTGTGTGTGTGTGTGTGTGTGTGTGTGTGTGTGTGGATGTGTGTGTGTGGGATGTTGGAAGGACGGTTACTCAAAAACTATAAGACTTAAAATTTGTTTAACAACGTATTTCCCAATCGGACATTCATGGGAAGATCTGAAAAGGTTTTGGTAACAATTGGACAACCGGAAGTAGAAGATTCTTGAAAAAAAAACTTCTAAATATTATTACCTCTCGCTAAGAGAGGTATTGCATTCATGCTAAAAATCGCATGTCCAGATTTTATTGAATAAGCACGTTTTAAGGTCCCTACAATCCGATTTTAACATTTTTACGATGATGTCTGTGTGTGTGTGTGTGTGTGTGTGTGTGTGTGGATGTATGTGTGTGTGTGTGTATGTATGTAGGATGTTGGAAGGACGATTACTCAAAAACTATAAGACTTTAAATTTGTTTAACTACGTATTTCCCAATCGGACATTCATGGGAAGATCTGAAAAGGTTTTGGTAACAATTGGACAACCGGAAATAGAAGATTCTTGAAAAATAATCTTTAAAATAATATTTTTTGAAAATTTTTCTTGGTAATATTAAAGAAAATTAAATTCTTTATCTGATACATTTAAATGTTTTATTATATATTCTATAGATTTAGAGATAAAAGAAATATAATATATAAAATAATCTGTTATAATAAATTTTACAGCCGAAAGAATGCCATGGAAAATAGTTTATTAAAATTGTTTGTAACTGACAGATAAATGTCAGTGTCAGAAATACGGAGACATTACTGAAGACTTTTTCTGGGAAGTACATACATTATATTATTTCTTAATGTATTAATAAATACATAACATATATCCTTCAAAAATACTGTCAATCCTGGTAATGAATTGGAAACATTTCGAAAAATTAGAAGAGGACAAATTTCTTCAAAAAATGAATTTAAAATTGATCAATCTAAATATAAGAAATAGATATATGTAAGTAGAATTTTTGGTGTAGAGTGTAGTATACAAGAAATGTTAAATACAATAGGGCGCGAGCAGTCATGTGATTTTGTTGGCCCTGACTAGCAGATATGGGGGCCCATGACAGAATGATAGCTAGTAATTATGTATATAGATGTCAAGTATCATAATTTCTCATTCTAAATTTAGTGATTTTCCAATTCCATGTGGTTTATTTTCCTCGACAAGTAAATTCCACACTCCTGGTGAAAAATTAACTACGTGTATTTAGAAAATCTTGAAGTTTTGAATGAAAAATTGACAAGTGATATCCATGTACATAATTACTAATTATCATTCTGAAACGGGCCCCCACATCAGCTTGTTAAGGCCAACAATGTAACATGACTGTTATATACTTATGTAACCAAAAAAATAAGTGGCGAGAGGTATTGTGCTGGCCACAACAGATTTTTTTTTGAAAATTTTTCTTGATAATATTAAAGAAAAATAAATTCTCTTTCTGATACATTTAAATATTTGTATACATATTTTATAGATTTAGAGATAAAAGGAATATAATATATAAAATAATGTTGTAATTAATTTTACAACCGAAAGGATGCCATGAAAAATAGTTGCAAATTTAAATTATTTGTAACTGACAGATAAATGTCAGTGTCAGAAATAATGAGTAATGAAAGAAAAATGTATTTGGAGAATCCCTTAATTCTTGATCTGTGACTATTATGGAGATGACAAGTCTAGGTTGAAGGACTTAAATTTGTTTCAAACATTATGGGACAATGTACACCAGTACTGTAGACTAGTGTAACTTTGAATTGCGAAAAAGCTATCAAATTCTTCTCAAGTAAGTTGTAAATATTGACAAAATTACACATCGATATAAGAATAATCGGAGTGCAATCTATCCGTCACTTTATTAAAAGGAATTAGTGTTATTTAGATATAACAAGTATGAAAAAATAAAATGTAAAAGAAGATATGTAAGAATAGATGCACAATCCATATATACATTTTAGACCGCCCAAAATTAATGTTTTTACTAGAAGAATATGAAGAGAAAGTAAACAAGGTTGTTCGAATTGAAAATTTCTGTTACCAGCCTAATATTTATATATGGTAAACTCTACTTTGTAATTTATTGTAACATAATTTATGGTAAAATATCTTCATGTTGAGACATGCTATTATTGAATAATAAAGAAGTTTATACGTCATAGATTTATATGAATATATTATTTGTATTTATAAAAATATTCTTTGCTTTATGCATACAGCCAGGTAAAATATACGGCGAGAGGTTATGTGCTGGCCACATCAGATTTTTGGTTTTATATTCAATTATGTTAAAATCATTTTTTTCTGAATTACACTAAAGTCTTCTTTCATTTATTTTAAAGACTGTGTGAAAATTACATTATTGTCTGCACAGCCGCAAATTAGTTTGGATTTCAAGAATATAGTACCAATGCGTATTTTTTTTGAGTGCTAATGCTTGTTGAACAATGCCTTGTTTTCCACCTTTAGTTAGAGAAGATTCGCTTACTTAGCTGTCTATCAATACTCTTGTGCTGATTTTAAATATAATTTTTTTTTCGTCTGTAAGATTTGGATGATTGCATGTACGAGTATATTATTGTAACGCTCATTTATTTGGGTGAAGTGTAATACATCAAATATATATTAGTAATTAAAATTAAAGTTTATTAAACAATAAATAATTAAGAAAAATATTATAAAATAACGACCACTATGATTAAACAAATATAAACACTAATTTAAAACTAAGAATATTATAGAATACTTAAACACTAAGATTATTTATTTAAAAAATAACATAAGACTATTTATTTCCACGACATTTATTTTATCAACTGTTTTTTTCTTTTATTTCACTTTCCATTTAGTTTAATACGCGTTCCAATCTTAGACTGCCGATCGGTTGCAGACTGTTGCATACTGTCTACCTGATGTATATATCACCATCCAACTCTTCACTCACTGAACTGACCTCTGTACTGAACTAAACTCAACTGACTCTCCAAAGCTGGGAATTTTTTTTTTAACATTGATCCATAAGTTGAGTACCACTGGCTTTAAAATAATAATGGTAATGTCAAAATGTGTCCCCCTCTATGCTTTACAAAATATCTTAATCACTTTTTTGTGTAACTTTTCATTTTCACGAATAAATGCCACTGTTCCATTATCTTGATACACCCTGTATACCTCTGCGTATACTCTAGGATATTTGCAGCAACATTCCAGAAAAATAGAATAAAAGGTCAGCCAGCGCGGGTAATTATCTATCTCGACGGTGTGTTTATATAGCTCTCGAACGGTCTCACCAGTGGCGTCAACTGCGCGCACGTTACAATATTATTAGATTAAAAAGCTTGCTAAAATCTGAAAATAGCATGTGCAGATCTGTCCCATAGTCACATTTTTGAAACAAAGGAACGTATACTACTT